>OX451740.1:809616170-810216170 GCA_948472305.1 Vicia faba
TGACAGAATGGCAACCGTGTCTGGAGCGTATCTGGATTGTATCTGAAGTTGAGATCTGTATGAGTAGAAGAATGAATTTCGTGTTTGGAGTATATCTGAGACTGTAACTGGGATCTTAATAAGTGACAAAATGACTTCCGTGGCGACTGCACTGGGGAGAATCAAACTGCTGGTGTAAGAGCCAGAATGGAATCCGTGTCTGGAGCGTATCTGAACTTGTGGTTGATAGCTGAATCTGAATGAGAGATAGAATGGTTTCCGTGTCTGGAGCGTATCTAGTCTGTATCGGATTGCTGAAGTCTGAATGAGTAGTGGAATGACTGTCGTGCCTGGGGTGTATCTGTACTGTATTTTGACTTGAAATTCTGAATGAGTAATAGAATGACCGCCGTGTCTGGGGTGTATCCATACTGTATCTGAATAATTGTTAACAATAGCCTTTTAATCTTATCCTGAAAAGGTTAAAATCTTAGCTAAAACACAAAGTTATGTTGCATGATATGTATGATGCAATGAATTGTGTTTCATCAATGTTTATGATATATGAATGTAATGGTTGCGCATGTAAGCTGAGTAACTGTCTTGCTGAGGAAAATAAATCCTTAACAACTGGAGATAATGAAATCTTTGATTGCTGTCGGGGAAAGTAAATCTTTGATCGATGCTGGGGATTCTAAAAAAATCTTTGAATGCTGAAGATGAGAAATCCTTGCTGACTGCTTATAGATTAAAGATCTCTGATTGCTTAAGAAGGAGAAATCCTTAGATCACTGTTGGAGATTGAAAAATCCTCGGTGATTCATGGGGATTAACAAAGCCTTTGACAACTTCTGCAGGGAATGAGAATCCTTCCTGACTTTCCTGGGATGCAGGGAAAACTATAAAAATCTCTACTGGGGAGTTAAAACCTAGGAGGCTTCTGCTTGGAGAAATGAGACCGAGAATCTTCGATCTTGCTGGGAGATAACTCTGTGGGGGAAATGTTCACTATTCTGGCTCCGTTGGGGAAAGGATTTTCAGGGTTTTCGGGCTCCACTGGGAATCTTGAAGCTTGACTCTGATGGGAATTTTGAAACTTAACTCAGCTGGGGAATCAAGTTTTAGAATGCACTGGCTCCGCTGAGGGTCTTGAAGCTTAACTCCGCTGGGGAAATATACTCCAAACTTTAGCTTTGTTGAGGATCTGAATGATGTATCGTAGGGGATTCCTTCTGGAATGGCATAAATATATCTTCCTACACCTTCAACCTATCAGTAATTATCCTTCCTCAATTTCGTTTTATTTGTAAGCAGTGATTATATTCAAATGCATATGCCTATTTAACAAAACATTGGACGTTTTCAAATAAAACATAAGTGTAAAAAGAAAAGAAAGGCAAGCAAATATCTGCACTTTGAAGTATATTTGTATTTAAATTTTGTGAGTATCTTTGTACAAAGGAGACAGACATCCTAGTAAGAGAATGTCATCGTAAAAATTAAAAAAAATTTATACAAAAGAAAGATGGCTATGTGTAACAATTCTATGGGATTCCCATTCTGCTATAGCCTTCACAACTCTGAATATTTTGTCCATTTGCTGCTTCGTCCGCCGATGACTGGATTGATCAGAAATTCGGAGCTTGTTGGTGAAGAGATTGTTCTTAAAGTGATCCGACAAGACATAGTCACACGCTTTAATTCCCTAACTTTTTCCTGAACTGCCCTTTCGGGTTTTCGATCCACCGGGAAACCCTTTTTTGCCCCAGTCGCCCTTTCGAGTTTTCAACTTGCCGGGTGTACAGATTTTTTTGTTTTATCCCTAATTTTTGCCTGAACCGCCCTTTCGTGTTTTCGATTCACCGGGATGCCCATTTTTACCCAAGTCGCCCTTTCGGGTTTTCAACTTGTCGGGTTATTTTATGCGTAGTATCTTTTGACTATGTCTGCGTTCGCAGGGTGCGGCAAGTCGTCACTGTCCATGGTGTTCAGAATCATTGCCCCACCCGAAAAGATGCTCTTGATCACAAATGGTCCTTCGTAAGTAGGAGTCCACTTGCCCCTGGGATCACTTTGTGGTAAGATGATCCGCTTGATTACAAGATCTCCGACTTGATACACCCGACGTCTGACTTTCTTGTTAAAAGCCTTGATCATCCGTTTTTGATACGTCTGACCATGAAAAACAGCAGTAAGTCGCTTCTCGTCGATCAAGTTAAGTTGATCCAGTCGAGTATGAATCCAATCGTCTTCACTCAAATCGGCATCCTTCATAATCCTCAAGGAAGGAATTCGAACTTCCATGGGTAGAACAGCTTCCATGCCATACACCAAAGAAAACAGGGTTGCCCCTGTTGAAGTACGTGTCGTGGTATGATATCCATGCAGAGCAAACGGTAACATCTCATGCCAATCTTTGTAGGTGACTGTCATCTTTTGAATGATCTTATTGATATTTTTTTTCGTGGCTTCAACAGCACCGTTCATCTTCGGCCGATAGGGAGATGAATTGTGATGATAAATCTTGAACTGTTCGCATAGAGCGGTGATCATAGTGTTGTTCAAATTTGTACCGTTGTCTGTGATGATCCTGTCGGGGACACCATACCGGCATATGAGGTTCTGCTTGATGAAGCGGGCAACCATATTCTTTGTAACTGAGGCATAGGAAGCTTCCTCGACCCACTTGGTGAAATAATCAATAGCGACCAAGATGAAGCGATGTCCATTGGATGCCGTAGGCTTAATCTCTCCAATCATGTCAACGCCCCATATTGCGAATGGCCAATGAGCTGTTAGAACGTTGAGAGGAACAGGAGGAATATGTATCTTGTCGGCGTAGACTTGGCATTTGTGGCAGGTGCGGGAATGTTGATGACAATCAGCTTCCATGGCAGACCAGTAGTAGCCTGCCCTTAGAATCTTCTTAGCCATCGTATGTCTGCTCAAGTGGGTGCCAAATGTGCCACTATGTATTTCGGTCATGATCAACTCTGCTTCAACCTTGTCCACACAACAAAGTAGAACACAATCATGGTTGCGCTTATAAAGGATGCCATTGCTTAGGAAGAACTTGGCAGCAAATCTCCTTAAGAACTTTTTGTCATTGACGGAAGCTCCTTCAGGGTATTCTCTAGTCTGGAGATACCTTTTGATTTCATGAAACCAGGGTTGTTCCACTACTTCTTCGGTATTAATCTCATGACAGTGCACAGGTTCATCCATTCGCTCAATGGTAATTTGGGGAGCCTCGTTATCCCAGTTGAGTTTAAACATGGAAGACATTGTAGCCAGAGCATCTGCTAGCTGATTTTCTTCTCGCGGGAAGTGCTCAAAGGTAACCTGCTCGAAATGAGGCAACAATGTTAAGACATGTTCTTTGTATGGGATAAGATTAGGATGTTTGGTATCACACTCTCCTTTGACTTGACTGATAACCAAAGCCGAGTCCCCAAATACGACCAAAGATTTGATTCCCAAGTCTATAGCAGCCTTGAGACCAAAGATGCAAGCTTCATATTCAGCCATGTTTTTGGTGCAGCTGAAGCAAAGTCGGGCAGTGAAAGGTGTATGGTAACCTTCCGAAGAAATGAGTACCGCACCGATACCGTTTCCAAGTGCATTTGAAGCACCATCTAAGTATAGGGTCCATCGGGATCCTTGTTCAGGTCCGTCATGAAGATGTGAAAAACACAAGAAGGGGGGTTGAATTGTAAAACTTAAAACAAATGCTTAGACAACACAGTATTTTTATCCTGGTTCGTTTGATCTCAAACTACTCTAGTCCACCCGTCAAGGTGATTTCGCCTCTCTCCAACGATGTCTTAATCCACTATATTCAAAGGATTACAACAGCTACTTTAACAATTGTTAAAGCCTTCTTGAGTATAACCATAAACCGGTTTATCTCAAGGAAATTTTTTACAAATAATTTGAACAATGATGTGTTAATGTTTTCTAGCAAAACAATATATCACAATTGTGATAATTACACAATTTAGGCTTGGAATAAACTGAATTTGCTAAAGCGTTTGAGTAAGCGTGGTTTTGAAGGCTTGGCAAATTATGTGAGTGCATGCGTGCGTCTTTTCTCAAGCAGACTTGTTTATATAGACAAGGCAGAGATACGTTGTCCATAAAGCCATTTTAATGATAATAACGCACTTTCCTTTTTGAGAAGATCTTGTCTGAAGAGAGCCATTATCATTTAATTCTGTCTTGAATAATTAATAACGCTTCAGAGTCTTCTTTGCTTATGATAACGCTTCAGAGTGTTCTTTGCTTTAACTTATGATAACGCTTCAGAGTGCTGATGACTTGGTAAAGATCTTTGATCAGAGTCAGAGGTATATGTTTATGCGCAGATTCTGGTCATCAAGCTTCAGCATATGATCTGGTAGCTTCAGCGTGTAGCACATGTTACTGATCTTCTGATGCTTCTGATGCTGATGATGATTCCATCAGAACTTCTGTATATACAAAACATAATTTTAAGAAGCATATTTGTCTTATATATAAATCTTACAATTTATTTATTCTTTGTATTTTGTTATCATCAAAACTCTAATTAAGGGTTGTAGAATCAAACTATGTTCTAACAATCTCCCCCTTTTTGATGATGACAAAAACCAGATTTTTTCAATTAAAAATAAAGAATAAAAAGTATAGAATTAAGCAGAGAAACTCCCCCTGAGTTGTTTACTTCCATTTAATTCCATGAGTCTTTGAGCATCAGAACTTTACTGTATCTTTCATCAGAGTTTTGTACCTGTAAGCTTTTCAGAAGAGAGAAATTTAAATGGATCAGAATGTCTGAGACTTATGTCTCAGTAATCCGTTATTGAAAATATCATTCTTTCTCCCCCTTTTTGTCAGTTATCAAAAAGAACAAATAATCAAAGCTAAAATGCGTTTATATTAAAAACCAGAAGCAATGATAAGTTCAGAACAATGTAAAAATATTACAGATAGACATGTTTTAAAAACTAGGAATTTCTAAGAGGGAGGAGGAAGACGTGTGAACAAAGCTTCCAACATGATCTTGATCTGGGTGTTGGTTTCCTGTTGCTGGGTTAACATGCTTGTGATTGCATCAATTTTGTCGTCCTGTTTATCCATTCTTTCCTTCATCAAAATATCAGATCTTTTCAAGTCTTCTAGAGTCTGCCTATGAAAGGAGGAAGCTTGGGAATCTTCAGTAACAAGATGCTTCTCAGAGCTTTCTGCAATATCCTCTTTTTGACCCAGTGACTCAGCAGGAATCATCTGCTCTGGAGTATCAGTCAGATTGAGATCTTCTGACCAGGGAGCATTGTCCAGAGGGAGAACTTCTTCCTTAAGCAGTTGGCTTAGAACTGGACCTTCAATTTCTTTCAGCAGACTGCTGAAGTTCTGTTGAACTTGTCCGTAGCTTTGTTCTTGCATTTTATGATTTTCAGAAGATACCCATCTTCTGAACCTTGTCCAAAGGTAGTCTGATGCAGCAGGATCAACCAGCTCAAGATTAGCTTGTTTCAGAGAAGTGATCCACTTCTGTACTTCTGTTTCAAACATCAATAAGCTGGTACCAACATCTGGAGAGGGTTCAGATGGTTTTGGTTTTGGGATAGCTGTTTTGTGGGTTATGGAAGCAAGACGTTCAAAAACCGTTAAATCAATGACAGTCTTGTTGTGGTCATCTGGATTGTTCTTTGGTGAGGGAGTGGGAGAGTCAGGAATTATTATTGGACTAGTTGGGGAGTTTGGTGGAGTTGATTCTAGTGGAGAGGGAATTTGGGGAATATTCAGAATGGTTAGGGGCATACGAATGGCCAGAGGTTCTGTGATTCCAGGAATGGGAATGGTATCAGAATCAACAGTTTGGTTTGATTGATCGTTATGAGGTTCTGGTTCACAGGATTCAGAAGGTTGAGCCTCAGAAGTTTGAACTTCTGGGTGAGATAGTTCAGGTTGTGGAGAAGGTGGATGAATTTCTAGTTGAGGAGATGGAGGTAGTGGTATTTCTGGTAGTGGAGAGAGGGGAATTTCTGGTTGTGGTGAGAGGGGAATTTCTGGTTGTGCTTCTGTGGTGGTTTCAAGGTTTGGATTTTTTAGTATGGGAGCAGAAGTATGTTGGTCAAAGGTATCTATATCAGATAGAACTTTTGCAAGTTCTTGTTGGGTTGCTTCAATATTTAGATTTAGAGGTTGGGAGCGAGATCTTCTAAGAGTTAAGGATTCAGAGGGGTCAAATTCAATGTCAAAGTCATCAAATGTTTGTGGTGTGGGGTTTTCTGATTGAGTGGGAATTGGTATAGATGTTGATACAGAAATTGAATCTATAACAGTTACAGAAGAAGGATTACCTCTCTTTTTAGGAGTCCGCTGGGATGATCCTTCTGTTACAACTTTCCTTTTCTTAGTTTTCTTCAGCACAACTTCTGGAGCCTTCTGCTGCAGATCCTGAATGTTCAGATTTGGTGTTGTACCATCCGCCTTGGAAGCATCCAGATATCTGACTATTATATCAGGTTTAGAATCAATCTCTGAGAACAGAGGAAATTTATCCAGAAGGACTCTTCTGCTGGAGATTACTGCAAAAGGAGTGACGCTGGGTTTCTTCTTGATGTTCTCAATCAACTTTATTTTCTTCAGATTCTTTGCATTCAGCGGTTTGCCAACAGTAGCTTCCAAGGAGCTGATTTCCTGAGCCTCTGTAAGATGATCAATCAGCTTATTTTCGATTAGAATATCTGATATAAGTCTTCCTAGGGGTATCCAGTCCCTTTTTGTGCACTCCTCTTCTCTGGTTTCCTTAACACTGGTCTTTAGATGGTTAAACAATAGATGAGCCAGATTTACCTTGATCTTCTGGGAGATGAAGTATATCAGAAATTGCTGATCAATATTGATGTAGTCAGGAGAGCTGGTAGGCTTCCTGTAGTTTATGCATCCTAGAATGATATTGGCCCATATTCTGTGATGGTCTTTTAAATCCCTTATCTTGCTGGAGGGAAGCCCCAGAGTGAAGATTTCTCTAGCAATTAGGGCAACATCAGCGCATGTTTCAGCCATGTCAATGCAACGTACACCACCACCACTGTAGCCTATTAATCTTGCAATGAGGTCCTCAGTAATAACTATCTTCTTCCCCATTATGTATGAAGTAAATTTATGGTTGGAAGATGAAGCATGAATCCAAAATTCCTTTATAAGAATTGGGAAGGTTGGACCCACCAGTCGGTCAAAATATCTTTCCCAGCCTTGAGCCTTAACCTCTTCAGAGAGATTAAACCCGTTCTCTTGAAGGCTATTGAAATCCATGATCAATTCTGAAAGAACCTCTAGATTTTTGATGGGTGTGAGAAGAGTTCTGTAGGGTTCTTCATATTGTTCGGAGGAATTTGTTTTCTGAGCGCTGGAGGTAGGGTTGCTGGAGGAAGCCATGTTCACACGAAGGTTTTGTGAAGAAATTGAAAGGGTTTTGAGAAAGGATGCAAACTGAAAATAATAAGTTTGTAGAGAAAATGAAAGTGAAAGTAAAAGAGTGTAAATGGTGAGAAATGTGTTTAAATAGATTTCTAAAAAGTTTTGAAAACATAAACGGCAAGAGAGAGAAATTAAATATAATGATTATGAGCATTTAATGATAGCTGATTTTGGGGGATTCAGAAAGATATTGGAACGGTTACCCATGACATGTGTCCTAATGCATCCAATCATCGCTTTTGACCTTTCAGAAACGTGAACGCGTGTTCAGCCTCAGAAAGTAGCTGATGACTGGATGACACTTGTTTGCTTGAGTGAACTGCACACTTCTATCCTTGAAATGAAGCACTCAGATCTTCATGGATAGATTCTGATACAATCTGTACTTCTAAAGATCTGAAGAAAGATTGATCAGTAGTTCACGGAAAAATAAACAAAGTTCTGAAGGTTAAGATATGGAATCAAAATAATTTTATTCTGGGCAGAGCTTCATGCTGAGATGTTTCAGAATGAAGTTGAACCTATCTTCAGAAAGAGGTTTTGTAAAGATATCAGCCCATTGATGGTCTGTGTTAATAAATTTTAAATTTAGAATCCCTTTCTGAATATAGTCCCTAATAAAATGATGTTTTATTTCTATATGCTTAGCCCTAGAATGCAAAATAGGATTTTTACTGAGACAAATAGCAGAAGTATTGTCACAGAGGATAGGAATGTTACTCTCAAATATCTGGAAGTCCTCAAGTTGACTTTTCATCCAGAGCATTTGTGTACTGCATCCAGCTGCTGCTATGTATTCAGCTTCTGCTGTTGATAGAGCAATTGTGGATTGTCTTTTGCTGGACCATGAGATCAGATTTTCTCCCAGAAACTGGCAGCTTCCAGAAGTGCTTTTACGTTCTACTCTGTCTCCAGCGAAATCAGCATCACAGTATCCTATCAGGCTGTAATCACTTGATCTTCTATAAAACAAACCCAGATTAGTAGTACCTTTTAGATACTTGAAAATTCGCTTAACTGTTGTTAAGTGAGATTCTCTAGGATCTGATTGGAATCTAGCACAAATGCAAACACTGAATAAAATGTCAGGCCTTGAAGCCGTCAGATAGAGAAGAGAACCAATCATACCTCTGTAGACCTTCTCTTCTACCTTTTTACTTACCTCTTCTCTTTCCAGAATGCACGTGGGATGCATTGGAATCTTTGATGGCTTACATTCTGAGAGATCAAATTTCTTCAGAAGTTCTCTGACATACTTGCTCTGATGAATGTAAGTTCCTTCTGGGGTTTGATTAATCTGAATGCCCAGAAAGAATTTTAGTTCCCCCATTAGGCTCATCTCAAATTCTGCCTGCATACATTTAGCAAACTTTCTTCCCAGAGAGGGTTTAATGGATCCAAATATGATGTCATCAACATAAATCTGACATACTAAGATGTCATTCTTAACTGTCTTACAGAACAAGGTTGTGTCCACTTTCCCTCTGGTGAATTCCTTTTCTAGCAGGAAGTTACTTAGTCTTTCATACCAAGCTCTGGGAGCTTGTTTCAGACCATATAATGACTTCTTTAGCTTGAAAACATATTCTGGATTTTTGGAACTTTCAAATCCAGGGGGTTGGTGCACATATACCTCTTCTTCTATATAGCCATTTAAGAATGCACTCTTAACATCCATCTGATACAGAGTGATGCCTTTATTAACAGCAAATGAGATTAAGAGTCTGATAGATTCTAACCTGGCGACTGGAGCAAAGGTTTCTGTATAGTCTATCCCCTCTTGCTGACTATAACCTTGTGCTACCAGTCGTGCTTTGTTTCTGATGACTTCACCTTGTTCATTCAGTTTGTTTCTGAACACCCATTTTGTACCAATGACGTTGAATCCTTTTGGTTTAGGAACTAGATCCCATACGTCATTTCTTGTGAATTGATTTAGCTCCTCTTGCATTGCTAGAATCCAATCATTGTCCAGAAGTGCTTCATCAATTGTTGTTGGTTCAATTAGAGAAACCAGTCCCATGAGGGATTCTTCAGAGTTTCTGAAACTAGATCTTGTTCTGATTGGATCTTCCTTTCTTCCTAAGATTGTTTCTTCTGGGTGATCCATGCTGCTTCTGGATGGTCTTTTCTGGAGTTGATCAACAGAAGGTGCTGGATTGCTTGCAGTGACTCTTTCTAATGTTGAGGGAGTGTCTCTGTTGAGAGCTTCTGATGATTTGTCTTCAGTACCTGTGAGTTCAACTTCCATACCTGCAAGGAATTCATTCTTCTTTGACTTTTGAGAGTCAAGCTTATCATCAAAACGAACACTGATTGACTCTTCCACAATCTGTGTTTCTGTATTGTATACTCTGTACCCTCTTGAGCATTCAGAATATCCTAACATAATACACTTTTGTGCTTTAGAGTCAAACTTGTTCAAATAATTTTTTGTATTCAGAATAAAACATGTACATCCAAATGGGTGAAAGTAGGAAATGTTGGGCTTTCTGTTCTTCCACAATTCATATGGAGTCTTTTCCAGAATAGGTCTTATGGAGATTTTATTCTGAATGTAACACGCTGTGTTTATTGCCTCTGCCCAGAAGATCTTAGCAACGTTAGTCTCGTTGATCATGGTTCTGGCCATTTCTTGCAATGTTCTGTTCTTTCGTTCTACAACTCCATTTTCCTGGGGAGTTCTAGGACAAGAGAAATCATGCAGAATGCCTTTATCATTAAAGAATAACTCAAAATCTTTGTTTTCAAATTCTCCACCATGATCACTTTTGACTTTGACGATTCTAAGATCCTTTTCATTCTGAACTTGGTTGCAGAAGGTAACAAACACAGAGTGTGACTCGTCCTTGTGCCTTAAGAACTTTACCCATGTCCATCTGCTATAGTCATCTACGATTACTAACCCATACTTCTTGCCAGTGACTGAAGCAGTTTTAACTGGTCCAAATAAGTCAATGTGCAGAAGTTCTAATGGCTTGGAGGTGGAAACAACGTTTTTGGATTTGAAAGCTGGTTTTGCAAACTTGCCTTTCTGACATGCTTCACACAGAGCATCTGAATTGAACTTCAGGTTACGAAGTCCTCTGACCAGATTAAGTTTGTTAATTTGAGATATTCTTCTCATACTAACATGTCCCAATCTTCTGTGCCAGATCCATTGCTCGTTGTTAACAGACAGTAGACATTTTACATTCTGACTTTTTAGTTCAGAAAGTTTTATTTTATAAATGTTGTTTTTCCTCTTTCCATTAAATAGGATAGTCCCATCTTTCTGACTAACAGCTTTGCATGAATTTTGATTGAAGATTATATCATAACCGTTATCACTTAATTGACTTATGGATAACAGATTATGCATTAATCCATCAACTAATAAAACATTACTTATAGAGGGAAGATTTCCATTACCTACTGTTCCAGAGCCAATGATCTTTCCTCTCTGATTGCCTCCAAAACCTACGTGGCCTCCAGGCTTAAGTTCCAGGCTTTGGAACATATGCCTTCTTCCCGTCATGTGTCGTGAGCAGCCAGAGTCCAGGTACCATGATTGGTGTTTTTGCTTTGCTGCTAAAGATATCTGCCACATGTATTATTTTATCCTTAGGTACCCACATTTTCTTGGGTCCTGATTTGTTAGTTTTACCAAAACTCTGGTTGAATTTTGGTTTGACAGAGTAATCACTACTTGTATATTTTATGTCATGTGTGTGCCCATATATAAAGTGTGAATCAAGTGGAGTACGTTTTATAACTAAATCCATGGCATTTTTTGGTGTAGGTACCTTACATTGATATCCTATCCCTTTTCTGCCATTTTTGCTAACTCCATAGATCATTGAAGACATTTTGCTTCTGTCTATGTTTTTAGCTAGAAACTTCTGAAAGCTGTGATCATACTCCTTGATGATTTCATCAGCATTGCGACTCTCAGTCTTATCAGAGTCAGAAGCAAGATTCCTTTTCGGGTTTCTGAATTTGACTCTGATATGCTGATATCTTTCCAGAATTTCATTAAGGCTTTCAACTAGTTCAGCCTTAGTAAAGTTTATAGTAAAGTCAGGGAATACCTCTTCTGTATCTGATTCAGATTATGACTCAGAAGCTTCACTGTCTTCTGTTATGTTTTCCATGAGAGCTATGTTTGCTCTTTCATCATCTGATTCTGAGTCAGCTTCAGATGTGTCAGAATCATCCCATGTAGCCATGAGACTTTTCTTCTTTTCCTTGCCAAAATTCTTTTTGGGCTTTTCCTTCTGAAGCTTTGGGCAATCACTTTTGTAGTGCCCTTGCTCGTTACATTCATAGCAGATGATGTCTTTGTTGTTTGGCTTTCTGTTTCCTGAAGAACCTTCAGATCTTCTGTGTCCAGAGGAGGATTCTGACCTTCTGTATCTGGAGAAACATTCATTCTGATTTTCTGATCTTTTGGGATTCATGAACTTCCTTTGCCTCTGCTTCCACAATTGGTTCACCCTTCTGGAGAGGAGAGATAGTTCATCTTCTTCTGATGAGGACCCATCAGAGGTTTCTTCCACAGCCTACAAAACTTTGGAGTCATATTTTCTGTTAGATTTTAAAGCTAATGGCTTACCTTGCTTTTGAGGTTCATCTGCTTCTAGCTCTATCTTGTGACTTCTGAGGGAGCTGACAAGTTTCTCCAGAGAGATTTTGTTGAGATCCTTGGCTAGCTTAAGCGCTGTGACCATTGGCCTCCATTGTTTTGGCAAGCTTCTGATGATCTTCTTAATGTGATCAATAGTAGAATATCCTTTGTCAAGAACTTTTAGACCAGCAACAAGAATTTGAAATCTTGAAAACATAGTTTCTATTGATTCACTCTCTTCCATCTTGAATGCCTCATACTTCTGAATGAGTGCAAGGGCTTTGGTTTCTTTGACTTGAATGTTGCCTTCATGCGTCATTCTCAGAGAGTCAAACATATTCTTTGCAGTGTCTTCGTTTGATATCTTCTCATATTCTGAATAAGAGATGGCGCTGAGAAGAATTGTTTTGGCCTTGTGATGATTTCTGAACTCACGCTTTTGCTGATCAGACATCGTTTTCCTGTCAATCTTCTGACCACTTCCATCCACTGGGTGCGTGTATCCATCAGTCACCATGTCCCACAGATCAGCATCATGGGCCAGAAAGAAACTCTCAATTCTGTCTTTCCAGTAGTCAAAGTTCTCTCCATCAAAGACTGGAGGTTTGCCACTGAATCTGTCTCTTTCTTCATTGTTGTCATTGCTGATGTTTTGATTTGGTCCTGCCATTGTGTTTTTCTGACGCTGGATCTTGTACTGACACGGTTAAGTGTTATAAGCTCAGAACCAGGCGCTCTGATGCCAATTGATGATGTGAAAAACACAAGAAGGGGGTTGAATTGTAAAACTTAAAACAAATGCTTAGACAACACAATATTTTTATCCTGGTTCGTTTAATCTCAAACTACTCCAGTCCACCCGTCAAGGTGATTTCGCATCTCTCCAACGAGGTCTTAATCCACTATATTCAAAGGATTACAACAGCTACTTTAACAACTATTAAAGCCTTCTTGAGTATAACCACAAACCGGTTTATCTCAAGGAAATCTTTTACAAATGATTTGAACAATGATGTGTTAATGTTTTCTAGCAAAACAATATATCACAACTGTTATAATTACACAATTTAAGCTTGGAATAAACTGAATTTGCTAAAGCGTTTGAGTAAGCGTGGTTTTGAAGGCTTGGAAAATTATGTGAGTGCATGCATGCGTCTTTTCTCAAGCAGACTTGTTTATATAGACAAGGCAGAGATACGTTGTCCATAAAGCCATTTTAATGATAATAATGCACTTTCCTTTTTGAGAAGATCTTGTCTGAAGAGAGCCGTTAGCATTTAATTCTGTCTTGAATAATTAATAACGCTTCATAGTCTTCTTTGCTTATGATAACGCTTTAGAGTGTTCTTTGCTTTAACTTATGATAACGCTTCAGAGTGCTGATGACTTGGTAAAGATCTTTGATCAGAGTCAGAGTGTATATGTTTATACGCAGATTCTGGTCATCAAGCTTTAGCGTATGATCTGGTAGCTTCAACGTGTATCACATGTTACTGATCTTCTAATGCTTCTGATGCTGATGCTGATTCCATCAGAACTTATGTATATACAAAACATAATTTTAAGAAGCATATTTGTCTTATATATAAATCTTACAATTTATTTATTCTTTGTATTTTGTTATCATCAAAACTCTAATTAAGGGTTGTAGAATCAAACTATGTTCTAACACGTCATACGGTCTGTTACCTTCAATGTTGTCCAATCTCATGATGTCCTCGTCAGGGAAGTCGAATCTCATAGATTGGTAATCTTCGACGGCTTGATGAGCTAGATGGTCAGCTAGTACACTCCCTTTTATAGCTTTTTGGGTAGTATACTGGATATCATACTCAGTCAGGATCATTTTCCATCTAGCGATTCTTCCAGATAAAGCAGGCTTCTCGAAGATATACTTGATCGGATCCATTTTGGAAATCAGCAAAGTGGTGTGAGTCAACATATACTGCCTTAGCCGGCGAGCAGCCCATACCAAAGCGCAACAAGTTTTCTCGACTCTCGAGCAGTGAGTAGCGAGTCTCACAGTCGGTAAAATTTTTGCTAAGGTAATAAATGGCATGCTCTTTTCGGCCAGACTCGTCATGTTGGCCCAGCACACACCCCATTGAGTTATCCAAAACAGTCAGATACATGATTAACGACCTTCCTTTGACGGGTGGCATCAGAATAGGAGGTTCTAGCAAATACTCCTTGATCTTATAAAAAGAAACTTGACAATCATTTTTCCATTCTACTACCTGATCTTTCTTTAACAGTTTAAAAATTGGCTCACAGGTAGATGTCAGGTGAGAGATGAACCTCGCAATATAGTTCAAGCGTTCCAAGAATCCTCTAACCTCCTTTTCAGTACGGGGGGGCAGGCATTTCTTGTATAGCCTTTACTTTAGCGGGATCAACCCCAATGCCTTTGTTGCTGACAATAAATCCCAAAAGTTTACCAGACCTAACCCCAAAAGTGCACTTGCTTGGGTTTAGTCTGAGCTTATACTCCTTCAACCTGGAAAACAGCTTTTGCAGATGATCAAGGTGTTCTTCTTCTGTCTGTGATCGAGCTATCATATCGTCTATGTAAACTTCGATCTCATGATGTATCATATCATGAAACAAAGCTACCATGGCGCGTTGATAAGTTGCCCCTGCATTCTTCAGTCCGAATGGCATCACTTTGTAGCAGAAGGTACCCCATTACGTAACAAAGGTTGTTTTCTCCATGTCCTCGAGGGCCATTTTGATTTGGTTGTATCCCGAGAATCCATCCATGAAGGAAAACACCTAGTGCTGAGCTGTGTTGTCAACCAAGATGTCGATATGTGGCAGTGGAAAATCGTCTTTAGGGCTAGCCCTGTTCAAATCCCGATAGTCCACACACATTCTGACTTTGCCGTCCTTCTTAGGCACGGGTACAATGTTAGCAACCCATTATGGATAGGAAGTAACAACCAGAAAGCCAGCGTTGAATTGCTTCATAACCTCAGCCTTGATCTTTTCAGACATGTTAGGCCTCATCCGGTTGACCTTTTGCTTGATCGGTTGACAGTCTTCTCTTGTAGGGAGACGGTGAACCACGATATTTGTGTCTAACCCTGGCATGTCTTCATAAGACCAGCTGAAGATTTCAACATATTCGTTCAACAACTGCACTAAGCGCTCCTTGACACTTGGTTCCAGGTTGGCACCCACTTTTACTTCTTTCCTGTCTTCCTCTATCCCCAAGTTGATGGTTTCTAGCAACTATTCATGAGGCAGAATAGCCCTCTCTTCTTGTTGCAAAAGTCTGGCTAACTCTCCCGGCACTTCACAGTCTTCGTCAACTTCGTACTCAGTATGATTGATCAAATCTTCAGAGTTATCGAAGGTTAAAGCAGAATAGTCATCCATGGAATCCAGAGTGGATGGGTACTTGTATTTGTGAGTGTGGGTGTGTGTAAGGGATAACCATGCTTAAAACAAACAAAAATGCAAAAGGAAAGAAAATGAACACAGCTGTTTATAGATGAAAAACGTCCAATGATTCGTTAAAACATGGCATATGATAATGAAGAAGATCAAGCCCTTACAAATGGACCTACATGCCCCGGGCAAGGCACGGGGTGAAAATAGTGTGCGAATTGTTTTAGTTATTACAGACCATAAATGGGAAATTGTTCAAAGATAAAATTACTGGTTGATAAAGGTGATGGGAATAAAATCCTTTTCTTCCCAGTTGCTTAAACCCCCTTCGACGGTCGGAAAGATCCAATCCTAAAAGTGGCTCTCTTCAACTTCATCTTCTACAACATTGATTCTGTGGTGAGTGATCTTGACGGGTGGTCTTCCAAACTTGGAGCGACGCATAGCCTTTTGTCCTGCAGCAATGAACCCTAACCCAAACTTGTCCGTCTTATGGGGAAAGTCAGGCAGTTGCCCCCATATTGTACTCTTCCCTTCTTTAATCACAGCCTCTGCGTTCTTGAGAGATGCCATCCTAGATACCTTCTTGGGAACAGTAGGCACTTCAACCATTGTCTTTGCAACTGCTACCTCAGGAGATACTTCCTCAAAATGTTGGAAAGGCGTTTCGATGAACTCTCCATCCAACTCCACATAGCGGAAGGAATTGAGATGACTTATCATGTACTCTTCCTCGCCGTGCACTGTTATAATCTTACCCTTAACAGGATATTTAAGCATTTGGTGCAAAGATGAGGTAACTGCCCCGACATAATGGATCCACAGTCTTCCTAACAAACACGAATATGACGGACGGATGTCCATCACGTAAAAGGTGGAGTTGAAAACTTCTGTGCCTACTTTGATAGGAATATCAACCTCTCCATGAACCATTCTTTTGGAACCATCAAAAGCCCTAACAACGATGTTACTAGGTTTGAAGGTCAATCCTTCACGGTCCAAACGGTCTAAGGCTTTCTTCGGCAGCACATTCAAGGAAGAACCAGTATCAACTAAGACATGGGCGAGGGTGGTTCCCCTGCATTCAACTGAGACTTGTAGCGCGTCGTTGTGTTTCCTTCCTTTGGGAGTTAAGTCAGCATCGGAAAAGCCAAGGCCATTATCAGCAGTAAGGCTGGCCACACATTCCTGAAACTAGTCAGCCGAAGTCTCTTGGGGTACATGTGTCGCCTTCAAGAATTTGATTAGGGCCTTAGCATGGGCCTCAGAACAGAGCAGAAGAGCCAACATTGAAATTTTAGAAGGGGTCTGCCCTAACTGTTCCACAACGTCGTAGTCACTTTTTCTGATTATTTTCAAGATTTTATCCATTTCTTTCTGAGTGGTTTCGGGGATAACCACAACATGAGCCTTCGTCCTGACAGGCACTTCTAGTATCCCCTTAACCTTATTGGTAGTATCAACAGATGGTCTTACTTCAGGAGTATATAATTCTTCAATCATCGGGCCTTGCACAGATGGTCCAACAGGTACAGAAGCTTTCAAGGGTCCGAAAACTGCTCGAGGGGGAGCAATCTCTGGAGAAAAAATTCGGCCGCTGCGGGTTATCTTGCTTGTACCCTCAATGTTCCCTATATCAGGGTTTTCTTCTTCAGAATTTTCTTGGACTTGTAATCTCAAGCCTCAACTCAACTTTAGTTTTGATGAAAGACAAACAATCACTATGGCAAGAAGGAAAAGAAGTGGAATTAGCTTAAAGCATCATTCACTCAAAGCTTCAAGGATCATGGCAAGCAAACAAGTATATCAATTCTCATTTGAACTAAATTGATTAGAAATGCTCAAAAATTATATACACACTTGCCACAACACTTCACTTAAAGTTTAAAGCAAATTCTAAGTTTTTCACTAATGTAAATCGATTAACACATCATGTAAATTGATTTACACATGTTTTTTTAAAAACTGATTGCCCCTGGCAGCAATCGATTTAAATGGAGTGTAAATCGATTGATTACTGAACTGAGTTAATTTTTTAACACTAGTAAATCGATTAACACATCATGTAAATTGATTTACACTTCAAAATTTTTGAAAACAAGAACGCTACAAACCCGTGCAATCGATTTACATCTAATGCTAATCGATTTACACGTTGTAATTTTTGAAAAATCTGAACTTGATTCAAGATATCCTTCACACCTTTTCTCCAATGGTTGCATGGTCATACATTGCATCTTCTCAAGTTTTACAAACAGAAAAGTGGTATCCATTTGGAAAGGTATCTTGATTGCTTTAAATACTAAATCTTTCAAATTATAAAACAACTCTTCTCTCATGAAATAATTCTGAACTTTGTAAAATATTCAAACTTCATATTTCTTATTTTTTAAGAACAAAGATTTTCTGCACTTTCACACATATAAGAACAGAAATCTTTGAGCATTTTCTAACCATTGTGTTACAGTTTGAATTGCTTACAAGAGAAGAAAGAAGAAACTTCATTGAAGTCACTCTATGTGATCAACATCTTTCAAGAAATCATATTTCATAGAATTATACTAAGTGTAACTTATTTCCAGGATTGTTGGAATTAAGTATTAGAATACTTTTGTACCTTGTTGTCCATTGTTGGAAACAAGAGGTATCTTTTGAGAGGATTGTTCTCAAGAGACTTATTGGAAATCTAAGAGGGTGTTCTTGGTATTTGTTAGTGTCTTTAGTTGATAAGACTAGGAAGAGTCTTATAAAAGTTCTAACAAAATAGTGAAATCTCTTGCGTGTTTGCAAGGGGACTGGACGTACTTCCAGGGTGTGGAAGGAACCAGGATAAATCTCCGTGTCTCTTTACTTTCTGCACTTTACCGTTTTCCATAGCACTAAAACAAAACCAAAAAGTGTAAAATAAATAAAAAATTGACAACCACCTAATTCACCCCCCCCCCCTCTTAGGCGCAATCTTAAACTTACAATTGGTATCAGAGCAGGTTATAGGTAACCTGCTCCTAGAGATCCAGAATGGCTTCCGCAAATCAACAACCCGTTTTCAGAGATGGTGGTAGTAACAACAAACCTCCTCTATTTTGTGGCGAATACTTTGATTTTTGGAAAATACGCATGAGGGCGCATCTAGAATCACAAGGAGAAGAAATCTGGGATGCCGTAGAAAATGGTCCATTCATTCCTATAACAGTTATCAATGGTGTCGGCACGGCTAAACCCAAAACTGCATGGGATGATGACGACAAGAAAAAAGTCCTCTATGATAAAAAGGCGGTAAATCTAATTCAAGGTGCACTATGCATGGATGAGTTCTTTTGTGTATCTGCATGTAAATCGGCGAAAGAAATATGGGACACCTTGGTACAAACACATGAAGGAACCGTTGAAGTTAAGAGATCAAGGCTGAATACTTTAAGTCAAGAATACGAGTTATTTCGAATGCAGCCCGGAGAAACCATTCTCGACCTACAAAAGAGATTCATCCACTTAACAAATCACTTAAGTGCTCTTGGTAAAACCTTGACAAATGATGAACTCAACTTGAAAGTCCTTAGATCATTGACTAGGGAATGGCAACCAAAGGTAACGACAATCTCGGAAAAGAAGAGTCTCTCCGCAATGACTTCCGCTACATTATTTGGCAAACTTCAAGAATACGAAACGGAACTCGGTAGACTTGAAAAACATGAGAATCTAGAAAAGAAATCCAAAAACATTGCTTTAAAAATTGATTCAAAGTAAGTAGTAAAAGAAGACAATCCGGAAGAAGATGAAAATTTCATGCTTCTTGTTAAAAGACTTGGGAAGTTTTTTGGCAGAAATGACAAGGGCGGATCTCATGCAAATAAGAGAAAGCACTTCAAGAAAATAAAAGCCTCCACATCAACACAAGATGTCTCATGTTATGAATGTGGAAATCAAGGACATATCAAGCCAAACTGTCCAAATCTCCCAAAGAAAAACGGATTCAAAGGAAAGGACTCAAAACACAAGAAAGCCTACATAGCATGGGAAGATAATGATATGAGTAGTACATCGGAATTGGAAAGCGACGAATGTGCAAATTTAGCCTTAATGGCATCGCATCACTCCGACAACGAAGAGGAGGTTAGTAATGAATTTAATCTTTTTGATGATGATGTTCAAGGTGCCATTGATGAACTCTTGAAAGAATGCAAAAGTTTATACAAAAAGGTGTCAAGCCAAGAAAAAGAACTTCTAATTTGTCACGAAAATATTGACACCATGACTAAAGATTTTGATCTTCAAAAACAGAATTTTATAAAAGAAAAGGAAAACTTTGCATGCACCAAGTGTGAATCAAATGTCTTTCAAATTATTCAATTGAAAAGAGTCATTGAACGATATGAAAAAGGACAAATAGGATTGGAAGGATTACTAAGCCAACAACGTTATCCAAATGATAAAAGAGGTCTTGGTTATGTGAATACTAAGAAACCAAGTAACAATACCACTGTTTTTGTAAAGGCTAGTAATAGTTCCAATCCCAAGATAGTAGAAAATAAGCAAGTTGTTCATAATCATCAAAAGAAAAATCCAAATGTATCTAAAAGAAAACAAATTCCTATATACAAGAGCAAATTAGTTCCAAACGGTTTTTACTGTGGTATTGTTGGACACACACCTAATGCATGCTATATTAGAAATTTCAGTATGGCTAGTGGACACTATGCATGGGTGAAAAAGGGAACTAACTATGAAGGACCCAAGGCCACTTGGGTACCTAACAAGAAATAATTTGTTTTTGTAGGTATGCTTGAAATCCACATCAAACCTTTGGTATCTTGACAGTGGATGTTCAAAGCATATGACAGGAGATGTACACCAATTTTCATATCTAGTATATAAAGCCAAAGGGTATGTCACCTATGGAGACAACACCAAAGGAATGATTCTTGGCGTTGGAATAGTTGGAACACCTACATCCATTAAAATTGAGGATGTTCTCTATGTTGAAGGATTAAAGCACAACCTTCTTAGCATAAGTCAACTTTGCGATAAAGGGTTCAAAATCAAATTCAACAAAGAAGAATGCCTAATTATGGATGAGGCAACCAATGAGGTAAAACTCAAAGGTATAAGATCTAACAATATTTTTATGATTACTTTAGATGATTTGTCTATGAAGATACAATGTCTCATGGTAAACAACAATGACGCTTGGTTATGGCACAAGAGATTGCTCACATACACATGGAGCACTTGAACAAATTAGTTAAGCATGACTTGGTTATTGGTCTACCAAATATGAAATTCACCAAAGACAAATTATGCAGTGCATGCCAAAAGGGCAAACAAACCAAATCAACTTTCAAACCAAAGAATGTGGTTTCAACAACAAGACCACTTCAATTGTTGCACATGGATCTTTTTGGCCCATCTAGAATAAGAAGCTTCGGAGGTAACATTTATGCTTTAGTTATTGTAGATGATTTTTCCCGTTTTGCTTGGAATTTGTTTTTAGTGAACAAAAATAACGCATTCAAGGCATTCAAGAGATATGCAAAACAAGTTCAAAATGAGAAGTCATTAAAGATAACATCAATCTTAAGTGATCATGGTGGAGAGTTCCAAAACAGTCAGTTTGAAGAATTTTGTGAAGAAAATGGGATCTTCCACAATTTTTCAGCACCAAGAACTCCACAACAAAATGGAGTAGTTGAAAGAAAAAATAGGTCTTTGATAGAACTTGCAAGAACCATGCTAAGTGACTCAAGTTTGCCTAAATATTTTTGGGCGGATGCGGTAAGCACGGCATGTTACGTAAGCAATCGCGTGATCATAAGACCTATACTAAAGAAAACTCCATATGAGATTTACAAAGGAAGAAAACCAAATATCTCTCACTTTCACATTTTTGGGTGCAAATGTTTTGTCCTTAACAACGACAAAGACAATCTCGGTAAGTTCGATGAAAAATCGGATGAAGGTATTTTTCTTGGTTACTCCCTTTCTAGCAAAGATTTTAGAATTTACAATAAAAGAACTTTAACTATAGAAGAATCAATGTATGTTTCTTTTGATGAATCTAACACCTCCAAGGAGGAAGTTGTTATTTGTGATGATGATGATTCTATAGATTTACCTCATGAGAATTCATGCGAAGGTGGCAAAATTGTCAACCCGGAACAAACACATGAACTTTCACATCAAAATGGAAATGATTGTGGTCTTCTTCAAGAATGGAGAACTCATCGTGATCATCCAATTGACAACATAATTGGAGATATTAGCAAAGGGGTATCTACACGGCTAAATCTTAAGGATGCATGCTTAAATATGGCTTTTGTATCTCAAGTTGAACCTACCAAAGTGGCTCAAGCACTAGAAGATGAGCAATGGATCCTTGCCATGCAAGAGGAGCTAAACAAATTCGAGCGGAACGAAGTTTGGGAACTTGTTCCTCATCCAGGAAATAAATGTATCATTGGAACCAAATGGGTATTCAAAAACAAGATGGATGAAAATGGTATAATCACTCGAAACAAGGCAAGACTAGTTGCTCAAGGATACAACCAAGAGGAAGGAATTGATTTTGAAGAAACTTTTGCTCCGGTAGCACGTTTGGAAGCAATAAGACTATTACTTGCATATGCATGCTCATTGGACTTTGAACTTTTTCAAATGGATGTAAAAAGCGCATTTCTCAACGGATTCATAAATGAAGAAGTCTATGTAAAGCAACCTCCCGGAGTTGAAGACTTCAAACATCCTAATCATGTCTTCAAATTGAAGAAAGCTCTCTATGGGCTGAAGCAAGCACCAAGGGCATGGTATGATAGACTAAGCGCATTCCTATGTGTAAAAGGGTTTGTAAAGGGTAAAGTTGATACCACTCTCTTCATAAAAAATGTTAATCATCATACTTTACTTGTACAAATCTATGTAGATGATATTGTTTTCGGTTCAACTAACCAAAATATGTGCAAGGAATTTTCATCTATGATGCAAGGAGAGTTTGAGATGTCTATGATGGGAAGATTGAATTTCTTTCTCGGAGTTCAAATTAAGCAACTCAAACACGGTATCTTCATAAACCAATCAAAATATTGCAAAGACCTTATAAAGAAGTTTGAGATGGAAAGCAGCAAAGAAAGTGCAATTCCTATGGGATCCGACACCTATCTTGATCCAGATGAATCAAGGAACTCTATTGACATAACTAAGTATCATGGAATGATTGGCTCTCTTCTCTATTTAACAGCAAGTAGACCAGACATCATGTTCATCGTTTGCCTATGTGCAAGATATCAAGCCAATCCTAAAGAGTCTCACCTTGCAGCAGTCAAGCGCATAATAAAATATCTTAAAGGAACAACCAACGTCAGATTATGGTATAAAAAAAGTAGTAGGTGCAATCTAGTTGGTTATTCTGATGCTGACTATGCAGGTTGTAAGACTGATCGCAAAAGTACAAGTGGAACATGTCACATTCTCGGAAATGCCTTGGTTTCATGGTCATGCAAAAAGCAAGCAAGCGTCGCTCTCAGCACTGCCGAAGCAGAATACATTGCGGATGGAAGTGGATGCGCTCAAATTCTTTGGCTAAAACAACAGTTACTTAACTATGGAGTAAACCTTGGATGCATTCCACTTCGATGTGATAACACAAGCGTGATCAACATTAAAAAAATTCCAGTTATGCATTCTCGGACAAAACACATTGACATCAAACACCATTTCATCAGAGATCACGTACTCAAAGGAGATGTCGAGATTACTTTTATGGACACTCAAAATCAACTCACGGACATTTTTACAAAACTACTTGCAAAGGATGCATTCTTCAAAATTCATCGTGAACTCGGAATCCTAGATGAACAAGATATATAAGGTGCACTCTATCCTTAACTATACATTAATGTACATATATATGGGCTTAGAAAATGTTTCAAATTGTTATAAGTATCATCTTATGTTACATCTTTCCCTTATTTTTGATAATGTCAAAGGGGGAGAAGGATGTGAGAGCACTTTATTGTTGTTTGTTTTAGTTTTCTTTGCAGGGCAAGTTTTCAAATCTTTTTCTCCATAGGGGGAGAAATCTATCTTAGGGGGAGAAAACTCCTTTTGCTCCAATTCTGAACAACTCATAAAGAAAGATGGTTTGTCATTATCAAAAAGGGGGAGAATGTAATCTCAAGCCTCAACTCAACTTTAGTTTTGATGAAAGACAAACAAGCACTATGGCAAGAAGGAAAAGAAGTGGAATTAGCTTAAAGCATCATTCACTCAAAGCTTCAAGGATCATGGCAAGCAAACAAGTATATCAATTCTCATTTGAACTAAATTGATTAGAAATACTCAAAAATGATATACACACTTGCCACAACACTTCACTTAAAGTTTAAAGCAAATTCTAAGTTTTTCACTAATGTAAATCGATTAACACATCATGTAAATCGATTTACACATGTTTTTTTTAAAACTGATTGCCCCTGGCAGCAATCGATTTACATGGAGTGTAAATTGATTGATTACTGAACTGAGTTAATTTTTTAACACTAGTAAATCGATTAACACATCATGTAAATCGATTTACAGTTCAATTTTTTTGAAAACAAGAACGTTACAAACCCGTGCAATCGATTTACATCTAATGCTAATCGATTTACACGTTGTAATTTTTGAAAAATCTGAACTTGATTCAAGATATCCTTCACACCTTTTCTCCAATGGTTGCATGGTCATACATTGCATCTTCTCAAGTTTTACAAACAGAAAAGTGGTATCCATTTGGAAAGGTATCTTGATTACTTTAAATACTAAATCTTTCAAATTATAAAACAACTCTTCTCTCATGAAATAATTCTGAACTTTGTAAAATATTCAAACTTCATATTTCTTATTTTTTAAGAACAAAGATTTTCTGCACTTTCACACATATAAGAACAGAAATCTTTGAGCATTTTCTAACCATTGTGTTACAGTTTGAATTGCTTATAAGAGAAGAAAGAAGAAACTTCATTGAAGTCACTCTATGTGATCAACATCTTTCAAGAAATCATATTTCATAAAATTATACTAAGTGTAACTTATTTCCAGGATTGTTGGAATTAAGTATTAGAATACTTTTGTACCTTGTTATCCATTTTTGGAAACAAGAGGTATCTTTTGAGAGGATTGTTCTCAAGAGACTTATTGGAAATCCAAGAGGGTGTTCTTGGTATTTGTTAGTGTCTTTAGTTGATAAGACTAGGAAGAGTCTTGTAAAAGTTCTAACAAAATAGTGAAATCTCTTGCGTGTTTGCAAGGGGACTGGACGTACTTCCGGGGTGTGGAAGGAACCAGGATAAATCTCCGTGTCTCTTTACTTTCTGCACTTTACCGTTTTCCATAGCACTAAAACAAAACCAGAAAGTGTAAAATAAATCAAAAATCGACCACCACCTAATTCACCCCCCCTGTTAGGCGCAATCTTAAACTTACAGTTGGTATCAGAGCAGGTTATAGGTAACCTGCTCCTAGAGATCCAGAATGGCTTCCGCAAATCAATAACCCGTTTTCAGAGATGGTGGTAGTGACAACAAACCTCCTCTATTTTGTGGCGAATACTTTGATTTTTGGAAAATACGCATGAGGGCGCATCTAGAATCACAAGGAGAAGAAATCTGGGATGCCGTAGAAAATGGTCCATTCATTCCTATAACAGTTATCAACGGTGTCGGCACGGCTAAACCCAAAACTGCATGGGATGATGACGACAAGAAAAAGTCCTCTATGATAAAAAGGCGGTAAATCTACTTCAAGGTGCACTATGCATGGATGAGTTCTTTTGTGTATCTGCATGTAAATCGGCGAAAGAAATATGGGACACCTTGGTACAAACACATGAAGGAACCGTTGAAGTTAAGAGATCAAGGCTGAATACTTTAAGTCAAGAATACGAGTTATTTCGAATGCAGCCCGGAGAAACCATTCTCGACCTACAAAAGAGATTCATCCACTTAACAAATCACTTAAGTTCTCTTGGTAAAACCTTGACAAATGATGAACTCAACTTGAAAGTCCTTAGATCATTGACTAGGGAATGGCAACCAAAGGTAACGGCAATCTCGGAAAAGAAGAGTCTCTCTGCAATGACTTCCGCTACATTATTTGGCAAACTTTAAGAATACGAAACGGAACTCGGTAGACTTGAAAAACATGAGAATCTAGAAAAGAAATCCAAAAACATTGCTTTAAAAATTGATTCAAAGGAAGTAGTAAAAGAAGACAATCTGGAAGAAGATGAAAATTGCATGCTTCTTGTTAAAAGACTTGGGAAGTTTTTTGGCAGAAATGACAAGGGCGGATCTCATGCAAATAAGAGAAAGCACTTCAAGAAAAGAAAAGCCTCCACATCAACACAAGATGTCTCATGTTATGAATGTGGAAATCAAGGACATATCAAGCCAAACTGTCCAAATCTCCCAAAGAAAAACGGATTCAAAGGAAAGGACTCAAAACACAAGAAAGCCTACATAGCATGGGAAGATAATGATATGAGTAGTACATCGGAATCGGAAAGCGACGAATGTGCAAATTTAGCCTTAATGGCATCGCATCACTCCGACAATGAAGAAGAGGTTAGTAATGAATTTAATCTTTTTGATGATGATGTTCAAGGTGCCATTGATGAACTCTTGAAAGAATGCAAAAGTTTATACAAAAAGGTGTCAAGCCAAGAAAAAGAACTTCTAATTTGTCACGAAAATATTGACACCATGACTAAAGATTTTGATCTTCAAAAACAGAATTTTATAAAAGAAAAGGAAAACTTTGCATGCACCAAGTGTGAATCAAATGTCTTTCAAATTATTCAATTTAAAAGAGTCATTGAACGATATGAAAAAGGACAAATAGGATTGGAAGGATTACTAAGCCAACAACGTAATCCAAATGATAAAAGAGGTCTTGGTTATGTGAATGCTAAGAAACCAAGTAACAATACCACTGTTTTTGTAAAGGCTAGTAATAGTTCCAATCCCAAGATAGTAGAGAATAAGCAAGTTGTTCATAATCATCAAAAGAAAAAGCCAAATGTATCTAAAAGAAAACAAATTCCTAGATACAAGAGCAAATTTGTTCCAAACTGTTTTTACTGTGGTATTGTTGGACACACACCTAATGCATGCTATATTAGAAATTTCAGTATGGCTAGTGGACACTATGCATGGGTGAAAAAGGGAACTAACTATGAAGGACCCAAGGCCACTTGGGTACCTAACAAGAAATAATTTGTTTTTGTAGGTATGCTTGAAATCCACATCAAACCTTTGGTATCTTGACAGTGGATGTTCAAAGCATATGACAGGAGATGTACACCAATTTTCATATCTAGTATATAAAGCCAAAGGGTATGTCACCTATGGAAATAACACCAAAGGAATGATTCTTGGCGTTGGAATAGTTGGCACACCTACATCCATTAAAATTGAGGATGTTCTCTATGTTGAAGGATTAAAGCACAACCTTCTTTGCATAAGTCAACTTTGCGATAAAGGGTTCAAAATCAAATTCAACAAAGAAGAATGCCTAATTATGGATGAGGCAACCAATGAGGTAAAACTCAAAGGTATAAGATCTAACAATATTTTTATGATTACTTTAGATGATTTGTCTATGAAGATACAATGTGTCATGTTAAACAACAATGACGCTTGGTTATGGCACAAGAGATTGCTCACATACACATGGAGCACTTGAACAAATTAGTTAAGCATGACTTAGTTATTGGTCTACCAAATATGAAATTCACCAAAGACAAATTATGTAGTGCATGCCAAAAGGGCAAACAAACCAAATCAACTTTCAAACCAAAGAATGTGGTTTCAACAACAAGACCACTTCAATTGTTGCACATGGATCTTTTTGGTCTATCTAGAACAAGAAGCTTCGGAGGTAACATTTATGCTTTAGTTATTGTAGATGATTTTTCCCGTTTTGCTTGGAATTTGTTTTTAGTGCACAAAAATAACACATTCAAGGCATTCAAGAGATATGCAAAACAAGTTTAAAATGGGAAGTCATTAAAGATAACATCAATCTGAAGTGATCATGGTGGAGAGTTCCAAAACAGTCTGTTTGAAGAATTTTGTGAAGAAAATGGGATCTTCCACAATTTTTCAGCACCAAGAACTCCACAACAAAATGGAGTAGTTGAAAGGAAAAATAGGTCTTTGATAGAACTTGCAAGAACCATGCTAAGTGACTCAAGTTTGCCTAAATATTTTTGGGCGGATGCGGTAAGCACGGCATGTTACGTAAGCAATCGCGTGATCATAAGACCTATACTAAAGAAAACTCCATATGAGATTTAAAAAGGAAGAAAACCAAATATCTCTCACTTTCACATTTTTGGGTGCAAATGTTTTGTCCTTAACAACTACAAAGACAATCTCGGTAAGTTCGATGAAAAATCGGATGAAGGTATTTTTCTTGGTTACTCCCTTTCTAGCAAAGATTTTAGAATTTACAATAAAAGAACTTTAACTATAGAAGAATCAATGTATGTTTCTTTTGATGAATCTAACACCTCCAAGGAGGAAGTTGTTATTTGTGATGATGATGATTCTATAGATTTACCTCATGAGAATTCATGCGAAGGTGGCAAAATTGTCAACCCGGAACAAACACATGAACTTTCACATCAAAATGGAAATGATTGTGGTCTTCTTCAAGAATGGAGAACTCATCGTGATCATCCAATTGACAACATAATTGGAGATATTAGCAAAGGGGTATCTACACGGCTAAATCTTAAGGATGCATGCTTAAATATGGCTTTTGTATCTCAAGTTGAACCTACCAAAGTGGCTCAAGCACTAGAAGATGATCAATGGATCCTTGCCATGCAAGAGGAGCCAAACCAATTCGAGCGGAACGAAGTTTGGGAACTTGTTCCTAATCCAGGAAATAAACGTATCATTGGAACCAAATGGGTATTCAAAAACAAGATGGATGAAAATGGTATAATCACTCGAAACAAGGCAAGACTAGTTGCTCAAGGATACAACCAAGAGGAAGGAATTGATTTTGAAGAAACTTTTGCTCTGGTAGCACGTTTGGAAGCAATAAGACTATTACTTGCATATGCATGCTCATTGGACTTTGAACTTTTTCAAATGGATGTAAAAAGCGCATTTCTCAACGGATTCATAAATGAAGACGTCTATGTAAAGCAACCTCCCAGATTTGAAGACTTCAAACATCCTAATCATGTCTTCAAATTGAAGAAAGCTCTCTATGGGCTGAAGCAAGCACCAAGGGCATGGTATGATAGACTAAGCGCATTCCTATGTGAAAAAGGGTTTGTAAAGGGTAAAGTTGATACCACTCTCTTCATAAAAAATGTTAATCATCATACTTTACTTGTACAAATCTATGTAGATGATATTGTTTTCAGTTCAACTAAGCAAAATATGTGCAAGGAATTTTCATCTATGATGCAAGGAGAGTTTGAGATGTCTATGATGGTAAGATTGAATTTCTTTCTCGGAGTTCAGATTAAGCAACTCAAACACGGTATCTTCATAAACCAATCAAAATATTGCAAAGACCTTATAAAGAAGTTTGAGATGGAAAGCAGCAAAGAAAGTGCAATTCCTATGGGATCCAACACCTATCTTGATCCAGATGAATCAGGGAACTCTATTGACATAACTAAGTATCATGGAATGATTGGCTCTCTTCTCTATTTAACAACAAGTAGACCTGACATCATGTTCATCGTTTGCCTATGTGCAAGATATCAAGCCAATCCTAAAGAGTCTCACCTGTCAGCAGTCAAGCGCATAATAAAATATCTTAAAGGAACAACCAACGTCGGATTATGGTATACAAAAAGTAGTATGTGCAATCTAGTTGGTTATTCTGATGCTGACTATGCAGGTTGTAAGACTGATCGCAAAAGTACAAGTGGAACATGTCACATTCTCAAAAATGCCTTGGTTTCATGGTCATGCAAAAAGCAAGCAAGCGTCGCTCTCAGCACTGCCGAAGCAGAATACATTGCGGCTGGAAGTGGATGTGCTCAAATTCTTTGGCTAAAACAACAGTTACTTGACTATGGAGTAAACCTTGGATGCATTCCACTTCGATGTGATAACACAAGCGCGATTAACATTACATAAAATCCAGTTATGCATTCCTGGACAAAACACATTGACATCAGACACCATTTCATCAGAGATCACATACTCAAAGGAGATGTCGAGATTACTTTTATGGACACTCAAAATCAACTCGCGGACATTTTCACAAAACCACTTGCAAAGGATGCATTCTTCAAAATTCGTCGTGAACTCGGAATCCTAGATAAACAAGATATATAAGGTGCACTCTATCCTTAACTATACATTAATGTACATATATATGGGCTTAGAAAATATTTCAAATTGTTATAAGTATCATCTTATGTTACATCTTTCCCTTATTTTTGATAATGTCAAAGCGGGAGAAGGATGTGATAGCACTTTATGGTTGTTTGTTTCAGTTTTCTTTTCAGGGCAAGTTTTAAAATCTTTTTCTCCATAGGGGGAGAAATCTATCTTAGGGGGAGAAAACTCCTTTTGCTCCAATTTTGAACAACTCATAAAGAAAGATGGTTTGTCGTCATCAAAAAGGGGGAGAATGTAATCTAAAGCCTCAACTCAACTTTAGTTTTGATGAAAGACAACAAAGCACTATGGCAAGAAGGAAAAGAAGTGGAATTAGCTTAAAGCATCATTCACTCAAAGCTTCAAGGATCATGGCAAGCAAACAAGTATATCAATTCTCATTTGAACTAAATTGATTAGAAATGCACAAAAATGATATACACACTTGCCACGACACTTCACTTAAAGTTTAAAGCAAATTCTAAGTTTTTCACTAATGTAAATCGATTAACACATCATGTAAATCGATTTACACATGTTTTTTTAAAAACTGATTGCCCCTGGCAGCAATGGATTTACATGGAGTGTAAATCGATTGATTACTGAACTGAGTTAATTTTTTAACACTAGTAAATCGATTAACACATCATGTAAATCGATTTACAGTTCAATTTTTTTGAAAACAAGAATGTTACAAACCCGTGCAATCGATTTACATCTAATGCTAATCGATTTACACGTTGTAATTTTTGAAAAATCTGAACTTGATTCAAGATATCCTTCAAACCTTTTCTCCAATGGTTGCATGGTCATACATTGCATCTTCTCAAGTTTTACAAACAGAAAAGTGGTATCCATTTGGAAAGGTATCTTGATTACTTTAAATACTAAATCTTTCAAATTATAAAACAACTCTTCTCTCATGAAATAATTCTGAACTTTGTAAAATATTCAAACTTCATATTTCTTATTTTTTAAGAACAAAGATTTTCTACACTTTCACACATATAAGAACATAAATCTTTGAGCATTTTCTAACCATTGTGTTACAGTTTGAATTGCTTACAAGAGAAGAAAGAAGAAACTTCATTGAAGTCACTCTATGTGATCAACATCTTTCAAGAAATCATATTTCATAGAATTATACTAAGTGTAACTTATTTCCAGGATTGTTGGAATTAAGTATTAGAATACTTTTGTACCTTGTTATCCATTGTTGGAAACAAGAGGTATCTTTTGAGAGGATTGTTCTCAAGAGACTTATTGGTAATCCAAGAGGGTGTTCTTGGTATTTGTTAGTGTCTTTAGTTGATAAGACTAGGAAGAGTCTTGTAAAAGTTCTAACAAAATAGTGAAATCTCTTGCGTGTTTGCAAGGGGACTGGACGTACTTCTGGGGTGTGGAAGGAACCAGGATAAATCTCCGTGTCTGTTTACTTTCTGCACTTTACCGTTTTCCATAGCACTAAAACAAAACCAGAAAGTGTAAAATAAATCAAAAATCGACCACCACCTAATTCACCCCCCCTCTTAGGCACAATCTTAAACTTATAGTTGGTATCAGAGCAGGTTATAGGTAACCTGCTTCTAGAGATCCAGAATGCCTTCCGCAAATCAACAACCCGTTTTCAGAGATGGTGGTAGTAATAACAAGCCTCCACTATTTTGTGGTGAATACTTTGATTTTTGGAAAATACGCATGAGGGCGCATCTAGAATCACAAGGAGAAGAAATCTGGGATGCCGTAGAAAATGGTCCATTCATTCCTATAACAGTTATCAACGGTGTCGGCACGGCTAAACCCAAAACTGCATGGGATGATGACGACAAGAAAAAAGTCCTCTATGATAAAAAGGCCGTAAATCTACTTCAAGGTGCACTATGCATGGATGAGTTCTTTTGTGTATCTGCATGTAAATCGGCGAAAGAAATATGGGACACCTTGGTACAAACACATGAAGGAACCGTTGAAGTTAAGAGATCAAGGCTGAATACTTTAAGTCAAGAATACGAGTTATTTCGAATGCAGCCCGGAGAAACCATTCTCGACCTACAAAAGAGATTCATCCACTTAACAAATCACTTAAGTGCTCTTGGTAAAACCTTGAAAAATGATGAACTCAACTTGAAAGTCCTTAGATCATTGACTAGGGAATGGCAACCAAAGGTAACGACAATCTCGGAAAAGAAGAGTCTCTCTGCAATGACTTCCGCTACATTATTTGGCAAACTTCAAGAATACGAAACGGAACTCGGTAGACTTGAAAAACATGAGAATCTAGAAAAGAAATCCAAAAACATTGCTTTAAAATTGATTCAAAGGAAGTAGTAAAAGAAGACAATTCGGAAGAAGATGAAAATTTCATGCTTCTCAGGCGTATCGAATTCTACTTCTTTGGCATCAATCAAGTCCTGGATTTTGTTCTTAAGCGCCCAACAATTATTGGTATCGTGCCCAATACTGTCGGAATGGTAAGCACATTTGGCATTGGAGTGGTAGTATGGAGAGGAGGTATTAGGGTTCTTTGGCGCTTCCTTCAAACTGGTAAGATTCAGCCTCAACAAATGAGGGAGTACCTGAGCTGGCGTCATGTTGATGCGGGTGAACTGCCGTTGTGGCCTTTCTACCCGTTGTTGATTAGTCTCGAATGATTGTCGCGAGGTTGATCCTTTGAAGAATTTTGAAACATCACAGCCCCTACAGTCAGCCGGCGCTCGGTTCTTCCCTGACCCTTCTGAGAATACACAGTAGATGCTTCCTTCTTAGCTGGGAAGGGTTTCTTAACAGATGTGGATGCGGAAGCATCCTTTTGAATCTTTCCACTTTTAATACCGGCCTCGACTCTTTCGCCGGTCAAAATTAATTCAGTAAATCCTGCGGAAGAACTCCCGATTAGATGATTGAAGAAGGGGCCATACAGGGTCCCCAGAAACATGTCAACTAACTCCTTATCTGACAACGGTGGCTGCACCCTCCCAGCCAGATCACGCCACTTTTGTGCGTACTCTTTAAATCCTTCATTGAAAGTAATCCCCATACTTTGTAACTGAGTACGAGTGGGCGCCAAATCAGCATTGTATTGATATTGACGATAAAAAGCGGCAGCTAAGTCTTCCCAATTGTGAACCTCTGATCTCTCGAGTTGATAGAACCAACCCAACTGTGTTCCAGACAAACTATCTTGGAAAAAGTGTACCCAGAGGTCTTTATCAGATGAGTGGGGTTGGATTTTTCTTACATACGATCTCAGGTGCATCTTTGGGCAAGACAGATCGTCGTATTTGGCGAATGTTGGCACCTTGAACTTGGGAGGGATAACAATCCCAGCTACCAGCCCTAGTTCTTCAAAATCCAAACCGGGTACCCTCTACAACTCCATGGTTGCCAGACTTTCTTCAAGATTCTTATATTTATCATCCGCTGGAGGATACTGTTGTTCGGAGTAGTCTTCATCTTCTTCTTCTTCTTCCACTTCAACCTTAGATTCAGAAGGTACAACAGTCCCTTTCCCTTTACCGGCCCCTTCGTCATACATTGAGGGGAACTCAAGAACCTTTCTGGCATTGCTTTCAAACCTTCTTCCAAAAGTGGCTACTCCAGGTCTCTTTTTCTTTTTCTCTTTATTCTTCTCCAACAGAGCTTTGAGGTCCTCTTGACCCTTTGCCAAGGTCATGAGGAGTTGCTGGAATTGTGAATTTTGTGCCTGCAGATCCTTTACCGTCTGCTCCAAATCCATCTTGCTGAAATAAACAATAGAAAGATAAGGAAACCTGGTGTGAAGACCTGTTTATGCATATGATGAATGGTATGTTATTCATGTAATGCATTCAAGGATTCAGAAATTCAAATTTGTTGCAAACAAAAAGAATGCACGTCATATTAAGAAGAAATTGTTAGTACATAAGTGCCCCATGGGCAAAATATTACAAAATTCTTAATGTAAAAATACATTGCGCATCCTCTTTGGTGCAATGTAAGTGTTGAGAGTTTCCTCCTCCTGAAGTTGGCAGGTAAGCTCCAAAACCTTCTTCTCACTGGCATAGAAGTTGGATTCAAAAGTATTTCGTTCTTCCTTGAGTTGGATCCAACTCTTTTGCATTTCTTCCCATGATGTTGGCATGTCAGGATGTAGGATGGTGTATGGAACCTCTCCTTCCATAACAAGCTCTTTGATCACGGGGAGAATGTGAGGATATAGCATCATAAGATTCTGGGCACGGGTTTGTACCCACTTGAGATAAGGCTCAAGGGGGATGGAATTCTTATTCCCCAGTGTCTTACTATCCACCTTGTTGGGAATCCTCCAAGCTCTGATGAACCTTTGTCGAAGTCCTTGCGCATCATTGTCGAAGTAAAAAACTAGGTCAGGAATCAGCATGTCATGAGGGCCATCCCTCCGAGCATATCCAAACTGTCTTAGAGCTAAACATGGGTTGTAGTTAATGCCTCCCCTAATGCCAAGTAGTGGGACATTAGGGAATTCCCCACAACGATCAATGATGATGACATTTTCTCTGGACCGAGAACACCAATGTACATCAGAATGTGTGAGGGTCATCAACCGCTGTGACCACCTTAAACCCTGCTCATTCTTCAAAACTGATTGTGGAAGGTGAGAAATAAACCACCTTGCTAGGAGAGGAGTACAGCACATGAGAACACCTATTTTCCTCATTGTTCGTGTGTAAAATGAGTGTAGGATGTCCCCAAGCAATGTGGGTATAGGATTCCTGGATATGAAAATCTTGACAGCATTCACATCTATAAGTTGGTCAGGGTTTGGGAACAAAACCAACCCATAGATAAGGAGTGCCACAATCTCTTAAAAGGCTTGTAGATCAAGAGAATTCCAGCAGTCTTGTGCCTTCTCAAACAGAAACTTTGCCAAGAAACCCTTGACACCACTCCTGGTTTCCCAATGTCCCTTGATGTCAGATGGTTGCAAGTGTAATGCTTGAGCAACATCTTCAGGCTTTGGTTCTTTTTACGTACCGTTGTAGGGTAGTTTATGAAGAACAGGAATTCTCAGGAGTTGAGAAAATTCCTCCAAAGTAGGCACTAATTGGTAATCAGGGAATGTGAAACAGTGGTGTAGGGGGTCAAAGAACTGGAAGAGAACTTTCACCATGTCTTCTTCAATGTTGGAGTTGACCAAGTTGAGAAGTATACCATGTCTTTCACTGAAGAGATAATTCTCTGGAATACTGGAAGTAAGCTCCTTGAGTTGAGGAGGGATTCTCACAAGGTTAATTTGAATTGTTTTTCTGCGAAGAGATTCCATGACCTACAAAACAAGAACAAAGATGAAGATCCAAACCCTTGAAATGGTTAGTGGATGCATATGATGCTTTATGATGTTCATGATGTATGCACAAGCACATGTACAAGCAAATCACATAAAACCCTAGTTTCAGGCTTGCATGAAGTTTCATAGGTAAGTACCCTCTTGAGTTTAGTTGGCTTAAAACCTGTCCTATGAATAGTAACCGGGTTCTAAGGAGCTCAATATCACTGGATTATTTTCTATGTTCATTGTTTTGGTTTAGCCACTTAACTAGCGACCAAAATATTCCAAGAAAATAAACCTCAATGAGTGTAGTATCGAGTATCTACCAACTTCGGACTGCACCAAAGCCGGTCATCTCACTACCCCTAATAAAAGGCCAAGATGGTCAAGTAAGGTTCTAAGAGTTCATTAGTGCTTCATGACATCACTCAGCGGCCCGATATTCTCTTTGATTGACTCAAAGGCTACCGGTACTCACAAATATGTCGGACTAATATAGCTATTGCTTCAACCATGTCGGTATACCCCACACAGTTTCCACAATGTATTGCTATTTACCTATGAATGTTTCCCAAATTCGGGTGGAGGATTTCAAGCCCAAACAAGAGAACCAAATGTAAAGCAATCAAGGCAAACAATATAATCATGCAAAGGGTGATCTAAGCCCTAAGGTTACTCCACTTTTATTATTGTCCCTAGCAGAGTCGCCAGTTATGTGATACGGTGGGAGAACTGACTTGGGATTTCGCGTTTGTGTTCGCAAATGTTTCGGTTTAGCAAGAGTCGCCACCGAATTTTTATTTTATCCTAAGGAAAGGTCAAAAAGCACAGGAAAGACCTTTGAGATGTTTTCTTGGGTTCAGGGAGTATATTATAGAAAGGGAAGGTATTAGCACCCTTTCTATCCATGGTTATCCATGGGCTCTTAGTTACTTGCTTAGATCACTTGCCTTTGCTTTTCAATTGTTTGAAATGGTGCTTTGTGTGTGTGGTTTTGAAAATGCTTTGAAAAAAATGCCTTGTCTAGGAAACCTTTGTAATGATTCTTGTTTGAATATATACAAAGGTGTGTGTCTTTTTGAAAAGATATTTCAATGTTTTGAAAGTTCTTTTAAAATTGTTTTGAAGTTGTGTTGTGAAGTGTGTTTGAAAATGGCAAGGATGTTTTGCAAGATTTTGATCAAGTAACTAAGAGTTGTCTACCCTATTTTACTCAAAGATCTTTCTTATTTTTTTTAACCCTTTTAACAATGTTGTTTCACCATTGTATTTGGTGAACAACCTTGTGTTAGGATGTTAAACGGGACAGGCGCGGGTCATCGTATAGACCATGATAGCAATTGTGTCAAGTATTTTTGGCAATTTTCTCAAGGGACTTGATCATTTTTGTTTAGGCAACTCAGATAGCATCATCGAGGGACTATGATCTTTTGTTTTGTTTTTGTTTTGCCAAAGTACTTGACATGCATACCATGGCCCATTTTTGAAGGCAACAAGTGGATTGTAACCCTAGGGGTGCAAGTGTGCATTGTGTTTGTTTTCATGCATTGTTATCTTGGATTAGGTCAAACTAATTGTTGATTTTATTTTGCATACAAACCCTAGGTCTAATCATGGCATAATTGAAAGCACTTAAAGGTGCGAGAATTTAAATTCTACACTATTACAACATGATATAGGGAGGGGGGGTACAAATTTGAATTGGGGATTATTTTGAAAGAAATTAAATCCTAAATTATTACAACCATATTGAATGGGTAAGGCATAATATTAAATATACAATATTTAAATAAATACAATAAATAAATATTAAATAAAGTGTATTATGCAAAAAATCTTTTTTTATCTATGAAAAAGTATTTTTAACGTGAAATGTAAATAAATAAAAAGTTAATTTCAATTATTTTGTTTTTTAGGGCAAAACCCTAATTTCTTAAATAAATAGTATTATTTATTATTTATATATAATAATGTATTAATTTGTACAAAAAATAAAAGTATATTGAAAAAATGGTATTTTTACACGGGCTCATCATCAAAGTAACCCCACACAGGTTCCCTTCTCAAACTCCAGACGTAGTTTTACATGGACTCGTCCTCAGTAAACCCTACAAAGGTTTGCTTCTCAGCTCTAGATGCGGTTTTACACGGACTCGTCATCAAAGTAACCCTACACGGTCTCCTTCTCCATTTCAGATGCAGTCTTATACGAACTCATTATCAGTAAACCCTACACAGGTTTCCTTCCTCCATAGATGCAGCTTTACACGAGCTCAACATCAGGCAACCCTACACAGGTTCCCTCTTTCAACTTACAAAAATTACACCTCCAGATGGCACCTATAAGCCCATCCACCTGTCAACAGTCTCCAAATGGCATCTATAAGCCCATTCCCGACAAGGTTCTGTCACATCTCCATATGTCATCTATAAGCCCATCCTCCTATCCACCATATCTCCAAATGGCATCTGTAAGCCCATTCCCGACATCACGTTGCTGATATTCTACTATGTAAGTGCAAATTTCTGGGCACTCTAGTGTTCAATCATCTTCCACCTTCGGATCACGAAAGGCACACAAGCCAATCTACATCCTCAGGTCTAAGAAGATTGAAAAGGGGCAACTGTTGTACCCCAAAATTTTCCTTCCCATATTCTTCAAAGTTTTGACAAGCATCATCTCAATTTGCTCAAAGTCTACTCAAGGGTTGCACAGTCAACCATCCTCCAAAGGCAGTCAAGATTAGGGTTTTGGTTCCTGCAAGGAAGTTGAGGTTTTCAAGGGCTCAATCAAGTCCCATATGCTCATACACATTGTCAAGCATCTACATGCCAAGTTTCAAGGCTCACAAGGTCAAGTTGCACAGTCAAAAGCCCTAATTGCTTCACAATCAACTGTAGGGGTAAAATGGTCATTTGGCAGTCAAAAGTCAAAATTTTTGGTAAACATATTATTTTGAGGCCACAATCATCATTTGATCAAGTCTTGATCATGATTCCACAAGAATGGCTCAAAAATCATCAAGATGCAAAAGTTTCCATTTTTGGACAGCTGAAAAGTCAACTGTAACTTGACCAAGGCATAACTTTTTCATGGTTCATCATAAAAATCCCATCCAATGCTCATTTTGAAGGGGATGACATTTCCTACAACTCATCTTCACATTCCAAGTCCAAGAAATTCTCTCACAAAAAGTTATCAATTTCAACTTTATAGGTCATTTTCAAAAGTCAACAAAAAGGCATTTTAAGTCAAAGACCATAACTTGATATTGGTATATTCAAATGACATGGGACCAAAGGAATTGGTTAGAGGACTCCAAGACCTTTCCAAAATGTCCAAGAACATGTTCATATGATCAAAATTGAGCAAGATATGCATTGGAGAAGTTGGGAAATTTTTGTGAAATGGCAAAAGTCAACTATCCTTGAAACTTCAATTTTTGACAAAAGGGCCCACTTTCTTCCACTTGATTCAGCCTTGTCATGCCACCCACGTGTCCCATGATCAGTTTCAAGACCAAATAATTATTTTTCTATTTTTATTTAATTTTTGTGGATTTAATTCATTTTAATCCATAATAATTCAAGTAAAATCAAAAAATTTGATTAAATGGTATTTTGTGGTTTGATTAGCCTTCATGAAGCATATTCTAGTTGCCAAATTCGTGTAAAGTCCATTTTAAGCATGAAAATTCAAATTTGAACAAAATTGGAAAATGCTTTAATGGTGGTTATGAAGAAATCCAAAAACATCATTGCAATGGTTAAAGGCTCATCATGTGACTTGATTCTGATTCAAACATACATATGCAAGTCTCTCCAACCTCAAGCACGACCTAGAGACCCCAAAAACGGCCAGAACCAATTCCAAAAATTCCAAAGAAATTTGCAAACAGAAATCCACTTTTCAGCATGATTTAAAGTCTTTTCTTGATCCAAACACATTCCTAACACTCCTAGGAATCTTTTGCAATCAGAAACAAGCTTTAAAGCTCCAAGAAACGCCATTCACAGTCATACGGTTCATCACTTTTTTCCAAAATCATAATCATCGATTCATGCATTTTTAACATTTTTTATTAGTTGTATTGTGTTCACAGGACCCATACGAAGCTATTAGTGTAATTGAATTGCATTATGGCGCCCATAATTGCAAAACACCATTGTTAAGTTCTAGGGTTTCAGAGCTTTTGAATTAGGGCTTTTCACATACTGCAAAATCAAACCTCAAAACGCACATGGTTGAAACCGCATGAGTGAGACGAATCCATTGCAACCCTCGCGCCCTTTTTATATAGCTCAGGGGCCTAATCGCTATTCTTGACAGTTCCATGTTGTGGGGGTTAAAAACCCCCGCTATCTTGTTTTTATTTTGCAGATAAATGAAGACGATGATGAGGTGTCCATGCATGGCTGGCTGATTCAAACATCACGCGCGCTTTTCTTTTAGTTTCAGCATGTGACTTGCTTTTCATATATTATATTTGTTTCTCATCTTATTTACAAGCGCGCATAAGTGATCTGGTGGTACAGGTGTTGGCAAATGATCACTGGGACCTGGGTTCGATTCCCAGGTCCCCCCAAAATTCCATATTGTTTTTCCTTATGTGATTGTGTACAGGTTCCCAAAAGCAATCCATCATGTGCCTCCAGCGCCCAGATGCCATGTGGCCTCAAAGATCAATCCAAAGGCCAGAAAATGATGAGCACCATGCTCATGAGTCAACGCATCTCCAGGCAACTTCAAAAGTCAATACAGGCCTGAGCTTAGTGGGCCAAAAAACTGCAATTAACACCTCCAATCTGGCCCAACCCCCCCCCCCCCCTTGGTTTCGTTATTTCTCTTTATCTTTTTATTTTTCTTTTCTTTTATAACTCCTTTTTTTATTATTTTATTAATTATTAGTATTATTAACATAATTAATATTTTTTATAAAAAATCAAAAAAACTAATATTTTTATTATTCTTATTTATTAATTTCACTACTAACTATTTTTGTAAATAAGCATTAAATCAAATTAATTAGTTTAATTAGTTTAATTTTCACCTTTTCTATAATAAATAAAAACAATTTAGAATTAGGTTAACTTTTAATTTTAATTCCTTTTATTTTCATTAAAAATATAAAAAACACAAAAAACATTTTTTTTAATTAATTAATTAATTAGTTGTTAATTTTAATTTCATTTAATCACAAAAAAGGACAAAAAATTCAATTCTTTCTTTAAAAAGGGTCAAAACCCTTAAGACGTTCCCGATTCAATCTTTCGCGCATATTTATTTTTTAATTCATTATTTTTGTATCTGTACAGGGTATGTAATAGTTAATTAGGATTTTACTGCTTTATTTATTTTCTCGCAGTTTATTTTTTCAAACGGGTCTTTGTTTTTTGACGATGTATAGATCAGCGCCTTGTAATAGTGTAGATTCATATTTCCGCAATTTATTTTCCGCACTCTTAACTGTTAAAAATGCATGAAAGACTTGTATGTAAATAAAATTAATCTGTAGCTCATAAATAACATGTACAAAGACAATTAACTGAAAAACAACACACAAAGCACATGCCACGTCTAGGGTACGCCTCACTGGTTGCCTCGAACGTGGTCATCAAGTATAGGGTGTCTTAGAGGTCGCCCTTCTGTCCAAAAGATCCAGTTGCCTCGAAACGGTTGCCTCGGATACAAAGGATCTAGGACATTAGGGTTACTTCTAAGGTGTCCTACCATTGCTTCGGTGACCACACTGTCCCTTAACCGAATTGACCCGAACACCTCCAACGATGGTGTTACCTGCCTCTCAATGGTGGGATAGCACTATCTAAAGGACTCTTACACAGCCTAATTCCTTAGAGTAGGTAGATTTCTCTTAAGTACTTGCTCTTTCTCAAAACAAACAAAAATACTTTTCACACCTCACACTTTCTAAAAGTTTTCAAACAAATTTTTCATACACTCTTGAGGACCGATACAAGAGTTACTTAGAAATTTTTCAAACGAAACTTTTTCAAAACCCACACACATTTGAAAAGCAAACATCTTTTGAAAACATAAGGGCAAGTACCTAAGAGCCCGTGGATAACCACGGATAGAAAGGGTGCTAACACCTTCCCTTTCTATAAATCTACCTCCCGAACCGAGAAACATTCTCAAAGAAGGAATTTTGCTGTGCTTTTGTCCTTTACATGTTAGAGAATATAAAAGACGGTGGCGACTCTTTCTTACCGCGACATTTTGCGAAACCAGCTAAAAAACAGTCAGTTATATTTCCACCGATCACAGAACTGGCAACTCTGCTGGGGAATGCTTAAAAGTGAGGTGTACCTTAGGACTAAGATCACTTGTGTTTTCAATTGCCTGATTTGTTTGCTTTAATGTTGTTGGGCCTGTCTTGGGAGTTTCATAGATCCTAACCCGGATCTGGGGGATACCTTCTTAGAAAGTAGCAACAAACTATGAGGGAACTGTGCGGGGTATACCGACACGGTTGAAGCAGTTTGCTACATTGATGTGGCACTTTGGTGAGTACCGGTAACCCTTGAGTCAAGTCAAGGAGAGTACGGGGCCGCCGCGTGGTGTCGTGAAGCATCAACTGACCTTAGGAACCTTACTTGACCATCCTGGCCTCTTTAGGGGTAGTGAGATGACCGACTTTGGTGCAGTCCGAAGTTGGTAGATACTCGATACTACACTCATTGAGGGTTGTTTTCTTGGAATATTTTGATCGCCAGTCCAGTGGCTAAATCAAAACAATGAACATAGAAAACAATCCAATGATATTGAGCTCCTTAGAACCCGGTTACTTTTGATAGGACAGGTTTTAAGCCCACCAACTTCAAGAGGGTAGTACCCCAAACTTCATGCTGGCCTAAACTCTAAGGGCTCTTTGTGTGACTTGTGTGCCTTCATACTTGAACTGCTTCCATACTTGTTATCTAACAACACGAGTTCCTTGCAGGTTTTGTTTACAGTCCTTAATCTGGACTCATAACAGGGTTTACCTACATCACTCCATGCATAGCGTAACATCACACCATTGCATGCATCCTACATAAGGACAAATCCATTTCAAGGACCTCAAGGATTTTGTGATGCAGGTCATGATGAATCAAATGTCCAACAAGGGGCAAAGGGGATTTATTTTCCTCTAGCCAAGGTTAATGACTTGAGTCAGGGGCTATGACCCACTCGATATGGTGAGCCTTGACTCTTGAAGAAGGACTCTCGACAACATGAAATTCCTTCAATCAAGCAACCAGATTCAAATTCTAACAAGCTTCTCTGTTTACCCCGCGAGACCCTTGAAAACATCGCATGCATACATACATATCATTGCATTACAGGTACTCTCTTCCACAGGTTACTTACCTTCTTCGCTATTTATTTCAGCAATGGCTTCCCAACAAGACAATCAGGATCTTTATGCTCAAGAGACTCGGTTCGAGGCAATCCTCCTAAACCTATCCAAGGGGCAGGAAGAATTGAGAACACTCCTCATGGGGACTTTGGTCAGGAACAGTTCTGAGGACGATAAGGACGAACGGTTGAAACGTCTACAAGCTGAGGTGGATACAATGGGAACCCAGATGCTGGGGCAAATGGCTCTTGTCTAAGACTTATCTCAAAAACAAGGAGAGCTCAGGGTTCTCGTCAACCAACTGCTTCGGGATAACCAACTGGGGCAAACATCTAAGGTTGAAGAGAAAGCCATCATTCAACCACCTGTGGGGCAAGAAGACCGGGGAAAAGCTCCTCAGTTTGCTTCAAGGTCACAAGCCCAGCATCAACCTCACCAGCGTCAACAAGATAATCGGCGTAAGCGAAATACGTCTGGAAGACATTTCTCGGAGACTGGTATACCATCATCACTGATACTGAGACGCTTGTTGGAGGTCAAGCTGATTGCTTTAAAGGATCCTCCTAAGACTCTCAACATAACCTCCCTAAAATATAATCCTGATGAAAGGTGTGCTTACCATTCTGACAGCCCTGGACATGACACTGACGACTGTTGGAGCCTGAGGAACAAGATTCAAGACTTGAACGATGGAAGGGTGCTAGAGTTCATGTCGGGTGGTAAAATGAACATCTTCTGCTGAGAATCTTCCATCTGAGATGACTAGTTCAAACTAAGAAACTTTTGTTCATTCGAATGTTCAAGTTGTATTTTTCTTTGATTGTTTAAACATTTTATTCATATCAAACGTTGTTATTTCATTAATGCATTACACATGTCTGTTTTGAAGTAATTATTTCGTATTCACTATATTGCAAATTGCTTTCATATTTTTGTGTGATGATCAACGCTCGATTAATAATTCTAGGCCTCTTGAGGGAGGATGACGAAAACGATACCACAATCTACAGTATGCTTTTGAACAGACCCCGCTGATGAAGTACAGGCATTGTTTCAATCCCTAAACACTGGAGTTATAAGGATGATAATCCCTCGTCAACCCCTTTGAGCCAAAGAAGTAGGAGATTTCTTTTCGAAAATTAAAACCCTTAATCATAACCTGGGGCAGAGTAGTTCTCTCAGCTGACCCAAGTGCACAACGAAGGGCACCAAAGGAATCCTTACAAAACAAAAGACAGTGATGGCTCCGAATAATCATAAAGACAGGCAGTCATTATCTCACAAAAATAAAAGCCCATTAAGTCAAAACCTATGAAGGAGACTTACAAAACTGGGGCATCCCGCTGACTGTAATCACAAAAGAAACAGTTCAGGCAAAAATAGGGATAACGAAATCAAAAAAAGAAAGAGGTCCTACAAACCCTCAACACAAAAGGAAATGACTGCCTATTCAAAATAAACTGTCAGTATCCGAACCATCACTGGTATATCAAAGCAAAGACTCAAACAAGGTCTAACGCACGATCAGCTGAGTTTAGGATTGAAGAACATCACGAAGAGCGGGTGGGTACAAATACAATTTGAGCCTTTATCCTTTGTTTCTTAAACCGTGAACCAGGCCACGTTATAACCCTCAAAAGTCCTAGCTAAAGCATGGGTTAGTTCGAAAGCATACTGTTACAAAGGTATCCTGACTCCTTAAGGCTCGCTGTAAAATCTTGAGTTGACATCACATGTTACATAATTTGCTTGTTTTACTAAAAAAATGAATTATCAAAAACTTCAAGACAGACATAAGCTTTGCATTTTTAATATAACATTGATTGCATATGACTATTTGTTTGAACAGCATAGAAGTTCGCACGAAGAATATCTGATGAACAAAAGCACTCCCAACCAAGGGGAATGGCATGATCATTGTCCATCATCTGGGGCAGTTAAGTCAAGATTCGGAGAATCTCTCAAAAGGCCAACCAGCTTGGGGAAAATCTCCGTCTGAGTCACTTGGGGCATTGGACGATCAAACGAAGATCTTCTGGTGGTATGACGACACAACACTACTAACAGTGGCACCTCCCTACATCCTGAGAGCATGGACATAGTCGAAAAAACACTACGCATAATCAAAGACCCGCTAGGTTGACACACCTAGGCAAAAATAAGGGCTTCCCGGCGAACCAAAAGGGTTCGGGAAAAAATAAGGGATGAAATGAAAAATCTGTACACCCGGCAAGTCGAAAACCTGAAAAGGCGGCTTGGGCAAAAATGGGTATCCCGGTGGACTGAAAACCCGAAAGGGCGGTCTAGGCAAAAGTTAGGGATCAAAAGCGTACGACTATGTCCCGTCATCTCGTCACTGTCCTACCAGAAGAAGATTTGTCGAATCGGCAGTTGTCTAACACCTCACAAGGTATCTTCTTCTCTCACATCAGAAACAGGGGCAATAATGAGTTGTCCAAGCGATCTAGTCGCTCTGTCAACCAAGGTACCAAGGTAGGTTCGGCTGAAGAACATAACCAAGAGGCCTCCACTCCCCGGGAGTAAGACAAGGTTCAGCCATACTCTCCCCCAAGCAGAGTTGGTCTCCCATCAGCCCTAACAAGGCACTGTATCTCAAGCATGTCAGCAACACTCTCCCCAAGCAGAGTTAGTCTACTGTCAGCCTTAAGGAAGTTGGGTATCCCTATAAGATCTCAATATTCCCCAGCGGAGTATGCAGATGTTCCTAAGCAAGTATCCCCGGCAGTCTTAATCTAAGATTGTTCCCCGGCGGAATACCAAACACCCTTGTGGAGCCACTCCTCAGTACAGTTCAAAAAGTTTCCATAGGAGAGTTGAACCATCTCCCCAGTAGATTCTGGAAGCTTATCCCCAGTAGATTCTGGAAACTTATCCCCAGTTAGATTCTGGAAGCTTATCCCCTGCAGAGCACGAACGCGTCTCCCCGGTTTTATTCAAAGGTTGTTCCCCACCAGGGTATAACTGGGTTATCCTCAGCTAATTACCATGGAAAGATCGTCCTCGGCGAAGTTCTTCCTACCCCCCCAGCGAAGTTCATCAATTCCCTCAACAAAGCTTATCAACGGTATCCCCAACGGAGTTATCATCAAACCTCAGCGAAGTATCTCTTCCCACAGAGTAATTCCCTGCAGAGTAATCTCTCTAACAAGTTTATTCCCCAACGGAGTCATCTTCTCCTACTGGTTTACTCTTGCAATCATCATCCCCAGCGGAAACGAAGAACTCTACTCTTCAACATCAGCCCAGGATTCAACAAACTCCCGGCATTCGTCAAGGATTTATTTTCCCAGACGAGAATACATTCATAAACATCACATCTTCATACATTATAGCATGCATACGCATCATATAACAAATCTCATTTATTTTTGAGGACATCTTAAAATCATGCAGCTCATACATCATGACATTGCATACGACTAATACTTTTCCTTTTCAGAAAAAAGTCAATCAAAAGATGATTACCATCTACCTTTACAGTTCCAGTTCAACACCGGTAACAAGCCAGAAAAATTCTGTGGACGACTGATCGTGGGTTAATATCTGAAACCAAACAGGACAATTATCTACTTTATCATCCTCAGGCAACCCTACACCGGTTTCCTTCTCAACCTCAGATGTAATTTTACACGAACTCATCATCAGGCAACCCTACACCGGTTCCTTCTCAATTTTCAGACCAAGTCTTACACGGACTTATCATCAAAGTAACCCTACACCGGTTCCTTTTCTTTCAGAAGAAGTCTTACACGGACTTATCTCAAGATGACCTTAACCCGGTTCATCCATAAGTTTTACACGAACTTATCCTACAATAACCTTACCCCAGTTCCTCCAGAAGTCTTACACGGACTTATCTCAAGATGACCTTACCCCGGTTCATCAAGAAGTTTTACACGAACTTATCCTGCAGTAACCTTACCCCGGTTCCTCCATAAGGCTTACACGGACTTATCTCAAGATGACCTTACCCCGGTTCATCCAGAAGTTTTACATGAACTTATCCTGCAGTAACCTTACCCCGGTTCCTCCAGAAGTCTTACACGGACTTATCTTAAGATGACCTTACCCCGATTCATCCAGAAGTTTTACACGAACTTATCCTGCAGTAACCTTACCCCGGTTCCTCCAGAAGTCTTACACGGACTTATCTCAAGATGACCTTACCCCGGTTCATCAAGAAGTTTTACACGAACTTATCCTGCAGTAACCTTACCCCGGTTCCTCTAGAAGTCTTACACGGACTTATCTCAAGATGACCTTACCCCGATTCATCCAGAAGTTTTACACGAACTTATCCTACAGTGACCTTACCCCGGTTCCTCTAGAAGTCTTACACGGACTTATCCCGAAGAAACCTTACCCCGGTTCCTCCAGAAGTTTTACACGAAATTATCCCGAAGAAACCCTACACAGGTTCTCTCTCTCCAGACGTAGTTTTACACGGGCTCTTCGTCAAAGAAACCCTACACAGGTTCTCTCTTCCCAAAGATGCAGTTTTACACGGACTCGTCATCAGAAACCCTACCCAGGTTTTACTTCTTCCAGGATGCAGTTTTACACGGGCTCATCATCAAAGTAACCCCACACAGGTTCCCTTCTCAAACTCCAGATGTAGTTTTACACGGACTCGTCCTCAGTAAACCCTACACAGGTTTCCTTCTCAGCTCTAGATGCGGTTTTACACGGACTCGTCATCAAAGTAACCCTACACAGGCTCCTTCTCCATTTTAGATGCAGTCTTATACGGACTCATTATCAGTAAACCCTACACAGGTTTCCTTCCTCCAACGATGCAGCTTTACACGAGCTCAACATCAGGCAACCCTACACAGGTTCCCTCTTTCAACTTACAAAAATTACACCTCCAGATGGCACCTATAAGCCCATCCACCTGTCAACAGTCTCCAAATGGCATCTATAAGCCCATTCCCGACAAGGTTATGTCACATCTCCATATGGCATCTATAATCCCATCCTCCTATCCACCATCTCTCCAAATGGCATCTGTAATCCCATTCCCGACATCACGTTGCTGATATTCTACTATGTAAGTGCAAATTTCTGGGCACTCTAGTGTTCAATCATCTTCCACCTTTGGATCACGAAAGGCACACAATCCAATCTACATCCTCAGGTCTAAGAAGATTGAACAGGGGCAACTGTTGTACCCCAAAATTTGCCCTCCCATATTCTTCAAAGTTTTGACAAGCATCATCTCAATTTGCTCAAAGTCTACTCAAGGGTTGCACAGTCAACCATCCTCCTAAGGCAGTCAAGATTAGGGTTTTGGTTCCTGCAAGGAAGTTGAGGTTTTCAAGGGCTCAATCAAGTCCCATATGCTCATACACATTGTCAAGCATCTACATGCCAAGTTTCAAGGCTCACAAGGTCAAGTTGCACAGTCAAAAGCCCTAATTGCTTCACAATCAACTGTTGGGGTAAAATGGTCATTTGGCAGTCAAAAGTTAAAATTTTTGGTCAACATATTATTTTGAGGCCACAATCATCATTTGATCAAGTCTTGATCATGATTCCACAAGAATGGCTCAAAAATCATCAAGATGTAAAAGTTTCCATTTTTGGACAGCTGAAAAGTCAACTGTAACTTGACCAAGGCATAACTTTTTCATGGTTCATCAGAAAAATCCCATCCAATGCTCATTTTGAAGGGGATGACATTTCCTACAACGCATCTTCACATTCCAAGTCCAATAAATGCTCTCACAAAAAGTTATCAATTTCAACTTTATAGGTCATTTTCAAAAGTCAACAAAAAGGCATTTTAAGTCAAAGACCATAACTTGAGATTGGTATATTCAAATGACATGGGACAAAAGGTATTGGTTAGAGGACTTCAAGACCTTTCCAAAATGTCCAAGAACAGGTTCATATGATCAAAATTGAGCAAGATATGCATTGGAGAAGTTGGGAAATTTTTGTGAAATGGCAAAAGTCAACTATCCTTGAAACTTCAATTTTTGACAAAAGGGCCCACTTTCTTCCACTTGATTCAGCCTTTTCATGCCACCCACGTGTCCCATGATCAGTTTCAAGACCAAATAATTATTTTTCTATTTTTATTTAATTTTTGTGGATTTAATTCATTTTAATCCATAATAAGTCAAGTAAAAGCAAAAAATTTGATTAAATGGTATCTTGTGGTTTGATTAGCCTTCATGAAGCATATTCTAGTTGCCAAATTCGTGTAAAGTCCATTTTAAGCATGAAAATTCAAATGTGAACAAAATTGGAAAATGCTTTAATGGTGGTTATGAAGAAATCCAAAAACATCATTGCAATGGTTAAAGGCTCATCATGTGACTTGATTCTGATTCAAACATACATATGCAAGTCTCTCCAACCTCAAGCACGACCTAGAGACCCCAAAAAAGGCCAGAACCAATTCCAAAAATTCCAAAGAAATTTGCAAACAGAAATCTACTTTTCAGCACGATTTAAAGTCTTTTCTTGATCCAAACACATTCCTAACACTCCTAGGAATCTTTTGCAATCAGAAACAAGCTTTAAAGCTCCAGGAAACGCCATTCACAGTCATACGGTTCATCACTTTTTTCCAAAATCATAATCATTGATTCATGCATTTTTAACATTTTTTATTGATTGTATTGTGTTCACAGGACCCATACGAAGCTATTAGTGTAATTGAATTGCATTATGGCGCCCAGATTGCAAAACACCATTGTTAAGTTCTAGGGTTTCAGAGCTTTTGAATTAGGGCTTTTCACATACTGTAAAATCAAACCTCAAAACGCACATGGTTGAAACCGCCTGAGTGAGACGAATCCATTGCAACCCTCGCGCCCTTTTTATATAGCTCAGAGGCCTAATCTCTATTCTTGACAGTTCCATGTTGTGGGGGTTAAAAACCCCCGCTATCTTGTTTTTATTTTGCAGATAAATGAAGACGATGATGAGGTGTCCATGCATGGCTGGTTGATTCAAACATCATGCGTGCTTTTCTTTTAGTTTCAGCATGTGACTTGCTTTTCATATATTATATTTGTTTCTCATCTTATTTACAAGTGCGCATAAGTGATCTAGTGGTACAGGTGTTGGCAAATGATCACTGGGACCTGGGTTCGATTCCCAGGTCCCCCCAAAATTCCATATTGTTTTTCCTTATGTGATTGTGTACAGGTTCCCAAAAGCAATCCATCATGTGCCTCCAGCGCCCAGATGCCATGTGGCCTCAAAGATCAATCCAAAGGCCAGAAAATGATGAGCACCATGCTCATGAGTCAACACATCTCCAGGCAACTTCAAAAGTTAATACAGGTCTGAGCTTAGTGTGCCAAAAAACTGCAATTAACACCTCCAATCTGGCCCAAACCCCCCCTTGGTTTTGTTATTTCTCTTTATCTTTTTATTTTTCTTTTCTTTTATAACTCCTTTTTTTATTATTTTATTAATTATTAGTATTATTAACATAATTAATATTTTTTATAAAAAATCAAAAAAAAAATATTTTTATTATTCTTATTTATTAATTTCACTACTAACTATTTTTGTAAATAAGCATTAAATCAAATTAATTAGTTTAATTAGTTTAATTTTCACCTTTTCTATAATAAATAAAAACAATTTAGAATTAGGTTAACTTTTAATTTTAATTCCTTTTATTTTAATTAAAAATATAAAAAACACAAAAAACATTTTTTTAATTAATTAATTAATTAGTTGTTAATTTTAATTTCATTTAATCACAAAAAAGGACAAAAAATTCAATTCTTTCTTAAAAAAGGGTCAAAACCCTTAAGACGTTCCTGATTCAATCTTTCGCGCGTATTTATTTTTTAATTCATTATTTTTGTATCTGTACAGGGTATGTAATAGTTAATTAGGATTTTACTGCTTTATTTATTTTCTCGCAGTTTATTTTTTCAAACGGGTCTTTGTTTTTTGGCGATGTATAGACCCGCGCCTTGTAATAGCGTAGATTCATATTTCCGCAATTTATTTTCCGCACTCTTAACTGTTAAAAATGCATGAAAGACTTGTATGTAAATAAAATTAATCCGTAGCTCACAAATAACATGTACAAAGACAATTAACTGAAAAACAACACACAAAGCACATGCCACTTCTAGGGTACGCCTCACTGGTTGCCTCGAATGTGGTCATCAAGTATAGGGTGTCTTAGAGGTCGCCCTTCTGTCCAAAAGATCCAGTTGCCTCAAAACGGTTGCCTCGGATACAAAGGATCTAGGACATTAGGGTTACTTCTAAGGTGTCCTACCATTGCTTCGGTGACCACACTGTCCCTTAACCGAATTGACCCAAACACCTCCAACGTTGGTGCTACCTACCTCTAAATGGTGGGATAGCACTATCTAAAGGACTCTTACACAACCTAATTCCTTAGAGTAGGTATATTTCTCTTAAGTACTTGCTCTTTCTCAAAACAAACAAAAATACTTTTCACACCTCACACTTTCTAAAAGTTTTCAAACAAATTTTTCATACACTCTTGAGGACCGATACAAGAGTTACTTAGAAATTTTTCAAACGAAACTTTTTCAAAACCCACACACATTTGAAAAGCAAACGTCTTTTGAAAACATAAGGGCAAGTACCTAAGAGCCCGTGGATAACCACGGATAGAAAGGGTGCTAACACCTTCCCTTTCTATAAATCTACCTCCCGAACCGAGAAACATTCTCAAAGAAGGAATTTTGCTGTGCTTTTGTCCTTTCCATGTTGGAGAATATAAAAGACGATGGAGACTCTTGCTTACCGCGACATTTCACGAAACCAGCTAAAAAACAGTCAGTTCTATTTCCACCGATCACACTTGGTATGGACAAACTTATGAGTCCAAAATGCAGTATGAAAGTCACTTTGGTCATTGTAGGTCAAAACATCACTGTGCAAACTCAAACCCTAATTTAGGTCAACAGTGTAAGGAGGTGTCTTGAGCAGAGCAAACCCTAGCTTGATCTTGAGTTCCAAGAGTCTTGTGGTGAAAAATGTTGGTGAAATGAGAGGGAAAATTTTGGGGTACAATAATAAGCATATAGAAATAAAACATCACTTTATTAGGGACTATATTCAGAAAGGAATCCTTACCTTAAAATTTATTGACATAGATCATCACTGGGCTGATGTATTTACAAAACCTCTTTCTGAAGATAGATTCAATTTTATTCTGAAACATCTCAGCATGAAGTTATGCCCATAATAAAATGTTTTATTTGCATATCTTAACCTTCAGAACTTTATTGTTTTCTGTGAACATCTGATCAACCTGTCTTCAGAAGTTAGAAGTACAGTTGCCTCAGAGTCTATCCACGAAGATCTGAACGTTTCATTTCAAGGATAGAGGCGTTCAATTCACATCATCAAACATCTGTCATCCTCTCACAAGCCACTTTATGAGGCTGAACACGTGTTAAAATTCTGAAGGGACCGAGGCTCTTATTGGATGCATTAAGACACTTGTCAGTGGTAAACCGTTCAAATATCTTTCTAAATCCCCTAATCTCAGGTTTCATTAATGCATATAATCATTACTTATTTTCTTACTTACTGCTTACGTTTTCAAAAACCTATTTAAACTTAATTTACTATTCCATTCATTCACTTTTACTATCTTCTACATTATCTCTTGTTTCAAGTTTCATTTTCAAAATCCCTTTTCATCTTCTTCAACAAACCCGTGTGAACAATGGCTTCTTCATAAAACCTCAAAAATCTCAGTGCTCTTGAATCTTCATCAACGGAACAATATGAAGAACCCATCAGGACGCTTCTCACTCCTGTTGATAACCTAGAAGTTATCTCTGAACTGATCATTGATTTTGAGAGTCTATAAGAAAATGGGTTCAATCTCTATGAAGACGTCATTGCTCAGGGTTGGAACAGGTATTTTGACCGTCTGTTGGGTCCAACATTTCCCATTCTCGCCAAAGAATTCTGGATTCACGCTACATCTTCCAACCACCGGGTTACTTCTTATGTTATGGGAAAGAAAATAGTGATAACAGAAGATCTTATTGGGAAGCTCATTGGATACAATGGTGGTGAAGTTAGATGCATTGATATGGCAGATAGATGTTCTGACCTAAAATCTATTGCCAAGGAAATTTTCACTTCTGGACAGCCATCCAGCAAGATCAGAGACTTGAAGGATCATCACAGAATCTGGTCCAGAATCATTCTGGGATGTATCAATCATAGGAAGCCTACAAGCTCTCCTGATTACATCAATATTGATCATCAGTTTCTGATCTACTTCATTGCAAAGAAGACCAAGATAAATCTCCCACACTTGCTCTTCAACCACCTCAGAACAAGTGCGAAAGAGACAAGAGAAGAAGAAAGAACTAAGAGGGATTGGATTCCCTTAGGAAGACTAATATCAGATATTCTAACAGAAAACAGGCTGATAGAATATCTGACAGAGGCTCAAGAAATAAGTACTTTGGAAGCAACTACTGGGAAGCCTTTGAACACAAAGAATCTGAAGAAAATGAAGATCATTGAGAACATTAAGAAGGAACCAACTATTGCTTCTCATGAGACCATCACTTCTAGGAGAATCCCTCTGAAGGATTTTCCACTATTTTCTAAGATAGATGCCAACCCAGAAATCATAGTCAGATACCTTGAAGCTTGCAAGGCTGACGGCATAGCTCCAGAAATAAACATTCAAGATCTACACAAGCCAGCTCCAGAGGTTTTGCTAAAGAAATCCAAGAAGAGGAAAGCAACAGGAGAAGGATCCTCTCAGAAGGCACCTAAAGTTGTGAAAACAAAAGGTAATCCATCTTCTGTTTCTGTTATAGAATCAATAACTGTTACAACATCTGAAACCATTCCCCCTCAAACAATAGAAAATCCTTCACCCCAAACATTTGAGGATTTTGACATAGAGTTTGATCCATCTGTAACTCTAGGAAACTTTCTGAATGAACCTCACTCCCCCAATCAAAATCCAAACCCAGAACATCATCAACCAGAACTTGTAAAAGTTCTATCAGACATTGAACTGTTTGATCAAGACTTTTCCTCTCCAAGATCAGAAAATCCAAACACTCAATCTCCACTCCCAGAAATTCCAAACTCTCAACAATAACCAAAAAATCCACAACCACACTCTCCTCAACCAGAACATCTGAACCCCAACTCACCATAACCAGAAAATATACACTCTCTCTCCACCTTCTGAAAACCCATCATCTGAAATTCCTGAACCATAAACTCAACACGCCTCCACAAACCAATCTGAAGACTCTCCTTTAGATTCTGATACCACTATCCCAATCCCTGGAATAACAAAACCCCTTTCGATTCGCTTACCTCTAACTATTCATGATATTCCAGAAATCCCTTCACCTTATGAATCAACACCACCAAACACCCCTAACACACCAATTATAATTCCTGACTCTCCCACTCATTCACCCATCAACCATCCATCTGACAACCTCAGAATTGTCATTGATCCACTAGTGCTGGACAGACTAGCTTCCACCTCACACAAAATTGCCATTCCCAAAACTAAACCAACCGCAACCGAATCAGATGTTGGTAAGAGTCTGTTAATTTTTGAAACAGAAATGCAGGAATGGATCAATTCTTTGAAGCAAGCAAGCCTAGAGATTTCTAATCATGCTGCTTCTGATTCTCTCTGGGAACGATTCAGAAAATGGCTCAACGCTGAAACTCTGAAGCTGAAGGAATTGGGTTATGAAAGGGCTCAACAGAACTTCAGTGATCAGCTAAAAGCCTTTCAAGATCAAGTTCTGAGCCAATGGTGCAAAAAAGAAATTCTTCCGCTGGATAATGCTCCCTGGAAAGAGCACCATCCTTCAGAAGTTGTTGAACCAGATTCAGATAGTCTCTCCCTGACTGCTGCACCAGAAGACTTGATTGTAGCATAAGAAGTTGTTCAATCAGAAGAAGCTACAGAATTTTCAGAACAACATGCAACTCTTGAAGATACACCTGCTTCGTATCTAGTCATGCAAACTCTGGAAGAGTTGAAGAAAGATAATTCTTTAATCCATGCAAGACTGGATAAGCAAGAGGATAGAAACAAAGAGATCAAGGGTATTATGGATAAACAAGAAGATACTACAAAGGAAATCAAAGATATTTTGGGAAAGCAGGAAGAGTCAAGCACTCAGATCAAGAGCTTGTTGGAAGCGTTGTTCACACGTCTTCCCCCTCCTTCTTAGATTTTCTTTAAAGTTGTTTATCTGTAATATTTTATCTTTACCTCCTTGTTTTTGAAACTTGTCATTGCATTCTGTTTTTAATATAATTCATCTTTTTGACTCTGATTATATTGCTTTTTGATACTTGAAAAAAAGGGGGAGAAAGTGAGATATTTTCAATAACAGTATACCGGGACAAAGTCTCAAATATTCTGAATATTTTAACTTCTACTTTCTGAAAAGCTTGAACAGGAACACATTTTGATAAGAACAAAAGGAGATGCATCAAAAGCTCTAACGAGAAGGAACTTCAGGGAAGTAATCAACTCAGAGGGAGTCTCTCTTAAGTTTTTTGTTCTCTATTTTTCATTGAAAATCTTAGTTTTTGTCATCATCAAAAAGGGGGAGATTGTTAGAACATAGTTTGATTCTATAACCCTTTATTAGAGTTTTGATGATAACAAACACATAGAACAAATATGCACTCTAAAAATTATGTTACTATGTATGCAAAAGTTCTGACCAAAGCAGCATCAGAAGTTAAGCTATAGAAGATTTCACACTGAGGTAATCAGAATCTGCACTGAAGAATGATGATCAGAACATGCGCTGAAGTGAAGCATACTCTGATTCTAACCAGAAGGTTCATATACAATCAGATTCTCACAACTCTAAGTCATCAATGTTCTGAAGCAATTGCAGCATACAAGATTATAAGATTCTGAAGCGTTACTATTCATTAAAGACAAAATCACTTGTAACGACTTCATTCAGACAAGACCTTCTCAATATGGAAATTGCTTTAATGTCCTTTATCACGCTTAAAGTTGGACAGGATTACATTGCCTATATAAACAAGCTAAGATATCAAATCGTTGACGATTTTTCCAATGCTATTGCAATACAATTTAAAACGCTGCAAAGCTTACATACTTATTCCAACGCTCTAATTTGTGTAAATTATCACAGTTGTGGTAACTGTTTTTGTAACGAAAAACAACTACACATAGAATTCTTGTATCTTTGATTAAGACAGTTTTCCTTGAGATTAACCAGATTGTGGTTGTACTCAAGAGGACTTTGACGGTTGTCAAAGTAGTGATTGTAATCTGTTTGTGATTAGTGGATTAAGACCTCGTTGGAGAGAGGCGAAATCACCTTGACGGGTGGACTGGAGTAGTTTGAGATCATTGTGTCATTGTGCATTTTATTTCAATTTTTCAATTCAACTCCCTCTTCTTGTGTTTTTCACTTCTTCACTAACACCATCTGATACTACTAGCACAAACAAGCAATTTCAAAGTGGTTTTTGCTGGAACCCCTGATCAATGTAACATGCCCCAAGTTGTTCAGGTGGAGATCTGCCCCTGGCTATTCAGCACCTTTTGAGAGATTTTTTGAATCTGGATTTGACTGCCCCAGATGTGCTGGATAATAATCATGTCATGCCCCTTCATTATGGAAGGTTTGCCTTTGGAAGTGTCTTTCCATTTGAAGTGGTTCTTTATTGAGAGGATTTCCATTCATTGGATATTCGTCGTGCAAATTTCTCCGTTGTCGAACAATTAGTCATATGAAAACAGTGGTATTCCAACAATGCAAAGTTTATGTTTGTCTTGAAATATTTCTTTTTTGAAAAATTCATTTTTTAACAAGCAACAAAATTTGGTAAGAAATGAATTCAACTAGGGATTTACAGTAAGCCTTACAACAACCAGGGTACCTTTTGTAATAGTATGCTTTCGAACTAACCTAGGCTTCAGTTAGGACTTTTAAGATGTGTCCTGGTTCATGGTTTAAGAAACAAAAGATAAAGGCTCGGACTTTATTTGCACCCAACTCGTTCTCTATGATGTTCTTTAGCACTATACTCAGTTAATTTGTGCGCTTGAATTCCAATTGAGTCTGGAATGATGTTTTGGTGATGGTTCAGATAAATTAAGTTTATTTGAGAAGGAAATCAGTTTTTGTAACATTTTTTTGAGGATTTGTAGCGACCTCTTTTTGATTTTATTATCCCTACCTTTTGCCTTAATTTTTTTGTTTTGATATTACAGTCAGCGGGATGCCCTAGTTTTTCTCTTAAGTCTCTCTCCCAGGTTTTGACTCAGTGGGATTTTCTCTTGAGAGATAATGACTGCCTACTTTACGAGGAACCGTCACCGTCTTTAGATTCAAAAGGATGTTTTTGATGTCATTCATTGTGTATGAAGTGAAAGCTTACGACTGAATGTGCATTTGAATTAACTGAGAAACTACCCTATCCCAGGTTATGATTAAAGGTTTCAATTTATGCGAAAAAGAAAATTCCTACATCTTAGGCTCAAAGGGGTTGACTAGGGATTATCTTCCTTATAACTCCACTGTTTAGGGTTTGAAACAATGCATGTACATCATCAGCAAGGTCTGTTCAAAAGCATATTGTAGAGATTATGGTATTATGTTTCGTTATCCTCCCTCTAAAAGCTTATAGCTTGTAATCGAGAGTTGAATATCATACGAAAAAAGAGTAGAAGCATAATTTCAGTATAGTGAAAGCGAATGGATTAACTTAAGACAAACATATGCAATGCATTAATAAGAACAACCAAAGTCTGAAATAAAGATAAGTGTTTAAGCAAACAAAGAAATTACAACTGGAAATTTGAATGAACAAAAGCTTCTCTGCCTAAATTTCTCACTTCAGATGGTGTGCCTTTGAGGGATGACAGGAAAAACTCGAATTGACCATCTTGTGTGAATTCTAACACTCCTTTGTCAATCAGGTCTTGAATCTTGTTCTTCAACGTCCAACAGATGTTAGTGTCGTATCCAAGACTATTGGAGTGGTATGGGCACCTTTCTTTATGATTATAACAGGGAGAAGTAGTATTGGGCTTTTGAGGAGGATCCTTTAACATAACCAGCTTGGCCTTTAACATATGTTACAATGCTTGAGACAAGGACATGTTGATCTCGGTAAATTGTCTTTTGGATGCATCCTTCTTATGCTTACTACCCTGTTGTTGTTGGTGAGGTTGTTATTGGGATCGCGATGTAGTAGAAATTTGGGGAGGTCTACTCTCAACTAAACCAACTTCTTGCCTTATCGGAGGCTGATTAAAGATTTGATCCCCAATTCTAGCTGTTTGTTCCATACGGTTGTATCCATATTGATGAAGCTTGCTGACGAGGGTTCTCAACTCTTCTTGTCCCTGAGCTAAGTTTTGGATAAGAGCCATTTGACCTATCATCTGTATTTTCATTGTTGCTATCTTAGTTTATAATCTTTCCAACTGGTCATCCCTATAGTCCTCAACATTCTTCTTAGTCATGCTCTTAGTGAGGAGTGATTTCACTTCTTCTTGCCCCTTGGATAGGTTCAGGAACATTTCTTGAAGCTGAGCATTTTGGGTATGAAGATCCTTGATAGTCTGTTCTGGAGCCATCTCAACTGAAATAAACAATAAGCATATGATAAAACCTATATGGGGAAAACATGTTATGATGACATGCATGATATGTGGATACGATGTTTTCAAGGATCTCGTTGGGTAAACACAAGAAAATGTTAGAATTTGAATTTTGACTGCAACTTGGATTAAAGAATTTAATATCGTTGAACATCCTTCTACGAGAATCAAGCTCACCATGTCGAATGGGTCATAGACCTTGACTCAAGTTATCGTGCTTTGGTCTTTGACAATATTTGGTTAGAGGAAAATAAATCTTTTTTCCCTTTGATAGACATCTGGTTCATCATAACCCTGCATCACATGCCCTTTAAGATCCTTGAAATGGTCAGTAGAAATGATATGGCAGGATGTCATGATGCTATGCTTGATCAAATAATCATACACAAACAAAACACACAAGGTCTTAGGTTTAGGCTTGCATGGGGTTTATAGGTAAGTACCCTCTTGAAGTTTTAATTGGTTCAACCTGTCCAAAAAGAAGTAACCAGATTCTAAGGAATCTCAATATCATTGACCTTTATTCATCGGGCATTGTTTCAGCGCAAGCCTCTATTTTGGCAACCGAAATATCCTGAAAGTATGATCTCAATGAGCATAGTATCAAGTATCAACCAAATTTGGACTGCACCAAAGCCGGCTATCTCACTACTTTCTAATGGCCAAGTTGTTCAACTAAGGTTCTAAGGTCAGTTAGTGCTTCATGACACTGCACAACAACCCTATATTCTCTTTGACTGGACTCAAGGGACACCAGTACCAACAAATGTGTCACACTAGCGTAGCCATCGCTTTAACCATGTCAGTATTACACCGCACAGTCCCCACAATCTATTTCTACTTACCTAATATGCCCCAAATTCGGGTATAGGACTTTTACAAGTAATAAACCTAAGCATAACCCCCAAATGTAAAGCAAACAATTAAATCAAATAAAGGTAATCAAGCTCTTAAGGTAAACCCGCTTTTAGTTTGGGCATCCCCAGCAAAGTCACCAGTTCTGTAATATGGTGGGAGAACTGACTTGGTGTTTTGCATTTTATCGCAATTGTTACGGATAACAAGAGTTGCCATTGAATTTTCTTTTATACAATAAAGGAAAGGGTGAAAAGAACAGGAAAGACCTTTTGAGAATTTTCTTGAGTTTGGGGGATAAGTTATGAAAAGGGAAGTTTTAGCATCCTTTTCATCTGTAGTTATCTACGAGCTCTTAATTGCTAGCTCACTTTTGAAAATGCTTTTTTGTGTATGTGTATTTGAAAATATTTTGAAAACACCTTCGTGCAACAAACTTTGTAATGATTCTTGTATCGTAGAGAATGTATATAAAGTGTTGGTTTTGAAAATATTTGTTGTTTGGAAACTGTTTGAAAGATGTTTTTGAAAGTGTGGGGTGTGAAATTGTTTTGATTTATGAGCAAGAAATTATGATCAATTTACCGACTAGAAAGGTCTTCATTTGTTTCCTCCTCCTTTAAATAGTGTTATCCTACCATTGATTGGTAGGAAGCCTTATCATTGGATGTGATGGACATGCACGGGTCATTGTACAGTCATAGAAGGCAACTTATGAGACGCTTTAGCAATTATCATAAAAGACTAAGATCGTTTTACCGAAGGTAACATCGAAGGGTCATCGAGGCACCACAACATTTTTTATCGAAGGGATTTGCTAAAGCGTCCCATATTCGAAGGACATGACTATATTTTTCCGAAGGCAACAAGCGAGGTCACCCTAGAGGTTCACGTGTGAAAGGTGTGTTTAATTCAAGTTAATTTGTCTTGATTTAGGGTTGTCTAGACGTTGATTTTGAATCTTGCCATACACGCCTAATTACTATATAACATAAGGAAATGCTGTAAAGTACAGAAAATTAAAGTTCTATGCTATTACAAGACTTCGGGAGCGGGGGTAAAAATTCATGAATGGCGATGAGGTAAAAAGGCTAGTTAAACTATTACAAACCGTAAACAGTTACAATAATCAAAAGAATGCGAAAATAATAAATTACACAACAATAGAAAGAAAAGGGAAATTATTATTTTTTATGATTTTATCAGGTAAGGGAATTAAATCAAATAAAAAGCTATGAACGAAAATTCAAGAATTTAAAATTCTAAATAATATTTTTGGTATTTTATTAAAGAAATATTATATTTAAAAGGAAACTAAAACCTAATTCTAAAATATTCTAATATTTTTTGTTATTTATATCATGTTGAGAAAAAAACAATAAAGCAATTCCTAAAATTAAATAAAGAACAAATTATAGAAAGATATTGAAAATGAGAGCAACTAGGGGTGCCAAGCTAAAAAAAAGCAGGGTATGAGTCAGCAGAGTCCTTGGGCGCAAGAGGCCCATACAACTGAGTCCAAGAGACTATTTTTCTGGTCAGTTTGCTTTTAGGTTGTAAAAAAATGAAAAAAAAAATAGAATGGGCTCAGCACATTGATTTAAGCCCAACGAAATTTAAAGAGGGGAAGGTTGGAGAAACCATAGGAATTCTAAAGGGTGGAACGGCTACATGCTTATTGGAAAGACCCATTCAATTCATTTCTTTAATCCTGATTATTTCCCAATAAAATATAATTAGTTGCAAATTTAAAACAGATTAGAAATTTCTCTCTCTATGCTACCATCATCTAATCGATACCCTCTCTCTCTATATTCTCACTCTCTTCTCTCAATATTCTCCCTCTCTTCTCTCTCGAACACACATCTGTAAAACAAAAATAATGTACCTTATCTGCTCACTCATGCGATTCAGACAACAACAACAAAAAAATATGGTCGGAGTTAATGTGACAAAAATGAGGTTCTGGTGGAGTCGAAATTTCTTCACTCTTCTCTCAACGTAAGTGCGGCGCCTTCCTCTATCACGATTTGCCTCTGATCACGTCTCTACCTCTGCATGTTCGCCCCTCTTCTCTTAATCTATTTCGTTCATCTCCTCGCGGATATCACCTTCATGCTGTCAGAATTCGTATGATGCATCTTCGACGGCAGCTACGAGAAACTAAAAACCAGAGGTGTAGAAAATGTTTCAGGTAAGAACTCTTTTTGTTTTTATCTTTTCTTCCCTCAACTCTCCTTCTACTGTTTCTTACGATTATGAACTTCCTTTTTTCTTCCTTCTACGTTTTCTGTACGCGGCTATATTGTTGGTTGCGAGGATGCAATAGTTGCAGTGTTGATATTGAGAGTTTGATGAAGTTTATTGAAGATTATGCAGGGAGAAAATTGAGTGCAGAGAAGTTGCTGCCATTTTTCAGAGAGAGATGAAGCTCTTTTTGGTGAGTTTTTTTTTGTTTTATGCTGTGAATTTTTTTGGATGAAAATATAATGAAAGAAATGTTATTGTTATTGTTATTTTTGTGTTGCGGTTTAGATTGCGAGCTACTGTGAGCGATATGTGGTTTTGTCTGCTGAGTTGAAAGGGAGGCTATGCCGAGTGAGTGGAGGTTTGTTGTGAATCAGTTTTGGAATTTGGCAGAGTTTTTGGGTTTTGTATGAGTTTTTTTGGTGTACGGAGATGAAGCTATGAATAGTGAATGGAAAGGGTGATGAAGCGTTATTAGGCTGAGGGGAATATGGTTTTGGGTGAGTGCAATGAAGGGTTTGTGGAAGTTAAGCGTAGTTGAAAATTCAGCAGAGTTTTTAAGATGGTTTTGAGGTGGATTCTTTCTGTTTAAGCAGAGGTTTGTTTTAGTGATTGTGGATTGAGCAGAGTTTTAAGGTGTGATTTTTCAAGGGAGTGAAAGATGGTTTGACATAATTTCAGGGAGAGGTTAGCATGTGTTTTTTTTCTCCGGGATTTCCGTCCTCCTTCTTTGTGTGATTAAAAGTTGTTTTTATAGATGTGAGAAGGGTGCAAATTGCGGGGGAAATTGATAGGTTTAAACTGTTTTGGCTATTGCTTATAGCTTTATCAATGCAAATTTTGTTTGATATATTTTATGCAAGTTTGGTTGTTTTGTAGGACTGGTATATGCAGGGGTAGCAGCAGGTCTAGGGTTGTTTGTGGCAAGTGTGGCAGGGCTTTGTAATGGACTGTTATGGGCCGGTTTTTTGGACTATTTTGGGAAGGTTTTTGGACTATTATATGCAGGTTTATAGCAGTTATTTAGACTGGTCATGGGCAGCATAGGACAAGGTTAGCAGGCTGGACAGGGTCAAGGTTTTGTGATGGTTTTTGGATTGATTTGGCACAAGGGGACAAAATGGAAAGAAGCATGGTTTGGAAAAGATTTAATATTGAAGATTGAAGATTTAGGCTTAGGATTTTGTTTTCATAGGCTTGTGTAATTGGATTCAAAACATTTTCTTTGTAATGCCATTGTTTTTTTTGTAGGAAAAGATGACGAATCTTGTACGAAATCATGACGAACTTTGAATATTTGAATAAAGCCTTGAATTGTTTTGAAAATTATAAATGGACTTTGTAGTCTCGAATGTAAGAATGATCCTTGTGAATTTTGGATGTCTTGATATTTGTATTCCATATATGTATGCTGAATAGAATAGAACTTGAAGTGAGAAATTGAATGAATAGTGGATATTTGAACGTATTGAATTTTGAATGAGCTTTCGAATTCATAATGGACTTTAATAATGAATGAGTTCTTGGAAATGCAACCTTGAAACAAATTATGACATTATTCTTGAATTTAGATTGAATGATACTTTGGCTTTTTAACTTTGAAAGATTAATATTTGAACTTGCATAAATGACATGAATGAACTTGAGCTTTTTATCTTGACTTCTAAGTAATTCACTCGTATCATCTTCCAACCTTTAATCTTAAATCAAATTCTTGAACAAATTAAATGCCTTAAGAATATTAATAAAAGATCCAATCCAATAATCATTAACGCTCAAACACAAGTGATTAAATTTCAAGCAACAAACGATCAATGAATCTTCAAACTCAACTTGTTGCCTCATGAAATATCAAGGGTCTTGGGAAAATTCTTATGACATGAATTAAAATTAGAAGTTAAGGACACTCTAAATCAAGCAAATGACTTATGACGACTCGATAACTTTCAAGGTCTTCTAAACATAATTTTCTTTTGATCCTTGAAGAGAAATTTTAGATGACATCGCTTATGACAATGTGAAAAAATAATCGTCTCAAGATCTTAAAAATTGAGGAAATTGCGATTCTTGGAAGTCAGACAACAGTTACTTGAGATTAGGTCAAAATCTAGAAAGTGACCTCTAAAGTATTCGAATTTTTTATGATCTTTTGCACATAATCGACTCTTGAATTTTAAAGAGAAGTTGGAGATGACGTCAAGGAGAGTCATATGCAAAAATAACCACTCAAAAATATTGAATAATCAATAAATTACAATCGTTTGAACTTGATCTTGAAAATGTTGACTTTTTGGTCAATACAGTCGATTTTCAGTCATTTGAACCATTGACTGAACAAACTTGCGATGCAAGGCTTGAAACTTGACATGAGAATCATTAAATATTTAGGAAGCACTGTGAAAGCCACTTGAGATTTTGAAAACCCAATATTGCTTGAGAAATACCAAACCCTAGTTATGGAACCAACGCTTAGGAGGAGAATCTGTCTGATCAATTCTTTAGCCACCTTGAGCATTTGAGAAACGCTAGGAGAATATATTGAATGAAAAATGAGATGGAAAATTTTTTAGTACAACAATAAGGTATTCTCCTTCATGGACGATTTCTCAAGTTATATTCAGATCAATATGGCGCCTGAAGACATGGAGAAAACTACCTTCGTCACACAACGGGGCACTTTCTATTTCAAGGTCATGCCTTTTGGGTTGAAGAATGTCGGAGCAACTTATCAGCGTGCCATGGTAGCTTTATTTCAAGACATGATTCATCATGAGATAGAAGTCTATGTAGACAACATGATAGCAAGGTAACAGACCAAAAAAGAACATCTTGATCATCTGCATAAGTTATTTGAAAGGCTGAAGAAATATAAACTAAGGCTAAATCCTAACAAATGCACTTTTGGGGTGAGATCTGGAAAACTCCTAGGTTTTATCATCAGTGGTAATGGTATTGAAGTTGATCCCGCAAAAGTTAAAGCTATTCAAGAAATGTCGGCTCCCCGTACTGAGAAAGAATTTAGAGGTTTCTTAGGACGACTGAATTACATTGCCCGATTCATTTCTCATTTGACTGCTACCTGTGAGCCAATCTTCAAGCTGCTAAAGAAAGATCAAGTAGTAAAGTGGAACGACGACTGTTAAATAGACTTTGATAAAATAAAGGAGTACTTACAAGAACCTCTAATTATGATGCCACCAGTTGAAGGAAGACCTCTAATCATGTACCTCACATTGCTAGAGAATTCAATAGGGTGTGTACTAGGGCATCATGATGAGTCTGGTCGAAAAGAGCATGCAATATACTACCTTAGAAAAAAATTTACTGACTGTGGAACAAGATATTCACTGCTCGAGAAAAATTGTTGCGCTTTGGCATTGTATGCTCTTCGACTAAGACAGTATATATTGACCCATACTACTTTATTGATATCTAAAATGGACCCCATCAAGTACATATTCGAGAAGCCATCTCTCACTGAAAGAATATCCCGATGGCAAAAGGTTTTAACAGAATAAGACAATCAGTACACCACTCAAAAAGCAATTAAAGGAAGTGTACTGGCAGATCATTTGGCACATCAAGCTATAGACGACTATCTGGCTATGAATTTTGAATTCCCGGATGAGAACATCATGCTAATTACATAATGTGAAGAACATGGACCGAATGAAGGACCTGAGCTAGGATTCATATGGACTATGGTTTTTGATGGAGATTCTAATGCACTTGGAAATGGAATTGGTGTTTTAATTATCACTCTTCAGGGTTGTCATAGGCCATTCACTGCCAGAATTTGCTTTGATTGCACCAATAATATGGTTGAATATGAAGCGTGCATCATGGGTATTAAAGCTACTATTGACCTAAGAATCAAATTCTTGAGCGTATATGGGGATTCAGCCTTGGTAATGAATCAGGTCAAGGGAGAATGTGATACGAAACATCTGAATCTTATCCCTTACCGAGAACACGTGCTAACCCTGATTCTGTATTTCAAGGAGATTACTTTTGAGCATATACCAAGAGAAGAGAATCAGTTGGCGGATGCACTAGTTACCATGTCATCCATGTTCAAGGTCATATGGGACAATGAGGCTCCCAGAATTACCATTGAAAGATTCAACGAACCAGAACATTGCTACAAAATTGATATCGATGGAGTAGAAGAAAAACCTTGGTTTCATGAAGTGAAAAGGTACCTTGAAGCTCAAGAATACCCTGAAGGGGCATCAATCAATGACAAGAAATTCCCATGGAGGTTCTTGACTAAGTTCTTCCTGAGAAATGGAATTTTATACAAGCATAATCATGATTCAACTCTGTTTTATTGTGTGGACAAGAAAGAAGCAGAAAAGATTATGGAAGATATGCACGAAGGTATCTTCGATACCCACTCCAGTGGACATACCATGGCTAAGAAGATTTTGAGAGCAGGTTATTATTGGTCAACTATGGAAACTGAATGTCACCACCACTCGAGAACTTGTCATAATGCCAGATCTATGCTGATAAAGTTCATGTGTCTTCGGTTCCTTTGAATGTTTTTACTGCTCCGTGGTCATTTGCAATGTGCGGCATTAATATGCTTGGAGAAATCAATCCTACTACTTCTAACAGACATCGCTTCATTCTCCCTGCCATTGACTACTTTACAAAATGGGTTGAAGCAACCTCATTCGCCTCTGTTACCAAGAATGTGGTCACCCGGTTCATAAAACATAACCTTATATGTCAGTATGGCATCCCTGAGAGAATCATTATAGATAATGGTACTAACCTAAACAACACTATGATCATTGAACTTTGCATGCAAGTCAAGATCAAGCACCACAACTCTTCTCCGTATCGACCAAAGATTAATGGCTCAGTGGAAGCCGCCAACAAAAATATTAAGAATATCATAAAGAACATGGTTGTGGCTTATAAAGACTGGAACGAGATGTTACCATTTGCTCTTCATGGCTATCTCACTTCAGCGCGAACATCAATTAAGGCAATACCATTCTCTTTGGTCTATGGTATGGATGTTGTCCTACCTGTCGAAGTTCAAATTCCTTCTCTAAGAATTATGAAAGATGTAGACTTAGACGAAGACAAGTGGATTCAGACCAGGCTAGACCAGTTGAATTTGATTGACTAAAAGAGGCTTGTGGTTGTCTGTCACGGTCAGATGTATCAGAAACGTATGATCAAGGCATTCAACAAGAAAATCAAGCACCAGGTATATTAGGCTGGTGACTTGGTAATAAAGCGCATCATTATACCGCAAGGTGATCCCAAGGGAAAATGGACTCCCACCTATGAAGGGCCATTTATTGTCAAGAATGTATTTTCGGGCGGTGCTATGATACTAACCACCATGGATGGTGAAGATTTCCCGCACCCTATGAACATGGACATAGTTAAAAGATACTACGCATAAAAATGACCTGCTAGGTTGACTGGCCTAGGAAAAAATAAGGGCATCACGGCGAACCAAAAGGGTTCAGGAAAAAATTAGGGATATATATATATATAAAAGATTATGCACCCGGCAAGTCGAAAACCTGAAACGGCGGCTTGGGCAAAAAAGGGAATCCTGGTGGATTGAAAACCCGAAAGGGAGGTCTAGGAAAAAGTTAGGGATTAAAAGTGTATGAATATGTCCAGTTGGATCACTTACTGTAAGCTTTATTACCAAAGCCAAAAGTTCAAATGGTACAGATCAGTTCAATCACCTTCTTCTGACAGCAAAGGATGAGATGTTCGAGGACATAAGGGAAATAGCGGAGTTGGAACCCAACGAGATCATTTCCACATAGCTATATGTTTTGTTGTCACTTTGTACTCTTTTCACTTCACGACAATTTCCTCTTACTAGGATTTATGTCTCTTTGTACAAAATCGCCTGTTTATGGGCAAACTATAAATACAAATACACCCTAAAATTAAAACTTTTTGTTTTTTATTTTTCTATTTTGTTTGCAAAAACGTCCAATGACTAAAATTGAATGAACATATGCATATGAACACGATTAACTGTTAACAAATAAATGCATAAGAATAGGAATAAGCATTTACTCAAAACTCTAGGAATTGGGATGACATTCAAGCTATCCACAAATCCCCACATAGCCACTTCTATGAGATTATCCCCATAGAGTAATCTTCACAAATTCACCTTCAATGAAGATACATTCCCCGTAATTTCCCCGAAAAATTGCCCCAGCGAATAAAAGAATATGATCTTTTTCCCAGCAACATCACCCACCTACAGAGTTCCAATCAGTACAGTTCATGGAAGTTCTCTTCCTCGGCTGAGTTTATTCCTCCAAAATTGTAAAAATCCCAGTAGATTTCTTCTCTCCTGTAGAGTTTTATTTCCTCGGAAGAGTATTTCTCTGTCAACAAGGTTTATTTCCCCAACAGGTTTTATTTCCCCAACAGGTTGCAGTCCCCCCCCCCCAGCTTGAGTCTATTCCTCATTTGGCTACAAATCACTGGAAAAATTCCTCTCCCTAGTGAAGTCGCCACTATCCCCAGATATTTGCTACGAAACTTGGAACCGAACCAGATTTCAATCAACTTTAAATTCCCCATACGAGTCGGAAGGTTATCCATATTTTTTATCCCTAATCAGGGTATATAAGAATTAAACTCCCCATTAGAGCGATGAACGACTAATTTTCCTAAACTCTTCTCCCCAAACAGAAGTAAACATTCCCCAACCGAGTTTCCTCAAACAACAAGCAGGAATCCCCAGTGGAAGCATTCTAGACAATGTTAAAGATTTCATATGTTCTTCATCCCCAGCACCAGTTAGGGATTCATTTTCCCTAATAAGATGTCATACGAAACTATTGATACATTTCCAACAACATTTCACATTCATACATCATTTACCAATATCATAACATATGCATACGAAACGCATATAGCACAGTCTCATTTATTTTTTAGAACATTATTATGCAATATATTTCATACATTATGACATTGCATACAAATAACTATTTACCTTTTCAGGAAAGATTAATCAACAGACAAATATTATTAACTACTTATATGACCCGACAATCTTCTTAAAAGGCTACATCTGGAAAAGGGCTATTTAAGAAATTTCCTCAAAAAGGCATCTTCTGGATCGGATTAAATCAAGCATAGATTTATTCTGATACTTCTTCCAGTAGACATTTTCTGGCTCAGATTAAATCAACCATAGATTTATTCTAATACTTCTTTCAGCTAAAGACAAAAAGACATTTTCTGGCTCAGATTAAATCGACCATAAATTTATTCTGATGCTTTTCCCAGTTAAAGACGAATGCAGACATCTTCTGGCTTAGATTAAATCAAGCGTAGATTTATTCTGATAATTCTTCCAGTAGACATTTTCTGGCTTAGATTAAATTGACCATAGATTTGTTCTGATACTTCTCCCAATTAAAGAAAACGCATACATCTTCTGGCTCAGATTAAATCAAGCGTAGATTTATTCTATTAATTCTTCCAGTAGACATTTTCTGGCTCAGATTAAATCGACCATAGATTTATTCGGATACTTCTCCCAGTTAAAGACAGACGCATACATCTTCTAGCTCAGATTAAATCAAGCGTAGATTTATTCTGATACTTCTTATGTTAACATTTTCTAGCTCAGATTAAATCAACCATAGATTTATTCTAATACTTCTCCCAGTTAAAGACGAATGTAAACATCTTCTGGCTCAGATTAAATCAAGCATAGATTTATTCTCATACTTCTTCCAGTAGACATTTTATGGCTCAGATTAAATCGACCATAGATTTATTCTGATACTTCTTCCAGTAGACATTTTCTGGCTCATAATAAATTAAGCGTAGATGTATTCTGATACTTCTCCCAGTTGAAGTCGAGCATAGACTTAATCTAATTTCTATCAACAGTTACTTTAGATGGCAGTTATAAATCCATCTTCGATGACTCGTCGTTACCTCTCTAAATGGCATCTTTAAGCCCATTCCCAGTATAATCAACCAACAGTGTTACTTCGTGCACCGGCGAGTGCAAATTTATGGGCACTTAAGTGTTCAATCATCTTCTATCTTCAAGTCACGAATAGTGGACATGCCAATCTAAATCTTCAAGTTTAAGAAGATTTAATAGAGGTATTTGTTGTACCCCAAAATTTTCCCTCCCATTTTCTTCAAAACATACTCACAAAAGGTCTCAAATACTCAAAACTACTCAAGAATTGACTGGTCAAAACCACCTCCTAAGCAAGGGTCTACAACTAGGGTTTTGGGCTTCTCAAAGAATATTGGGTTGGAAGGGTCTCAATTTACTTTCATGGTTTATCATAGGTTCTCAATAATGCTTATGTCAAGTTTCAAGTCTTGCATCACATGTTGGCTCAGTCAATGGCTCAGAAGATTGAAAGTCAACTGTATTGGGTAAAAAGTCAACTGAGGTCAACATACAGTCAAACTTCAATATTTTTTGTTCATCAACATTTTGAGGTGATATTCATAATTTTATCAAAGGTTGATCATAATTCCTCAAGGAAATACCTCAAATTATTAAGGGTAAATTTTTTGCCAAATTAGGGTTTTGATTGAAAATGACGGATCATTGACTTTTGGCATAGTATATGACCTAATGGCTTAAAACATGATCTCAAGGGCTCAAATACAACATCTTGACCTAATTACATGGCTAAATACATTTCCAAAGATACAAGTGATTGATAGTTGAAGAATTGAATCAATTAATGAAAAGTCAAGAGTTACACAAAAGTCAAACTTTGACTTATTTGGTCAACATTGGAATTCAAAAATCAAGAATCATCAAAACATTCAAAACTATCAAACTTTGTCATCAAGAATCAAGAGAATCAAGAAAGTCAACAAAAGTCAAAATTGAAGATTTTTAAACACTTAGAAAAAAATCAAGTGTTTTATGTTTAAAAAACCCTAACTTCACAAGCAACTTTCCTCAAGATACAAGCTAATTCAAGGAAAACTTTCAACATGAAAGTTGTAAGGATTAATGAATTCTAAAACTTTGTTTACGTGGGATGAGCCTTAAAAAGTGCTTGGATTAAGAGATATGAGCCCGTGAAGTTGTGATATTTTTTATCCAACACTTAGAAAAAGTTTCAACATGTTTTGATCAGTTTTTTATCCCAACTTCTTGGCAAATTTTCACCAAGTTCCCATTTGATTTATCCAAAATGATCAACATGAAAGTTGAAGATCATTTTTCAAGCTTTCCAAAATGTCCAAGAGCATGAAAATATCATACTTGAGCTGAGAGATTCGAAGAGATGAAGTTGGCATTTCATTCTTGAATTATAGGTCATTTTTGTGATGAACTCATAGTCAAATTTCATAGCCATGCCTTTTAATATCACTTTGTAGGCCTCTAAACCTCTAAATCTATCCATAATCAGAAGATTGCACACACTTTTGAGCCATGATCCAAGTGATTAAAGCTTTATCCAATCCATTTTTCCATTTAAAGGAGAAAGGCAAGACTTCCATTTTGATAAAGCTTGCTTTATGCATTTTGTCAACTCTCCTTGAGCCTCTCACTTGTTTCCTCTGCACACACTCAACCTAAAAAGATCAGGTGAGCATGCTTTAAGTATCCAACAACTCTATGAGACAAAGTACAATGCATTGGAACCATGTTCTTCAAAGTTACTTCATAACTAATCTTCCAAACCATAACTTGTTATCTTGCAAATCTGGTTACTTCAAATTCTCAAACCTTTTCCCTATAAATATAGAGTTCATTTGCAACCCAAGGCACGAATTTACAACTCCAAAAACGCCCTCAATCTATCTCTAAGTTAGAATTGCCATAAAACTCCATTTTTGAGCTTTGAAGTCCATTTCTTTGAATACCTCAAACCTTGCAATACATGTGAAAACCAACCATCCATACACCTTACATGCATCACATATAACACATCCAAACACCTGTTACACTTCTGTAACACCATCTTCATCATCCTCTAAACTCCATATTCAAAGCTTGCACATTGACTTGGTTGGATTGATTCAACAACTTTCAAAGCAAAGTAATTATCCCATTAGCTCAAGGAAGGTCACAGCAAGCTTAATCCATCATCACATTGCTTCTAGAAGTCGTGTAAAGGGCATTGGATTTTCTCTTCAAGAAGTAAGTTTTCCAAACTGTGATATCCTTATTTAAGCATCATTTGCAAATACATTCTAAAGCAAAAATGTAGATATCAATGCCCTGAAGCTAACCATGTAATTAGTTTTCATTAATTTTGTTTGTGGAGTGACAATCGAAGCTCTGACCAGTTAGGGTTCACTTTTGGTACTGGGTAGAAAAAATTATTCTTTGAGTTTTAGTTAAAATAAATAGTATGGTTGAATTCCTTGTGGAATTTAGAACAAGTTTGATGTTTACAGTTTTTGAAATGGTTGAGAAATGAAGGTTTTACAAAATTAAAAAATGTTGGTGATGGTATTGTCCGCGAAAAGAAGATGAAGTTCATCTTCAAATTTTCAAAAATGAGTTTACATTATATTTAATGCAACATGTTTTATCACCAGATGTAACAGCCACCCCAATGGAAGCGCGTTTGCTCTTAAGTCATACCTATGCCTGGTCCTGGGTTCGAGCCAGACATGGGGCATTTTATTTTCTAACATTTTCATTATATATTCAATGAAAGCCAGGCATATGCGTTCACCATGCATCCTCATATCTTGACCATTAGATCTCAAAATTCTAGGTCCAGCACTCTAGACAGCCAGGCCCATGATGCACCTTCTGAAAGCCATCCCCATGGGATATCAAACAGGCGTCTGGGCCCTCTGTTTTGGGCCTAACATTTTTTTCTTTCTCACCCCCCATTTTACTTATTTGCAGGCCCATTCACTATTTTTTTTAATTAACTATTTTTTATTTGCTTAATCATTTTTATTTAATCAGAAAAAAATAATAAAATCACAAAAATTTTAAACTTCGGTTTTAATTAATTAATTTAATTTTTATAACTAAAAATTAATTTAATTTAATCACTTTATTTTATTTTGTTAATTAATTTGTAAGATAATTAGAATTAGGTTTTGTTATTATTTTACACTATCAAATATTTTTCTAAACAAAAACAACAAAATATTTTCTTAAATACTTAGAAATATTTTAGGGTTTCTTAAACATCTTTCCCCTTTTCACCATCTTCACGCACTTTATTTTCGTATTAGTATTTTCCAATATTTTAAATGCTAACACTTTGTAATAGATAATTAGGTTTACTTTACTTTTCACCCCCATTCATAAATTTGTACCCCCATCCCCGAAGCATTATAATAGCGTAGGACATTTAATTTCCGCAATTTACTGCTTTTCTTATTACTGTTAGTTTAATAGGATTATATGGCATGACTAAAAGCAAACATTATAAAATCTAATCTCAAGACAAATACTTGAAATCAAAACACTTCGCACACGCACACCTCTAGGGTTATCCTTACTTGTTGCCTCGAATAATAAATAGTCATGTCCCTTGAACGTGGGATGCTTTAGCAAAAACCCTCAGTTAAAAGATCGTAGTACCTTGATGACCCTTCGATGCTACCTTTAGCAAACGATCTTAGTCCCTGTTTACCAGTGATTTCTAACAAACATTTGCTAGTCTTCCAAACTCTATGTTTTGGTAACTTACAGGACCGACTAGATTGATCCTAGGACATGTGTCTTAATGTTTCTTACAATTTGACACAAATTTTGGCATTTATATGAATAATAACAAGATCTTTCTATGTGATTATGATTGTCTTAAGACAATAAAGTTCGACTATAAATCCTATATAACTTAAAGGAAATGACCTGAATATTTGCAAGAATTTAAAGATAAAGTTAATAAAGAAATTTTAACAAAAATTGTTAAATATTTGACTGGAAACGAAAAAGGAATAAGGAAAATGATTAAAGTAATTTTGTATTGAGAAAAAGACTTTAAATAAACTGATGGTGTTCTTACGCATACATTATCAACAAACTTATTTCTCTCGCTCCGTTACTTTGAGTATAAAATGATTTGTGTACAATGTGAACACCCTGAATCCTAACATCTAAGACTCATATTTATACTGATTCGAACATAACGGTCTTTCCATGAGATTACGCCACGTTCGATGTTTTCAAATGCATACATTCTGGCACTTCCACGCGTCCTCCTGGAGAAAACGCATCAGTTTAAATTTTAAACTTTTCTCGCTCGAAGCTTTGAATTCATCTAACGTGACTATCGAAGCGATCTTCATTCTTTTGACTTTAATTGGTCCTTCGAAATATCGAACTATAAAAAAAAACTTCATAAAAAAAACTTATAAGGTCAAGTTTCATGCCATCCTTTGAAATATGATTTTCTCAAATCAACTTTCATCAAATGTCAAAATCTTCAACTAACAAATTGCCCCAATAAATGTCTATTTTGAATTAGTACAAAAATGGGAATTTCTTGTAATCACCAGATTTCGACTAGCAACTTTTCATTTTCCTTTAATTCCTGATGTCACAATTAATCATGACTACTTTTCTAAAATGTCTCATCAAGACGTGCGTGTAGCAGCTTCAACATCATTATGTATCAACTTCCAAGAAAATGAAAAGTAATCTTTCACCTTTCTTCACAAGATGTTGACACGTTCCCGACTAACTTCTTGAGGTGTAACCTCTAACTCTTCCACTGACCATTATAAAAGGTCATCTCTTTTATTTTTTCTCTTTCTTCTTTTGAAAATCCAGAAATCTTCACATTTTCTCTTATTTGCGCTCTCATTTCTCTTGAAAGCTTCATCAATTTTTTAAATCTAAAACAATTTCTTCTGTAAAACAAGATTCTAAGCACGCTAAGAAGTCTGGAGTGGTCAAAGATTTCTCTTCTCGGAGTCTACCAACCAGAAAAATCATTACTTCTAGAAATCAAGAATTTATCACGCCTCACAAACTTACTCGGGAAGAAAAAGCCATTTATGCTTCTCAGGTATTAAGCCCTTCTCTGTTATCTGGTAAAACCCTAGGTTTCTTAGGCCCTTTGATCACTACAGGAAACTTAGAAAAGTATGTAGAGTTTTTTCCCACTTATCATGCTACTAAACCCTTGGCAAAAAAAATTGTATCCTCCAAGGAGAATATTAAAGATTCCACTAAGAAGCCCAAAAAATATTCTAAGAAAACCTCTGAGGATATTCCTTCAAACCCTAAGGCAAAGAGAGAAGCTCCAACTAGATTATATAATTGAGAGCTTCAGACCTTTCGATCATGCACAACCCTAGATAAATCCTATTTAGATTGGCTTACTAAGGTTGAAAAGGAAAAAGCTCAGGTCTAGAAAGATATAGGGATCTTTGACTTGATTGAAATGTCGAAGTTAGGTTTTAGCTATTGCCAACCTTTTTTGCTAGCGTCCATGTATTTCTGGGATAGTACTTACAACACTTTTCATCTCCCTTGTGGGATGATAACCACATCTTTCTTTGATATTGCTGCTATTACTGGACTTCCTCCTACTGGAGAGACTTTTGATCCTTTCTTGGAATATGAAAACACCACTTTAATGTTAAAAATGATTCCTTTAGCACTTACATAGATTTATATCATGTTGATGGTGAATATGTTTCTGACGTTGAACACATAGCTTTCCTAGCCTTATGGCTATCCAAATTTATTTTTTGTTGTAAATCCCTGCAAGTAGCCAGGATATTTTTGATCCTAGCAAACCAGTTACATTCTGGTCGAAAGTTGTGTTTAAGTGAATTACTTCTAGCTAGCCTGTATGAAAGTTTAGGGGTTGCTATTGCCAAACTCAAAGATTATGAAGCAGGCACCGGCCTACTTTTATCTGGACCCCACTGGCTTCTTCAACTGCAGTTAAATGCCACCTTTGAACCTTCTCTTCGAACTGCTGGAACTGTTGATGAAAAAGATCCTGAAATAGAAGGTCAAACTATTGAAGGAATTATACTTTTATAGCTAACTCCTAATGATGATGCTGAAAACCTTCAATTTTCCTAACCAAACATATGTTGATGTTCTCGAAACGTCACAATTTCACCCCCACTATGGCTCCTTTCACCAATCAAACTCATGGCCCTTCCTGGTTTACTTTGTCAATTGAAGATGTTGTGAAGAATGCAGATACTGATATTGAAAACATATGGCGCACATTTCTTCTTCCTAGACTCCTAATATCCAGGATTTTTCCAGTGAAAAGCCATGTTTGCTTGTTGGCTTATCAGCCTAATTTTGTCTCTCGATAATTTGGACCGTGCCAACTCATCCCTGAACCTCCCTTCAGTAAAAAACGTGAGATCTGTATTGCAGGTGTGGATTATTCTGTTCGAGACATCAAGAAACACCAGGAATACCATGCCAACTTTGCTGAATTTGGTCTCATTCCTTATCAACATGCCTTCTATATGACTAAAGGCTTCTACACCTGGTGGACACCCTTCTATTCGAACAACATGTTCGATACTGCTCAAATAAATGAAAGTTTAACTAAAGCTTTTTCCTTTGTGCAGGAAAATGTCAGAAAAGGTAAACTAACGCATACCTAGGTAATCCAGGCTTTCCAGAAATTCTTTGAAACCGTCTATGATACAACCAATCTTAGTCGAACCGTTTTCCAAGCAGCATTTATTTTAAAAGAAAAATTTACAAAGAAACTTCCACATTTAAAGATTCCCTCTTCTGTAAAACCTGAACATACGTATGATTTGGCTTTTGAACTGCAACCACCAAAGTTTCCTAGTGCTGATTTTGGCCTGGCATTCTTTCCCCCCTATCCAGATTAGTTTACATGTGGAAATATTTTCAATGAGTTAAAAAATGATTCCCAAAAACCTGCTGTTGTACCCCAAAATTTTCCCTCTCATTTTACTCAAAACATACTCCTAGAGGTCCTCAACTTGCCCAATGATGCCTAAGGATTGACCAGACAAATCTTCCTCCTAAGACAATAAGCCTCAATATAGGGTTTCACTCCTCATAAAGATGTTTAAGTTTCCAAGGGTCCTAAGTGGTTTCCATTGCCCTAATATTTCCTCAAGATCATCCATGCCAAGTTTCATGCCTTGCACAAGAAGTTTCTCAGTCAATTGCTCAAATGCCTAAAAATCAACTGTACTAGGTCAAAAGTCAATTGTGGTCCTCATGCAGTCAAACTTCAATATTTTTGGTCAACATCAACATTTTGAAGTGATACCCATCATTTTATCAAGGGTTGATCATGATTCCTCAAGGAATGCTCCTAATTCATAAAAACTCAAAAGTTGCTAAATTAGGGTTCCTATAGGAAAAGTCAACCAAACTTTTACCAGGCATAACTTTCTCATGTTGTATCAGAAAAGTCTCATCCAAGGCTCGTTTTTAAGAGAATCCAATTCCCTAAAACTCATCTTCATCCCTCAAGTTCAATAAATGTACTCATGAAAAGATATAAATTCAGACATTATAGGTCCTTTTCAAAAGTCAACAAAAACACCTTTTGGATCAAAGCTTCTTACATGAACATGGAAGATCCAATTAAGATGAAACCAAATATTTTGCTTAGGGGACATCCTAATATTTCTAAAAAGTCCAAGAACACCCTCATACGGTTAAAATTGAGAGATATATGCATTGTCAAAGTTGGCCAATTTTTGAAAAAAATGCATGAAGCAAATATTGACCAAACTTGGAGTTTTTCCAAATGGGACTATATTTTCAAGTTTGAAACTCATTCCTAACATGGTCCACGACCTCTAAGCCCACCCATACATTTTTCTACTATTTATAATATTTATTTTGATATTTTATTCATTAAAATTCAGAATTAAATAAATAAATAATAGAAATAATGTAAATTTTGATGTGAATCCATTTTGGGCGAGTTTTATGCTGGTTTATGTCAATTTATTTCGTGCAATAACCCTTCAAATATGTCCAAGTTCATCCACATGTGAAAATGGCATAAAATCATCAAATATCGCATTTTTTTTCAAATTTTGATCATGGTCTTAAAACACAATATTATGAGGGAGTTTCTTTCCATGCTTTCTTGTCTCCTCATTCTCCTATATAAAAATAGAGCCATACAAGCTTGAAACACATGAAATTCCTCTCTAAAAAGCTCTCAAAAAGCTCTTCAAAAAGCTCTCCAAAAGCTCTTCAAAAAGCTCTCCAGAAATCAAAGAATTGGTGCAAGTCATATCTCGAGGTTCCGGTCTCTCTTGATTGACATCAAGCCTCAAACCATCCTCTTTAAGTCCTCGGGAGTCTTACAAGGCCCAAGAGTAATCCATCACACGCCTAGCACGCCCCCATTTGACAACATCGGTTTGGTAAAATTTTAAACTTCGAATCTCTAATTTTAATCACATTTCATGGCATGCTAACGTTTGTTTCAGTTTATATAGAATAATTATGGATGATTGAATCAGAGGTTCCATGCAAGAATCTGAAAACACCATGGTTAGAGCATGAAGCTTTCGAAGATTCGGGCCTAGGGATTTCTGATGATTGCACCCCCTGTTTACTTTTGCTACTAGGCCCATCTTTATTTTCTTGTTTTATTCATTTCATTTATTTCTTTTAATCCCTTTTTTTTATTTTAATAAAAAAAAATCACATAAAAATAGATTTAGAATTTTTTCTTAATTAAATTCTAATTTTGGTAAATTAATTAACTAATCACTTTAACCTTTTTTTACAATTAAAATTAATAGAACTTAGGTTTAATTTCATTTTAATTCATTTTCCTTTTCGTAACAAAAATACCAAAAAAATATAGAATTAATTTCTTTTATTTAAATTTCATGTTTCTTTAATAATTAACTTTTTTTTAAATATAGCTCTAGATCAATTATTTTTTAACTTAAACCATTTTTTATAAATTAAAACAAAAAACAGCAAAAAGATTTTTTATATCTTAGGATTTTTAGACGTCTTTTCAAATTTGCGCATTATTATTCTTTCGCACTTCATTTTATTATTGTAACTGTATATTGGGATGTAATAGATGATTAGTAGGACCTTTACCGCTTTTTATTTATTTTTCCCCAAGTTTTGGATATGTACATAATCCTCCTCCCCGAAGCCTTGTAATAGCTAGGTTTTATATTTCAGCACTTTTAAATTACTGCAATTATTAACTGCTAAATGTATGACTAATAGGATTGTATGGCAAGAATAATCAAACATTAGCAAACTTAACACAAGACTAAAATAACTGAACATAACACACCTTGCACATATGCACCCTTAGGGTATACCTCACTTGGTTGTTTCGGAAAATAATGGTCATGTCCCTCGAACGTAGGGATGTCTTAGCAAACACCCATAATTCTAAAGTCATCATAAAGATCATGGTACCTAATGTCCCTCTAGTTGCCTACAAGAAATGATCTTGTCCCTCGATGTTTACTATATGATGACAGTCCCTTCAAATGCTAAGATATCTTTACATGTTGCCTTCGATGACCATATCATCCCTTTCGGTAGTCCCTCAAATCCAACAACAGAGCTACCTACTCTTTAATAGTAGGATAGCATTGTCTAAATGAAACGAAAATGAACAGGATTTTTTCGAGTAGGTAGAAAACTCTTAAGTACTTGCTCAAGATAAAAAATGTTTCACACCAACACTTTTCAAAAACAGTTTTCAAAAAAAACTTCGTCACACTCTTGAGGACAGGTACAAGGGTTATCACGAAGTTAAACAAAACTTTTTCAAAACACACACAAGCAATTTTAGAAAATGAGCAAGTACCTAAGAGCCCGTGGAAAACCACAGATAGAAAGGGTGTTAACACCTTCCCTTTTTATAATCTACTCCCCCCGTACTCAGAAATATTCTCGAAAAAGGTTTTTTCTGTTCTTTTTCCTTTTCCTGGTTGGATGAAATAAAAGTCGGTGGCGACTCTTGCTTACCGCGACATTTTGCAAACAAAAAATGCAAAACGCAAACCAGTATTAACAGTCGGTTCTACCACCGTATCACAGAACTGGCGACTCTGCTGGGAAAAAATAAGTGGGGTATACCTTAGGATCTAGGTCATTAAATTGCTTTTCTTGATTGTCTTGATTGCTTTACTTTTGAGGGTTTGTTTGGGGTTACTATAGATCCTACACCCGGATCTGGGGCACTTTTTAGGTAAACAGTAATAGATCGTGGAGACTACGGCGTAGACTGATATGGTTTAAGCGATGGCTGTGTTGGTGTGACACTTTGGTTGGTACCGATATCCTTCATGGGGAAACGAGGAGAATGCGGGGCTGCTGCGTGGTGTCATGAAGCACTAACGAACCTTAGAACCTTAATTGAACAAACTTGGCCATTAGAAAGTAGTGAGATAGCCGGCCTCGGTGTAGAGCTGGGGATTGGTTGATACTCGATGCTACGCTCATTGAGTTCAGACTTTCGGGATATTTTGGCCGAAAGAAAAGATTAATTGAGCTGAAACAATGTTGGATAAAGGATGGTCAGTGGTATTGAGATCCTCTAGAACCCAGTTACTTTTTAAGACAGGTTTGAAACCAACTAAACTTCAAGAGGGTACTACCTTTAACCTCATGCAAGCCTTAAACCTAAGGACTTGGTGTGATTTGACTATGTTTTCTATACCTGTGGTTTATCATAACATCATGCATCATAACATGGAATCCATTCTTATTGCACTAACCATTTCAAAGACCAAGGGAATTTATCTTTGTTCTATTTTGCAGATCATGGCTTCTGTTCGTAGGAACACTATTTGAATCAGCTTTATGAAGATACCTTTCCAACTCAAAGAGCTAGCATCAAGGGTTTCTAAAACTTCTGCGTTCATTAAGAGACATGGTTAACTTCTCAACCTGGTTACTTCAAACTTTGATGAAAAGATGATGAGTGTAGTTTTTCAGTTCTTCGATCCCAAGCACCACTTCTTCACCTTTCCAGACTATCAGTTGGTACCTACCTTGGAAGAATTCTCTCAGCTATTGGATATACCCATTCTTGAACAGTTACCCTTCACAGGTCTAGAAGAAGTTCCTAAGCCGGAAGTCATTGCCTCAGCTTTGCATCTGAACCGGGCCGACGTGGTATCCAATTGGGAAACCAGAAGCGGAGTCAAGGGTTTTCTAGCTAAGTTTCTAATAGACAAGGCCCAGCTGTTTTGGGATGATATGGATTTTCAGGCTTTTGAGGAGGTCTTGGCTCTTCTAATCTATGGGTTAGTCCTATTCCCTAATCCAGACTCATTCGTATATGTGAATGCTATCAAGATCTTCCTCTCTCGCAATCCTGTGCCTACATTGCTCAGAGATATTCTGCACACTCTCCATACTCGCACCATGAAGAGAAGAGGGGTTCTTATGTGCTGCATGTCATTGCTGTCAAGGTGGTTTATTTCTCACCTCCCTATGTCTGTACTGAAGAATGAAGAAGGTTTGGGTTGGTCGCAAAGGATAATGTCACTCGCTCATACGGATATTCTTTGGTGTTCTCGAGCTATGGAAAACACTGCTATTATTGACTGCTGCAGGGAGTACCCTAATGTCCCATTTCTTGGTATCAGAGGGAGTATAACCTACAATCCTTGTTTAGCTTTGCGACAATTTGGTCACGCTAGAAGGGATGGTCCCCATGAGTTACTTACCGAGGGCATTGTGTTCAACTGTGAGGATGATGTTAAAGAGTATCGCCGGAGGTTCATACGAGCTTGGGGCATGGTAAACAGATCTGGCGTCAAGACTTTCGGGCCAAAAACTTCCATTCCTAAGGAACCTTACCTCCAATGGGTACGAGCTCGTGCCCAGAAGCTTATGATGCCCTATGTGGCTGTTTTACCAATAATTGTGGAACCCACTACGGAAGAGGGTATTCCTTACACGGTTCTCTATCCTTACATGCCCACTGATCTTGGATAATTACAAAGGTCTTGGATTCAGATGATGAAGGAACGAGATACTTATAGGGATTAGTTCCATGCTCAGGAGAGGGGGGTTTTAGAGCTCACAAAGTAACTGCATGAAGAAAGAGGACTCAATGACTATCTCGGCACAAAGAGGAAGCATCCGTGGGAATTTTGATGTCTTTTATAGTTTTATATTTGTTTTTTTATTGTAACGCCTAAAAAGGCATTTGAACTTCAAATTCAGCTAATAAAGTTTTTGTTTATTTTGGTTTGCAAATTTAAATTTCCCGAAATCTTTGAAATCATTGCATGCGCATCCCATTATCATACACATCATTACAGGTACCATTACAGGTTTCTCATCTCCTTCGTTGTTTATTTCAGCAAAAATGTCTTCCGAACAAAGCATCAAGGACCTTCAGGCACAGAACGCCCAGTTCCAACAAATGTTCATAAGTCTGGAAAAAGGGCAGGAGGAACTGAAAACCCTTATCCTGAAAGAGAAGAAGAAAAAGAAGAAGGCTGCTGGTATTCTGAATATGGGAAGAAGGTTTGGAGAGAGGTTGAAGCGACAAGTCGATCTGACCTCTTCATCTAAGGAAGAGGAGAATCAGGAAGAAGAGAAGGACCCCAGTCCTGCAGTTTCTGACAATGATACTAATTACAATGATGAGAAATATCCTCCTGCTGAGGATAGATACAAACAGTTGGAAGATCGCCTGAGTGCCATGGAAGTTCAGAGGATACCTGGACTGGATTTCGAAGAGTTGGGATTGGTGTCAGGAGTAGTCATCCCGCAGAAGTTCAAAGCTCTAGTTTTTGCTAAATATGATGGGGTGTCCTACCCAAAGCTCCATCTCCGTTCTTATGTCATAAAGATCCAGCCCCACACCGCTGATAGAAATGTGTGGGTTCATTTCTTTCAAAATAGTCTGTCAGGGACTCAGCTTGAATGGTTCTACCAACTAGAGGGAACAAATATCCGAAACCGGGAAGATTTGGATGCTACTTTCTACAAGCAATATCAATACAACACCGACCTTGCTCCTACTCGTACTCAACTCCAGAGTATGTCCATGGGTGCAAGTGAAGGCTTTAAGGACTATGCACAGAAATGGAGAGACTTGGCTGGGAGAGTTCAACCCCCATTGTCTGATAGGGAGTTGGTTGATATGTTTCTGGGGACGCTATCTGGTCCATTTTTCAATCATTTGATTGGCAGCTCGTTAGCTAGCTTCACTGAGCTGATTTTAACTGGAGAGAGAGTAGAAGTTGGGATTCGAAGCGGAAAAATACAGAAGGATCCCTCTTCAAGTTCAGTAAAGAAGCCTTTTGCTGGTAAGAAGGAAGCCAATGTCATCTATAGCCCGAGGGGCCAAAACAGGGTTGAACATCGTCAGACAGTGAGTGTCGTAATAATACATAGGCCTACAGTTGCTCCACAATGCAACAATCAACAAAGGGTGGAAAGACCAGAACGACAGTTTACCCGCATCAACATGACATTGTCCGAAGTGCTACCTCACCTGCTGAGATCCAACTTAGAAACCTTGAAAGAGGCTCCCAAGAATCCAAATATTACATCTCCCCAATATAATCCGAATGCCCGGTGTGCTTATCATTCTGAGAGTCCTGGCCATGATACAAATGCCTGGTAGGCTCTGAGGAAGAAAGTACAAGACTTGATTTAAGCCAAGGAAATAGATTTTGATGCTCCGGACAAGCCAAATGTCATAACGGCTACTATGCCCAAGCACGTCGTGGAGTTAATGCTGTTGATACTGATTTGTTTGTTACTTCTGTTGATGAAGTTTCTACTCCTCTCATGACTGTCAAGAAGAATTTGTCGTTGCCCAGTTTATTTCCGGGTTGTGGTAAAGGTTACTACATGTGTTCGTTTCTACCTTCTGGTTGACGTTTGCTGAAGTCAGGTATTCAGCGCCTGATGGATAATAGAGAGATTTTTTTCAAGAAGACTATGATTCCTGTTGTTCCAATTGAAGACGTTGCCATTATATCCATTTCCGCCAATCCTTCCAAGGTTTCCTCGAGAAGACTTGTTAGGATTACATCTGCTCTAAGAATGGCTCTACTGATAATCACTATTCCCGGGTCTGTGCCGTATGTCTCGGACAAAGCTGTCCCATGGCATTATGGTGTCGATGTGTACTATCATGGCATCAAACAAGATCTGAAAGATGAAGAGGATGATCCTGATATTAATAACATTGTCGGAACCAGCAAAATCACCCAAAGTGGAAGGGTCTTATCTCCCGAGATTTCCCCTAAGATTGTTAACAAGCCTATTGTCATTCCATCTGTTGTCCCTGTTGGCGAACCGTATAACACCCGCGGCAAGGAAATTATAGGTGAACCTGCCCGGACGGAGGCGCCTAAGAAAATTTTTGTGGAAGGCTCTAAGCAAGAAATGGAGGAAATACTGAAAATCATTAAGAAGAGCGACTATAATGTTGTAGAGCAGCTGGGGTAGACCCCATCAAAGATATCCATGTTGTCTCTGTTGTTGTGTTATGAAGCCCATGCAAAAGCTTTGATCGCATTCCTCAAGACTGCGCATGTGCCGCAGGAAACTTCAGCTGGTCAGTTTAAAGATTGTGTGGCCAGCCTGACTACTGATAATGGGTTTGGTTTTTCAGATGCAGACTTGACACCAAAGGGAAGGAAGCATAATGATGCTCTGCATGTCTCGATTGAATGCAGGGGCACCACTATGGCTCATGTGTTGGTAGATATCGTGTCTTCACTGAATGTTCTGCCGAAGAAGGCATTGGACCGGTTGGATTGCAAGGGTTTGACTCTAAAGCCTAGTAACATTGTGATAAGGGCTTTTGACGGATCAAAGAGAATGGTGCACGGGGAGGTGGACATCCCTGTCAAAGTGGGTTCTCAGACTTTTGGGTTCACCTTCTATGTAATGGATATCAGGCCGTTGTATTTTTGTTTGTTGGGTCGTCCTTGGATCCACGAGGATGGGGCAGTTACTTCTACACTCCACCAAATGCTGAAATATCCAGTGAAAGGAAAGATTGTCACAGTGCGGGGTGAAGAAGAGTATATGGTGAGCCACCTCAATTCCTTCCGCTACGTAGAGATGGATGGGGAATTTATAGAAACTCCTTGTCAGAACTTCGAAGAGGTCCCTCAGATATTAGCATGAACTGAAACTACTACCAACAAACCTCCTTTGAAGATGACTTCTCTCAAGGACGCCAGGGTTGTGGTTGAAGAAGGTGGGTGTGCCAATTGGGGTCATCTCCCTGATTTAAATCAGAAAACTGACAAATTTGGTTTGGACTTTACTACAGGGGCTCAAAGGGTTGTTCGACGCGCTCGGGCTGGAAGACCTCCCTTACACATCAGCAATCAGGGAATTAACGCCATTAAAGATAACGAAGAGGATTCAGACATCGACAGTTGGATCTACCCAACTACCAATGGTGGACCGAGTAACTGGATGACTAAGGACTTCATACCTGTTTCTTTTATTCTACAGTAATTAACTTATTTGTTTTAAGATTTGTAATAAACAATTTGAAACTTTACGGCTTGGTGCCTTGCCCGAGGCACCTTGGCTTTTGCTTGTGAGGGCTATTATTTTTCATTTCATATATCATTAATAAAGAATTGGACGTTTCTTGCATACAAATTTTGTGCTCTCTGTTTTTCTTTTCTGTTTTTCACTTTATCAAAATAGATATTCTCTTACACACACTCACGTATCATAATGCAGATCCATATCCACTATGGATCCCATTGATAACAGCTCTGCTATTGCCTGTTATGACTTCAAAAATCTGATCAACCAAGCCGAGGATGAAGGTGAGGATGATTGTGAGGTGCATGGAGAACTTGCTAGACTATTACAGCAGGAAGAAAGGGCCATACAACCTCATGAAGAGTCGGTTGAGACAGTGAACTTGGGTACTGATAAAGACAAAAAAAGAGGTTTAAATAGGTGCAAATCTGGAGCTTAGCATCAAACAGAGGTTGATACAGATGTTACACGACTATGTTGAGATCTTCGCCTGTTCCTATGAAGACATGCTTGGTTTGGACACTGATATTGTGGTACATCGCCTGCCGACTAAAGAAGATTATCCTTCGATTAAGAAGAAGGTCCATCGTATGCGCCTTGAAATGTCAGAGAAAATCAAGGCAGAGGTCATGAAACAGTTCAATGCAGGATTCTTAGCTGTCACTTCATATCCACAGTGGGTTGCCAACGTCGTTCTGGTACCTAAGAAGGACGGTAAGGTACGGATGTGTTTTGATTACAGAGATCTGAATAGGGCAAGCCCCAAGGATGACTTCCCACTTCCTCACATTGATGTTCTGGTCGACAACACTGTGCAACATAAAATATTCTCCTTCATGGATGGTTTCTCTGGCTACAACCAGATCAAGATGTCTCCTGAAGACATGGAGAAGACGACCTTTGTTACACAGTGGGGCACCTTCTGCTACAAAGTGGGGCCCCTTCTGCTACAAAGTGATTCCTTTCGGGTTGAAGAATGTTGGGGAAACCTATCAGCGCGCCATGGTCTCTTTGTTCCACGATATGATTCACCACGAGATCGAAGTTTATGATGATGACATGATAGCCAGGTCTCAGACTGAGGAAGAGCACCTTGATCATCTCCAGAAATTTTTTGACATGTTGAAGACATACAAGCTGAGGTTGAATCCGAACAAGTTCACTTTCGGGTTAAGATCGGGTAAGCTTCTGGGTTTTATCGCCAGTGACAAGGGTATTCAGGTAGACCCTGCGAAGGTAAAGTACATACAAGAAATGCCAGCTCCTCGTCTAGAGAAGGAAGTTAGGGGTTTCCTGGGACGTCTGAATTACATCGCCAGGTGCATTTCACATCTGACTGCTACTTGTGAGCCAATCTTCAAGCTTCTGAAGAAAGATCAAGTGGTAAGGTTGAATGATAAATGCCATACCGCTTTCGAAAGAATCAAGGAGTACCTTCAAGAACCACCAATTTTGATGCCTCCAGTTGAAGGAAGACCTTTGATATTATATTTGACTGTGCTAGACAATTCAATGGGGTGTGTGCTGGGGCAACATGACGAGTCTGGTCAAAAAGAGCACACAATTTATTACCTTAGCAAAAAGTTTATCGACTGTGAGACACGATACTCATTGCTCGAGAAAACTTGTTGCGCTTTGGCATGGGCTGCTCGCCGACTGAGACAGTATATGCTAACTTACACTACCTGGTTGATATCAAAGATGGATCCGATCAAGTACATTTTCGAGAAGCCCGCTCTCTCCAGAAGGATAGCAAGGTGGAAAATGATCCTAACTGAGTACGACATACAATATACAACCCAAAAAGCAATAAAGGGGAGTGTATTGGTTGATCATTTGGCTCATCAAGTCATGGATGACTACCAATCCATGAATTTTGAGTTCCCAGATGAGAATATCATGTTGGTGACTGACTACGAAGAACCTGGACGGATGAAGGACCTGAGGAAGGACCCCGATGGTCTATGTATTTTGATGGAGCCTCGAACGCATTGGGTAACAACATTGGCGCTGTAATCATATCTCCTGAGGGCTGTCATACTCTGTTCACTGCTTGATTATGTTTCAACTGCACCAACAACATGGCAGAGTATGAAGCATGTATCATGGGTCTTCGAGCTGCTATTGACCTGAGGATTAAGTTCTTAAGTGTATTCAGGGATTCCGCTTTGGTGATAAGTCATATCAAAGGCGAGTGGGATAAGAAGCACCCAAATCTCATCTCGTACAAACAATATGTACTAACATTGCTCCCATACTTTGAGGAGGTAACCTTTGAACATTTCCCATGAGAGGAGAACCAGTTAGCGGACACGCTAGCTACCATGTCTTATATGTCCAAATTTAGGTGGAACAATGAAGCTCCCCAAATCACCATTGAGAGATTGGATGAACCAGCACACTGCTGTGAGATTGATACCGAAGAAGTGGAAGGCAAACCCTGGTTTCACGAAGTCAAAAGGTATCTCGAAGTTCAGGAGTATCCCGAAGGGGCATCTTTTAATGATAAGAAGTTTCTGATAAGGTTCGCTACAAAGTTCTTCCTCAGTAATGGAATCCTCTATAAACGCAACCATGACTCCACACTACTACGGTGTGTAGATAACAGCGAAGCAGAGAGGATCATGACAGATCTACATGAAGGCACCTTCAGAACCCATTCTAGTGGACATACCATGGCTAAGAAGATCCTACGGGAAGGATATTATTGGTCCACCATGGAATCCGATTGTTATCAGCACTCTCGAACTTGTCATAAATGCCAAATCTACGCTGATAAGGTGCATGTTCCTCTGGTCCCCTTAAATGTTTTGACAGCTTCGTGGCCCTTTGTAATGTGGGGCATCGACATGATTGGAGAAATCAGGCCCACCGCTTCCAATGGACATCGTTTCATCTTAGTAGCCATTGATTACTTCACGAAGTGGGTTGAGGCAGCTTCCTTTGCTACAGTAACCAAGAACGTCGTGGTGCGATTTATCCGACACAATCTGATTTGTCGATATGGTGTACCAGAGATAATTATCACTGATAATGGTACGAATCTCAACAACACAATGATCATTGAGCTCTGTAAACAGTTCAAGATACATCATCATAATTCTTCTCCCTATCGGCCAAAGATGAATGGCGTTGTTGAAGCAGCTAACAAGAATATTAAGAAGATTGTGTAGAAGATGACAGTGACATACAAAGACTGGAATGAGATGTTGCCATTTGCCCTTCATGGGTACCGTACCTTAGCTCGGACGCCGACAGGGGCAACACCCTACTCTCTGGTATATGGCATGGAGGCAGTCCTACCCATCAAAGTCCAGATACCTTCTCTCAGGATTATGAAGGATGCGGGTTTGAACGAAGATGATTGGATCCAAAACCCGACTTGATTAATTAAATCTAATCGATGAAAAGAGACTTACTGCTATCTACCATGGTCAGACGTATCAAAAGTGAATGATCAAGGCTTTTAACAAGAAAGTCAGACGCCAAGAATATCAAGTGAGGGACCTAGTGATCAAACGCATCATACTTCCGCAAGGTGATCCCAGGGGAAAATGGACCCCCACGTACGAAGGGCCATTTGTGGTTAAGAACATTTTCTCGGGAGGATCTATGATTCTAACCACCATGGATGGTGACGACCTTCCTCACCCTGTCAATGCAGACATAGTGAAAAGATATCGTGCCTAATCAAAGACCCGCTAGGTTGACTGGCCTATGAAAAAATAAGGGCTTCCTGGCGAACCAAAAGGGTTCGGGAAAAAGTAAGAGATGAAAATGAAAAAATCTATACACCCGAAAAGTCGAAAACCCGAAAGGGAGGCTTGGGCAAAAAAGGGTATCCCGGTGGACTGAAAACCCGAAAGGGAAGTCCATGCAAAAGTTAGGGATTGAAGCGTATCACTATGTTTCATTGGATCATCTTGCGACCAGACTTCGGTATCGACTATCAAGCTCGGACGGCGCCAACCAATCTGATCAACCTTCGGCCAAGTAGCAAAGTGATGAGACGCTTGAAGATATAAAGCCAATAGCAGAGTTGGAACCCAATGGGGTTGTTTCACATAGCTATTTTTTTCTTTCTTTTACACAAATTGTATAATTTATGTCTTTCGGCTGTGTTCTCTTACTAGAGTGTCAGCCTCTTTGTACAAAAACGCCTATTACATGCCAACTTCAAAAATCAATACAAGTCATTTTCACAAGAAACTTCAGTCTGTTTTTCTTTTTCTGTTTTGTTTTGCGAGAACGTACAGTGACTTATTTTTTATATATGCATTTGAAAATGATTGTTGCTCATAAATATTTACATAAGAAACAAAGGCAATTACTCGTAATTCCAGAAACGGGAAAAAACAAGAAGTGCCAAACCCTTCAGTTACTTTGCCCAGCAGGTACTGGGATAGATCCAGCTTGGGAACGTAATTATTGGTATATACACTCCCCATAGAGTAAAATTATCCAAAGGCATTGATGTCAGCTTTCCCAAAACAAGACAACACTCTCCCTAGCCGAGGTTCATAATCGCGGGCGGGTCGGTAAATTTCATCCCCCAAGCGGAGTTTATTTCTACGGATACAGAAGCTCAATCTCCAACAGAGCTCATCATCTCCAACAACGGAATTTTATCCCCAGCTGAATTTATTCCTCTAGATCAACAGGTCTACCAACAGAGTATCTCTTCCCCCTAAGTTTGGTCCCCGCAAAGTTATTCTCCAGCATCTCTTCCCGACAGAATATTTATCTCCAGCGACCGTCAGGGATCTATTTTCCCAGACACGAGCATACCCCGATAGCATTTCATGAACATACATCATGACATACACATGCATATCATATACAGAATAATCTCATTTATTTTGAGAACATCATCTCACCCTACATTTCATGCATGGCATATAACTAACCCTGATATCTTTTCAGGAAAAGAGGAATAGCTTCAACAAATTCAGTAGTTATACAAATTACATCTACAGATGACTAATGGAAACTCAGTTCCCGAGACTAAGCGGGTCAACTAATCTATACTATCACTTTGAAGTAACCCTACTATCCAGGTTCCTTCTCACAGCCCTACTATCCAGGCTTTCATATCGAAGTAACCCTACTATCCAGGTTCCTTCTCACAACCCTACTATCCAGGCTTCCATATCGAAGTAACCCTACTATCCAGTTTCCTTCTCGCATCCCTACTATCCAGGCTTTCGTATCAAAGTAACCCTACTATCCAGGTTCCTTCTCATAGCCCTATTATCCAGGCTTTCGTATCGAAGTAACCCTACTATCCAGGTTCCTTCTCATAGCCCTACTATCCAGGCTTTCATATCTAAGTAACCCTACTATCCAGGTTCCTTTTCACAGCCCTACTATCCCGGCTTTCATATCGAAGTAACCCTACTATCCAGGTTCCTTGTCACATCCCTACTATCCAGGCTTTCATATCGAAGTAACCCTACTATCCAGGTTCCTTCTCATAGCCCTACTATCCAGGCTTTCATATCGAAGTAACCCTACTATCCAGGTTCCTTTTCACAGCCCTACTATCCCGGCTTTCATCTCGAAGTAACCCTACATCTCAGGTTCCTTCTCATAGCCTTATTATCCAGGCTTTCATCTCGAAGTAACCCTATGACCCAGGTTCCTTCTCATAGCCCTACTATCCAGGCTTTCATCTCGAAGTAACCCTACAACCCAGGTTCCTTCTCATAGCCCTACTATACAGGATTTCATTTCGAAGTAACCCTACTATCCAGGTTCCTTCTCATAGCCCTACTATCCAGGCTTTCATTTCAAAGTAACTCTACTATCCAGGTTCCTTCTCGTAGCCCTACTATCCAAGCTTTCATTTCGAAGTAACCCTACTATCCAGGATCCTTCTCATAGCCCTACTATCCAGGCTTTCATTTTAAAGTAACCCTACTATCCAGGTTCCTTCTCATAACCTTACTATCCAAGATTTCACTTCAAAGTAACCCTTCTATCCAGGTTCCTTCTCACAACCCTACTACCCAGGCTTTCATTTTGAAGTAACCCAAATATCCAGGTTCCTTCTCATAGCCCTACTATCTAGGCTTTCACTTTGAAGTAACCCTACTATCCAGGTTCCTTCTCATAGCCCTACTCTTTTGGCTTTCATCTCAAAGTAAACCTACGACCCAGGTTCCTTCTCATAGCCCTACTATCCAGGTTTTTGTTTCGAAGTAACCCTCGACCCAGGTTCCTTCTCATAACTTTACCATCCAAATTTCTTCTCTCTTATCTCCAAACAACAGTTTACAACACTGTAAGACTTGGACCCGACCAGATACAGTCGATTTCACACTCCCCTAGTAAGTCGCCGTGTAGCCTAGACCCTGACCAAATATGCAGTTTACTTCCACTTCCTTAATCAAGAGTTAATTCCCCAGTAGAGTAATGGACACCTGAAGCTCCTATACTCTATTTCCCAGGACATAAATCAACTCTCCCCAGTGAAGTCCTCTTCAAAGGCAGGTACAAGAATTCTCGCAAAGGAATCTCTTATGCAACCGATATCTTTTCTGGATGGCATCTTTAAGCCCATATATGACGATTCTCTGTCGACTTCCAAATGGCATCTGTAAGCCCATTCCCGATATCACCAATCATTATTACTTCATGCGAGTGCAAATTTCTGGGCACTCTAGTGTTCAATCATCTTCTACCTTCAGATCACGAAAGGCAGAACAACCAATCTACATCCTCAGGTTTAAGAAGATTGAACAGGGGAAGCTGTTGTACCCCAAAATTTCCCCTCTCATTTTATTCGAAACATACTCCTAGAGGTCCTCAACTTGCCCAAGGATGCCTAAGGATTAACCAGACAAATCTTCCTCCTAAGACAATAAGCCTCAAACTAGGGTTTCACTCCTCATCAAGATGTTTGAGTTTCCAAGAGTCCTAAGTGGTTTCCATTGCCCTAATATGTCCTCAATATCATCCATGCCAAGTTCCATGCCTTGCACAAGAAGTTTCTCAGTCAATTGCTCAAATGCCTAAAAATCAACTGTACTAGGTCAAAAGTCAAATGTGGTCCTCATGCAGTCAAACTTCAATATTTTTGGTCAACATCAACATTTTGAAGTGATACCCATCATTTGATCAAGGGTTGATCATGATTCCTCAAGGAATGCTCCTAATTCATCAAAACTCAAAAGTTGCTAAATTAGGGTTCCTATAGGAAAAGTCAACCAAACTTTGACCAGTCATAACTTTCTCATGCTTTATCAGAAATTTCTCATCCAAGGCTTATTTTCAATAGAATCCAATTCCCTAAAATCATCTTCAGCCCTCAAGTTCAATAAATGTACTCATGAAAAGATATAAATTCAGACATTATGGGTCCTTTTCAAAAGTCAACGAAAACACCTTTTGGATCAAAGCTTCTTACATGAACATGGAAGATCCAATTGAGATAAAACCAAAGAGGTTGCTTAGGGGACATCCTAAGATTTCTAAAAAGTCCAAGAAAACCCTCATACGGTTAAAATTGAGAGATATATGCATTGTCAAAGTTGGCCAATTTTTGAAAAAATGCATGAAGCAAATATTGACCAAACATGGATTTTTTCCAAATGGGCCTATATTTTCAAGTTTGAAACTCATTCCTAACATGGACCACGACCTCTAAGCCCACCCATACATTTTTCTACTATTTATTCTATTTATTTTGATATTTTATGTATTAAAATTCAGAATTAAATAAATAAATAATAGAAATAATGTAAATTTTGATGTGAATCCATTTTGGGCAAGTTTTATGCTAGTTTATGTCAATTTATTTCGTGCAATAACCGTTCAAATATGTCCAGGTTCATCCACATGTGAAAATGGCATAAAATCATCAAATATCGCATTTTTTTTCAAATTTTGATCATGGTCTTAAAACACAACATTATGAGGGAGATTATTTCCATGCTTTCTTGTCTTCTCATTCTCCTCTATAAATATAGAGCCATACAATCTTGAAACACACGAAATTCCTCTCTAAAAAGCTCTCAAAAATATCTTCAAAAAGCTCTCCAAAAGCTCTTCAAAAAGCTCTCCAGAAATCAAAGAATTGATGCAAGTCATATCTCGAGGTTTCGGTCTCTCTCGATTGACATCAAGCCTCAAACCACCCTCTTGAAGTCCTCAGGAGTCTTACAAGGCCCAAGAGAAATCCATCACACGCCTAGCATGCCCCCATTTGACAACATCAGTTTGGTAAAATTTTAAACTTCGAATCTCTAATTTTAATCACATTTCATGGCATGCTAACGTTTATTTGAGTTTATATAGAAAAGTTATGGATGATGGAATTAGAGGTTCCATGCAAGAATCTGAAAACACCATGGTTAGAGCATGAAGCTTTCGAAGATTCGGGCCTAGGGATTTCTGATGATTGCACCCCCTGTTTACTTTTTCTACTAGGCCCATCTTTATTCTCTTGTTTTATTCATTTCATTTATTTCTTTTAACCCTTTTTTTTTATTTTAATCAATAAAAAATATAAAAATCACATAAAAATAGATTTAGGATTTTTTTCTTAATTAAATTTTAATTTTGGTAAATTAATTAACTAATCACTTTAACTTTTTTTTTAAAAATTAAAATTAATAGAACTTAGGTTTAATTTCATTTTAATTCATTTTCCTTTTCGTAACAAAAATACCAAAAAAAACATATAATTAATTTCTTTTATTTAAATTTCATGTTTCTTTAATAATTAACTTTTTTTTTTAAATATAGCTCTAGATCAATTGTTTTTTAACTTAAACCATTTTTTATAAATTAAAACAAAAAACTACAAAAAGATTTTTTATATCTTAGGATTTTTAGACGTCTTTTCAAATTTGCCTGTTATTATTCTTTCGCACTTCATTTTATTATTGTAACTGTATATTGGGATGTAATAGATGATTAGTAGGACCTTTACCGCTTTTATTTATTTTCCCCCCAGTTTTGGATATGTACATAATGCCCCTCCCCGAAGCCTTGTAAAGCTAGGTTTTATATTTCTGCACTTTTAAATTATTGCAATTATTAACTGCTAGATGTATGGCTAATAGGATTGTAAGGCAAGAATAATCAAATATTAGCAAACTTAACACAAGACTAAAATAACTGAACATAACACACCTTGCACATATGCACCCTTAGGGTATACCTCACTTGGTTGCCTCGGAAAATAATAGTCATGTCCCTCAAACGTAGGGATGTCTTAGCAAAGACCCTTAATTCTAAAGTCATCATAAAGATCATGGTCCCTAACGCCCCTCGAGTTTCCTACAAGAAATGATCTTGTCCCTCGATGTTTCCTATATGATGACAGTCCCTTCGAATGCTAAGATATCCTTACATGTTTCCTTCGATGACCATAGTGTCCCTTTCGATAGTCCCTCAAATCCAACAACAGAGCTATCTACTCTTTAATAGTAGGATAGCGCTGTCTAAAGGAAACGAAAATGAACAGACTTTTTTCGAGTAGGTAGAAAACTCTTAAGTACTTGCTCAAGATAAAAAACCTTTCACACCAACACTTTTCAAAAACAGTTTTCAAAATAACTTCGTCACACTCTTGAGGACAAATACAAGGGTTATCACGAAGTTAAACAAAACTTTTTTAAAACACACACAAGAAATTTTAGAAAATGAGCAAGTACCTAAGAGCCCTTGGAAAACCACGGATAGAAAGGGTGCTAACACCTTCCCTTTTTATAATCTACCCCTGTACTCAGAAATATTCTCGAAAAAGGTTTTTTCTGTTCTTTTTCCTTTTCCTGATTGGATGAAATAAAAGTCGGTGGCGACTATTGCTTACCGTGACATTTTGCAAACAAAAAATGCAAAAAGCAAACCAGTATTAATAGTCGGTTCTGCCACCGTATCACACCTGCTAAGAGGGTAGTTTCAACTAAGTGAACTCTGGACAGTTTCAAAGGTTTCCTTCACTATGATTTATCAGCAGTCTCTATCGTGTCTCCGACACGTGAAGGTGTGGAACCAAAGGATTCCTTGGTCCTTTTAAATGTCTTTTTAGGAAATTTCTCAATTTTGAGCATTTGACTAACTTCGAAAGTGTTTTCTAGTTGTTGAAAGGAAAATTGCAAAGAAAGAAAAACCTGCAGTGAAGGCGGATTCGACTACTGCTTCAAAGCCAGCAACCTCTTCCAGTCAAGGAGCTCCTTCTACAAAGGGTGCTACTCCAGATAAAGTAGCGAAGAATAGAAAAAATTCTTAATGAAGAAGAAATAGTGATCCCTGAAAATGATGATGAAGATGTCCTCCTCACTCCCTTTAAAGCCAAGAAGAAACAAAATAAAACTAAAACTTCGAAAGATTCCCCATACCAAGCCACTAATCAAAAAGATATCAAAGTAAAATTCCTCCCTCCTCCTCAACATGAGGTTAAACCTTCACCCTCTGGGTTTGTAATTTTGGAGCATATTGGAAGCAATGCTTCTAATCCTGATGATCAAAAGGTACATCTTTATTTTAGTCTTTTCATTTCTTTCTTAAATGCTTCTTGACCTAACAGCTTCTTTCTGTCTGCAGGATAAATCAACTACCCCTCCTGTTTCTAATACTCCTTTGCCTCCTCCCACATCCAGTGGTGCTATCCAAAACAAGGGGTCTTCGACTGGGGTTTGTCAACCTGAAGCAGGTGATATCCAAGTCGAGCAATAGACTCTTTCTCCTTACGAAGATGTCTTACCAGAATCTGGTAAGAAAATAATGGAGGAAGACGAAGACTCTGAAAGTATTCCCAGTAATTCTCCTCCAAAAAGAGCTCAATTTCCCGCAGATTACATTAAGGACGAAGAGCAGTACTCAGATGGGATTGAGACATACTTTCATGATGATGAAGAAATGGAGGAGGTCGAACAAAAAATTAAGGACACCCATCCAACACAGGCTCAATCAGTTTTAAAAACGATTTTGACTCCATCATTCATTGAGGAGGAAAAGATAGCACTAAAAAAGAGTGATCCCCTCAAGTACGTGAAATTGATGATGGATCTAAGGGGGTCTTCTTCTGACAAAAGCGCTTATGGGGCTTCGACACAATCTGGTGCTAGCGCTAATGAAGCTTCCTATGACGAACTCCTTCAGCAGGTGAAGAAAGCTGTATTCGAAACTGACTTGTTCGAGGTGTTGAAGACAGACATTACTGCTCGCTTCGAAATGAAAAAATTGATCAATCGAATCAACATTACTGCTTGTCCTGCTAACATAGGTGAGGTCTTGATAGATATCCAAAATCTAATTGACCAAATCTGTGTTGAGTACAATAGGGAAGTTGATGCAACTTCGAAGCTTCAGGAAAAAGAACAAGAGCAAACTGCTGAATTTGACAAAGCTCTCAGTACCTCTAAAGCATCTAAGGACTTGTTGGCTTCAAGGAAGGAATCCCAAGCGGAGTTTGATACTTACAAAGCTTCGATCACCCTCTGGGAGTCTCACATTATGGAGTTGCAGAAGAAGATTGTTGATGCCAAAGTAAAATAAGCTTTTATCAAAGGATTGGACACCACCGAGGCTGATACTTTGGTTGCACAGAGCGTTGAACATGTCGAAAGAGCTTCATCCATGAATGAAGACATTGCACATCTCAAAGGCATACATGATGCTGATCAATACAAGCTTGGCCCGGAGAAGATCAAGTACAAGAGGATGAAGAAAAATATCCCATTTTGATTTATGTAATAAGCCATTCATTGTATTTTCTTTACGTTGTAAGCATTCTAGACAAAGCCATTTTGGCGCTTTTAAAATTAATTTGATCACCATTTTGGCTATGAATATTTTTTGCTGCTTACTCTCTTGTCATGATTTTTATTTCCTGCAAAAATGGTTTATACTTCTTTAAGTATTTCCCATTCACTCTTAGGATTCTTCGATCCTCAGCTAACTCCTCTACTTTGTAAGCATTATTTGAGAATGCCTTTAGGATTCAAAAAGTTCCTTCCCAATGCGGATACCATTTCCCTAGCGCTTTATTCTTTCGACCCATAGGTAAGATGACTTTCCATACCAAGTCATTTATAATAAAAGCCTTGCCTTTGACCCTCTTATTGTATGCTCTTGCCACTCTTTCCTTTTGTCTTCTTAATTTTTCTAAAGCATGCAAACTTTTTTCATCTAAATCTACTAATTCATTCATCATCATTTCCCAATAAAGGTCAGAAGGAATTGCCTCTTGCCTTTGAATTCTAACTGATTGTAAGTAGATTTCGACCGGTAGTACTGCATCAAATCCAAACGTGAGTTGGAAAGGTGTGGCATTAGTTACTTCTTTAGGGGAAGTTCGACAAGCCCATAATGCTTGGTCTAGAGTTTTGTGCCAATTTTTTGGCTTCTTCCCTACATGCTTCTTTACCAACCCGATTATCACCTTGTTGGTTGCTTTGACTTGGCCATTTGCTTGAGCATAGTAAGGTTGGATGTCAATAGTTTGAAACATGTTTCCTTAGCGAACTGCTGCATCTTTCGACCAGTGAAGACTGGTCCTTGGTATGTTGTGATACTCTCTTGGATACCAAATCTATAGACTATTTGTTTATGAATTAATTCGATAACAGTCTCCTGATCCACATTTACCAAAGGTATAGCCTCAACCCATTTTGTAAAGTAATATATACCTACTAAAATGTACCTGTGGTTTTTAGATGAAGCAAGTCAAATTTCTCCAATTAGATCTAGTGCCCAACTTTTGAAAGGCCAAGGTTTAATAATTGCATAAAGTTCACTTGCTGGAGCATGTTGGATACCAGCATGCTTTTGGCATTCTTGACACCCCTTAGCAAATTCTATACAGTCTTTAAGCATAGTAGGCCAATACATTCCATATCGAAATAACAACCACTTCATTTTATGACCTGCTTGATGGGCTCCACATCCTCCACTGTGAACACTAGATAATTCCAAATATGCCTCACTTTCTCCAAAGCATTCTAGCAAAACTCCATCAGGGGTTTTCTTGAAAAATTCATTCCCCATTAAGATATAAGACAAAGCTCTATACTTAGTCTTTCTCTTTGTATCTATCGAAGGATCTCTGAGATAACTAACAATTGGGCTTCTTAAATATGTATCTACTAGAGTGTTAGTGACCAATACTTCAAATGTGTCTTCATTAGCATAACGTAACTAGGTACTTTCCAAATCTGTTGGAGACAATTTTGTAGCTATTGCCTTTCCCCTAACTTTGACCAACTCTTCTAGTTTTTCTTTAGTCACTTTGTACCCTGATGCTATTTGTGCTATGTCATTTTCCTCTTGATTTTTTACTCTAGGGAAATGCTTTATATTTGCATATTCGAATTTTTTAAGTAATCTGTTTGCAATAACGAAATACATAATCAAATTTTCTTTTATGCACTTGTACTCCTTTGTCAATTGCTTTATTACTAGCTCAAAGTCTCCTTTGATTTCGACTCTTGCTGCCCCCAATTCCAACAAGGCTTCAAGTCTTGCAATCAAGGCCTCATACTCTGCCTCATTGTTTGAAAAAAGGGGCCCTTCGATTCTATACTTGAGTTTTGTTGGAATTCCATCAGGAGAAATTATCAGAATCCCAACTCCACTTCCCTTTTGGTGGGTAGAACCATCAAAGAACAATCTCCAAGGTTTTAACTCAACATAATGTTGAGGGTTTTTTACCATTGAGTGGTATACAATGAAGTCTGAGACTACTTGACCCTTCATTGTTTTTAAAGGCATGAAGGCTAAAGAATACTCAGTAAGGGCTAAGGCCCATTTGCCAATTCTACTGTGTAGTATTGGCTTTGACAACATATGTTTGAGAACGTCAAAATGTGAAGAAACATATACAGCAACAGGTTTTATATAATATTTATGTTTTGTACAAGAGAAATATAGACAAAGACAATGCTTTTCTATAGTAGTATATCTTGTTTTTGCATCATTTAAGACTCTACTTAGATAGTAAATGGCTCTTTCGATGCCATTTTCGTCTTCTTGTGCTAACATACTACCAATAGTAACATCAGAAGCAGATATATATATAATCTCATAGGTTTCCTTCCACTAGGTGGTGACAAGATGGGAGGATTCATCAGATATTGCTTGATCTTATTGAAAGCTTCTTGATGTTCTTCATTCCATTCGAACTTTTCTTATTTCAAACGAAGGAGGGGTGAAAAGGCCTGAGTTCGACCACTTAGGTTGGAAATGAACCTTCTCAGGAAATTTATCTTCCCTAAGAGTGATTGTAACTCCTTTTTAGTTGATGGAGCTTTCACTTCCATGATAGCCTTTGTCTTGTTCTGGTTGATTTCTATCCCCTTCTTGTGGACCACAAAGCCCAAGAAGTCTCCAGCCTGCACAAAGAATGCACATTTAAGGGGATTCATCTTCAAGCTATATTTTCTCATCCTTTCGAACGATTGGCGAAGATGATTCATATGACTTTCGTCTGATACAAACTTTATCACAATGTCATCCATGTAAACATGCATGAAAGTTTCTATATAATCATGAAATATTGAATTCATTACCCTTTAGTAAGTTGCCCTAGCATTTTTTAGGCCAAAAGGCATAACTACCCACTCGTAGGTACCTATTGCTCCAGGGCAACGAAAAGCTGTTTTGGACACATCTTCCTCAGCAATGAAAATTTTGTTGTATCCAGAGTATCCATCAAGCATACTAAGGTACTCAAAGCCTACAGCTGGATCTATTAGCATTTATGCCACAGGCATTGGATACTCGTCTTTAGGAGTTGCTGCATTTAAGTCACTAAAATCTATGCATACTCTCAACGAACCATTTTTCTTAATAACAGGAACTATATTGGCAATCCATTCAACATACCTTGTGGTCCTGATGAAATTGCAGCGGAGAAGTCTTTCGACCTCTTTTTTAATCTTTGAAAGAACATTTGGGGCAAATCTTGTAGAAGTTTGCTTAATAGGCTTCTTTCCCTCCTTGATTTGCAGATTTAATTCAACCAGATTTCTTTTTAAACCATGCATTTCATCATAATCCCAAGAGAAGCAATCTTTATTTTCTTTCAGCAACTCAATCACCCTCGTCTTCACCTTAGGATCCAATTTAGCACTGATGTAAGTGATTCTTTCTATGCTCCCATCCCCAAGATCTATCTCTTCAAGGGGGTCTTGATCCAACATCTTTACGCTTGACGCCAGTGGGTCTTTCTCGAAACCCAAGGGTTCCTCATCATATATAGCGTCCAGCCTTTGTTCTATCTGATCACCTGGTACCTATTCGTCAGGAGGTTTTGGAATAAAATGCTCCCCAGGTCCTGCTGTGAGTAGTATATCATCTACGGCTTCGATAGCCATGCTTGTTACTTCAGCTTCGAGATCCTCTCTTCTTTTGTTCTCGACCAGGTAGGCCAAAATCTTTTCAAAGAATAATGATTCAGACATAATCAATGTCCTCATCCCAGCCAGTTGACTGTATATCATACATTCCTTCGGCATCCTCTGTTCCTCCCATGATCTCTCTATCCCATTGAAAACCATTTGGGTGGAGGGTCAAGAAATAAAGGGCATTCTTGCTAGGTGAGTATGCTTCTCCTACTGGGTTGCATGTCCCTATATTGGCTAGGTTTTTGTCGAATTTCCTCCTGTCCACCTGATTCACTTCAGTCATGTAGTAACTTTGGTCCATTTCTATGTTTTCCATTATGCCATCCTCTCTCCAGATAGATAATATTTGGTGCATTGTTAAAGGGACAATTCTTATTCCATTTATCCACTCTCTGCCAAGCAACATGTTGTAATTTGCTTTTGCTGGGATTACCATGAACATAGTTGGCCTTGTAAATGAACCAACTGTCAGATCTACTTGTATCACCCCTAATGTGTGTCCAATCTTGCCTTCGTAATTTGAGAGGACCATGTTGTGTAGCTTTACATCTGTATCAAAAATTCCACCAGAACTCCATCCACCAGAACTTTGTTTATGCCTACTTGTTCGAACTTGGCCCTAATGTACAAAGGCTTCTAATTCCCTTTCATGCCCTGGTCAGGCCTTTCAAAGAAAGTATTTTGTTCCTCGACAGCTCCATTGTTGAGCACATAGTAACAAACTGGTTTGTGTTTGGCCATTTCTTCCTTATATGCTTCTTCCTGATCCTCTATTTCAGTTTTTTGGTTATACTCAAGAGGTAAGAATAACACCACATTACAATTGACATTAAGGGATGAAACTCCGTCAGATTCAAAATCATTTATTGACATTTCATCTTCCTTTATTGGATTCTCTTGAATTTTCTCACTTACAACCTTTTCCTCTGATATAAACAGTCTTCGACCCACATGTGGCTTACTTGAGTTTGCAGTGCTTGAACAAAACTTATTATTACTGGGTTCCCCTATGTCTTTTGATGCTAGCTCTCTTTCAGCCTTTTTAGTCCTCTGATGTCTCCTCCATTAGGATCTGGACATTGGGTTCTTTCCCTTGTAGTTGTCTAACCTGTAAGCCACTCTCTTCGATGTCTGGAATTGTTTTCTGTAGGCCATTGAAGTTATGCCTCCTTGGTCGAAGCTCCTCCATTTTCCTCTTCCTGCCCCTGCCTGAGTCAGTTTATCAGTTGGTATTTCAGCTAGAAGTTTGAAAGTGACTCTCCTATATTTGGGGTGAGGATTGTCTTGTCTTCTGGGAACTCCCCCCTTGTCAAAGACGTATACATTTAGGTTGCCACCTTGCTGGTCCCATCCATAAGTGAATGGAATTCTTTCGAACATCTCAACAATCTCTTTGTCATATACTGCTCCACACCTGGGACATACCAGACACTCTGTTTTATCTTTATAACAACGTACCAGAAAACCCAACAGACTTTCCCCTGGCTTAGGGTACACTTTCATCAACTGGCTTTCTTGTCTTCAGTTGCCCTGAGTTCTAGCATGTTGAGCTCTTTCATAAGCCTCTGCTACCCTTTGATTCATAATGAAGCTACACCTTGGACACACTAGCATCTCTGAATTTCTTTGATGACACCTCCATAAGTACTCTCGTAGAGTTTCATTGGCCTTAGGGTAATCGAAACTCATATGTTCCCTCTCCATCTTGAGGCATCTTTCCACCTCTTCCATTTCTGGCAAAGGTTGTTTCATATACCATGTTAACCCTTAGACTAGGACCTTCAGCAATCCTTATCTTCTCAAATTTAACTCAATGGCCTTCAGTAGCCTCAGTTATTCCTCCCACAGAGCCATCAACAGCCTCTTCTTTAGCATTACCTGCAGAAATATTTTCGACAAGAGTGTCAAAGAAAATTATGTCAGTTAGGCCTTCAGTAGCCTGTTTTCCATCCATGTTGGAGCCTTTGACTTCCTTGGCATCTTCTTCTCCATACTCCACCATGTCCACCATGTTGATCTCCATAGGTTTAGTATAATTAGCATCTGCAACATGGAGGGAGTCAACATCAACCTTCATATGGCTCTTGACTTTCTCAGCAAACTCCAAATGCCCTTCTTTGATAGCATTTTGAATAAGATCCCTGAAAAGAAAGCATTGTGAAGTTTTATGGCCCAGGAAGTTATGATATTTGGAAAAACCTCTTTTCTTCCTTTGTTCTAACGAAGGAATTTTGGCATTAGGAGGCCCTATCATTTGACCATCTTTTGCCAGTAAATCAAAAATCTCGTCACATTTGGTAATGTCAAACGTATAAGTTTTCTTGGGGAATTTCTCATTCTTTTCTGTTTCAACGGGATTTCTACCATTTGCGGGAGTAAGCATTTTACAAGAGTATGGGGGTGCTTCCTTTAGTTCATCCAAATCTACTTTGAATCCCTCAAAATCATACATATAATTTGAGACCTTTATTTCTTCTTCTTCGGCTTCGACATAAGCTACCCTCTCTTTCTTATAATTTTTACTTGCTCTGGCCTTTTCTGCTTTTAAGTGTTCGACTTGTCGAACTATATCTGCTAATTGGGCCATATATCTTAGATACTGAGTATCTAGTTTCTTTCGGATGGAGTAATCTAGTCCACCAGCGGCCATTTCGACTAGTTCATGTTCAGGCACTACTGTGAAACATCTAGATTTTAACAAACAGAACCTATTCAAATAGTCATTTATAGGTTCAGTAAAATTTCTTTTAATGCTGGATAATTCTTTAAGAATTATCTTAGTTTTCCGCATGTAGAATTGTTCATGGAACAATCTTTCTAAATGAGGTCGTGTATCTATAGAATTTGGTGGCAATGTGGTGAACCATGTAAAAGCATTTTTTGTTAGTGAACTAGGAAAAAAAATTTATCCTTAAGTTTTCATTATTGTCCAAATCATCGGCTTCTATCAGATACCTGGCCACATGTTCAATAGTTAATTCGTTAGTATCTCCACAAAATTTTATGAATTTGGGGACTTTACAACCCCTTGGTAATTCAGCCTGCAAAATAAAATCTGTTAATAGAGATGTGTAATTCGGCCGTCGAAACTCTGTATTCAGGCCATTTTGGGCCATGATTCTTTCAATCATGGTGGTTAAATTATTTTCATCCAATATGTTATCCTTCCTAACCCTATGGATCACCTCTTCTGCATTTTGATCCCTGCTAATCATTATTACTCTCCTAGGTTGGTCCTCAAGGATCTCATGTCGAATTTGTTGTTGTTCTACCCTTGCCCCAATGTCCCTTTCGCCAACCTCTTTCCTGGGTGGTTGAACCTGATTGATAGTGGGTTCTTCCACTTGAATTTCCACCTAGTTTTGCCTACGTCGAACAGGTTCTTGGTGGGCTCCAAAAATATCTTCTATGTGCGCCATCTGCGCTGACATTTGCTGATAAGATTGGGTATTTTCTTGGTTTGTCCTATTAACATTTTGGATCAAAGGGGGGAAATGGAATTCATTTCACGGGCAAGCACTCTAACTCTTTCATGGTTACTAGTGTCCATTTGTTTCCTAAATGCTGGATGATTATTAGTTGTGAGCATAGGTAATTGGCTTTACAATCCTTGGTTCTGTGTACTTCGACACACATGGTTCATACCAGAACTAAAATTTTGCACTGGCGAAAAGGTTGTCATGGTAGGTTGTGTATGTGTAAATGTATTATTGTGTAATCCTGACATAAAGGAAGTTGGCATCCCATATTGGGGTTGCTCCCTCCAAGGCCTAAAACTCTCAAACCCTGGTGGCCTAGGGGTCGTAGGTTGAGTCTGATTTCCAACACATGCTAACACATGGTCAATTTGAGTATTTAAAGGGATCTTTGCCACGCTTGTAGAGATAGGCATGGTTGTCGAATTGTTCGTGGGCATGGGCCATGTAGACCCAGGTATAGAACTATTTGTAGCCAAGGATCTTATGGATGTGGATACGCCTTGTGAACCAGGGATTGCAATTGAGGCATTCGTCGAACTTGCCCCTATTGTGCCTAATCCTTGTGGAGGATTTTGTCCTCCTCCACTATTGGTATTATTAACCATTTTTCTGGTATGTTTTCTTTTGGGTATTGATTGGTTATTGCTAGTTATCTTACCACTCCTAAGGTTCATATACTAATGGAAAGAATAATTTTATAAAAGAAACTAATAAAGACCCAAATTGAAAGAACATAAGCAAAGTACTTAAAACACTTCGACACGGTCCCACTGGGCGTGCCAGTTTGTTTACCAGTGATTTCTGACAAACAACCGCTAGTCTTCCAAACTCTATGTTTTGGTAACTTACAGGATCGACTAGATTGATCCTAGGACATGTGTCTTAGTGTTTCTTACAATTTGACTCAAAGTTTGGCATTTATATGAATAATAATAAGATCTTTCTACGTGATTATGATTATCTTAAGACATTAAAGTTCGACTGTAAATCCTATATAACTTAAAGCAAATCACCTGAATATTTGCAAGAATGTAAAGATAAAGTTAATAAAGAAAGCTTAACAAAATTTGTTAAAGATTTGACTGGAAACTAAAAAGGAATAAGGAAAATGATTAAAGTAATTTTATATTGAAAAAAAGACTTTAAATAAACTGACGGTGTTCTTATGCATACATTATCAGCAAACTCTTTTCTCTCGCTCCGGTACTTTGAGTATAAAATGATTTGTGTACAATGTGAACACCCTGAATCCTAACACCTAAGACTCTTATTTATACTGATTCGACCCTAACGGTCTTTCTATGAGATTACTCCATGTTCGACGTTTTCAAATACATACATTCTGGAACTTCCACGCGTCCTCCTGGCGAAAACGCATCAGTTTGAATTTTAAACTTTCCCACTCGAAGCAATCTTCATTCTTTTGACTTTGATTGGTGCTTCGACATATCGAACTATAAAAATAAACTTCATAAAATAACCTTATAAGGTCAAGTTTCATGCCATCGTTTGAAATATGATTTTCTCAAATCAACTTTCATCAAATGTCGAAATCTTCATCTAACAGTCCCTTACAACAATTCCTAAAGCGTCTTACAAGTTGCCTTTTATGACTGTACGATGACCCGCGCCTGTCCCTCACATCCAATGATTTTGCTTCCTACTAACTAATAGTAGGGTAGCACTATCTAAAGGAGGAGGAAAAGAACAAAGAATTTTTTGAGTAGGTAGATCGCTCGTAATCGCTTGCTCACAAACTAAAATAATTTCCACACCTCACTCTTTCAAAAAAAACACTTTCTTTAAATAAATATTTTCAAAACAAACATTTTGTATACATTCTCAACAATACGAGAATCATTACAAAATTGCCACACTTAGGCATTTTTCAAAATATTTTCAAACATACACAAGCACAAATCATTTCAAAATGAGCTAGCAATTAAGAGCCCGTAGATAACTAATGATGAAAAGGGTGCTAACACCTTCCCTTTTCATAACCTACCCCCTTACTCAGAAAATTCTCAAAAGGTATTTACTATTCTTTTCACCCTTTCCTTTATTGGATAAAAGAAAAGTCGGCGGTGACTCTTGTTATTTGTAACATTTGCGATAAAACGCAAAACCAAAAGTCATTTCTCCCACCGTATTACAGTATTAATCATAAGGTAACTACTCCTTATACGCCTCAACATAATGGGATTTCAGAAAGAAGAAACATGACCATATTGGATATGGCGAGATGCATACTGAAGCAAAATAAATTTCTAAAATCCTTACGGGTACAAGCTGTTTCGATTGTTGTTTATATTATGAACATGTGTCCTACCAAGAAATTGAAGAACAAGGTTTCTGAAGAAGTTTTGAGTGGAAAATGACAGTCGGTGATTCATCTAAAGGTGTTTAGCTCTATGTGCTACAAGCATGTTCCTGATGCGAGAAAAAGGAAGCTTGATGACGATAGTGAACCTATGATTCTGATAAGATATCATAAAACAGGTGCATACAAGTTATTCAATCCAATCAATGATAAGATTGTGATAAGTCGAGACATTGTGATTGATGAAAATTCTACCTAGAATTGGAATTCTAATTATGCAATTAACAAGCCATTGATGACCTATGGATTCCACGAATAAACTGATGAAGTCGAAGAAATTGCTAAAATTCCAATCGAAGTTAAAGTAATTGTTGGCATTCCTGAAACTATCAAAGTCAAAGAAGGTGAGGCTAGCACAAGCCAAAGACTTCCAAGAACTAGAGTTCATCCAACAATACTTCAAGACTATGAAGTGTCTAGTGATGATGTAGTAACACCAAATGGGGAATTAGTTCATTTTTCTTTACTTGCAGGTGTTGAACCAATCAACTAAAGCAAGGATTTAAAGAATAAACAATGGAAGTCATCTAAGGTCAAAGAGATACAGCCTATAGGTAATCGAAAGAAACAACAGACGAGAGTTAGTTGAATTGTCAGCACACTCAAAATCTATCAAAGTGAATTAGGTGCTCAAGTTGAAACACAATGTTGATGGGTTGATAAGCAAGACATAAGTCAAGATTGATAGCTCGAGGATTTATTCATAGAGTAGAACTTGACTACTCTAAATTATTTTATCCAGTAGCAAGATTTGAGACTGTTCGATTAGTGGTAACTTTGGCATGCAAGCAAGGTTGGTCGATATTTCACTTAGATGTGAAGTCATCATTTCTGAATGGTCCCTTAGAATAAGAGTTATATGTCACACAACCTCCAGGGTCTGTGATTGAGAAGGAAATGAGTAAAGTATATAAGTTGCACAAAATTCTTTATGGCCCCAACCAGGCATCTAGGGCATGGAACAAAAAGATCGACTCATGCTTAGTCGAATTGGAATTTGTAAAATACAAGTCTAAGTATGGTGTATGTGTTCATGTTGTAGCACAAGATATATAAATCATCTACTTATATGTTGATGATTTACTGGTGACTAGAAATAACTTTGAGAACATGTCTAAGTTCAAAGAGCTGATTATTATGGAATTCGAAATGTCGAATATGGGAAAATTGTCTTACTTCCTACGCATTGAATTCCAAATGTCGAAGTAAGGAATGGTGCTACATCAAAGGAAGTATGTCAAAAAGATACTCAAGAGATTAAGAATGGATGATTAGACTCCAACATCTTCGCTTGTTAAACTAAATTTGAAGTTGGATAAGCATTGAGAGGAAGGCAAAGTCGAGTTAACATTATTTAAACAAATAGTTAAATCACCAAGGTATGTATGTAATAATCAACCTAATATAGGTTTCAAAGTTGGATTAGTGAGAAAACACATGAGTGAAGCAAGGGTGTCACACATGAAGGCTGCAAGAAGAATCTTGAGATACTTAAAATAATGGATAAACTATGGGATTTCTATTTCGACAAGATTCAGAAAGCAAAGAAGATACAATTACTTATTTTTTAGATACCGATTAGTATAGAGATAAGGAAGATCAAAGAAGTACAACTGGTTATTTATTTCAATTATTTGGTGCCTAATCTCATGGTGCTCGAGAAAGTAACATGTTGTGACATTGTCATTGTATGATGCTGAATATATACCAAGATCATATGTTTCATGTCAAGAAATTTGGATCCGATATGTGTTGGAAGAGATCGAGGTAGATCGATAACAAGTCATCCATAAATCTTGCAAAGAATCCAGTTTTGCATGAAAGAAGTAAGAATATTGAAGCTAGACTTAACTTCTTAAGGGAGAAGGTAAATCAAAGTGAACTTAAAGTAAGTCATTGCTCAAGTGAAGCCCAGTTGGCCAACATTTTCACCAAAGGATTGAAGATCGACAGATTCCTGAATTTGAGAAAGAAATTATAAATAATTCATATCGACTATAACTAGCGTAGGTTCGACAACTTGGATTATGAGGGGTATGTTGAAATATTAGATATAATCCAAGTCATGTAACCCAAGCTCAATTACAATTAGGGTTTGTTAGCCTACTTAGTTTGCAAGTTAGTTATATACAAATATACTAGTTTGTAAATCAGTTTGTAACAATTCAATTCAAAAATAGAATCATTATTTCCTTATTTTCTCTCTTTCTCCTCTCATTAAAAGTGCCTAACACACTAATAAAACTAAAAGAATATGCATATTTTTATGCAAAAAACAATTTAATGCGAAAAACATTTGATACAGGATGAATAATGAAAAAAAATTAATGTAACTAAAACATTATTTTAGTGTTGATGAAATTTAACTTTAATGCATATTAAAAATAATCTTGATGCATATGAAGATTAATTTTGATGCATATGAAAAATAGTTTTGATGCATATAAACAATAATTTTGATGCATGAGTGACTATGATGCAAATAAAACTATTAAAAGAATAAGATAAATAAAATGAGACTTCACAAAGATAAAGAAGAATGAAACAATCGTATCAATTACGATGATCTAAGACTAAACTTTCTGCACAAATAAAGTTAGCAAATAACAACACTAATGCACACAAAGAATACAATACAATCACATATATGATTGGGTACATCTTCTTTCACGTGTTTTGAGAATCCATAAAGATTCCTAGACACATATGCACAAAATATCAATAGATAGAATTAAATACCCAATTTTAATTGAGTCCTTTGGGGTTAGTCTAGGTATACTTAGGAGTCCATGTCATTTTACCATTTGGGAACTTGAATGTTCCTAATATGACAAAGATGCCTAATGTTCCCCCTTATCACCAAAATAATGATAAATAGTTTTAGATGAAATATTTTTTCTATTTCTCCTAGTGACACAAGGGTTTTTATTGAAAATTGTCTCTCTATCACTTGAAGAGCTAGAACAAGTACAAGATAGTGAAGTAGAATGAGTTAGTTGTTCTTTGAGATATTCAATTTCAAGTTTTAAAGTTGGACACATGTCATATTCCAATTTTTCTATCATTTCAACTAAAGTGTCATAAACGTTAATAATGCACACCAATAAGAGATGTATGTGCTTCTTTAAGAGATTATAAAGCATGATTAAGATTATTTATCTCCTCCTCAAGTTTTAAAATCATTTATTTTTTAGATAAATTTTCTTAAAATCATTTATAGAGTCCACATACATATCATTGAATGCTTTCAATAATTCACTATATGAATAATCATCATCAGGTTCAGAAGTATATACCTTTGACGTTTCACCTTTATTAAGTGCCATCAAACATATTTTGACACACTCATCATTTGAGCTTAAGCAAGAATCCGAGGAGAAGCTCCTATCCTCTTCTTCCCACGTGATATAGGATCTACGATCATTGGATATTTTTCCTTTTGTCTAGTCGAATTCCTTATCTTTCTTTTTATGGTGTTTGGTGATACTTTGACAAGTAGTTCTAAAATGTCGCGATTTACCGCACTCGTAACACGTAATGTCATCATCCTTTTTCTTGTATTCTCTTTTAGGCGGGTGGATATTTTTGAAATTTATCAATCCTTTGTCAGCATGGTTGAGCTTGTTTCTCTTTAAGTATCTATTGTAACATTTGATAAATAAACATATCTCCTTTTGTTTAGGAGCTTCTTCGTCAAAATGATCACTTTCTTCCTTTGATTTACTAGCTTTATATGGAGAAGATTTCAAACAAAGATATATTTTATCTTCTTTTCACTTCTCTTTATTTTTCGACATTACTCCTCTATCTGCAAGTCGTTTCAATTCATTTTCATGCTCGACTAACTTCCCAAACAACTTTGTAATACCCAAAGTATTAAGATCGTTAGACTCTTTTATAGCAGTAACCTTTGGTTGCCACTCTCTGCGCATAGATCTCAATATTTTGTTAGTACAATCTCTGTTAGAATATGTTTTGTCCAAGTTTCTTAATTTGTTGAATAAGTGTAGGAATCTACTTTGCATGGAATTCACAGATTCTCTGGGTTCCATACGAAATAGTTTAAATTCATTTGTAAACATATTGATTTTAGAATCCTTGACGTCATACATTCCCTCATAGAGAGTTAGAAGAGCCTCTCACATACCTTTGGCACTCGTATGATGTGAAAAACATAGAATATTTTTGCGCTTAAAGCAGAGATAAACATGTTTCTCGCTTTCAAATCATATGAAGCCTTTTTAGTTTCATCATTATTCCAATCTTTTTGGTGTTTTATAACTCCATCATCGCTCGTAGGGATAAATGGTCCTTCGATGACAACACACCACAATTTTTTTCAATTGATAGTAAGTGTACATTCAGGTTCGCTTTCTAATAAGTATAATTTTCTCCTTTGAAAATATATGCTCTATTATATTCTCCATTTGGAAGTCATCATCCATAATATTCTCAAAACTTTTGGAGCTGATTAGACTTAACCAAAATACCGGCTCTTGATGACAACTATTGGGTGAGAATATGGAGTAAAGAATACAATCTATAGGTGGTGAATAGACTAAAACAAAAGTTCAACTAATTTTCCAAAATGGATTATCAAATGTTTTTCATAGTTTGTGCGCGAAAAATTTTTGAGCGAAAATATGAGAATTATACTTTTATTGAAACTCGATCACATTAGCACGTAATCACTTCACAAATATCAAAGATAATTTAATTATGATACACAAAGGTATTAAATTTTATACTCAACTATTTCTCAGAATTTAATCACCACTAAAGCTCGATTAGATTCAAATTCTAACCAAATCAAACCTTATGTAATAAATCGCTACCAATTAAATAAATGATAAACTAGTCTAAGAATTAAAAACCTAAGCATACAATATCCTACAAAAATTAAATCCAAGAGTGAGAGAGAGAGATAGAGAGAGAGAAGACACTGAGATTTATAGTGCTTCAACATTCGTCCTCGCTTTGCCTACTGCATTCTTCAATGTTTCCCATTGGAATCTGCTTTGTTCCTTTTTAGATCCTGAATTGTATACAACTTAATGTAAAAATCTTGTGTGTAATCTTTACTCGATTCATGCTTCTTAAATCTTCCAGTATCACCACTCGGCTATAAGCCTTCTTGTGTAGCAATCACCCCTTGATCATATCGATTCCTTGAGTGATGAATTGTTTGAAGATTTGAGAAGAACTACACCTTGTTCATAGCCTTCCACACACTCACTACCAAGGTAATCTGGAAAGAAAAACCTCATTCTTTTCACTGGAATTTGTAAGCACCAATGACAACAACCCCAATCTTGCAAGAACTTGAAAATATTTATCCAATATTCAAGAATGATTAGTTTCAAGATAACATCTTCCCCCAATCAATTACAAATATCTCATTATCAAGATCTGAAATAATGACCAAGGTTGAAGAATAAATAATTTTGATTGCAAAAGGTTTTGAACTTTTCAAAACTGAGATGATGTTAATTTCATAAAAAATAACATTGTTGATTATGAAACTCTATAAAGTTTTTTTTTTGGAAAATGATGACAAAATTACTACTATAAAACGCGCAAACAACATTGCCAAAATCACCACGGTTCTTCCAACACCGTGGTGACATCTCTAAAATCTGGGGCAAACATTTTTTTTATATTTTTTAATTAAAAATTGTTAGGATATAATAACAGTTGATGACCTAACCGTTATGATACAATCAAGTTTTCATGGGTTCGAATCTCTGCTCCCTCAAATATTATTTATTCCTTTAACATTAAGGCATGCCTTTTATTTTTAAATAAAAAATAAAATGGATATAACAACAATGGTTTTGCTTAACCCTTGTTAGATGGTTTAACTTTCAACTACGGTTCATTTATTCAATAGTGGTTAAATGTTTAAATTATAAATTAAAACAAAACTTATTATGCATTTCTTTGAGGGAACAGAGATTCGAACCCATGAAAGCTTGATTGTATCATAACGATTAGGTCATCAACCGTTATTTTATCCTAACAATTTTTAATTAAAAAATGTCTGCACTCAGTGCATCTTATAGTGCCCTTTTGAAGTTGCTGTACCCCCAAAATTTGCCATCCCATTATTCAAGACATTATCCTAGGGTTCTCAAATGCTCAAGGTTTCTCAAGAATTGATCAGACAAATTCTCCTCCTAAGCAATTGAACTACAACTAGGGTTTCACTTTTCTCAAAGGAGATTTGGTTTCTAAGGCATCAAGTGGGTGTTATGGTTTCTTACATGTCTTCAAGAATTCTCATACCAAGTTTCATGCCTTGCATTACAAGTTTGCTCAGTCAATGGCTCAAATGACTAAAAATTAACTGTATTGGATAAAAAGTCAATTATGGTCAACATACAGTTAAAACACAATATTTTTGGTCAACATCAACATTTTGATGTCATGTTCATCATTTGATCAAGGGTTGATCATGATTCATCAATAAAACTCCCAAATTATCAAAAGTCAAAAGTTGTCAAATTAGGGTTTTCTTAAGGAGAAGTCAACTAAACTTTGACCAAGCATAACTTTCATATGCTTCATCAGATTTTCCTCAACCAAAGCTCATTTTGAAGGAAATTTAATTATCTACATCTTTGTCTCTATAAGCTCAAGTCCAAAAAATGATTCATTTGAGAGATATGGGCCAATACATTACAGGTCATTTCAAAAGCCAACAAAAAGACACTTTTTGTCAACGCAACTTACATCAAAAAAATTCTTCAAATAAAAAATGACAAAAATAGGGATAGTAGAGGACATCTTGATATTTCCAAAAAGTCCATTATCACCTTCAAATGAGAAACGTTGAGAGAGTTATGATTGGTGCAAGTTGGGAAATTTTGAGCAAATGCATGAAACCAAAAGTGATCAAACTTGGATTTTTGGGCTAATGGGCTATTATTTCAAGGTCCGTGCGTGTTGTACACTCCATAATGAACCTCTGAATTACTTCATGCACTCCTTGACCTTTTTATTCTATTTATTTTAATTTTATTTATTTTAAATTCAAATTAAATAAGATAAAAGTCAAGGCTTTTCTTACAAGGTCCAAGCCCATAATCTTTTGACCTAATGCTACATTATATATTCTTCCTCATTCAGAAAAAGGCAACCACGAAATCTTTGCAAGAAACACTATCCCAAAAATCACAAAAACTTTTCAAGAACTAGGGAAACCTTAGAACCCTAATTGCAGCCTTTTCCAAAGCAAACAAACATGTCCATTCACTTCCAACAACACTGTAGGGTGAGAATGGAGTTTCTTTGAAGATCCAAAGAGCATGAAATTCTCATATGTGCATCACCGGTTTCATCATTGCATGATTTTCATATCTTTACTTTCATTATGTTTTAATGTGTACTAACTTATTTAACATGATTCTGAGATCTTAAGGTGCAAGTTAGACCAATCGCATGGCCTCCATGCAACCAGAGTCATGAACCACCATGTTCATACCAATCCATGATAATTTTGATATATATATATATATATATATATATATATATATATATATATATATATATATATATATATATATATATATCCTAAACCAGCGCATTTTAGCCCAAGATAATGGTCTCATTAAATTTGCAGTCCCTGATTTAGGGGGGTATGGTACCCTTGGATCTCTAACAATGTCTATTTTTGCAGGAACGAAAAAAAGACTCACCGGAGAAGACGATCAGAGCTAGGGCTCTGGCGCCTCTCCAGTCTGGTTATATTGTTTTATAATATATTTATTTTGTTTCACTGATAATAATGGATGTACATCCACCCTAGTGGCAAACGAGTGCGCGTTAAGGCATTCCTCTCCAAAGGCGTGGGTTCGATCTCTGCCTTTTGTCCTTTTTCATATTTTCTCATTTTTACAGATTAACATACAAAACACGCTGATGCTATCCCTTGACACAAGTGCGCGCTTGGCGCAATGGTGAAGGTGCTGGGCAGAAAGGCTAATGGCGTGGGTTCAACACCTATCCTTAGCAGTTTATTTTTAAAACTTGGTTTTTTCATCCTTTTTCCTTAAAAACCATAAATCTTTTTTAACAAACCTAATTTTTTCAAAACCCTTTTATATAAACCCTAATCAAATGAGGTTTTAGGTTTTTAATTTAATTAATTTATTTTTAATTAAAATTAATTAGACTTTTTAGGTTTATTTAATTAATCGCAAAAACCTTTTTTATCGAAAATCACCAAAAACACTTTCGTTTTCCTTTTCCTATTCTTACATTGTTTCGTGTAGTTTATTCTTGCATTTTCCTCGATTATGTAATTGTTTCATAGTTTGTAATAACTAGATTTTTTCACTTTCTGCACTTTTTTATTTTGTAACTGCCCCAAAGCGATGTAATATTCTAGGGTTTACATTTCCGCTTTTACTTTTCGCACCTTTACAGTTTTCTATACTTGTTATGTTATTGCTTAGTAATTAGGGTGTATGGTAAGAATAAAATGAATTGATAGATAACCCTAACTGCAAAGATAAATATAACTGAAAAACAACATATCTCGCACACTTGCACCTCTAGGGTAACCTCCCTTTCATGCCTTTGGAAAACAATCATGTCCCTCGAACGTGGGGAGTTTTAGAAAAGTCCCTCGAAATCAAAGATCATAGTCCCTCGATGACCCTTCGATGTTACCTTTTGATAAATGATCTAGTCCCTTACGAAAAATTGCTAACACGTCCTTACCAGTTGCCTTTGATGATTGTACGATGACCCACACTTGTCCCTTCACATCCAGCAATAGGGCTTCCTACTAACTAATGGTAGGATAGAACTATCTAAAGGAGGAGGCAAATACAAGAACGACCTTGGGTAGGGTAGATAATCGTAATCGCTTGATCACAAAGCTCTTTAAAATAAAAACATTTCACACAATCACACTTTCAAAAATATTTTCAAACAAATACTTTGTACGCTTTCTCGAGGACATATACGAGAATCATTACAATGTTTTGCCTTACATTGGCGACTTTTCAAAATATTTTTCAAACACACAACACAAAAAAGAAAATTTTCAAAGTGAGTTAAGAAATTAAGAGCCCATAGATAACTACGGATGAAAAGGGTTCTAATACCTTCCCTTTTCATAATCTACCCCCCCCCCCCCCGAACTCAAAAATCTCAAGGTCTTTCCTGTTCTTTTCACCTTTTCTTTATTAGATAAAAGAAAAGTCGGTGGCGACTCTTACTATCCGCGACATTTTCAATAAACACAAAACCAAGTCAGTTCTCCCACTGTATTACAGAATTTATACAATAACTTTGAGAGTTTGAGCCCGCTAAGCTGGCTCAGCCCGCTTAGCACGCTTTATGTGGTTTAACGTGTAAAATAAGTGGCAGTCCATTAATCACGCCTATCCTGCTTAGCGCGGTATGCTATTTTTAGGTTTATATAAATAGAAATTCTTTTATTTTTAGGGTTATGTTTTGGGTAGTTTTTTATCCAAATTCATCACCATCCATTATTCAGTAGAGAGAAGCTAGAAAACAACATTGAAGCTTGCATATGGATGATCTGGAGTTGGATTTCTCATTAATCGGAGCTGACAACCTGTGAGATATTTGGTTTTTCTTCATTCTTCTCTATGTATTTCTCTATTTGTTAGGTTTTGTTTGTAAGTTTACTTTGAAGTTGTGTATATTTATTGATCAAGGTGTTGTATAAAGCTTATTTTACATATCAATTTCAATGTCTTCCTTAATCTTTTTTCTTTATGTTTGGATTTGTGTTGTTATAGACATATACCTTATAAATTCTGATTAGGGATGGATATTTATTAGTTTCTAGATTCTGGAGATTGGTTTAGAGCTAATATTCACTGTGGATATCTAAGCTTAATGTCTCTGTGCTGTTTGGGATATGTGAGACATCACCGACCAGAGTAATATGGTTGTTCTCGCAACTCTGTGTTACAAATAATCTTTGTTGCAGTGTATCTCGTAGGTGTTTCAAAAATGGACACTGATGTGACAGATACGTGATGATTTTGACGAGTATGGTAGGTTAAGTGCAACTGATTGATAGGTTTAAGTTTGTGACGAATAGTTTAAATTCATGCATGATAAGTTTCTCCTCTCTTAAGAATGAATTTATTTTCTAGTTCATATGTTTTTACTTTACCCATTCAAAACCAAGCTCATAAATGTAGAGATTGTTGAACGAAATTATTTTCCCTGCACGGATCCATGTGGAGACGACAAATTTCCTGAAAAAAACTTCCTTTCTTTTTCTCTTACCGCTTTACAGTAGTTTGAACAAAATGGCACAATTGTTAAGGACTGGTGTTCTGATATTGAATTGCATCATAATAATTTCTATGGTTTTGAGCTTTGTATATATCATATATTGTATATTTTCACTTGTATATTTTTACTTGTCAATATTTGTGTATATGTTTACATACTTGTATATTTGTGTTTGTTTTCCACACTTGTTTATGCATTTGTTTTTCTTGTGTTAAAGTGTGTGTATATATTTGTTGTCCATCATATGTGTTCAAGTGTTGTAGTAAATTTTCTTGTTTTCGTAACATTTGTTTAAGTATTTAGTTATGTCACTTTCTTTAGTTTTGCGCTTGAGGCAAAGAACCAACGTTTCAAAGAGTAGGTTACTAGCTAAGCACAATAAAAGTGTCGAGCTAACGACGAAAAACAAGCGCTTGTTGGGAGGCACCCCAACACTTGTAAATTCTGTACATTTTGTAATTGAGTTAGTGTAGGTGGTTGTGGAGGTTTGACATGAATTCAGATGCAATTCTATTTTTCTACACTTTTCTGCTACCACTTAGTGAGGTCTAGCCCGCTAAGCGCGCCTTATTTTTCTGCACGCGCTAAGCATGCTCTGCTATCACTAAGTGCGGTCTACTGTGTTGACCAGTGAAAATTTTATTTCACTCGGCCTCCTTTTTCCCACTTTCACCAAGGTTTTTTAGACTAGTAAATAGTAGTAGTAACTACTAATAATTTTTGTTGTTGTTTGCCTTCAAACATCAATCTTTTGGGTTGAAGTTTCATGGAGTGATTTTTCAAGTTTGACTATTTCAACAATGCAATTGTATGTTAATGATAGTTTCAAAGTTGGTACAATGCAAGATATTAATTTATCGCTCTCTATAGCATAACATGATTAGGAAACTTGTAATTTTTATAATTACCATGTCATTTAATCTTTGGCATTACTTGTTCATGAAATGAATCACTTTAGTTCTTACCCTAAATGTGAGGAAGTTGTCCATTGTTCATATATGCAGGAGACCAACATTCTTGTTATAACTAGATTTTATTATGTTTAATATTTTATTTGTGTTGATTATATGAAAGCATGAAAAGTATCAAAAAATTTGTTTCATTTTGAGCACATCCACTTAGCCAAATAGTAACTTATCTTGTGAGTGGGCAAGAATTTTTTAACCACCTTTGAGTTTTTTATCAATATTCATGTTGTATTTGAACTATGATGTTTGTCCATGAGTATTTAGTTCACTTATTTTTAAATGGATTTTGATATTTGAACCCTCAACCATAACTTGTTGTTTGAATTTTTACCTTGCCTTAGAAAGTATCGAGCATTCAAACTTTGACGTTTGGTTGAATTCAATTTGGGGAGAAAATGATTTCTTGCTCATTTGTTGGTTGCTTTGAGGTTGAGAAAGAAAAAAGTTTAAAAAGAATAAGAAAAGAAGAAAAAAATGAAAGAAAAATAAAAACCTTGAAAAAGGAAATAAAAAAAGTATCAAATAAAGGTGTTAACTAAGTTGTGTGATTGGTGTGAAAATAGAGAAAAGAGAAGAAGTGTGATTGGAATTTTGGTGCTTGAGACATTTTGGATTGATCACTTCCTTAGGATTAGGCAAGTGTTTGTTTCAATTACCTTTAGAAATTCACTCTTCTTTGTTAACTAAGCCACATTATAACCTTGAAATTCCCTTGTGGTTCTTGCTTTTATGTTTTCAATATGAGTTATTGGATGAATGCATAATTTAGTATTTTGTTTGCAAGATTGTTGGATCACTGTCAAGTCCCTTATGTTTGTGTGTTTTTCATTTCTCGATTAATTTTTGCTACGTGTGATTTATGATTGAGCTTGTGTTGTTTTAGAAATTTTTGTATGATTTTTGTACTTAGGATTCGTTTCATTTTCATGTTGTCATTGTAGTTTAGTGGTAAGTTTTTCCTTATTTGTACATTTTTAATTTGAACCATACATTTGTTTTCGTTTTTCAAAACATGTTGATTCATGATTCTTGGTAATTGATTTTGTTTCTTTAGGTCGATTGATTCTTGTTTGAGGACAAACAAGTTTAAGTTGGTAGAGTTTGATAAGTGTCAATTTGTAGTTATTTTTGTATACACTTTTGTGACACTTATCGACTCTTTTACCTCAACTTTTGTGTAAATTTATACATATTGTGTATATTTGTATATGTTGTATATAATTGTGTTTTTGTGTAATTAGTGTATTTTTTGATAAATTTTCTTCACTTTTGTAGGTATTTTTGCAGAGTTGGAGCATTGAGCAATAAAGGCTGAAGGCACAACTTCAACGATAGATGATGATTTTGACGAGTATGGTAGGTTGAGTATAATTGATCAATAGGTTTAAGTTTGTGACGAGTAGTTTAAATTCATGCCTGTTAAGTTCCTCATATCTTAAGAATGAATTTATTTTCTTGTTCATATATTTTTACTTTACCCATTCAAAACCAAGCTCCGAAATATAGAGGTTGTTGAATGACATTCTTTCCCTCGCACTGATTCCTGTAGAGATGATAAATTTCCCTGAAAAATACTTCCTTTCTTTTTCTCTTTCCTCTTTACTTCAGTTCGAACAAGGACATAAAGCATATCCTGTAACACCCCAGTTTCAATTATTTGATTTATTTAAATTGGGAAATTATTTTATTAGAATTAATAAAATAAAAAGGAATTATTTATTTTGGAATATTTGAAGAAAATAAAAGAAATAAGAAAACATTGGGTTTTTAAGTTATTGGACTTGGATGTCGTTAGTAAAGAGTGGGGGTGCAAAAGAAATAAGGATATGTTTTGGAACTCAAGTTATTTTCTCATTATTCACGATAACACAGAATTTGGGAAATTTGGGAAGCTGAGCTCTGAAGGTGCGAAGAACGAAGAACATCGCTCAAAGAACTCAAGCTGCAATTTGATAAGGTAAGGGGGGCTACTACTCAATTTACATTTGCTTATGGGTTTAGATGCAATTGGTTGGGTAATCGTAGGATAATCCCATTTTCTCTGATATTCTTAGTGATCGATAACTTTAGGGTCAAATTTCGTTAGAAAGGATTAGGTTCCCTAAAGGTTGTGAATCGATTAAGAAATTAATCCCCATTGTTGATTTAGATTGAAATTGTATGATCGTGAGTTTACCTTAGGTGTTCTAGGGATAACCACAATGTTGTTAGGATTTCCCTAAAGGACGGGTAATATGTAACTTAAGGTCAATTTTATAAAACTCGTTGTTGATGAAAGAATGGTTGATAAAATAGGATGTTTTGAGACAAAAATTCTGAGTTGTGTATGATTTGAAAAAATAAGACCTTAAGGGAAATAATGTTGTCCTTAAGATTGGAAATTGACTAACGTAGGAGGGAATAGTGTTTCCAATTGATGTGTTGCTTTGAGTTATGCATAATTGATGTTGTTATGTACCGAAATGTGCGTTTCAGCTGGTATTTTTCGTGTTTGGCTGCTGTTCTGAGCTGCTGCAGGTACAAGAAAAATTTGGTACGCGCTCATCAACACGGGCCGTGTTGATTCACACGGGCACCCGTGTTGATCTACTGTATGGGCAAAAAAAAATGTGTTTCCAGACACATTTCAACACGGGCCGTGTTGATTCACACGGGCACCCGTGTTGATCCCCTGTATTGGCAAAATAACGTGTTTCTGGACACATTTCCACACGGGCAGTGTTGATTTACACGGGCACCCGTGTTAAACCTCCTGTGTTGGTTTCTGAATTTTGTTTTCTGTGCATGCTGTTATGTACGGGATTGATCCTGTTTTGATGTGCAGTGTTTGATATGTTTTGAATATGCTGTTTATTGATTTCCTAGTGTTGATTGATGCTTGTATCGAATAACGTTTGTATGTTATGATACCAACACTATGTAGATTTATTGTCATGCTTTTAGGTGATGTTATCAAGCATGAATTATGATATAACTTGATATGGTTGGTTGATGTTTAATAGTATGCTGAGTGATTACATGCTATCCATATCTTGTTGAGATTGATAATGTTGATGTTGCATGATATGTTTTATTGATGTGAATAGTATGCTGAGTGTTACATACTTTACATATCATGTTGCATTTGTTAATTCCCATTGTGTGGAATTAACATGGTGGCCAATATACGTGTCCGCGATTTAATGGAATGTTGAGGTGGTAGCCGTGTCCGCGATATAATGGAACGGTGAGTTATCCGTGACCCGAGATTTAATGGGGCGGTAAAATGGTACCACATGCATGGGTGTGTTGCATTATATTGAATATAACATGAATGGATGATTTTCCAATGTTGTATTTAATTGATTGTATGCATGTATTGTTGCTGAATTGTTAATGATGTTTGATGTTAATTATAAGTATGAAAAGTAATAGATTATGAATATATGAATTGTAAAGGTTTTCGTAAACTATGAAACATGCTAACTGTTTGGGTGATGCTTATGGTTTTCTGAATTGATTGTTATGAACGTATAATCAAATGTATAGTTGAGATGCTCACCCTTACTGTTGAATATTTCAGATTGAGGAGCTTCGTTCATGTGCTTGGCGAAGGCTTGTTGTTTCTAGTTTATTTCCGTTTAAGTATTGTCCGGGTCATGCTCTGATAGTTGTAACTCCGGGAACGTTTGTTTGTCGAGCTGCTTTAGTCAGACTCGTTTATTCCTTATGTTTGTTATAATATGATGTCGATATATTCCAGGTGTTAATCCCTGATGATTTTGAAAATATTATAACATTGGTTTTATTAATTAAATTATTCCGCTGTGTAAACATGTATGAGTTGCTTCTATGTTATGCATGACAGGAACTGGTTTTTATTAAAAGAGAATTGTGACATCCTCGTTAATACATGTACTCTGAAAATATGATTTTAATTATTTTTACGAAATTTTATGTGGGGTTTTAGAGGGTGTTACAATAGTGGTATCAGAGCATAGTCGGTCGTTGCGACCAGAGTCTTGAGTCAGTCATTCCTTTTGTATGCGATTAGTGTAAGGCAACACTGTCGATACAGTATTCTGATGTGGAGTATGTTTTAATTCTCAGGAATATGGCTGAAAGAGGTAACGGACGAAATGATGCTGCACTCGCTGAGGCTTTGGGGATGTTAGCTGGTGTACTTGCTGGAAATCCAAATGGAGGCGTGATTGGTGCTGATAGGCAATTGGGGAACTTCCAAAGGAACAATCCTCCGTTGTTCAAAGGTACACATGACCCTGAAGGTGCCCAGAAGTGGCTGAAGGAAATCGAAAGGATTTTCCGTGTGATTGATTGTGCTGAAGATCTGAAAGTCAGATATGGTACGCATATGTTGGCAGAAGAGGCCGACGACTGGTGGGTTGCCACAAGGACTGAAATGGTTCAGGATGGAGAAGCACTGACTTGGGCTAACTTCAGAAGGGCTTTTCTGAGGAGGTACTTTCCTGAAGATGTTCGGGGAAGAAAGGAAATTGAGTTTTTGGAGCTTAAGCAGGGCAATCTGACTGTTAGTGAGTATGCTACTAAGTTCACTGAGCTGGCAAAGTATTATGCACACTACAACAATGATGAGGCGGGAGAATTCTCTAAATGTATCAAATTTGAGAATGGTCTCCGAGATGAGATTAAGCAGGGAATCAGGTACCAGCGTATTCGTAGATTTTCTGATCTGGTGGATTGTAGCAGGATCTTGGAAGAAGATATTACCAGGACTAGGTCGTCTCACTCTCGTGGGGCTGTTGATAAAAGAGGAAAGCAACATATGGACCGTGGCAAGCCATATGGTAGAGGTAACCAGAAATCAGGTGGATGGAAAAGGCCTAGTGGGGGATTTTCTAAGGCTCCTATCAGATGCTACAGGTGTGGTAAGTTGGGTCATCATATTCGAGATTGCAAGAGTGATGAGAAGAAGTGCTATAAATGTGGAAAGACTGGTCATTTGTCTATTGATTGCAAAGGGAAGTCTGTTACTTGTTACAATTGTGGTGAAGAAGGTCACATTCGTCCGCAGTGTCCTAAGCCTAAGAAGGATCAGTCAGGTGGAAAAGTGTTCGCTTTGTCTGGATCTGAGACTACTCCAGAGGATCGATTGATTAAAGGTACGTGTTTTATTCATGACACACCTTTAGTTGCAATTATTGATACTGGTGCAACTCATTCTTTCATTTCTTTGGATTGTGCTGAGAGGTTGAAACTGGACATATCTGTTATGCGAGGTAGCATGGTTGTTGATACTCCTGCATCGGGTTCAGTGATAACTTCACTTGTATGTAGGAATTGTCCTATTGAGATTTTTGGTAGAAGTTTCGGTATGGATTTAGTGTGCCTACCGCTTGAACAAATTGATATTATCCTTGGGATGAACTGGTTGGAATTTAACCGGGTTCATCTGAACTGTTTTGCTAAGACGGTGATTTTTCCAGAAGCAGTTGGTGTCGAGAATTTGACTATGACTGCTAGGCAGGTACAAGAAGCAATGGAAGACGGTGCTAATGTGTTTATGTTACTTGCTTCGTTTGATGCAACAGGAAAGGTCAGGAGTGATGAATTGCCAGTGGTGTGTGACTTTCCAGAAGTCTTTCCGGATGATGTTGGTGAGTTACCTCCTGAGAGAGAAGTGGAATTTTCTATAGATTTGATTCCTGGTACGAGACCGGTGTCGATGGCACCATATCGTATGTCTGCATCTGAGTTGGCTGAATTGAAGAGTCAGTTGGAAGATTTACTGGAGAAGAAGTTTATTCGTCCAAGTGTTTCGCCTTGGGGTGCTCCGGTATTGTTGGTTAAGAAGAAAGAAGGTTCTATGAGACTGTGTGTTGATTACAGGCAATTGAACAAGGTAACCATTAAGAATCGATATCCATTACCGAGGATTGATGATTTAATGGATCAGCTAATTGGAGCCAGTGTATTCAGTAAGATTGACTTGAGATCTGGATATCATCAGATTCGTGTGAAAGCGGAAGATATTCAAAAGACTGCTTTTCGAACGAGGTATGGGCATTATGAATATTCTGTTATGCCGTTCGGAGTTACTAATGCACCTGGTGTTTTCATGGAATATATGAACAGGATTTTTCATCCGTATCTGGATAAGTTTGTTGTGGTTTTTATTGATGACATTCTGATTTATTCCAAGAATGACGAAGAGCATGCGGAACATCTCCGAATTGTGTTAGAGTTGTTGAAAGATAAGAAGTTGTATGCAAAGTTGTCCAAATGTGAGTTCTGGCTGAATGAAGTTAGTTTTCTTGGACATGTGATTTCTAAGAATGGTATTGCAGTGGATCCTACAAAAGTAGAAGCAATATCTCAGTGGGAAGCGCCGAAGACTGTTTCTGAAATCAGAAGTTTTCTTGGTCTTGCAGGTTATTACAGAAAGTTTATCGAAGGATTCTCAAAGTTAGCATTGCCGTTGACGAAGTTGACTCGTAAAGGACAAGCGTTTATTTGGGATTCTGATTGTGAGAAAGGTTTCCAAGAATTGAAGCGGAGATTGACTAGTGCTCCTATTCTGATTTTGCCGAATCCGGTGGAATCTTTTGTGGTTTATTGTGATGCATCTCTGATGGGATTAGGTGGTGTTCTAATGCAGAATCAACAGGTAGTTGCGTATGCTTCGAGACAGTTGAAGGTTCATGAAAGGAACTATCCTACTCATGACTTAGAGTTGGCAGCAGTTGTGTTTGTCTTGAAATTGTGGAGACATTATCTGTATGGTTCGAGATTTGAAGTGTATAGTGATCATAAGAGTTTGAAGTATCTTTTCGATCAGAAAGAGCTCAATATGAGGCAAAGAAGGTGGTTAGAATTTCTCAAAGATTGTGATTTTGGTTTGAATTACCATCCTGGTAAGGCAAATGTGGTTGCAGATGCTTTGAGCAGGAAATCCTTGCATATGTCTATGATGATGGTTCGTGAATTGGAGTTAATTGAACAATTCCGAGATTTGAGTTTAATTTGTGAAAGTACTCCGAAGTGTGTTCGTTTGGGTATGTTGAAACTTACTAGTGGTATTCTAGGAGAGATCAGGAGCGGGCAGAAATCTGATGTTAATTTAGTTGATAAATTGACATTGATCAACCAAGGTCAAGGTGGTGAGTTTAGAATTGATGAAAATGATGTTATGAGATTTGGCGATAGAGTTTGTGTTCCTGATGTTGCAGAAATCAAGAAGAGTATATTAGAGGAAGGACATCGCAGTGGGATGAGTATTCATCCGGGTGCCACGAAAATGTATCATGACTTGAAGAAATTGTTTTGGTGGCCGGGAATGAAAAAGGAAATAGCTGAATTTGTGTATGCATGTTTAATCTGTCAGAAATCGAAGATTGAGCATCAGAAGCCGTCTGGATTTATGCAACTGATGTTTATTCCAGAATGGAAGTGGGATAGTATTTCTATGGATTTTGTATCCGGGTTGCCGAGGACTCCTAAGAATTGTGAAGCGATATGGGTTGTTGTGGATAGACTGACTAAGTCTGCTCATTTTATACCGGTGCGAATGGATTACTCAATGGAGAGATTGGCACAGTTGTATATTGAGAAAATAGTGAGTTTGCATGGAGTTCTTTCTAGTATTGTGTCAGATAGAGATCTGAGGTTCACTTCGAAATTTTGGGAAGGATTGCAGAAGGCTTTGGGTACTAAATTGAGGTTGAGTTCAGCTTACCATCCTCAGATTGATGGACAGACGGAGAGGACGATTCAATCGTTAGAAGATTTATTGCGTGCTTGTGTTTTAGAGAAGGGTGGAGCTTGGGATAGCTATTTGCCATTGATTGAATTTACTTATAACAATAGTTACCATTCGAGTATTGATATGGCTCCGTTTGAGGCATTGTATGGTAGACGGTGTAGAACGCCTTTGTGTTGGTATGAATCTGGAGAGAGTTCAATAATTGGGCCAGAGATTGTTCAGCAGACTACTGAAAAGATCAAATTGATTCAAGAGAAGATGAGAGCTTCTCAGAGTCGTCAGAAAAGTTATCATGATAAGAGGAGAAAGAATTTAGAATTCAGTGCTGGAGATCATGTGTTTATGAGAGTTACTCCGATGACGGGTATTGGTCGAGCATTGAAATCTAAGAAGTTGACTCCGCGTTTTATTGGTCCGTTTCAGATTACGGAAAGAATTGGAGAAGTTGCTTATCGTATTGCTTTACCTCCAAGACTTGCGAATTTGCACGATGTTTTTCATGTTTCTCAGTTGAGGAGATACATTCCAGACCCATCTCATGTAATCCAAATAGATGATGTACAGGTGAGAGATAACTTGACAGTAGAAACATTGCCTATGAGGATAGAAGATCGGGAAGTGAAACAGTTAAGGGGTAAAGAGATAGCATTAGTGAAGGTTTCTTGGGGAGGTCCAGCAGATGGAAATATCACTTGGGAACTGGAGAGCCAGATGAAAGAGGCTTATCCGAAACTGTTCGTCTAAGGTATGTTTTCGAGGACGAAAACTCTTTTAGTGGGGGAGAGTTGTAACACCCCAGTTTCAATTATTTGATTTATTTAAATTGGGAAATTATTTTATTAGAATTAATAAAATAAAAAGGAATTATTTATTTTGGAATATTTGAAGAAAATAAAAGAAATAAGAAAACATTGGGTTTTTAAGTTATTGGGCTTGGATGTCGTTAGTAAAGAGTGGGGGTGCAAAAGAAATAAGGATATGTTTTGGAACTCAAGTTATTTTCTCATTATTCACGATAACACAGAATTTGGGAAATTTGGGAAGCTGAGCTCTGAAGGTGCGAAGAACGAAGAACATCGCTCAAAGAACTCAAGCTGCAATTTGATAAGGTAAGGGGGGCTACTACTCAATTTACATTTGCTTATGGGTTTAGATGCAATTGGTTGGGTAATCGTAGGATAATCCCATTTTCTCTGATATTCTTAGTGATCGATAACTTTAGGGTTGAATTTCGTTAGAAAGGATTAGGTTCCCTAAAGGTTGTGAATCGATTAAGAAATTAATCCCCATTGTTGATTTAGATCGAAATTGTATGATCGTGAGTTTACCTTAGGTGTTCTAGGGATAACCTCAATGTTGTTAGGATTTCCCTAAAGGACGGGTAATATGTAACTTAAGGTCAATTTTATAAAACTCGTTGTTGATGAAAGAATGGTTGATAAAATAGGATGTTTTGAGACAAAAATTCTGAGTTGTGTATGATTTGAAAAAATAAGACCTTAAGGGAAATAATGATGTCCTTAAGATTGGAAATTGACTAACGTAGGAGGGAATAGTGTTTCCAATTGATGTGTTGCTTTGAGTTATGCATAATTGATGTTGTTATGTACCGAAATGTGCGTTTCGGCTGGTATTTTTCGTGTTTGGCTGCTGTTCTGAGCTGCTGCAGGTACAAGAAAAATTTGGTACGCGCTCATCAACATGGGCCGTGTTGATTCACACGGGCACCCGTGTTGATCTACTGTATGGGCAAAAAAAATGTGTTTCCAGACACATTTCAACACGGGCCGTGTTGATTCACACGGGCACCCGTGTTGATCCCCTGTATTGGCAAAATAACGTGTTTCTGGACACATTTCCACACGGGCAGTGTTGATTTACACGGGCACCCGTGTTAAACCTCCTGTGTTGGTTTCTGAATTTTGTTTTCTGTGCATGTTGTTATGTACGGGATTGATCCTGTTTTGATGTGCAGTGTTTGATATGTTTTGAATATGCTGTTTATTGATTTCCTAGTGTTGATTGATGCTTGTATCGAATAACGTTTGTATGTTATGATACCAACACTACGTAGATTTATTGTCATGCTTTTAGGTGATGTTATCAAGCATGAATTATGATATAACTTGATATGGTTGGTTGATGTTTAATAGTATGCTGAGTGATTACATGCTATCCATATCCTGTTGAGATTGATAATGTTGATGTTGCATGATATGTTTTATTGATGTGAATAGTATGCTGAGTGTTACATACTTTACATATCATGTTGCATTTGTTAATTCCCATTGTGTGGAATTAACATGGTGGCCAATATACGTGTCAGCGATTTAATGGAACGTTGAGGTGGTAGCCGTGTCCGCGATATAATGGAACGGTGAGTTATCCGTGACCCGAGATTTAATGGGGCGGTAAAATGGTACCACATGCATGGGTGTGTTGCATTATATTGAATATAACATGAATGGATGATTTTCCAATGTTGTATTTAATTGATTGTATGCATGTATTGTTGCTGAATTGTTAATGATGTTTGATGTTAATTATAAGTATGAAAAGTAATAGATTGTGAATATATGAATTGTAAAGGTTTTCGTAAATTATGAAACATGCTAACTGTTTGGGTGATGCTTATGGTTTTCTGAATTGATTGTTATGAACGTATAATCAAATGTATAGTTGAGATGCTCACCCTTACTGTTGAATATTTCAGATTGAGGAGCTTCGTTCAGGTGCTTGGCGAAGGCTTGTTGTTTCTAGTTTATTTCCGTTTAAGTATTGTCCGGGTCATGCTCTGATAGTTGTAACTCCGGGAACGTTTGTTTGTCGAGCTGCTTTAGTCATACTCGTTTATTCCTTATGTTTGTTATAATATGATGTCGATATATTCCAGGTGTTAATCCCTGATGATTTTGAAAATATTATAACATTGGTTTTATTAATTAAATTATTCCGCTGTGTAAACATGTATGAGTTGCTTCTATGTTATGCATGACAGGAACTGGTTTTTATTAAAAGAGAATTGTGACATCCTCGTTAATACATGTATTCTGAAAATATGATTTTAATTATTTTTACGAAATTTTATGTGGGGTTTTAGAGGGTGTTACATATCCTATGTGTGAATCTAATACTTGTTATCACCAACTTGAGTTTGGAAAAAAGACCATTTTCCATGGACATCGAAAATTTCTAAAACCTGATCATCCTTATCGTAGATTGCAGAAGGCTCTTAATAGAGAGCAAAAGTTTGATATGGCTCATAAAGTTTTAACCGGGGATGAATTTTATCAATGAAAGGAGTACATTAATGTTATCTTTGGAAAGAGAGAAAAAGAAAAAGGGCCAGTTGAGAAAAATATATGGAAAAGAGGTCTTTTCTTTGATCTTCCATATTGGTCAAGTCTTGATGTTAGACATTATCTTGATGTGATGCACGTGGAGAAAAATATGTGTGATAGTTGTTGCACCCTAAAATTTGGCCTCCTAATTTCTTTTATCTGGCTTAAGCTTAGAATTGCATTCGAGTCTTTTCATTAGGGTATTTGCACTAACATAACATGCATTTCATTCAATAAAGTGTATGATGTTCAAAAGTTCAATGGGCGTACAAGATAGGGTTTTTTTACAGTGTTCTGAGGCGTATATATTTAACAAAGCCTGATTCTTCTGGTCATTTTTTTAGGCAGTGAAATGTGGAATTAGGGTTGTTACCTATGATTGTGGAGGGTCCATTTCTCTTCAATATACAAGGTTTTTTCTCCAAATTCATCAAGATTAAAGGTTATGATTTATTTCCTCTAGGATCATGGAATTAAGGTGTGGTCTCATCACTATCTTGATCATCCTTCCTTCCCCATTTTAACTTGTTCTTCAACAAAAGGTTTTCTTCTAATTACTTTCTCTGCAAGTCATGAGCATGTGGATTTCTTCTTAAGAATTCAGAGGTGTAATTCAATTAGTTAATTAGATTGAAAAGCATGTAACATAGCACAAATGAAAATGAGTTTAAATACATCAAGGGCAAGGAGTTGGGCATATCAAGTTTGCGCTTCGAATACAAGTCAATTGGACCTTAAGGTTCAAGCATTGAGTTAAAGTTTCATTAAGGATCAAGCATGGCATTTGGGGTCAACTGAGATTTAACTTGTCATGAAAGCTTGAATTTCACATAAGGGTTGATTTAAGGTGTGTATGAACAAGTTTCGATCCAAACACCATTCACGATCCCTAGCAGAAAAGACATTAGTGAATTCTTTTAGAGAAAGATATGTTATTAAAAAAATTCACAAGGACATGTCTCTTCTATATGACCAAGTCTCTTCTACAAGATCAAGTACAGTGACTTCAAATGTCATTACATCATCAACTAATGTCAAGATCCAAAGAAAATATAAGAAACTAGAAAGAGAAATTACTTTGAATAAAAAACTTGTCATTAAATTCAGAGTGCAAATCGTGTCCATTACACAAAAAAAAAGCAAGTGCAACATCATGGTCATTAAATTTCCCAGTATCATTACAATATCATCATTACAAGATATACAAGGTGTTCCCATCCAATGAAAATATTGAAAATGTTAATGGTCAATACTAGACATTGCAAGCAGAAGAGATTCCAAAACAAAAGAAAAACATTAGTTACTAAAGACATTGCTCAAAATCAAATGCAAACTCAAAACTTTGGAGATCCTTTTTCTTGGTTATACGTGAAGGTGAAGCTCTATCTAAAATTAAAGTGAGAATGCAGAAGAAACTTCAAGTTCCCGATGAAGAGTTTAGCAAGTGGAAGTCTGCTTTTCCATCACTTGGGTGCCCTGAGTACCTTCAGAATTCAGACATTGTATCCAGTCGTTTTCAGAGGCGAGGTGTTTATGGTGCTTGGGAGAAATATCTTAGTTTGGAGCATACTTACAATTCTCCTAAAAGATCACATGCAGTCAATCAGAATCGCCACACATTAGATGGAATAAACCAGTAAAACAATTATCTACAAAATATCATTTCAAGGGAAAGAAAACCACCTCAACTCAAAAAATCAGAAATAAAATTAAACCATAACAGAACTTCCAACTCATCATAACTTCTATAACTAAATTTCAACAGAATTTCGACCTACTTAACTAACTCTCATGAAAAACTCTAACGGCCTGATCTCACCATTCAATTCCTTTAACAGAAATCTGAAATCAAGGGTGCGGATTCGTTTCAATCCTAACAAAATTTCCAATTCTAACAGAATATAAAAACAGAAAAATTCACCTATTCAGATTCATTCTTCAACTGCAGAAGAATCACTAAAATAACAAGAAAGACTCTCTCATCTCTTGGCTTCTCCTCTCTGAATTCTCATGGAGTTCCTCTTCAATCTTCCACTGCTCTGTAATCTTCATCATCCTCACTCATCTTCATCTTCAATCATTCTTCAATCTCTGGAGAATCACATTACAAACCAAAAAAAAAACTCTCAGAACTCTCTCTCTGAAAAACAACCAAAACCTTTAACGAATTTCAATCTTAATCTTTCTGCAGACGCTTCATCATTTCTTCACTTCATCGTTTTTGCAGCTTCATGCTACTGCAACAACAAACATCAACCTTATTTTACATCATCTGCAATCACTGCTACTTCTTTAAAGTCAAATCTTCAAGTTATCATCACTACACTTTGTTTGTGATCTCTAAATCTTCAATATCTCATCAATTTTCCTGCTTCAAGCAACAACGTCGACATTGTTCCATGAGAAATTAGGAGTTTGATCAGAATTCAAGATTTTCTATGAACTGCAATTTATTTTTATAGTATGGCTCTCCATGAAGTTACTTCCTCAGTGATATCGATCCTCAAAGGTTGGTGGTTCTGGATCTCGGTTCCCCATTGAAGTTCAAATTGCCTTTTCTCTACAGAAGATCAGATGTGCAAGAATAATTGCTCGGAAGTTTATTGTCTTCTCAGCAGTAGGTTATTGAGGTGTTATCCCCAGTGCATTGCTAAACATGCATCATTATATTGCATCTACCAAAACGCGTAGCATTTCTATTGTATGGAGCATTACACTATAAAAAATTCAAACATGCATAATTATAAGCCAATTGTGTTTACTTTCAGTAACCAGATCGTTATGCACTTGGATTTGAATTATCTCCACAACAAGCCTAGGGTGATCCTATTCTGCTTCCCCAACAGAGCCTGTTTGATTTACCACCATTCGGGTCATTGATATCTTCCATTTCCCCAGTAAGTTTATGGTTTGTTCTTTCCCTTGAAACCCCTTGGTTATTTTATTTGTGTTTTCTTTTGCCGTTAGAGTGCGAGTAAGAGTCGGTGTATAACCTTTCTTACTTCTCAAGTATTTGAGTATCCATACTTGGTGTGTGGTAATTCAGATAATTGCCACTCTTGAAGAATTACAACCCGCCTTTAACCTGGGGAATTTTGTAGTTCTTGCGTATTCTCAACTCTTAAAGCCTAATGTGTGTTGGCAATCCTTGTTTAGAGTCCCTACAGTTGGTCTCTTTTTTCTAATCACAAGTTCACCATCGATTGGTGTTCTGTTTGGGTTCAATACAAACGTGAATTCCCAGTAAGTTTTTTTCCCCAAGAGTCCCCTTCCATCGGTCTTTCTTCTTTGTGAGGTTCGTCTTTTCCCGACATTCTCTTTTCTTTGGAATTCACCATCGTTCAGTGTCTTTCCGCCTTAGGTTCGCCTTCTCCCGGTGTCCCTTTTTATTGGTTAAGGTTTGTCTTTTCCCGGCGTTCTCTTTTCTCCGGAAAAGTCACCTTCTCCCGATGTATTTCTGTCTTAGGTTCACCTTCGCCCGGTGTCCTTTTTTATTGGTTAAGGTTCGTCTTCGCCCGACGTTCTCTTTTCTCCAGAATTCACCTTCGCCTGGTGTCTTTCTGTCTTAGGTTCACCTTCACCCGGTGTCCCTTTTTATTAGTTAAGGTTCATCTTCACCCGACGTTCTCTTTTCTCCGGCAAACTCACCTTCGTGCGGTGTCTTTCCGTCTTAGGTTCACCTTTGCTCGATGTCCCTTTTTGTTGGTTAAGGTTCGTCTTCGCCCTACGTTCTCTTTTCTCCGGAATTCACCTTCGCCCGATGTCTTTCTGTCTTAGGTTCACCTTCACCCGGTGTCCCTTTTTATTGGTTAAGGTTCGTCTTTTCCCGACGTTCTCTTTTCTCCAGAATTCACCTGTGCCCGGTGTCTTTCCGTCTTAGGTTAACCTTTGCTCGGTGCCCCCTTTTTGTTGGTTAAGGTTCGTCTTCTCCCAACGTTCTCTTTTCGCCAGAATTCACCTTTGCCTGGTGTCTTTCCATCTAAGGTTCACCTTTGCTCGGTGCCCCTTTTTTGTTGGTTAAGGTTCGTCTTCGCCCGACATTCTCTTTTCTCCGGAATTCACCTTCACCCGGTGTCTTTCCGTCTTAGGTTCACCTTCGCCTGATGTCCCTTTTTTGTTGGTAAGTTCACCTTCGATCGACATTCTATTCAGAGTCAATGTATATTTGTATCCCCAGTAAGTTCGCCTTCAATTGATTTTCCTTCGGTAGAGCCTTCTTCGGTCGGTCTCTTTCTTGTGTATGTCTAACCTTGACCTAACATCCAAGAGATTTACTCAGATAACTAATGCAATCCAAAAAGGAAAAAAAATATAGAGAAGCAAAAAATATAGTAATACCTGACTGGCTTCGGAGTGCAAAATTTTGGGTTCTTTTGGTATATAATCTTCTTCCACCTTGAAAGTTCGAAAGGTTGGTGCCAATCTCACCTTCAGGTTTAAGACGATTAAATAGGGGCAGTTGTTGTACCCCAAAAATTTCCCTCCTAATTTCTTTTATCTGGCTTAAGCTTAGCATTGCATTTGAGTCTTTTCATTAGGTTATTTGCACTAACATAACATGTATTTCATTCAATAAAGTGTGTGAGGTTCAAAAGTTCAATGGGCGTACAAGATAGGGTTTTTTACAGTGTTCTAAGGTGTATATATTCAACAAAGCCTAATTCTTCTGGTCATTTTTTTTAGGCAGTGAAATGCGGAATTAGGGTTGTTAACTATGATTAGGGTCCATTTATCTTCAAGATACAAGGTTTTTTCTCCAAATTTATCGAGATTAAGGGTTATGATTTGTTTCCTCGAGGATCATGGAATTAGGGTGTGGTGTCATCACTATCTTTATAATCCTTCCTTCCCCATTTCAACTTGTTCTTCAACAAAAGGTTTTCTTTTAATTACTTTCTCTGCAAGTCATGAGTGTTGTACCCCAATTTTTGCCCCTAAGATTCATCTATCATCTTATATTAAATCAATCACAATAAGATCACACCAGGGTTTGGTTGTTCTCCCTATCTTTAGGCTTGCTCATGAGGAATCACCATGCACCTTAATTTGTATTTTGTGATCATTTTTGTTTTTTATTGATTAACTTTTAACTAACAAATACTATGAATGTTTTCTCTAAAAGATGATGTTATAGGTGAGGGCACAACACATTTCATCAGGTTGATTTATAGGTTCATGAGTTTATTTACATGCCTTCTTCAACAAAGATTCATTTAGAATCAAGCTTCATCATTGAAGATACTTTGAGGTAATATCATGATAAGGTCTACTATTATTTATCATGCCTCAATTTTGTCAAAGAAAATTAAGAGGTGCAAGAGTTGATTGAAGAAGTTTGACCTAATTGGACAAGTTCTTGATTTCTTGATCACGAGTGCATAACTATCTCAATTATCAATATTTGGAGGTGATCTTTGTGGCTATGAGTTCTTATTATCATCCACAACAACTTCTATTCACATGGCAAGAGTATTTATTCAAGAAAGTTTGTCAAAATTGAAAGAGTTCCCAAGGTATTTTGTTGCTCCAGGAGCTAAGGTTTTGAACTTCTAAGGGCTATACCTTGCTCATGTTTTGAGATTTTTGAGTAATTCCAAATACATGCTTCTCTTTAAAGAGTTATCAACTAATCACTTCAAAAGTTTCAATAATATTTTATGTGTAAGATACCTAATGGTGAAGAAAGATTACATGTCCTCTAGATAGGCTATCAAATTCCCTTATGTGACTATAAAAGATCATAACTTGTTCAATTTTTATCTCCTTGAACCCATTATTTTTCCACAATGATCTTAAGGATGTGAACTTTAACTCTTCTTTTATGTGAAAAACTTGAAAGTTGATGGAGGATGCCCTAAGAATGCAAGAGATTATAGGTCATTTCATTAATTTACACCAACTTCACAAAGTCATAACTTTCTCAGTTCTTGGAGTTTTTAAATGGTTCAAATATCAAAATATCATTTAAGAGATCTACTTCATGCCATATTTTTTGGTCAAAACCAAATTTTGAGTGGAAGGCCATTTTTGGATGCAAAACATTATAGGACATTTTTTGAGAAAAACAGAGAATTTTTCTAAGTACAAAAAGTCAACATCTTTTTCTCAACTTTGACTCATCACAAATTTTAGCTCAAGCATCCATTTGATTCTATTATTTTCACATTGTAAAGATTGTAACCTTATCTTCCAAATGCTTCAAGAATCATGCCCTAAGACTCCTTGAGCTATGAATGTCATTGATTCAAAGTTGGTACCTTGAAACTGAAGTTTTCTCCAAAGTCAGAATTTAAAATCCATGATTCAGCTTCTAATCACTAAATTTCTACGCATTTTTACTTCTAATTATGTTTAACAATCTTCCAGAAGTGATTAGCACCTTCATTCGCAAGTTTTGTTTGAGCTTTGAGCAAAATAGAAGTCACACTTTTCATGCTTATAACTTCACACGATTTCCCTCCAAACTTCATCATTCCACATGCTTGAGCATCCCATTTGATTCCCTATAAATAGAGGGTTATATCTCACTCATTTTCTCAAGCTTAGACAACCAGAATCTTCCTGCCCAACTCTTCTCTTAACCCATATTTCTGCAACCTTGAATTTGGTTTTACAGCCTTCCTCAATCCATTTTCTTTGTCAATTCTTCATCCTTGAACTTCACTGAAGCTAACAGAAGAAGAACCAAACCCTAAAGCATCCTAAATTGTGCTAGCCAAGTTGAGTTTTAAAGCTCTGAATTTGAACTTCAATAGGTAGATTCCTTCATCAATTCTCTCAAAATTTGTTACCACAATGAAGCTCTTAACATTCCGATACTAGTCGCAACATTTGTTTTCAACTGGAATTGAGTTTTGATCATGAATTTTCAAATCCCTATTCAACTTTTTTCTTCTGGTTTTCTTCAAATTGATTGAGCTACAACTTTTATAAATTTTTCGCGAGGGTACAGTTTTCTTCGTCTTGATGAGACGAAGCGAATGGCATAGGTCTGGGCTCCTGATTTTAAAGTTTGAGAGACCTGAAATTCACGTGGCTGGAGGTTGAAGATGACCAACGTGCCATCTCTCAACCAATGTCAAAGTGCCACTTGTTTTTTTTCAAAATCTGATTTAAATAAATGATTCGATGGTTTATTCATTAATGTCCATATCATCCACAGTGCGCCAGATCCCTTGGATTTGATTACTAACGCGTTTTGACATTGATCCAATGGTCTACATCTTTTTGGTTTTATTTTTATTTTATGATTTTATATTTTAATTGATTTAAACTTCAAAAATTCATAAAAAATTCATTTCCAACCCAAAAAATCTGAAATAATTCTTAAAAATATTTTGGATTTTTTTCTTATTGATTTTTATTTTTTCAAAATTTTATTTCATAATATGATATTTTTTTATAATTTTTCACTTTAATTGACTTGTTTTAATTGATTAAAAATATTTTTCTTAATTTTTAAATTTTGGAAAAATTATGGAAAGGTCTTTTGGCCTTTTTGGCAATTTTTGATAACCTTGTTTATTTTTTATTTCTGATTTTACTATTTACCATTTTGGTTTGTTTTACTTACTTCTTTTATTTTTAAAATTAGTTTCTGACTTTAAAAATTCTAAAAAAAAATTCAACCTTTATTAAATCATATTTGATCTCTGTCTTTTTTTAGGATTTTTTATTTAGTGTTTTAATATACTTTGTCTATTTTTACCATTTATTTTCCTTTTAATTAACCTTTTAAATATTATTTTATTTTTATTATTTTATTTGATTCTGACTTGGGTATTAATTGGTGACAAATTCTTCAACCTCATTGAATATTGGGTGTTGATAGGTTGAGAAACCAAATTCACCAAAATGGATGAATGATGTTGATGATATTTGAAACCCTAATTTCATACCTTGCATCCCTTACCTCTTCATCTTATCCCTTTCTTACTTGTATTATATGTTATTAGAGGATGATTTACATATCATCTCTCTAAACATATGGTACATAGATTGCTATTGACCAACCTCAAAATAGGTGCGACTTCTATATAAGTCCACTTACGATTGCTTAACATAGCGCTAAATTTTGTCCTGATTCGAGAAATGATCATTCGTGGCCCAAACCTATGTTTGCAAGCCCAAGGATGTTTAATTTGAAACCTTTGATCCAATAACCTTGAGATTCATTGTTAGGAGGCTTTGGTCTTATCAATCCTCTAATGAATCTTCATAAATTTTGGAACTAAGTGAATCATTTAAACATCATTGATCATTTATTGTTGCTTTGAGATTTTGGAATGAATGATATACTTGACAAAAAGCAAATGAAACTTTTTGTTGAGAGATTTTGATTTTATCAATTTTATAATGAGTTTTCAAATGCAATTTCAAGATGGTCATTCAACTAACCTCTAATTTCTAACAATTGACTTTATTTTATGTTTTTACTTTATGCTTTTTATTTTGAGCACGTTTATCTTAGCATTAACATTTCATGTTATTTTCATCTTTGCTCATTTGAGCATTTACATTTATATAATTTTTATTTTGCTCACTTGAGCTTTTCATTTCTTTTTGAAGATACATAATTACCAACTTAACCAATAAAAAATTTAAAGGTTACTTGGACTATTTGGTTACTATCCTTGGCATATTGGAGTTATGGACTTCTTGGACTTAGGATTAAAGACCTTGACCTACCTTGAGACCTTGTGACTTCTATTATCATTTTTTCTGGAGTTTTTGGGATTTACCCTAAAACATTAGGTTGTTTGTTTTCTTTGTGTGCGGGTTATTCTGATTATATGCTTTGTTTGTGATTGGGAAATCATCTATATACAGTTGTTACTCTGCCCAATTTTTGTGAAGACTTAATGCTTTTGAAGTTTGGCTTTCTTAAGAGGTTTAGTATCATTGCTTGCTTGGTTTCAAGTCCAAAGAATGGGAATCTACATTGAATCATTGTGTCAAGTGTTGACTTCTTGTTGGTTAGACGGTTCTTTTTCCTAGCTTTTACCTTATGCTTTAGGATAGTCCCTTGATCTACTCCCACCTTCTTTAATTTCAAAAATCTTCTCCCTCCTTTCAAAATTATTCTTGTTTTTAAACTTGAACCGCTTTCACAATAAACTTGGACTTATGTCCATGCATTTAAAAAAAAAATTCTTAATCAAACTTTAACCAACTTAATAATACTTTGACATTTTTATGAGAAGACTAAGAGTCAATCAATATCATTCAAACCATTTTGCCACTTTAGCTTTTTACCTTAAAATTTTCTCAAAAGATTAGACTCTTGTCAATCCTTGTAGTGATGTGAGCTACTATACTTCTACGATGTGTAGTGAAGTGAGATATTTTCCACTTGGGTGTTGAGCGAGGCTTTGTTGATTTTAAAATTCAAGTCATATCCTCCACTTTGAGATGACGTAAATTGTCATTTCTCATAATTGTGGGTAATAAGTATGTTCTTCAACTCAGATATGATGGTGATATCTCGTATCTTAAAATTAACCAACACACTTGTGTTTTAAAATTTTTAAAGGTGAACTACAAGTACCCTAGTCCCCTATTGCATGGAAGTTTGTATGTAGGCACTAAAGGTTCGCAACCGCGACGGATGCAAAAATTATTAATACTTCTTTTCCCATCCCTGCAATCTATTTTTATACAACTTTTATAGCCAAAATAGACAAATTTTCAAAGAGGTTCCTGCGGAGTATCGTAGATGTTTAGGGTGCTAATACCTTCCCTTTGTATAACCAACCCCCGAACTTAGATTATCTCCCCCTCTTTTTGGATTATTTTCTCTTTTCCCATTCCTTTTGGAAACAATAAATCGCGGTGGCGATTTTCATTTGATCTGTGCGAGTTAAGTAAATCCAATGGCTTAGTCTCAACATTTCTACCGCTATAATGAGCATGTGGATTTCTTCTTAAGAATTCAAAGGTGTGATTCAATTAGTTAATTGGAGTTCAAAGCATGTAACGTAGTAAAAATGACAAGGGGTTTAAATAAATCAAGGTCAAGGAGTTAGGCATATCAAGTTTATGCTTCGAATACAAGTCAATTGGACCTTAAGGTTCAAGCATTGAGTTAAAGTTTCATTAAGGATCAAGCATGGAATTTGGGGTCAACTGAGATTTAAATTTTCATGAAAGCTTAAGTTGCACATAAGGTTTCATTTAAGATGTATATGAACAAGTTTCGATCCAAACACCATTCACGGTCCCTAGAAGAAAAGGCATTGGTGAATTCTTTTAGAGAAAGATATGTTATTAAAAAAATTTCACAAGGACATGTCTCTTCTACAAGATCAAGTACCGTGACTTCAAATGTCATTACATCATCAACTAATGTCAAGATCCAAAGAAAATATAAGCAACCTGAAAGAGAAACTACTTTGAATAAAGAACTTGTCATTAAATTCAAAGAGTGAAAATTATGTCCATTACACAAAAAAAAAAGCAAGTGCAACATCATGGTCATTAAAATTCCCAGTATCATTACAATATCATCATTATAGGATATACTAGGTGTTCCCATCCAATGAAAAGATTGAAAACATTAATGGTCAATACTAGACATTGCAAGCAGAAGATATTCCAGAAGAAAAGAAAAACATTGGTCCACATGATCGATTTATTCACGTGTACCACTTTACTAAAGACACTGCTCAAAATCAAATGCGAATTCAAAAATTTGGAGATCCCTTTTCTTGGTTATACATGAAGGTGAAGCTCTATCTGAAATTAAAATGAGAATACATAATAAACTTCAAGTTCCTGATGAAGATTTTAGCAAGTGGAAGTCTGCTTTTCCATCATTTGGGCGCCCTGAGTACCTTCAGAATTCAGACATTGTATCCAGTCGTTTTCATAGGCGAGGTGTTTATGGTGCTTGGGAGAAATATCTTGGCTTAGAGCATATTGACAATGCTCCTAAAAGATCACATATAGTCAATCAGAATCGCCACACATTAGATGGAATAAGCCAGTAAAACAGTCATCTACAAAAAATCATTTCAAGGGAAAGAAAACCAGTTCATCCCAGAAAATCAGAAATAAAATTAAACCATAACAGAATTTCTAGCTCATCATAACTTCCATAGCTAACTTGCAACAAAATTTCAAACAACTTAACTAACTATCATGACAAACTCTAACGACCTGATCTCACCATTCATTTCCTTTAATAGAAATCTGAAATCAAGGGTGCGGATTAGTTTCAATCCTAACAAACTTTCGGATTCTAATAAAATATAAAAACAGAAAAACTCACCAATTCAGATTCATTCTTCAACTGCAGAAGAATCACCAGAAATAACAACAAAAACTCTCTCATCTCTTGGCTTCTCCTCTCTGAATTCTCGTGGAGTTCCTCTTCAATCTTCCACTACTCTGTAATCTTCATCATCCTTACTCATCTTCATCTTCAATCATTCTTCAATCTCTGGAGAATCACATCACAAACAAAAAAACTCTCAGAACTCCCTCTCTGAAAAACCAACAAAACCTTCAACAAATTTCAATCTTTATCTTTCTGCAGAAGCTTCATCAATTCTTAGCTTCATCATTTCTTCAGCTTTACGCTACTGTAACAACAAACATCAACCACATTTTGCATCATCTTCAATCATTGCTACTGCTTCAAAGTCAAATCTTCAAGCTATCATCACTACACTTTGTTCGTGATCTCTCAATCTTCAATATCTCATCAAGTTTCCTGCTTTAAGCAACAACATCGACATCGTGAACTGCACCTTTAACGCTTTTGTAACCTTCTTGTAGTGATTCATCAATCTTTCTCTTTGAACCTTAAACATCAACGCGCCTTCAAGCTTCAATCATCTCCATATTCTACAACAAAATTTCTTCAATCTGCATCACAAAAAAGAACGTCAACAACTTATGAATTTCTACAACTGCGTCGCAAAAGCGGAACAGAATCGCGAATGTTTCGAATTGCAAATGATGGTGACAAACTGTGGCGGAGACGTGAAGGGCACAATCGTGAAGTTTGAGCTCTTGAAGTGGAAGCTGAAGCCAAATAAGGGAGGCATCAAGACCTAAGTCGAATGAATCAGAAGACAGAGTTACAATGGCGAGTGCGCAATCGGATGAGACGTGGGTGCTACGCGCGGCGACTTTGTGAAGAAAAGGATAAGCTGAATTCGTGTACATAGGACAGAGAGAGCAAGACAGAGGCTGGCGATGAGAAGGGATGGTGAATCGAAGATGTTCGGTGCCGATTTGGTCTGAGATCGAAGGAGACTTGAGCCATGGGATTTCAAGAATCTCTATGTTAACCTAAAATCCCAAAACACGCTCACCATTCCCTTTGTTAATTTCTCCATGTTTATTTGTTAAGTCTTGCTAATGTTTCTTATCAGATAAGTAATGTTGAATACAATATGGATAAGATTTGGATTGAGACTATAGGGCTCATGTACCAGACCTCAGCTATTCCCAGGCCTATCATCAAATATTTTTGGCAGCCTGTATGTTTGTGAACAAAAAAAAGGTATTGGACCATTTCTGGATGGGCTCAATGCATCATTATGATTGCTTATAGTATGCCCCCTTCTTACAGATTGCACCCCCTGTTTTTTATTATTTGCATTTTTGTTTGGATAATTTTCTTAATTATTTAGACTTGTTTGGATTTTCTTCACATGATAAAAATAATAAAATCAAATATAAAAATTGGGTAGATTTTTTTATTTGATTTTAGGAATTAAATCTCGATTATTCGATTACTTGAGATTGGTAATTCACCTGTGCTTGTTGAGACATGAGTATTATGCAGGTTTATCATGCGATATGCGGATGTGCTTGAGTTTCCAATTGTGATTTATTTTTACATCGATGGTGATTCGACACTTATTATGATTATTTAATTTCGAACTCTTCTATGTTTCTTGGTGAAGCTCACTCGATGTTTTCCGGGTTTCTCTGCTTTGCTAGCTGTGCTACGACCTCTTGTTTGTTTGGTATCATTCTGATTTTGGTTTATCATTCTGTATTTTACCGCTTTTCTAGATATCAGGAGAAGTATGAATTTTACTGTTTTCTAGATATCATGAAAAGTAGGAAATAAAGAGTGTGCGCTCGAAGTCGGTGTTTAAAGTCCTGTAGCAGGCACCGCTTTATGTATGCTATATGTGTTTGTTTAAAATCCTACCTTTGAATTAGGTATTCTGCATGTGTGTTTACATTTGTTTCCGCCTTATATCAATGATGATAAGTCCTCAAAAGGAGGCAAGTGGGAAGGATCCGTAATCAACCCATATACATTCTAGTATGTGTCATCCTTAGCTCACGTTGTACGTCGATGCTTCGGAGTCGTGCATATCTTGTGTATCGAGTCCGTCAAGTGGGGAAGGATTTTGAAATCAAATCCCCATGATTTGTCAGGAGTTCGCATTGGTCGATGCTAACACTTTGTGATCCTTCATATTGTCTTATGTCACCTACCTCGATCTTCTATATCTTAGTTAGGTGTTATGTCACTTTGGAAGTCACATTTTTTTATTTCATCTGTCTCTCGGTTGTTTGCTTTGGATGATATACTCCCCTTAGCTAAATCATTTCTCTTATTTCCCTGTCCCTTTGAGTAAGTATGTTTGTGTGCTTTTTCCAAAGCACTTATTTTCTTCTTTGTTTGTTATACCATGTTCCCTTAGGATAGGAATTTGTATGATTCCCTTAGGATCGCTCGATTAGAGTAGCTTTCGAGCTAAACATTAGGATAGGTATCCATGCATGCTAACATAGGGTAGAGATTTCCCTTTTAAAACTCAACCTTAGGATCAATCATTGTATGATAACATTAGGGGTTAGATTATAGCTAGTTTCCCATAGATGTTTTTATTTCTTTTGCATCTTTGCATTAAGACTAAAACTTTTTTTCTTAAAAAAGAATAAAACATCTAACAACTTTCAAACCCTTCTTTAAGGTAAAAGTTATCAACCAATACAAACTCTTTTGCGCCTTCAGGCTTTTGTTTCAAACTTTTTCAAAAGAACATGTTAATTCACTTACGTGCTAATGTGTGAGTCCCCAAAGGTCGAGCTGCTGCAAAAGGAGAAATTAATATTGTTCATTAAAAAATACAAACCAATAGAAATTTTTGAGCCGAACTACGGCTTCTCTAATTCCTCAAAAGGGATATGTAGGCATTGGGGTAGGTCCCAAACAATCATAACTTTTATTTTCCCTACATTATTTTCTCTTTTCTTTTTCATGCATTCCATCTTTGTATTTCCTTTTAGCTATTAATCTTAGATTTTAAACACACCCTTTGATTAGAACAACTATAGTGGATACCGTAGAGTACTATGGGCGTGTAGGGTGCTAATATCTTCCCCTCGCGTAATAGACTCCCTTACCCATATCTTCTTGGTCGTTTGACCTAGATTTCACCCTTCACAGGTTTATTCGATGTTTACCTTTCCCTTCCTGTGTGTAGCACGATGGGAGAACTGACTTGGTATATTTTGCGTTTGATCGTAATTGTTGCGGATATCAAGAGTCGCCATTGAATTTTCTTTTATCTAATAAGGAAAGGTTGAAAAGAACATGAAAGACCTTTCGAGATTATTCCTTGAGTTCAGGGGGTAGGTTATGAAAAGGGAAGGTATTAGAACCCTTTCCATCCGTTATTATCTACGGGCTCTTAGTTGCTTGCTAGATCACTTGCTTTTTTTTTGAAAATGTGCCTGTGGTGTGAGTTTTAAAAGTATTTTGAAGACGTCTTTGTAATGGTTCTTGTTTCTATAAGAACGCGTACAAAATGTTGTTTTTGAAAATAGTTCAAAGAGATGTTTGTGGAATGTGTTTTTGAAAGTGATTTTGAAAAGGTGTCTTTGTAATGGTTCTCATTTCTATAAGAACACATACAAAGAGCTTTGTCTTTTGAAAATGTTTCAAATGAAAGTGTTGGTGTATAAAATGTTTTTATTATGAGCAAGCGAGCAACTCTGAGCATCCTACCTACTCAAAAGGTCTTAATGTTCTTTTCGCCCTCCTTTAGATGTTGCTATCATACCATTGATTTGGTAAGAAGCCCCATCATTGGATGTGAAGGGACAGGCGTGGGACGTTTGTATAGTCATAGAAGGCAACTTATAGGACGTTTTATCAATATCGTTTAGGGACTAGATCGTTTACCGAAGGCAACATTGAGGGTCATTGAGGGACTACGATCTTTTATCGAGGGTCTTTGCTAAAACGCCAATATTCGAGAGACATGACTATTTCTCCGAGGCAACAAGTGAGATTACCCTAAGAGTGCATGTGTGAATAATGTGTTTGATTTGCATGCATTTAGTCTTTGATTTTTAGGTTGTCTACTTGTTGGTTTTTATCTTACCATACATCCTAATTACTAACATTTATACAAAAGTAATAAAAATGCAGAAAATAAATCCTACACTATTACAACCATATTGAATAGAATGAAAATGTAAAGACAAAACAAAAATAAAAGAAAGAAAGATGGATGCATCGATCTAGGTAGAAAACCCTTCGATTCTACCCTTTCTGGCTTCCTTCGATTTGGGCCTGGAGTCAGTAAGGTCATGCCTTTCGATTTGGGCTTAGCCTGATGCATGAGATGCAGCCTTTGATTCTGCCTTCATGCCTCCTTCGACTGGAGCCTGGAATCAGCATGGCCATTCTTCTGGCTGCCTCTTTCATTCAGCATGGAGTGCCCTCTTCACCTTAAGTCCTTTCTTGCCTCCTTCGATTGGGGCTTGGAAGTCAGTGTGGAAGCCTAAGGCTTCATTTCATACCTCCTTCCTCCTGTTTCTTTCGTTTGAGGTTTTAAATAGCAACATGGACTAAGGCCATGCTAGCATTACCTTATGGCCAGGTTAGTTCTTAAAGCATATTTAATAAACCAAGAAACAAAACCAAATGTGTCCTTCGAATGGACCATGCAATTCTTTGAATGGGATAGTAAGGTATATCCTTCGACAAGGACTCGTATGTATGCCTTTCAAATCCACCAACCATGTGTGCTAAAGGTTGTCAAGGGTGGAATTGAAGCATACTAAAGGAAAATGTGTCCATTCGAAGCTAGTGTAAACATAGCCAATGCCCTGTCGAAGCCTGCATGCAAGAGGTCTAAACTTTGTGACTCCAAGCAAGCACACAAGAGGCCAATGCTCAAACGAAGACTTTCATGAAGGGAGTCACATGCCCAAACGACAGAGGCATGCTAGGCTGGAAAAGATGTGCAATCGAAGGATGCTAAAACGAGGCAAAAATATGCAACCGAAGGATGCCAAAAGGAGGCTTTTTTGCCTTGGAATCGAAGAAGGCTACATAAGGCTCTTGCCTTGTGCCTGCTGGCCTGGTGGGCGCCTATTGCACGCAAGAAAGGAGTTATGGATCAATCTAAAGCTACATATAGCTATTCATCACATTATGAATCAAAGCAAGCATAAAGGGAATTATTTTTCAAATCAACATAGGCATGCAAGCATCAAACATCCAAACAAAACAAGCATATAGGCAGTCATGGCATTGTGAACCATGTAAGGCCAGAGGTGCAATCGAAGGTGGCATGTAGGAAACTCATTTCTTGTAAATCAAAGCCAGCGTGTTAGAGGCCAAAGCCCAGTCGAAGGATGCAAGCCAAGCTTGCATCGAAAGATGCCAAAAGGCCAATCGAAGGAGCTGAATCGAAAAGACTTGTTTTTCTCCAATTCGTCAAAAATATTATTTTTTACCTATTTTCCCCCTTTTTTAACAGTTTCCTTTTTAACTTGATACTGGAAAATCCCATTGTACTTGTGCAAGCTTGAATCTTGAGAATCCTTGTGAGAAATGCCTTGAGAAATGAGAGGGAAAATTTTGGGGTACAACAGCTGCCCCTGTTCAATCTTCTTAAACTTGAAGAGTTAGATTGGCGAGTCTGCCATTTGTGACTTGAAGGTGGAAGATGATTGAACACTAGAGTGCCCAGAAATTTGTGCTCGATGATGTGGTGGTATATTATGTAGGGAATGGGCTTAAATATTCCATTTGGAGAAATGATGGAGAGTTCTCGGAGATGGGCTTATAGATGCCACCCAAAAGTGATTGTTGAAAGAAATTAGACTAAGTCTAAACTTGACTTCCACTGGAAAAGAATCAAAATAAATATTTGGAGAGATTTATTCTAACCAGAGAAAGTGTCTACCAGAAAGGAATCGGGATAAACCATTAAAAGATTTAAACTGAACCGGTAGAGGTCTTGAATAATCTTTAACTGGAAAGAATCAGGATAAATCTTTGGAGTGATTTATCTGAACCAGAGAAAGTGTCCACCAGAAAAGAATCAGGATTAACCATTGATCAATTTAAACTGAACCAGCAGAGGTCTTGAAGGAAGTGTTTGTCATGTAGATAGTCACACTGTCTTGTTCGGGAATTGATCTACAATCAATTTATTCACATATATTATCCTGTCTGATTTCAGGTATTAAGCTTGATGATGATATATGATGAAGGAATCTTGGATGATTGCTACCTCAACAGATGATGAAGGAATCTGGGATGATTAATACCTCAACAGATGATGAAGGAATCTTGGACGATTACTACCTCAGCAGATAATGAAGGAATCTGGGACGATTACTACCTCAACAGATGATTAAGGAATCTAGGATTATTACTACCTCAACGGATAATGAAGGAACCTTGGACGATTACTACCTCAGCGGACGATGAAGGAATCTTGCACAATTACTACCTCAACGGATGATGAAGGAATCTGGGACAATTACTACCTCAACGGATGATGAAGGAATTTCGGATGATTACTACCTCAACAGATGATGAAGGAATCTGGGACGATTACTACCTCTACAGATTACGAAGGAATCTTGGACGATTACTACCTCAGCAGATAATGAAGGAATCTGGGACGATTACTACCTCAATAGATGATTAAGGAATCTAGGATAATTACTACCTCAACGGATAATGAAGGAACCTTGGACGATTACTACCTCAGCAGATAATGAAGGAATCTGGGACGATTACTACCTCAACAGATGATTAAGGAATCTAGGATGATTACTACCTCAACGGATAATGAAGGAACCTTGGACGATTACTACCTCAGCGGACGATGAAGGAATCTGTGACAATTACTACCTCAACGGATGATGAAGGAATCTGGGACAATTACTACCTCAACGGATGATGAAGGAATTTCGGATGATTACTACCTCAACAGATGATGAAGGAATCTGGGACGATTACTACCTCTACAGATTACGAAGGAATCTTGGATGATTACTACCTCAATGGATGATGAAGGAATCTGGGATGATTACTACCTCAGCAGATGATGAAGGAATCTGGGACGATTACTACCTCAACAGACAATAAAGGATTCTTGGACGATTACTACCTCAACAGATGCTGAAGGAATCTGGGACGATTACTACCTCAATGGATGATGAAGGAATCTAGGATGATTACTACCTCAACAGATGATGAAGGAATCTGGGACAATTACTACCTCAACAGATGATGAAGGAATCTGGGACAATTACTACCTCAACAGACAATAAAGGATTCTTGGACGATTACTACCTCAACAGATGCTGAAGGAATCTGGGACGATTACTACCTCTACAGATGATGAAGGAATCTTGGATGATTACTACCTCAATGGATGATGAAGGAAACTGGGATGATTACTACCTCAGCAGATGATGAAGGAATCTGGGACGATTACTACCTCAACAGACAATGAAGGATTCTTGGACGATTCTTACCTCAGCAGATGATGAAGGAATCTGGGACGATTACTACCTCAATGGATGATGAAGGAATCTAGGATGATTACTACCTCAACAGATAATGAAGAAATCTGGGACGATTAATACCTCAATGGATGATAAAGGAATCTTAGATATTACTACCTCAACGGATAATGAAGGAATCTTGGACGATTGCTACTCCAACAAATGATGAAGGAATCTGGGTCATAGCCCTTAACTCAAGTTACCTTGATTTGGTCTTTGAAGGTATTTGATTAGAGAATGAATCCTCTTGCCCCTTGATAGGCATCTGGTTCAACACGACCCTGCATCATAGGCCCTTGAGATCCTTAAAATGGTTATTAAAAATGCTATTGTATGATGTCATGATGTTATGTACAAGTATGCAAAGCAAGTTGTTATGTACAAATAGTCATATACACACAAAGCAGACTGTAACACCCCGATATTTAGTTAATTAAATATTTTATATTAATTCAAATTTTTATCGTCGAAGTCAGAATTATTTTATTAAGTTGGAATAATAATTAATCGAATTTAATGTAGTGGAATTAAGTTAAGTGTTATTTTATTATTAAGCTTAAATGTAACATTGGCCTTATTTGGTGGTGGTGTGTAGTAATTAGAGGGGTATGTTTTTTTAGGCCCATTTGAGTTTTTATGATTAAATAAGATAGTAGTAATATATTAGAAATAGAAGTAGAAGAAATAGGAGAGAGTATTGTATCAAGAAGAAAAGAAAAAGAAGAGGAAAATAGGGTTTGGGAGAAGAGGAGAAGAAAAAGAGGAAATTCCTTCAAGTACCAAATTCCCCAAAAATTCGGTCGAAGTCTCTTAGAGTTGCTCCTAATCCAAGGTAAGGGTGGGGTTCTGACTCTATAATAGGGTGTATAATTAATAGTATGTGAATTTGGGTTATGAATATTAATTTTAGTTGTGTTTGAAATTGGTATATTGATGAAATTGAAAGATGATTTAGGACCCAATATATTTAGGAAATACATATAATCAAGTTCCTTAATATTCTTTTCTTTTTAAATTCCATTTCCGCTTATTGTGGCGTAAAAAGTAGCATTTATAGGCATCCTGTTTCGTTGTTGTAGTGCCATGTTATAGTAGCATGTGAGAGCCACTTGTTTTGGTATTTAAGTAGCATGTTGAAAGTACTTGGTTTTAATTCTGTAGCGATAATACAAGAAGTAGCATCTAAAGGCTTTTAGTTTAATATTGTAGAGGAAGTAATGAAAAGTAGCATATAAATACATTTTTGTTCCAATACTGTATTGCAATGAGAAGTAGTATTTAATAGCATTATTGAATCTTATGATATTTAGATAATACTTATTTTGGTTTAATAATATATAATACTAATAATTATTAATAATAGTGATAATAGTATTAATAATTATATTAATAATTTAGTATTATTAATATATTAATTTTTTTTTGAGTTCTGAGTTAGAAATAAGTATTTGAATAAATAGTTAATTTAGGTTAATTTCTATTCTAATAGAATGTCAACTGAGTTGTCAATAGTGTTGTTAAAATTATCAATAGAGTTGTTTTGTATATTTAAAAGTCACTTTTATTTGTTTTGCGTAATTCCGACATATTTAGAATTGTCAGTAGAGTAAGTTAAAGTGTCCAAATAATAACACATTATTTTGTTACTGTAGTGCTAAGATAAAGTGGTACTTAGGAGGATTTGTTTTGCAACACATTAGCTTACTTCCTATAGCATTATATTAGGAAGTAGTATTTTAATAGGCATATGTTTTGTAAATAATATAGCATAAGAAAGAAGTAGTATTAGAAGTATTAATTTTGCATACCGTAGCATTAACTAATGAATTATAACAATCATGTTTCTATGATAAATCTAATTTTAACACTTAAGAACTTATGTTTTAAATTAACAAATCTATTGTAAGTTTATGATATATAAAATATTTAATAATAATGATTTAATATCTTTAATAACTAATTTTGTAGGATTTTAAAAAAATAGAAATAATAGAATTTTTGGCCAATAATTAATTAACCGATTTTAGCCCAAATAGTCCGAATTATTATGCGGTTTATGATAGTAATTTTGGTTGATCTGTTGGGTGGCATTTTTGTTGAAAAATGTGAATTTTGCAGGTGAAGTCGAATTAAGTTGAATGCTTCCGTTTATGAAATTGTGTTTGTTTCTAATATGCCGGTATAGGCGGTAAAAATTAGTTATCCGGAAATTAATGAAATTTGACGGGGTAACTAAGTTAAATGCGTAGGTAATTATAGTTGAGTTATTTTTTGAGATTTCAATATTTTCAAGGGCTAACCGGAATTGTTTTTGATTTGAATAAATCATGGAAGTAACATTGTTTAAACTTGTATGTTACTTGATTTGTGAATTATATTTGCAATGTATGTATAATTGTTGGTATTTCATTGTGTTGGAATATGTGGTATGTGTATGTTAAGGCCGGAAGTGGTCTTAATTGCATACGAGTTGTTGATTGTACATTGCATGGCATGGTTGGTCTTGAAATAGAGACGGTGAAACGACGGGTTCACATTTTATAGACGTTGATCCTTGAATAGAAATAGATGTAGTGGCTTTGACCCGGAAAGGGAACATAGGCGGTGAAACTTGGGTTTACAAAAAAATAGACGTTGATCCTATAATGGAAATAGACGTAGTGGCTTTGATCCTATGTGGAAAAATAAGCGGTGGAACTTTGGGTCCACAAGTCGGTACCGCATTTGCATTGATTGCATCGAGTTGTGAGTCATATGCATAATGATATATATTATGAGTTTATGTGAAGATGATTGAGTTTTTGAAATTGGTTATGATGTGAATAAGTCGTTGTCGAATACATTGTTGTTGTTGAATATGTTGTTGTTTATAGGTTGTGAATTAGTTGTTATGTCGTGTTGATGTTTTGTTGAGATTTAAGATGTTTGAAAGTTGTGAAGTGGTGATTTTATATGATTTGATTCTAATATATTATTGATCATACGTCCTGTTATATAGTTCGATATCCCACCCCTTCTGTTTGAATGTTGCCCTTTGTTGGTATCGTTAAGGTATTCAAGAAAGTTAGTTGTTAGCCTCGTTAGTTCGAGTCGGTGTTGTCGCTCTGATACGTAGCACTCGGGGGGATAAACGCATGTTTTCTTTATTGTTGATTTTCATTATGTTGCTGAATTTTTAAGTTGTTTTCATTAAAGACTTGTTGTCTTAAAGTTGTTTTGAGTTGGATAAGACGTTATTGGTGTTTTCAGTTGAATTTTGTGAATCCACTGCATAGTAATGAAAGTTGTTTTTATTTTTAAAGACTAAGTAGGTTGTTATCGGTTCATCCGAAATTCATTTGTTATGTATCTGAACTATAGATGATTGAATGTCGTAGTTTCAAGTTGAAAATGTAGCATTCCATTTGTTTGTTGGAAATTTTTATAACTCTGATTTTATTTAACTCGTTGGGTAGAAATGGGGTGTTAGAATAGTGGTATCGGAGCAGGTCGATCCGTCCGGTCAAGTTGTCTAATGTTGTTTGTTCCTTAGTATGCGACAAGTGTGTGAAACACTATCGGTGCTAGTTGTTTTTCTAATCGAGTTGTATGCAGGAATTGGTTTGGAGATAAGCGGGGGAGAAACTTTGTTTCTATGATACATTTTGGTTGTAAGATGTTAGTTCGGTATGCTGTTGATGGCGACAATGCAAGTATTACTGATGTTTTGTTGTTTCCTGAATATGAAGGTGTCATAGATTAAAGACTTTGTTTGTTAATCAAGTTGGAACATCTTGAAGGAGGATGATCATACATTGTTAATGTTTACTTCTCGAAGGATGAGGAGCAATGTAATGATTGTTGATATACGAGTAGATTGTGAATCTCGGATACTTCTGAAGGTGATTTCTAAGTAACAAGGACAATTTTTAGAAGATGGAATTTGGAAAGTTGCGATGTCTCAGCGCTGCTTGTGGACTGCGAAGTTATCGGTTTGAGTAGCCTTGCGTAAGATGTTGACGTTTGAACGGTGATAAAGTGACAAATTTATGTAGACCTTGTCGTGGGATCCTTGTAAGTGATTGTAAAAGATGTTGAAGTTGTTGGAATATTTTTGAATCACGGGTCAGAGTCAGAAATGCGAGGAGATGAGTATGATTTCATGAATGGTAAGTGTTGGTACTAATACAAAGAAATTTTGTTCTGATGTTATCATAAAGTGTGTGAATGTATGTCGCTGCACGACGTGAATTTTTTTATTAATAACCATGTATTAAAATAATATTTCGCAAATAACCGGGTTTCGGAAAAAATTACGCAAATAACCATGTTTCAGATGACTCCCCAAAGGAGGAGCCATCACACTTGGCGCCTCCACCTAGGGTTTTTCCCTAGGTGCCATCTCACTTGGCGCCTCCCTTGGCTTTTAGCCAAGTGAGATGGCGCATGCTCCTTAAAAGTGAGAGGAGGCGCCATCTCACTTGGCTCCTAGGGCAAAACTAGGGAAAAATGTTGTTTTATAAATAATTCGTCTGTTTCTCCGAAATTTCTCACACTTTCTCGCACTGTATTTTTATTTTGTACTTTGTTATTTGCGTCATGACGTCGCCTATGATTTTTAGCAGAGATGGTTACGTTATCTTCTCTGCCACGAAACCTGCGATGAAAATGAAATTCTGGCACATTCACTCCATGGAGCGTCTGAAGCGGGAGTTGATGCGGTGGCTAGATGGAGACATTGCGGAGGGGGGGAAAATTCGAAGGATCCAGCGAAAATGAACAACAACCTCACATGCGATAGGAAGACCTAATGTGTGGTTGGAGGAAGTCAAAACAGACAGTGATGTAATGTTGATAATGCAAGGGTCAGATGAAATTGTGTTAACAGTTGTAATTTCCTAGATGGAATATCGTTAATTATTGTTGTACGCGTTTTATTAATTGTAGCAAAATCTGTTAACGGAAAACCCAAATGTTTACAACACAATTATGAAAAGATTTTATGTATTACAATATTTATGTGGTCGAGCCAGACGCCCGATTCGGATAGTTTTTGCGATTGTGTCCGACCTGACGGCATAAACCACACTTTCTTTCCAACCTGTCAAGATCGTCTATTTCTATTGTGATGCACTTACTTTTGGGACGACCCTTCTTGTTCCTTCGCATCTGGTCGTTGTGCCACACTATTTCGCCGTTGTATTCAGGCCAATAATCTGGTTTTGCTACCAAAGGAAAGTTGTTGTTGTAAACATTGAGAAACGTTTCAGATTTGTAAACGTTTGACAGAAGTTGAAGCGCGTCTTGATGGGTATGAGCACAAGCGGCAATGACATGAGAGCAAGGCATACGAAATGCTTGAAACCTGCCATAATCGCACCATTGAGAAGGTAAAATGACCCTGTATTCTTGTCTTGGCAGGCCTTCATTGTGGTCGATTGTCTCTTTCACAATGAAGTTATGGTTGTGTCGGTCAAACCGTATAACCATGTGAGTGTTGGCTTTAGCACTTTCAGCCTTAATGTATTTCATGCAGCTTTCACTCCATAGTTGTCCAGATTGCAACACCGCATTCCACATTTCACCTGTTTTTTCAAATAACACAGCCATCCTAAAATACGTAGATTTTACCAAGGCAGTGATTGGGAGGTTTCGTATGCCCTTGAATACCCCATTCATTGATTCAATAAGATTCGTTGTCATATGCCCCCATCTTTGGCCATTGTCGTATGACCTAGTCCATTTTTCCACCGGAATATTCTGGATCCACCTACCGGCTTCCGGATTAGACAAACAGATCTCGTTGTGGTAATATTTGAATGTGGGTTGTGTCAATGCATATCCTGCATTCATAACCGCTTTCCTCAATGTTTTGTCCTTGACCTCCATCGAGAAATTCTGGACGATATGCCTAACGCAATAGACATGCGTAGAAGGAGGGTCATGCCAACCATTTGCTGGATTATTGTAGGCACTTTCAATGGAGGCACGTCTGTCCGAGATCAAACAGAGATCTGGTTGAGGAGCCACGTGTGTCCGCAGATTTTTCAGGAAAAAGCTCCAAGCACCACCGGTCTCCCCCTCGACAAGGGCAAAGGCAATGGGGAAAATGTTGTTGTTGCCATCTTGTGCAACTTCCATCAATAGCGTGCCTTTGTACTTCCCATACAACCAAGTCCCATCAATTTGTATAATTGGTTTGCATGATGCAAACCCTGTGATGCATGGTTGAAATGCCCAAAACACGCGACTGAATATTCCGTTGCCATTCATTAGACTACCATCTTGGGCGTACGCTGCCAATGTTTCCGGAACATAAACAATACCTGGAGAATACGTCTTGAGTGCATTCAGGTAGCGGGGAAGTTCTCAGTATGACTCCTCCCAGTTTCCGTACACCCTTTCAATCGCCTTAGTCTTTGCTAACCAAGCCTTACGGTAAGACGGAGTGTAGTTAAAAACCGTGGTGATGTGGGAGATGATTGTATTCACCTTCAAAGATGGGTCGTTGCTGACCAGGGGTAGGATTTCTTGACATATTAGATCATAGTTGAGTTTTCGGTGGTCCTGTGATTGAGTGGAACTTACACAAGTGTGGGTAGTCATGGAACCTATGACCCAGCAGTCACCCCTTAATCTGTATGAAGCGGTCAACTTGAACATACAGTCAGGGTGGACACACTTGATCTTGTACCTTTCCGGGTTGACACGATCCACCTTAAAATCAACCGAGTTAAGCATGTGAAATTTTTTAATGGCCCTGATGCATTCCTCTCTGTTACGAAACTTGTCCTTCTCTTTTAAATTTTCATCCGACTGCATATACGGATTGAAAAATAAGTCAGTAGAAGGTTCATCTCCGCCCATGTTGAAGTTTGTCATGTGCGGAGGTGGTGTGTATATTTTGTTTGCAGGAATACTTGGGATGCCATCATCGTAGGAATCATCATTCACCATTTCATCAAAATCTAACTCGTTATCTTCTTCTTCATCATCAACTGCATCTACCTCAGCTTGTTCATTCTCCAAAGGATCAACCTCCTGTGTCACCTGAGGCTGAGGCTGAGGCTCTCGCAGCAAAACGTACAACTCAATAGAGTCGTATCCGGAATGGACATGGCTGGAAATCATATTTTGGAGATCCTCGTCATCTTGAACTTCAACCTTATAAAAAATTACTTGGTTGTTTCCAAAGAAAACTGGATTCTGATAAAATATCTGGGACACCGGGCCTCGTTCAAGTTTGGCCTCCAATCTTTTTTTGAAGTACGAGAAATTGGCTTTCCCGTTTAAGAGAAATCGGATGTTGTCTGTGTCTCTAAATAAAAACCCAGCGGTGGGACAAATGTATGTCTCACTGTTGAAATGTGCTTTGACGACAAATTGTGGTGAAGAGGCCATTGCGTAGAATTGTTTTAAGGTTTGAAGCTTGGAATGTTTGAGGTTTATTGATTATATGAAGGTTTAAATGCTGTAATGTTTGAAGGTTAGAATGTTTGAATTTTATGAGTGATTCGAAGGTTGGAATGTTTGATTGTTTGCAGGTTTGAAAGTTTGGTTGTAAGACTAAAGGCTGTTTGAGATTATGTGAATCAATGTTATGATAAAAATTTCAATTAAGTAAGGATGCAACCCCCCAAGGTTGCCAATAATGTTACATGCAAGGAATCCCAAAGGCTGTCACATAGCCTGAGCCTAGGCTGCAACAAAGGACACCTCTTATTCGCCAATTGGGGTGGCGACACCATTCATTTTTGTACTCTTTTGACAAGTCCAATGACGCCTCCCTTACTGTCCAATCGTGATATATGCATGCAGTTTTGTAACCCCCTAGGCTGCCACCTAGCCTTCCCAAAGTCTCCACCTACACATGTATTTTGTAAGTCTCCTCCCATCAACTCCAATGGGCTTACATGCACTAATGCAAGGAATCCCAAAGGCTGTCACGTAGCCTGAGCCTAGGCTGCAACAAAGGACACCTCTTATTCGCCATTTGGGGTGGCGACACCATTCATTTTTGTACTCTTTCGCCAAGTCCAATGACGCCTCCCTTACTGTCCAATCGTGATACATGCATGTAGTTTTGTAACCCCCTAGGCTGCCACCTAGCCTGCCCCAAGTCTCCACCTACACATGTATTTTGTAAGTCTCCTCCCATCAACTCCAATGGGCTTACATGCACTAATGCAAGGAATCCCAAAGGCTGTCACGTAGACTGAGCCTAGGCTGCAACAAAGGACACCACTTATTCGCCAATTGGGGTGGCGACAACATTCATTTTTGTACTCTTTCGCCAAGTCCAATGGCGCCTCCCTTACTGTCCAATCGTGATACATGCATGGGCTGCCACCTAGCCTACAAGAGTGACACATTTCATTTTTTGTACATGCATGCATGCATATTTGTAACCCCCTACGCTGCCACCTAGCCTGCAAATGTGACACTTCGCAGGCATGCAAGCACAAGCAACCACTATAGCAAATTTATTTGCCTATAAATACATACCATATAAAACATCTCTCACACCCACACAAGTCTCACTCTCTACTACGAAATATTTCAGAAGTCTATCATACTCTCTATCTCTTCCTAAGTCTTTCATACTCTCAAGCATTTTAAACAATGGCTCTTCTAACAATGGGCGATACTCACAGAGGCACAAGGGAAAACATTGCCGCATTTGTAAGTTTCTTTTTTGGTTATACATTTTTCATACTTCAAATAACGCGTTGTTCATCTTAATTAATCTTACACATGTTACATTATGAACTCAGGACACAAAAAGATTCAGAATCCGTTCGCACAACTACCTGGCTCCCGACCCATTTATCGTCCCATATCTAGAATACACAGGTTTTGGACATTTCATAAAGATCTCCAACTTTACCATTGACTCGAAGTTCATTCTTGCAATGTTGGAAAGGTGGAAACCGGAGACCCATACATTCCACCTACCAATAGTTGAATGTACCATCACGCTATAGGATGTGTACATGCTACTAGGTCTCCCTGTCGATGGTAAGGCCGTGAACGGGTCGGTTCAACAACCCAACTCTCAGTGTGAAAAACTGTTGGGCAGGGATATGGTAGAAGGTGGTGGTGCGAGAGGGCAGGGAATACTACTCACTGAGTTGAAAAGTCATTATGCAAGTTTGGAATTAAATGAAAATTCCTCCAAGAATGACAGGGTAGTAAAAGCCAGAACTTATCTTATGATACTTTTTGGTACATTTTTATTTCCCGAAAGTACGGGAAATAGTGTAAATTTTATGTATTTACATTTACTAAGAAAATTTGAAAAAACAAGAAAATATAGTTGGGGTTCTGCAGTTTTAGCCCACCTATACAGTTCCTTGTGCAAAAATGCAGTCAAGGAAAAATGTACATTTTATGGGTGCGCTTTTTTACTACAAGCCTGGGGTTGGTGGAGGATGGAGTCCTTAAACCCCGTCAACAACAACACTTTCAGTTTCCCGTACGCAACAAAGTAAGTCATCAAGTTATAGCATTTATAACTATTCATCTCTTCACGAAATATATGCTAAGAATAAAATGTTTCTCATTTCCTTTAGGTACTGCGAGAGGGGTATGGATTACGGCAAGAATCCAAGATTCAATGTCGCACTCTACCGCAATCTGTTGGATCACTTAGGCCCGGATGACGTACGTCATAGCTTTTAACTTTTGCTCAATTAAATTATTTATACATTACTTTTGTGTTAACCTGATTTAAATTTTATCGCAGTTCGTATGGAGACCATATTTGGGTTTGGGCCATGATCCAAACCCGGAGGATGCAGCAACTTGGACCGCGAAGACTGCAATCATTCGGTTCAACATTATGGAGATGCACCACAGTGACCGTGTGAAGATGCAGTTCAGAATGCATCAAGAGATACCAAGTGATCCAACTTGTTTGTCCCCATGGCATCTTAAAAGGGTCGACGCCCAGTGGGGTCTTACCAACTGGAAAGACTTCGCTCCGGAGTGGTGTAAGATGTGGCAGAGGCGTCACCGCTATGTCTTGCAATTCCCAGTTTTCATAATTCAAGGTAATATGCGACACTCGGATCAATATTTGTCTTGGTACAGGTCGGTTAGTAACCCTGAAATGCACGTGTCTCATCCAAGGTACTTGGTTGACCCACGCACACAATGGGCACAACCATCGGTTCCCCAACAACAAACCTAAAACCCATCAACCTCCCACCAACCCCCAAGAAGAAACAGACCCACAAACACCCAACCACAGTCCCCACCATAACAAAACCACACTCAAATGCCACACACCCAACCACAATCACCACCACACTACCAATACCCCGATATGCCTCACACCCAACCACAATACCAATCCCAATACCAGCACACCCGCATACCCCACACACAATTTCAGTCTTCCACATATCCCAATATGGTCCCCTCAACATCCAGCCTTAGCCCTGATATGGGAATGTCGGAAGATTACGAACAAACCAACCCAACCTACCATCAACCACAATATCACCAAATCACCCAACATCCTCAATACCAAACACCCCAAGATCCATTTCCTTTCTATCCACTGTACTCAGACAATCAATGCTACAGACCCACTATGGAACCCCACCCACCGCCAACACGACCAAACTTTGAGGGTATGGGTAACCGACTGTACCAAAGCGAATCTTCTAGATATGGAGATCTGACTGATTTTATGGATCCGGACCACATTGACTTCGCTGGGCCATCGACCTTGCCGCAGCAGGAAACGCGACGACACCCAGCATGAGAAAGGCGAGGACATGGATGCGGAACCGGGGGTCATTACCGGGTTCCGGGGGATCACTGATTTATCTGTTTTTTTCCTGTATTTTTTTATCCATTTTTTTAATCTGTTTTTTTATCTGTTATTTTAATGTAATACAGTTGGATGTAATTATTATTTTTTAATAAAAAGTCCATTTTGTTGATCCTCTGTCCAACACGCAACGCACCGGACAAAAAAAAATCAATTTTTGCCCTAAAAATACACCTAGGCGCCATCTCACTTGGCTTAGGGCATGCCCTAAGCACATAGGCGCCAAGTGAGATGGCGCCTCCCCTTAAAATATAGGTGCATGCGCCATTTCAGATGGCTCCTCCTTTGGGGAGTCATCTGAAACATGGTTATTTGCGTATTTTTTTCCGAAACGCGGTTATTTGCGAAATATTATTTTAATAATTGGTTATTAATAAAAATAATTCACACGACGTCGGTGTTCGCATTTTTGGATAACTTTGGAAATTCATATCTTGTGTTCCGAGTATCGGATTAGTGTTCTATTTGAACCTATGAGGAGATAGAAATGTATTCTATCATATGAGAGTGTTTTCAAATATGGTTGATGCATTCTCATATGGAGGAACTCTGAAGTCATTTACGGAACTAGAGGTTTTTATTTTGTGGGGCGTGATGGGTATGATGGGTTATTATCGCGGTTGTTCGAGACGAGGTCAAGCGTAATATGTTGTTGGCGAATAAGTTGAGAAACGAGATGCTCAGCATTAAAATGGATAGTCGTTCGTCATTTCAAGTATAAGATGTTATATGTGAAGAAAGTTTTGTAGAACTAAAGAAAAGATTGACGACTGCTCCGGTATTGGTTTTGCCTAATCCAAGCGAGTAATTTGTAGTGTATTATGAACGCGTCTAAGATGAGACTTAGTGGTGTATATGTTGAAGTTTTGGAGACATTGTCTTTTTGGTTCTAGATTTGAAGTATTTAGCGACCGTAAGAGTTTAAAGTATTTATTTGATCAGAAGGAATTGAATAGGAGACAACGGAGGTGGTTGGAGTTATTGGAAGATTATGATTTAGGTTTGAATTATCATCTAAGGTAAAGCTAATGTGGTGGCTGATGCGTTAAGTCAAAGGACTTTATATATATCAGTAATGATGGTTAAAGGGTTGGAATTAATTGAACAATTTAGACATGTGAGCTTAGTTTGCGAAGTGACCCCGAAGAGTGTTATGTTGGGAATATTGAAGATTAATAATGATTTTCTGGACAGTGTCAAAGAAGCTCAGAAGTTAGATGTGAAATTGGTGGATTCGATGGTTGGACCCGATCAGTCTGAGAATGATGAATTCGAGTTAGATGCATAGGGTGTGTTGAGATTCCGTAATCGAATTTGTATTCCTGATGATGCGGAGATGAAGAAAGTAATTCTTGAGTTGGAGGATACTTAACCTTCGTGTGAGGCTAAGTGAGTGTAATATGGACCGTGTAATATGTTGAGCGTTGGTGTCTCATCGACAAAATCAAATGAGAGGGAAATTATGGGAGTATTTGCAAACCTCATTGGAAATTATTAGATTATATTGCATTAGGTGACTTGAGTACAAGTTTTAAAGGAACACTATTATAGTTTAGTAACGATGGTTTATACTCCATTATAATTGTCGGCTATCTATTGACAAATTGGTAGTAGACGAGACCGTGTTGGATGATATAAACTTGTCTTGCTATCTTAATGGTGAGTGAAGTGGTTAATATTATATCAAAAGGTAGTCGCTCACCAATTTGTGTGAAGTAATAGAGGAATTGCTAGGAAAGAGTTGTGATGTATTGAACAATTAGAAGTAGCGGGTTTACATGCGAGCTAACATCGCAAAGTGAAAGATTGAGAATATCAAGTGAACAATGGTTTTATGGTGGATGTTGAGGAAAGCCTGAAACTGGAATGAGAATTGTAAACTGTATAGTTGGAAGAAACTTTAATGAGGACGGTGACTTAAGATGGTTTATCAGAGTTGAGCAACTGAAGCGTGTGTGGCACATTTGCTATGAGTATACGACTATACGTGCTTGATTTGGTATATTGTTGGTGTAGGGATGATGTGCCAAGGTGTTGTGATATCTCAGAGATATTTGTTGATCCTATAAGGAATTTATTGTAGTTGTTAGTGGGTGGTGAGTTGTGTGTATATTTGTTTAGTTATATTGTTAATTTGATGTTATAATAATTTTGTCCCCGTTGTTGTGATGTTGTTGTTAGTTACTGTAAATGATGGATAATACTCCATAATATGATGAAGTTGATTATGTTGGATATGTTGATGTCACTATAAGAGTGATACGACGATATGAATGGAGTTGTTGATATTGTGTTGATAATTGACATACATATGTATATATGGGAATTAAATTGTGTATGTGTTTTTGGTGTTGAAAATGTTGTTAAGATATTAATGTAACATTGTATATCCAAGTATAAGTATGTTACCAATTTAAATGTTGATATGTCAAAATATTGTTGAAGTGGTTGATAAGTTATTAACGATTATGTCGCGAACATGTTGAATAATTAGCACGTGTGGATTTGAATTATATCATATTGAGCGTTGTTATGTCGAGAAAGTAGTGGTCGAAGTGTTGCCAAACGCGAATTGAAGATCAGATAGTTGGATGCGAAATTCGCATTAAGAGTGACTGTGTCAAGTAGATTTTCGAGGACGAAAATATTTTAAGTGGGGGAGAGTTGTAACGCCCTGATATTTAATTATTTATTTAATTAATTAAATATTTTTGAATATTTTATATTAATTCAAATTTTTATCGTCGAAGTCGGAATTATTTTATTAAGTTGGAATAATAATTAATCGGATTTAATTTAGTGGAATTAAGTTAAGTATTATTTTATTATTAAGCATAAATATAACATTGAGCTTATTTGGTGGTGATGTGTAGTAATTAGAGGAGTATGTTTTTTTAGGTCCATTTGAGTTTTTATGATTAAATAATATAGTAGTATTATATTAGAAATAGAAGTAGAAGAAATAGGAGAGAGTATTGCATCAGGAAGAAAAGAAAAAGAAGAGGAAAATAGGGTTTGGGAGAAGAGGAGAAGAAAAATAGGAAATTCCTTCAAGTGCCAAATTCACCAAAAATTCGGTCGAAGTCTCTTAGAGCTGCTTCTAATCCAAGGTAAGGGTGGGGTTCTGACTCTATAATAGGGTGTATAATTAATAGTATGTGAATTTGGGTTATGAATATTAATTGTAGTTGTGTTTGAAATTGGTATATTGATGAAATTGAAAGATGATTTAGGACCCAATATATTTAGCAAATACATATAATCAAGTATCTTAATATTCTTTTCTTTTCAAATTCCATTTCCGCTTACCGTGGCGTAAAAAGTAGCATTTATGGGCATCCTGTTTCGTTGCTGTAGTGCCATGTTATAGTAACATGTGAGAGGCACTTGTTTTGGCATTTAAGTAGCATGTTGGAAGTACTTGGTTTCAATAGTGTAGCGATAATACAAGAAGTAGCATCCAAAGAGTTTTAGTTTATTTTTATAGAGGAAGTAATGAAAAGTAGCATATAAATACATTTTTGTTCTAATAGTGTATTGCAATATGAAGTAGTATTTAATAGCATTATTGAATCTTATGTTACTTAGATAATACTTATTTTGGTTTAATAATATATAATGCTAATAATTATTAATAATAGTGATAATAGTATTAATAATTATATTAATAATTTAGTATTATTAATATAGTAATTTTTTTTTAGTTCTAAGTTAGAAATAAGTATTTGAATAAATAGTTAATTTAGGTTAATTTCTATTCTAATAGAATGTCAATTGAGTTGTCAATAGTGTTGTTAAAATTATCAATAGGGTTGTTTTGTATAATTAAAAGTCACTCTTATTTGTTTTGCGTAATTCTGTCATATTTAGAATTGTCAGTAGGGTAAGTTAAAGTGTCAAAATAATAACACATTATTTTGCTACTGTAGTGCTAAGATAAAGTGGTACTTAGGAGGATTTATTTTGCAACACATTAGCTTACTTCTTGTAGCATTATGTTAGGAAGTAGTATATTAATAGGTATATCTTTTGTAAATACTATAGCATAAGAAAGAAGTAGTATTAGAAGTATTAATTTTGCATACCGTAGCATTAACTAATGAATTGTAACAATCATGTTTCTATGATAAATCCAATTTTGACACTTAAGAAATTATGTTTTAAATTAACAAATCTATTGTAAGTTTATGATATATAAAATATTTAATAATAATGATTTAATATCTTTAATAACTAATTTTGTAGGATTTAAAAAAAATAGAAATAATAGAATTTTTGGCCGATAATTAATTAACCGATTTTAGCCCAAATAGTCCGAATTATTATGCGGTTTATGATAGTAATTTTGGTTGATCTATTGGGTGGCATTTTTGTTGAAATATGTGAATTTTGCAGGTGAAGTCAAATTAAGTTGAATGCTTCCGGTTTATAGAATTGTGTTTGTTTCTAATTTGTCGGTATAGCCGATAAAAATTAGTTATCCGAAAATTAATGAAATTTGACGGGGTAACTAAGTTAAATGTGTAGGTAATTATGGTTGAGTTATTTTTGGATCGACGTTTTCAAGGACTAACCAGAAATGTGTTTGATTTGAATAAATCATGGAAGTAACATTGTTTAAACTTGTATGTTACTTGATTTGTGAATTATATTTGCAATGCATGTACAATTCTTGGTATTTCATTGGGTTGAAATATGTGGTATGTGTATGTTAAGGTCGGAAATGGTCTTAATTGCATACGAGTTGTTGATTGTATATTGCATGGCATGGTTGGTCTTGAAATAGATTCGGTGAAACGGTGGGTTCACATTTTATAGACGTTGATCCTTGAATGAAAATAGACGTAGTGGATTTGACCCGGAAAGGGAACATAGATGGTGAAACTTGGGTTCAAAAAAAAATAGACGTTGATCCTATAGTGGAAATAGACGTAGTGGCTTTGATCCTATATGGAAAAATAAGTGGGGGAACTTTGGGTCCACAAGTCGGTACCGCATTTGCATTGGTTGCATCGAGTTGTGAGTCATATGCATAATGATATATATTATGAGTTTATGTTAAGATGATTGAGTTTGTGAAATTGGTTATGTTGTGATTAAGTCATTGTCGAATACATTTCTGTTGTTGAATATGTTATTGTTTATAGGTTGTGAATTAGTTGTTATGTCCTGTTGATGTTTTGTTGAGATTAAAGATGTTTGAAAGTTATGAAGTGGTTATTTTATATGATTTGATTCTGATATATTATTGACCATACGTCCTGTTATATAGTTTGATATCTCACCCCTTCTGTTTGAATGTTGCCCTTTGTTGGTAACGTGCAGGTATTCAAGAAAGTTAGATGTTACCCTCGTTAGTTCGAGTCGGTGTTGTCGCTCTGATACGTAGCACTCGGGGGGATGAACGCATGTTTTCTTTATTGTTGATTTTCATAATGTTGCTTAATTTTTAAGTTGTTTTCATTAAAGACTTGTTGTCTTAAAGTTGTTTTGAGTTGGATAAGACGTTATTGGTGTTTTCAGTTGAATTTTGTGAATCTGCTGCGTAGTAATGAAAGTTGTTTTTATTTTTAAAGACTAAGCAGGTTGTTATCGGTTCATCCGAACTTCATGTGTTATGTATCTGAACTATAGATGATTGAATGTCCTAGTTTCAAGTTGAAAATGTAGCATTCCATTTGTTTGTTGGAAATTTTTATAATTATGATTTTATTTAACTCGTTGGGTAGAAATGGGGTGTTACACAGACAAGTCCTTAAGTTTAGGCTTGTATGGAGTTTATAGGTAAGTACCCTCATGACGTTTAGTTGGCTCAACCTGTCCTAGTAATAGTAATCAGGTTCTAGGGGATCTCAATATCACTGATCTTTCTTCATCGGGCATTATTTCAGCGTAAGCCTCTTTAATGGTGACTAAGATATCCCGAAATTCCGATCTCAATGAGCGTAGCATCGAGTATCAACCAACTTCGGACTGCACCAAAGTTAACTATCTCACTACTTCCTAATGGCCAAGTTGTTCAATTAAGGATCTAAAGTCATTTAGTGCTTCATGACACCACACAGCGGCCCCGTATTCTCCTTGAATACTCAAGGGCTACCGGTACCAACAAATGTGTCACACTGATGTAGCCATTTCTTCAACCATGTCGGTATACCCTGCACGGTTTCCATAATCTATTGATACTTATCTAAAAGGTTCCACAGATCCGGGTAGAGGATCAAAACAAACACAAATAAGGAACCAATATAAAGAAAGCAAGTCAAACAAGGAAAGCAAGTAAAGGTGATCTAGCCTTAAGGTAACCCCGCTTTTAAAGAAGTCCCCAGCAGAGTCGCCAGTTCTGTAACACGATGGGAGAACTGACTTGATGTGTTTTGTGTTTGATCGCAATTGTTGCAGATAGCAAGAGTTGCCACCGACTTTTCTTTCATCCAATAAGGAAAGGTTGAAAAGAATAGGAAATACCTTTCGAGATTATTTCTGGAGTTAGGGGGTAGGTTATGAAAAGGGAAGTTATTAGCACCTTTTCCATCCGTAGTTATCTACGGGATCTTAGTTGATTACTAGATCACTTGCTTTTTGTTTGAAAATGTGTTTGTGGTGTGAGTTTTGAAAGTATTTTGAAGACGTCTTTGTAATGGTTCTCGTTTCTATAAGAACACATACAAAGTGTTATTTTTGAAAATAGTTCAAAGAGGTGTTTGTGGAATGTGTTTTTGAAAGTGATTTTGAAAATCTGTCTTTGTAATGGTTCTCGTTTATATAAGAACATGTACAAAGAGCTTTGTCTTTTGAAAATGTTTCAAATGAAAGTGTTGGTGTATAAAAAAATGTTATTGTGAGCAGGCGAGCAACTATGAGCATCCTACCTACTCAAAAGGTCTTAATGTTCTTTTCCTCCCCCTTTATATGTTACTATCTTACCATTGATTTGGTAAGAAGCCCCATCATTGGATGTGAAGGGACAGGCGTGGGACATTTGTATAGTCATAGAAGGCAACTTATGGTACATTTTAGCAATGTCGTTTAGGGACTAGATCGTTTACCGAAGGCAACATTGAGGGTCATTGAGGGACTACGGTCTTTTATCGAGGGTCTTTTCTAAAAAGCCCATATTTGAGGGACATGACTATTTCTCTGAGGCAACAAGTGAGATTACCCTAAGGGTGCATGTGTGAATAGTGTGTTTGATTTTCATGCATTTAGTCTTTTATTTTTAGGTTGTCTACTTGTTTCTTTTTATCTTGCCATACATCCTAATTACTAACATTTATACAAAAGTAATAAAAATGCAGAAAATAAATTCTACACTATTACAACCATATTGAATAGCATGAAAATGTAAAGACAAAACAAAAGTAAAAGAAAGAAAGATGGATGCTTCGATCTAGGAAGAAAAACCCTTCGATTCTACCCTTTCTGGCTTCCTTCGATTTGGGCCTGGAGTCAGTGAGGTCATGCCTTTTGATTTGGGCTTAGCTTGAGGCATGAGATGCAGCCTTCAATTCTGCCTTCCTGCCTCCTTCGACTGGGGCATGGAATCAGCATGGCCATCCTTCTGGCTGCCTCTTTCGTTCAGCATGGAGTTCCCTCTTCACCTTATGTCCTTTGCTGCCTCCTTCGATTGGGGCTTGGAAGTCAGTGTGGAAGCCTAAGGCTTCGTTTCATACCTCCTTCCTCCAGTTACTTTCGTTTGAGGTTTTAAATAGCAACATGGCCTAAGGCCATGCTAGCATTACCTTATGGCCAGGTTAGTTCTTAAAGCATATTTAATAAACCAAGAAACAAACCAAAAGGAATAGCAATAAAAACAAACTAAAAGGGTGAAAACAAAAAGGAAATAAGTATTATGTGCATGCTTCAAACGAAGAGTTTAAGGTTAGAGTGACTTACCTGGCTTCAAGCTGGAATATGTGTTGGAACTTGAGTGACTTCCTAAATGCTTCTGGATTCGAAGGAAAGAAATGAAGGTGACGTTTCTAAGGCTGTATTTGAAGGATAAGAACAAGTGTGATGTTCTTTCTACTGGATTCAAAGGAAAATAAAGTGTGGGGGGATTGCTTCAGTTTCGAAAGAAGCAAGTGTTTAGATTTTGGGTTTGTGTTTGAAAATGTGTTTAAGTGTTTGAGTATGTTTGAGTTTTTTTTAAAGTTTGATGATGCGTTCCACCACCCACAAGTCTCTGGATGTGTTGTCCAACCCCCCTATACATGTTATGGAGCCTCTTATTTATAGGCAAAGCTGGCTGAAGTTTTGGAGGGAAAACAAAACAATTTGAACAATTTGAGTAAACTGCTTTTTGTAGCTTTTGAGGGACAGTGTTTGTATGCCATTTTGGTGTAAGAGTGGGGCAGTATTTCACGACTACCGCGAAGCAGTTTTGGAGCGTTATGGCCAGTGTACCAGGCCTGAACTTGGCAGCAAGCATCTTTTGAATATTTCATCTTTCGTTTTGACCACCCTTCGACCAGATTCTCCTTCAAACAACATTATTTAATAACCAACAAGTGTTTTTCGAATGGGTCACTTTTGTGCATCCTTCGAAGGATCCAAATGTGTGCCCCTTAGATGGGTCACCCAAGTATGCCTTAAGGTGGGCCTTGTAAGTCCTTCGAATGGGCCATCAAACATGTCCTTCAAATGGCACACCCATACATGTCCTTTGAAGGGGTCATGTATGTATCTTTGAAAAGGCCAAATGTGTCCTTCAAATGGACCATGTAATTCTTCGAATGGGCTAGTAAGGTATATCCTTCGACAGGGACTCCTAAGTATGCCCGTCAAATCCACCAACCATGTGTGTTGAAGGTTGTCAAGGGTGGAATTGAAGCATACTAAAGGGAAATGTGTCTAGTCAAAGCTAGTGTAAACATAGTCAATGCTCTGTCGAAGCCTGCATGCAGGAGGTCTAAACTTTGTGACTCCAAGCAAGCACACAAGAGCCCAATGCTCAAACGAAGACTTGCATGAAGGGAGTCACATTCCCAAACGAAAGAGGCATGCTAGGCTGGAAAAGATGTGCAATCGAAGGATGCCAAAAGGAGGCAAAAATATGCAATCGAAGGATGCCAAAAGGAGGCTTTTTTACCTTGGAATTGAAGGAGGCTACAGGAGGCTCTTGCCTTGTGCCCGCTGGCCTGGTGGGCGCCTCTTGCGCTCAAGAAAGGAGCTGTGGCTCAATCGAAAGTTACACATAGCCAATCATCACCTTGTGAATCAAAGCAAGCATAGAGGGAATTATTTGTCTAATCAACACAGGCATGTAAGCATCAAACATCCAAACGAAACAGGCATATAGGTAGTCATTGAATTGTGAACCATGTAAGTCTAGAGGTGAAATCGAAGGTGGCATGTAGGAAACTTTTGTCTTGTAAATCAAAGCCAGCATGTCAGAGGCCAGCTCCCAGTCGAAGAATGCAAGCCAAGCTTCCATTGTAAGATGCCAAAAGGCCAATCAAAGGAGCTGAATCGAAAAAGACTTGTTTTTCTCCAATTTGTCAAAAATATTATTTTTTTTACCTATTTCCCCCCTTTTTTAATAGTTTCCTTTTTAACTTAATACTAGAAAATCCCATTGTACTTGTGCAAGCTTGAATCTTGAGAATCCTTGTGAGAAAGGCCTTGAAAATTTTTGGGGTACAACACTGTGGAATAAAAAATGTTCGATGGTGACTTCATTGATTTCATCTCGATGATTTATGCAACCGGTTGTTTCAGCTGGCCACTTCACTAGGCATCGATTGACAAAATTTTGGTCCATCTCAGATTTGATCCTAGCTCTTGCTTTATTTTCATCGGGTGTTTATTTATATGCTTCAGTTTATTCATTTGTACATGATCATCTGAGCATATGTTTGCATTGAATTTTATTACTTTCCATATTGTTTATCTGTTGTGATGGATTCTGGTTCTCCATGTTGGGTGGGTGTTACTATTGAGGTAAAAGGCCTAATACCCAGGCCAGAGTGCACTAGGATACTAGGAATAGAGTGGGGGCATGACGGCTATAGGATATGGTCCGATTAGTGCAGTCATGTCATATACCACGCTCGAATGAGGTTCAAATGAATTACTATCGACACCCACGTTTGTGGTTAAGGCGGTAGTACTTTCAGGAGGACCCATAATTTTGAGTTACCTTTGACCTACCCTGACCTAGTCTTTACCCGTGAGTGGGGAGGGAATAATCTTTACAGGTACAGATGGTGACTATTTATTCAGATGGTCACCTTGTTCTGTTGGTGGCTATGGTTCTTTGGTTATGTTCTGGACATTTGATCCTGGTATATTCCACTTGTTCATAAATTATGTAATGGTCATCCACGGTACTTAGTTCCATTGTATCCTGAAATTGGTGTCGAACCTTTGACCCTATGATATTCGGATTATGTAGCAGATTTAAACAGCAGTTATCCAGAGGATTGTACAGTTGTTATGATGAACTTTTGAACCTATGGTATTGCACTTGCATCATATAATATTTATTTTCACAAAAAAGAAATGTGTAAAAATATTTGTAGGCATGAAAAGAGTTAGCACACATGTTCTTTCTATTTCCAAGGAATCGTGCTTGAGAACATCATGTTGTGTTTATCCATCTCTTACTTAATCGAAATCGAAATTAAAAGCATGCGGGTTCCTTGAAAATGATTGAACATGGAATTGCATCCACTCATTCACCTCATGCATCTTCATGCATTCATAACAGGTACTCAGAGTGGGGAGTTCCTATTCAGGTCCGATATTCTTTTCAGTGTTGTGAATCTTGACTTCTCACCGCTCTGTTATCCGAAAAATCCGTGGAACAACTTCGTGGGGAGTTGGATGAGATGAAAAAAAATCATATGGGGTTGTTTATCATGGACATGCAGGTCTTGGCCCATGGTCATAAATCCTTAAAGGGGAAAAGATAACCATTTAGAGACTCAATCGAGTCAAGTATGGAGTTCTGAAGTCAATGTAAGCAAAGGAAAGTGGTATTGTATACACTGTTGCAACAGGAGTTGTCATTAATCTCCAGCCTATGGGATATTTTTTCAAATCATGAGATACTTTGTGGGTCTCGCTCAGAACTTTGTGTTCCTAGATTTTCTCATCAGCAACTAGTTTCTAGTCTTCGAGGGAACCTATGGGGAAAAGCTTATCAGCAAAGGCAGAGAAAACCTGAGAAGCATGTCAATACAATCTCTATACCTTGCATCCAGTTACTTCCTCGTGTGTTGGAAGCTCAGTTGATTAAGCTTCGTGCTTTGGGTCATCCTCCCACAATTTCTCTCCTGATTTCGATGAAAATGCTGGATGTGTCTCCCATTCTAGGGCACCTGGTTATGATATTGAAAACTGAAAGGGGTTAAAGTATGAAGTCTGGAACTTGTCTGACTTCTTTTACAAGGTTCAGTCCAGGTTTGGCAAACCGTTCCATACTCTTTCTCCTCAGCTGAATGCTTCTTCTGTGTAGTAGAAGATATGGTGATACTTATGTGATGAAGAAGTATAAGGTATCGAGATCTTGGGCATGTACTGTTGTATAGAAGTAAAATACCTTAAAGGTCAAGTTTTACATTCATAGTTTATGATCTCATGTGTAGTAGAAGATCTTGGTACAATTTCTGGATTTTTGCTTTTGTGTAGTAGAAGACGATGCTTCTTTTTTGTAGTAGGAGACACTCCAAAATTCAGCGGTTGGATTTCTCTTCTGTGTAGTATAAGATGATTGGCCTTTCTTCTCTGTAGTAGAAGATACATTGTGATGCAGCTCATGCAAATTCTCTTGATAAAGAATTCATCACATATGTTGAGGGAATCCTATATGATTACCATATTGGGGCACCTGGCCATTCAACTGAAGGTTGTAAAGAAATCAAAGATAAGGTGCAAGACCTACTTGATGCAAAAGATATCATTCTCACACCAGTTGGTAAGATTTGAAGTCTCCCTTGACTCAGAAATGTCAAGACTTCCAAAGATCATCGCCTGAAGCAACAAGTCCATACGGAGACTAGTCTCCTCAACATGGAAATTTCAAATTACATTTTCATTCTCATTTGTAATCTTTCTTGTTTTGGTCCAGTACTTTCTTGTATGCAAAGTTTTCTTATTCTTAAATGTTAATCATAATGCATTGAATATGTTTGTCTTGAATTAATTCATTTGTATTCACTCTGTTGTACCCCAAAATTTTCCCTCCCTTTTCTTCAAGACATTTCTCACAAGAGATCTCAAATGCTCAAGGATTCTCAAAGAGTTTATCAGACAAGCTAACCTCCTAAGCACTGAGACCACAAATTAGGGTTTTGGTTTTCACAAGGAAAATTGCACTTCTAATGCCTCAAATGACTTTCATGATTCATTATAGGTCTCCAAGGACACTCATACCAAGTTTCAAGTCTTGCATCATAAATTGGCTCAGTCAGTTGCTCAGATGACTGAAAATCAGCTGTATTGGGTAAAAATAAATTGTGGGAAAAGAACAGTCAAACTTCAAGATTTTTGGTCCACATCAACATTTTTAAGTCATATTCATTAATTGATTAAGGGTTGATCAAAATTCCTTAAGAAAAGCGCTCAAATCATCAATGGGGGAAAATGTCAAAATTAGGGTTTTGATTGAGAATGATTGATCATTGACTTTTGACCTAATACATGACCTAATGGATTGAAGAATGATATTAAGGATTAAAACTCAATATCTTGACCTAATTTCATGGCTAAAATCATTTCTCAAGATTAAGGTATTGATAGTTGAAATTTGGATCAACTGATGAAAAGTCAACTGACACACAAAAGTCAAACTTTTACTTTTTTGGTCAACAATGAATTTCAAAGATCAATATTTATCAAGACATTCAAAAATATCAAACTTGATCATCAAGAATCAAGAAAGTCAACAAAAGTCAACAAAAGTCAAGATTTTCAATACTTAGAAAAATTCTAAGTGTTTTTTACCTTGATAATTTCATTACTTCATGATAATTTTTCACCAAGATGCAAGATGATTCAAGGAAAACTTTCAACATGAAATTTGTAGATCTTGATGAATTCTACAACTTAGTCCTTGGGGGTGGATGTCCAAAAAATGCTAAAATTTGAAGATATAGGCTCATGAAGTCATGACATTTTTACAAAACACAGTGAAAATTTTAGCAAGTCTGGTCAGATTTTTGTCCCAACTTCTTGGAAATTTTTTACCTAGTTCCAATTTGATTTAGAAAAAGTGGTCAACATGAAGGTTTTAGAAAATGTTTCAATCTTTCCAAAATGTTCAAGAAATTGAAGAGATCATTTTTGACCTAGGAGAATCGAAGAGAAGAATTTGGACATCCATTCTTGAATTTTAGGTCATTTTATGATGAACCTTATGATCCAATCCTCAAGCATGCTGGATAAATCTTGCTTTGCAGGATTCTAACTTGAAAATCACTCCATAATTAATTTTTTACACAACTGATTGAGCTATGATCCAAGTGCTTGAGCCATTGTCCAAGTGATTATTCAATTTTTGGCACAAAGTTAACATTGTCATTCTTGAAAAGTTGCTTTATACATAATGTCAACTCTCCTTGAGCCCATACATTTTGCTTCTAATTCTAAAACATTTCAAAGCAAGAAGCAACCATCTACAATCCTGCCAACCAACATATAAGCCCTTGTATTATGCATTGAAACTATGCATTTCAAGTTTACTTCAAAATTAAGTCATATAACCATAACATGTGATCTCTTTATTCTGATTACTATAAGTTATAAAACCTTTCCTCTATAAATAGAGAGGTTGTTTTCAAGCCATAGGACAAATGGACAAGCCTTGAAACACTCACAAACTACCTGAAACTCAGAATTACACAAAACCTCTATTGTTGCAACTTTTGGCCAAAAACTTAAAACACTTAATCCCCTCGTGTGTTCCCATTCTAAATCATTCAAACATCATCTACACATCATATAAAACTCATCCCCACCCCTATTTTATAACTGTAACTTCATCTTTATCATCCTCCAAACTCAAAAACAACAACCTGCAACTTGACTTCTCCAGGTAGTTTCAGCCACGTTCAGCTTAAAGTAAGCATTGCAATAGCTTCCTAGGAGTTCAGTGAAGCTATCCAGATCATCACAACACCTCCAAGAGGGCTCAAACTCCAAACATGATTTCCAGTTTTGAGGTAAGTTTTATCAACTTTGAACTTCCTATACAAGCATCATTATTTGTTACTTTATGAATAAAAATGTAGACATCATTGCCCTGAAGCTAACCATACCTTTAGTTTTCATTTATATTAACTATACATGGATAATTTTGGAAATGAAGTTTATGAAAAAATTAGGTTTTAATTTGGTACCAACAAAATTCTTGTTCATCTTTGATTTATAGCTTATGAAATTTATATGGTTGGATTCGTGGTGAAATTTCAAACAAGTTTCATGTTTACATTTTTCTGATTTGGTTGAGAAATGAGGAAGTTCCAAAAAATCAAAAATGGTGTTGTCGTTACTGTTAGCATGTGAAGGAGGAAGAAGATGAAGTTCAAAATTTAGAAATGAGTTAATTGTATATTTAGTTGAAGTTGTATTATAAACAGATGAAATAGCCATCCTAGTGGCAGAGAAGCGCGCGCTAAGGCATTTGTGAATAAGGACCTGCATTCGAGCCCCAGCGGTACACTTTTATTTTTCACACAATTTTCTATTTCAGATTCAATATAAATAGGCTGGGGCGTGCATGGTGTTTGTTGTACCCTAAAATTTTCCCTCTCCATTCTTGTTATACATGGCTTATGTTTCCTCATGTGCGTTCACTTGATGGCAGTTAGTCCGTGATAGATCTTGTATCCTACTGATTTGGGTTGCTAAGACCCCTAAGGCTTTGTGACATCTCAAGTTGAATCCTTGCATCCTCAAGAGAATTTAAGTCTGGATTGGTTTAGAAGGTTCAAGTGTTTGGAGTTCAATATTACTAAAGATTTTTCTGTTTCATGAAGCTACAAGGCTTTCGTACTCAAACTCCTTCCAAAAAGAATCAGGTTTTTTTTTGCAAAGCTAAGGCATTACTATTTTAAAATGGAGTAAATGCAAAGCGCGATACAAGCGATGAAAATAGTTGGATTAATATTGTGGTCAAGGCACATATGGTCACGATTCCTACCAAAAATATAATTGGACTTCTCTCACCAATCAAAATTTCGGGACATTATCGCGCAAAATACTTTGTGCAGTCATTTCCAGCATTGGTCGCACGAGTTTCTTTGGATTTCATTTCAAAAAAAACCTAAAAGTTCAAAATCTAAGTGTTCTTATGGAAGATTAGGTTTTCTTTATCTGAAGATCAAAAGAATTCAAGGAATTTTGAGAATTTGAGAAAGATGGAAATTGAATTTTGTTTCAAGCACCATTCTAAAGGAAATTCCAATGCACCATTGAAGATTTGTTACAATTCTTGCAATTTCATTTTTGGGTTATTAAAGATTCAAGAAGTTTTAGGTTTGTTACTAAGATTGGAAATTAGATTTTCATTTGATTTTGTGCCATATAGTTCTAAAGATCCAATTCCAAATTCAAGGGTTCAAAGTTCATATCATTATTTCCTCATCCATTTCGATCGTCATTCAAATCAAACAAGTTCCATTCCATTTTAAATATCATTCAATACATTTTTGGAAATTTATTGTTCAAATACATTCCAAATAATTACAAAGTTCAAATTACATTTTAAAGGCCTATTACATTTTTCTATCCTATTTTTTCTATTTTTCTAATACACCATTCAAGCAAAAGATTATTCATGCTCCTAGCCTTCAAGCTTCTTCTCCAACCCATGCCACGGTTTCCTTACCATCTTCCTCCACTCCTCATCAATCATACATGAAACAAAAATCAAGCAAGAGTTAGTTTATCAAACAATTCAAAAAGAACAAAACTACAAACAATGTTAAACTCATCATTAGGGTGGTTTTAATAATCATAAAATAGGGTGTTTTTATGTGCTAAGGCCTCAAACATTTAGTTCTATCATAGGAAAATATTATTGCAAATAACAAACTATGTTGGTTCACAATAGAGGAAAAGAAGCCCAACAGAATTTAAGCCCAACAGAATTTGAATTCAAGCCCAACAGAAAAAAGTCTCATACATGTTGTTTCACAAAATAAGAACATATATCATTGGCTTAGAAAATGTTACTTTTTGCAAATCACAAAGACAAATTTGGTTCACAAAAAGTACAAAGAATAATCAAATCAAATTTCAAAAGAAAACATCATGTTTCACGCAAAAACAACAAAGCCTCATGTGATTTCATATCAAAAGAAAACTTAGAATTTGTAAAGTCAAATCATGGGGAAAAGTAATTATGCTGCAAATCTCAAAAAAATATATAAAGAAATCTATTTGGTTCATAACAAAAGAGAAAAAACCCGAAAAGTACAAAGTTCAAAGTCAGCCACAAGTATAAAAACTTGTACAGAAAAGCAACAACCAACACCAAAGCAACAAGCAACCGATACAAAAGCCAACATCTATCACAAGTGGAATAACACAGCCAACAAGCAACCAATCCAACAAGCAAAAGTACAGTAACAAATTACAAAGTCTGTACAAAGTTCAAAAGTCAGCAAGCAAGTGTAGTGACAAAATAAGCTTCCCTCAAAGTCCATATCGGTATCAAAGTTGATAACTAAGCAAAGTCATCAAGCACAAGTTACAGTATAAAAATAGAACATGGTTCATAACAAAAAGAGGGAAATATTTCCAGCAAAGAAAAAATACAGAGATATAGATACAGATACAAAAAACGATACAAAGGCCGAAACAACAATATACAACCCTTATCTCATAACCCTTCATCAAAAATATGTTGAGTCCGAAGTAACAACAAACAACAATGTTACCCTCCTCTCAAAAACCATTTTCCAGCAAATCCAAAAAAAACACAGATAAACAAATATAGAGGTACAGAATCAAAGTAAAACTGAAACAACACACAAAACCCTAACAGTTTTGTTCATTATCATTTTTCAAAAACCTAATCCTTCAGAGTTCATAAAAGAGTAAGAGAAGGAAAGATCTCACCAAAATCATGAAAAAAAAGCAAATCAGAAGAGCAAAAATACACACCATCTGCAAAAACCAACACAAGATTAGCGCTCAGAAGAGCAAGCCGAACCCAACCATGTAAAAAAATTAGGTTTGGAACATTGTCTCCGTCGTGAGGCAATTTCCGGTGCGATGGCATCTTCTTCTCCGGCGAGGAAGAGGGACAGAGAGAAAGAGAGAAATTAGAACATGAGAGAGAGAGAGAGAGAGAGATTTTCTGTCAAAATGAGACTTTGTCTCATATTTTTTGTTTAATTAAACAACAACCTGTGCTAAACCCATTTTTTCTAGGCCCAAACCCTTTCCAGCATGCACCCCCCCCCCCCCAATTCCATTCTTACACCCTTCTCTTGCTGCACAATAACCTTTATGGGCCTTAAAACAATACCAAACCGGCCCAAACCTCCTGCCTACTCAGCGCACCCCCCATCTTGTTTTCGTTGCATTAATATTTTATGTTTGGGCTTCACCCCAAACCAGCACCAGGCCCAACCTCATTTTCACTCACACACCCCCTTCTTACTAACCATCACGTAGGCCCAACTGTTTTTTTTATTATTATTTTTCTGACTTACAAAAAAACTCCTCTTGAGCTAGGCTTAACCAAAAATCTCTTTTACACAAAAAAGGACCTAAATTCAATTTTTACCCCCTGACTTACTTCTTTTATATTTTTTATTTTATTTTCTTTCTTTAAATATTATTATTATAATTATTATTTTTATTAACAAAAAAAGACAAAATATTTATTTATTTATACTATATCTATTTATTTTATTTCAAGACCAAAAACATTAGAAAACATTTTGTTACAAACTTTATTTCTTTTTCTTAATCAATTTAATAATTAGACCTAGGTTTATTTATTTTCTTTTTTAATTCAAATTAACTTAGAATTTAGGGTTTCACTTAACCTAATTTATTTTTATGCTATTTTAGTTAATATTAAAATCTTTTCATAAAAACACTAAAAAATATTTTCTTTTCTAAATTAAGTTAATTTATTTTTCTTTTATTAAATCATTTTCTTTTAAGTTAATTAGGTCAAAACTATCTTTCTTAACAAACAAAATCCAAACAAAAATTCATTTCTTTTCCATTTATATCCTTGCATATTTATTCATTCTTGTACATTTAATTCTTGTGAATATTCAATATGGTGTAATAGATAATTAGGGCTTAATTTCTTGCAATCCCCATTTGTAAATTTGTATACCCCATTCCCATAAATGATGTAATAGCGTAGGACATTTACATTCCGCAATTTATCGCTTTCATATAAATGCTAGTAATTAAGGTTTGTATGGCAAGATAAAATCAATCTTAGAAAACCCTAATTTAAGATTAAACCAAGCATGAAATACAAAACACGTGCACACTTTACACCTCCAGGGTTAACTCCACATGTTGCCTTAAGAAATGGTCATGTTATGCATGTGAAACGTATTAGCAAAAACAATCAAGAAATACAAGATCATAGTCCCTCGATGACGCTACGAATATTTCCTTAAAAGTGATCTTAGTCCCTTAAAGAAAAAATGATAAGGTGTCTCACAACATTTCTATCCATGACTATACAATGACCCACGCCCGTCCCTTTACATCCAAAGATAGGGCTTCTTACCAACCAATGGTAAAATGGAAATATCAAAGGAAGAGAGAAATAAATAAAAGACTTTTGAGTAGATGGAACGTTCTTAGTTGCTTGCTCATAAAAATCTTCAAACAACAAACATCTTTTAAAATACACCAAACACTTTCAAAACATGAAATATTCTCAAAAATTCCAACACTTTGTATGCATTCTTATAGAGACGAGATTCACTATAAAGTTTGCCTACACGAAGGCGCTTTTCAAAAATACTTTCAAAACCCATCACAAACACATTTCAAGCAAAGCAATTTCAAAAGTGATCTAGCAAGCAACTAAGAGCCCATAGATAACTATGGATGAAAACGGTGCTAACACCTTCCCTTTTCATAACCTACCCTCCAAACTCCAGAAAATATCTCAAAGGTCTTTCATGTTCTTTTCACCCTTTCCTTATTGGATAAAAGAAAAGTCGATGGTGACTCTTGCTATCTGCAACAATTGCGATAAAACGCAAAACACCCAAGTCAGTTCTCCCACTATATTACAGAATTGGCGACTCTGCTGGGGACATACTTAAAAGTAGGGTTACCTTAGAGATTAGATCACCTTTAAAATTATTTCCTTGTTTGACTTGTTTGCTTTACATTTATGGGTCCTTACTTGGGTTTTTGATCCTCTACCCGGATCGGGGAACATTATTAGGTAATTAGCAATAGATCGTGGGGACTGTGCAGGGTATACCGACATGGTTAAAGCGATGGCTACGTTAGTGTGACATATTTATTGGTACTGGTATCCCTTGTGTTAAATCGAGGAGAATACGGGGACGCTGAGCAGTGTCATGAAGCACTAACTAACCTTAGAACCTTTAATTGAACAACTTGGCCATTAGGAAGTAGTGAGATAGCCGACTTTGGTGTAGATTTGAAGACTGGTTTATACTCGATGCTACGCTTATTGAGATCGGACTTTCGGGTATTTTTGGTCGCCAATAAAGAGGCTTACGCTGAAACAATGCCCGATGAAGAAAGATCAATGATATTGAGATTCCCTAGAACCTGATTACTTTCTAGGACAGGTTCAACCAACTAAACTTCAAGAGGGTACTTACCTATAAACTCCATGCAAGCCTAAACCTAAGGAATTATTTGCTTTGTTTGTATATGATTATTTATACATAACGACTTGCTTGCTTTATTCGTGTATGATTATTTGTACAAAACATCATGACATCATACCGTAGCATTTTCAATAACCATTTCAAGGATCTCAAGGGTTTATGATACATGGTTATATTGAACCAAACATCCATCAAGGGGCAAGAGGATTTATTTTCCTTTAGCCAAATGCTGTCAAAGATCAAAGCACGGTAACTTGAGTTAAGGGTTATGACCCACTTAACAAGGCGAGCTTGATTCTCGTAAAAGGACATTCAACAATACGAAGTTCTTCAAAGCTGTGATCAAAATTCAGCTTCTTACATTTTCTTGTGTTTACCCCGCGAGATCCTTGAAAACATTACATCCACGTATCATGCATCATATCATGACAGGTTTTCTCATCCACTTGTTTTTTATTTCAGTAAAAAATAGCTCTCGAACAAACTGTCCAAGACCTTCAGACTCAAAATGATCAGCTTCAAGTTTTGTTCCTGAATTTATCCAAGGGGCAAGAAGAAGGGAAAGCACTCCTCATTGAGAGCATGACCAAGAAGAATCCTGAAGATGACAAGGATGGCCAGCTAAAGAAATTACAAGCTGAGATAGCAACAATGAGAATCCAGATGTTGGGACAAATGGCTCTTATCCAAAACTTAGCTCGGGGGCAAGAAGAGTTGAGAGTTCTCGTCAACAAGCTTCATCAAGATGGATGTAATCGTATGAAACAATCAGTCAAAGGTGGAGATCAAGTCATTAATCAGCCTCTGATACAACAAAAAGAAGATTTGGTTGAGATAACACCTTTCAAAATGGCTGCTACGCCAAGAGTCCAACAATGGCCTCACCAACCACGACAGAGTGGCCCACGTAAGCAAGATACACCAAAAATACAATTTACCGAGGTCAACATGCCTTTGGCTCAATCATTGCATCATATGTTGGAAGCCGATCCGGTTACGTTAAGGGAGCCTCCTCAAAAACCTAACACTTCTGCTCCTAACTACAAATACAATAAAAGGTGTGCATACCACTCCAACAGTCAAGGACATGACATTAACCACTGTTGGGCGTTAAAGAACAAGATTCAAGACCTGATCGACAAAGGAGTGTTGGAATTTACACAAGATGGTCAACTAGAGTTTTTGTCACCCCTCAAAGACACACTATCTGAAGTGATAAATCTTAGGCAGAGAAATTTTTGTCCGTTCGAATTTCCAATTGTAATTTCTTGGTTTGTTTAAACATTTTCCTTATGTATGACTTTGGTTATTCTCATTAATGCATTGCATATGTTTGTCTTGAGTTAATCCATTCGTTTCCACTATACAGAATCTATACTTCTACTCCTTTTTGTATGATATTCAACTCTGGATTACAAGTTGTAAGCCTTTAGAGGGAAGATGACGAAAATAATACCATAATCTCATACAGTATACTTTTGGACAGATCTTGCTAACGATGTACATGCGTTGTTTCAAATCCTAAAACATTGGAGTTATAAGGAAGATAATCCCTAGTAAACCCATTTGAGCCAAAGAAGTAGGAGTTTTCTTTTCCACACAAACTGAAACCTTTAATCAAAACCTGGGGCAGGGTATTTTTCTCAGTTGATTCAAATGCGCATTCAGTCGTAAGCTGTCACTTCACAATGAAAAACCCATAAAATAGGCAGTCTTTACCTCTCACAAGAAAAACCCATTAGGTCAAAACCTACGAAGGAGACTTAAGAATATTGGGGCATCCCGATGATTGTAATCTCAAAATAAAAATAGTCAGGAAAAAGTTAGGGATAGTAGATCAAAAAAGAGGTCACTACAAATCCTCACCAATATGAAAAATGTTACAAAAATGACGGCCTTCCCAAATAAACTTCTAGTATCCAAACCATCACCAAAATTTTATTCCAGATTCTAGTAGGAGATAAACGAGTGATCGACTGAGTTTAGGACTGGAGAACATCATGGAGAACGAGTTGGGTACAAATAAACTTTGAGCCTTATCCTTTGTTTCTTAAACCGTGAACCAGGTCACGTTACAACCCTTTAAAACTCCTAATTGAAGCATAGGTTAGTTTGAAAGCATGTTGTTATAAAAGGCATCCTGACTCCTGTAAGGTTTATTGTAGATCCCGAGTTGAATTCATATTCTTACAAATTTTTTTGCTCTTTAAAAGTGCAGTTTTCAAAAAAATTATCAAGACAAACATAAACTTTGCATTGTTTGAATACCACTGTTTGCATAGGGCTAGATGTTTGACAACAGAGAAATTCGCACGATGAATATCCAATGAACGAAAACTCTCTTAATAAACAAGAATCACTTCAAAGGGAAAGACACCTCCAATGACAAAATCTCTCACAATCAAGGGGCGCGGCATGATCAGTGTCCAACACATCTAGGGAAGTCAAGTCGAGATTCAAAGAATCTCTCAAAGAAATGTTGAATAACTAGGGGCAAATCTCCATCCGAATCACTCAAGAGGCAATGCTACATTGATCATGGGCTTGGACAAAATCCACTATGAAGACTTCAGGTACCACCAAATTGCTTGCCTATGCCAGTAGTATCAGATTGTGTAGGTACCATGTCTTCAGATCCTTCCATGACAGCTCTTAGAAAATTCTGAGACTTGACCAAAGATCTTGGGTACCACCAAATTGCTTGTAGTATCAGATGGTGCCAGTATCATGTCTTCGGATCCTTCCATGACAGTTCTTAGAAAATTCAGAGACTTGACCAAAGATCTTGGGTACCACCAAATTGCTTGTAGTATCAGATGGTGTCAGTATCATTTCTTCGGATCCTTCCATGATAGTTCTTAGAAAATTTTGAGACTTGACCAAAAATCTTGGGTACCACCAAATTGCTTGTAGTATCAGATGGTGTCAGTATCATGTCCTTGGATCCTTCCATAATAGTTCTTAGAAACTGTGGAGACTTGACCAAAGATCTTGGGTACCATCAAATTGCTTGTCTGTGCCAGTAGTATCAAATGGTGTCAGTATCATGTCTTCGGTTTCTTCCACGACAGTCTTAGAAAGGATACTTAGGAAGTTCAAGACTACCGGAAATGTGATCAAAATCTCAAAAGTGCACCAGATTAACTCTAGGGGAAAACAAACTGCCACATGTGAAAGGTCGTGTGCGATCGAAAAATTAATTTCTGGTATTTCTATAACACTTACTACCGTAGACAATGACAATTATACATACCATGGACATAGTAGGAAAATACTACACATGAAGAGAGACCCGCTAGGTTGACATACCTAGGAAAAAATAAGGGCATTCCGGCGAACCAATAGGTTTGGGAAAAATTTAGGGATATATTCAAAGAATTGTACACCCAACAAGTCAAAAACCTAAAAAGGCGGCTTGGGAAAAAAAGGGTATCCCGGTGGACTGAAAGTATGAAAAGACGGTCTAGGAAAAAGTTAGGGATTAAAGCGTACGACTGTGTCTCGTTATCTCATCAATTTATCTATCAGTAAAAGATTTGTCACTCTGACAGAATTCAAACTATCTACAAATCCCCACAAGGCCAATTTCATGGATATCCCCACAAATTTGAATTCATGAAATCTCCAACCAGAGTTTCAATCTTCGAAAAATTCTCTCTCAGCTGATTTGGTCTTAAAAGAAGAAGACTTATGGAGTTCTTCCTAAAGAATTCACTCCACCAAATGCATCGTCTAAATATTCTCTTCAACAGGGCTTATTTCCCCCCAATAAAACTCCAAACTCCCCAGTTTGATTTTGCCTCTCATACTACTACAAATCAATAAGACAAGACCCCTTAACCTCCAGTTAAGTCATTACCATCCTCAACGGAGTCGTTAGTATCACCAAAAGTTGCTGCGAAGCCTGGAATCTGACCAGATAATAGTTGACTTCTTTTTCTTCAAAGAAAATTACTATAAAGCCTGGACCCGACCAGACAATAGTTTAACTTCAAGCAACTTACTATGAAGCCTGGACCCGACCAAATGTTATTTCAACTTCATTCTTATCCAAACAAGTTACTACAAAGCCTGAACCCGACAAGAAAACAGTTTGAGTTGCTGAAACTTGGACCCGACCAGATAACAGTTAATCTCAGTTTTAAGTTACTAAAGTCTGGACCCGACCAGATAATAATTCAACTTCTCCAATCATTATTGAAACCTGGACCCGACCAGAAAACAGTTTGAGCTTCTAAATCCTGAATCTGACCAGATAATAGTTTAACTTCTTCAAATTTCTGCGAAACCTGGAATCTGGCCAGATAACAGTTAATTTCCTCTTCCCCAGTAGAGTTTTCCACTATTCCCAGTGAGTTGATGTAAATCCTAGAATCTAACTAGATAACAGTTAACTTCCTTATCCTTAACAAGTTGGTGTGAAACCTGGAATTTGACCAGATAACAACTAAACTTTCTTCTTCTCCGATCAAGAGTTAATTCCCCATTAGAGCAATGGACAATGACAAATCTTGATCTCTTTCCCCCAAGCAGAAATCAACACTCTCCATAGAGTATTCTCAAGCAAAGTCAATGTTCCCTAGCGGAGTTTCCCTTAACAAAACAGGAATCCCCAGCAGAAGCATTTTAAACAAAGTTTGAAGATACACATATTCTTCATCTCCAACAGCAATCCAGGATTTGACTTCCTAAAGCTCCCCGGTATTTGTCAAGGATAAACTTCAAAAATACTACACATTCATAACATCACATGACATACATGATAATTTCATACAACACAGTCTCATTTATTTTGAGAACATCATGCATACATTTGCATGCAACTAATCCCGTTTCCTTGCAGGAAAAAAGTTCAATCAACAATCAAACACCTCTTCTGTTTAGATTTACTTCTTCCAGTTAAAGACAAGCAAATATCATCAATATTTCCAAAATAGTTCAGAGATTAATTCCCGAAGCAAGCCGGGGCAACTATCTCTACGACCAATAAAAAGCGGGTCCTGGATTAACACCTGAAACAAGACAGGGAAACTATTTGTGGACAACCAATTGTAGATTAATACCTGAAACAAGACAGAAACACTATCTACATGAGCAGATTGAAGATTAACTCCCAAAATAGGATGGGGAAACTATCTTTCTTTCTCTTTGGTTAGACAAAGATCAATTCTCGAAACAGGACGGGGCGACTATCTTTATTACCAATGGTATGAACTCCCAAAATGGGATGGGTTTACCAACAAACTGATTGTATATTAATACCTGAAATAAGACAGGACAACTATCTACATGAGCAGATTGAAGATTAACTCCCGAAACAGGACAGGGAAACTATCTTTCTTTCTCTTTGGTTAGATAAATATCAATTCTTGAAATAGGACGGGGAGACTATCTTTATCACCAATGGTATGAACTTCTGAAACGGGATGGGTTTACCAATAAAATGATTATATATTAATACCTGAAACAAGACAGGACAACTATCTACATGAGCAGATTGAAGATTAACTCCCAAAATAAGACGGGGAAACTATCTTTCTTTCTCTTTGGTTAGATAAAGATCAATTATCGAAACAGGACGGGGAGACTATCTTTATCACCAATGGGACGGGTTTCCAACAAATTGGTTGTAGATCAATACTCGAAACAAGATGGGGTGACTATCTACATGACAAACACTTCCTTTAAGACATCTATTGTTTCAGTTTAAATCGGCCATTGATTTATCCTAATTTTGTTCCAGTATACACATTCCCTGGTTCAGTTAAATCGCTCCGAAGATTTATACCGATTCGCTATCCGGTGAAAAATTACTCAAGACATTCGCTGTTTCAGTATAAGTCGATCAAAGATTTATTCTGATATTCCTTCCAATCTCTACCTACAGTCACTTTGGATGGCATCTATAATCCCATCTCCAACGACCCCCTATCATTTTGGATGGAATCTATAAGCCCATCTCCATAATTCTCTGTCACTTTCGGGTGGCATCTATAAGCCCATCTCCGATAGTACTTCATTACTTTCCAAATGGAATCTTTAAGCCCATTCCAGACACAATTCGCTAATACATCAGTGAGTGCAAATTTCTGGGCACTTTAGTATTCAATCATCTTCCACCTTCAAGCTACGAACGATGACATGCCATTCTCGCTTTTCAGAATTAAGAAAATTGAACATGGCAGTTGTTGTACCCTAAAATTGTACCTCTCCATTCTTGTTGCACAAGGCTTGTGTTTCCTCATGTGCGTTCACTTGATGACAATCTATCTGAGATAGATCTCGTATCCTATTGATTTGGGCTGCTAAGACCCCTAAGGCTTTGTGACATCTCAAGTTGAATCCTTGCATCGTCAAGATAATTTAAGTTTGCATTAGTTTAGAAGGGTTAAGTGTTTGGAGTTTAAGATTACTGAAGATTTTTCTGTTTCATGAAGCTACAAGGCTTTCGTACTCAAACTCCTTCCAAAAAGAATCATGTTTTTATTTGCAAAGCTAAGGCATTACTGTTTGAAAATGGAGTAAATGCAAAGCGCGATACAAGCGATGAAAATTGTTGGATTAATATTGTGGTCAAGGCACATATGGTCACTATTCCTACCAAAAATACAATTGGACTTCTCTCACCAATCAAAATTTATGGACGTTATCATGCAAAATACTTTGTGCAGTCATTTCTAGCATTGGTCGTGCGAGTTTCTTTGGATTTCATTTCAAAAAAACCTAAAAGTTCAAAATCTAAGTGTTCTTATATAAGGTTAGGTTTTCTTTATCTGAAGATCAAAAGAATTCAAGGAATTTTGAGAATTTGAGAAAGATGGAAATTGAATTTTGTTTCAAGCACCATTCTTAAGGCAGTTCTAAATCACTATTCAAGATTTGTTACAATTATTGCAATTTCATTTTTGGGTTATTAAAGATTCAAGAAGTTTTAGGTTAGTGACTAAGATTAGAAATTAGAGTTTCATTTAATTTTATGCCATATAGTTCTAAAGAGTCAATTCGAAATTCAAGGGTTCAAAGTTCATATCATTCTTTCATCATCCATTTCAATCTTCATTCAAATCAAACAAGTTTCGTTCCATTTTAAATATCATTCAATACATTTTGGAAATTTATTGTTCAAATACACTCCAAATAATTACAAAGTTCAAATTACATTTTAAATGCCTATTACATTTTTCTATCCTATTTTTTCTATTTTTCTAATACACCATTCAAGCAAAAGATTCTTCATACTCCTAACCTTCAAGCTTCTTCTCCAAGCCATGCCACCATTTCCTTGCCATCTTCCTCCACTCCTCATCAATCATACATGAAATAAAAATCAAGAAAGACTTAGTTTATCAAACAATTCAAAAAGAAAAAACTACAAATAATGTTGAACTCATCATTAGGGTGGTTTTAAGAATCAGAAAATAGGGTGTGTTTGTGTGCTAAGGCCTCAAACATTTAGTTCTATCATAGGCCAATATTATTGCAAATCACAAACTATGTTGGTTCACAATAGAGTAAAAGAAGCCCAACAGAATTTAAGCCCAATGGAATTTAAATTCAAGCCCAACATAAAAAAGCCTCATACATGTTGTTTCACAAAATTAGAACATATATCATTGGCTTAGAAAATGTTAATTTTTGCAAATCACAAAGACAAAGTTGGTTCACAAAAAGTACAAAGAAGAATCAAATCAAATTTCAAAAGAAAACGTCATGTTTCACGCAAACAAAACAAAGCCTCGTGTGATTTCATATCAAAAGAAAACTTAGTATTTGTAAAGTCAAATCATGGGCCAAAGTAATTATGTTGCAAATCTCAAACAAAATTTATAAAGAAATCTGTTTGGTTCACAGCAAAAGAGAAAAAACCAGAAAAGTACAAAGTTCAAAGTCATCTACAAGTACAAAAACTTGTACAGAAAAGCAACAGCCAGCACCAAATCAACATGTAATCGGTGCAAAAGCCAGCATCTATCACAAGTGAAATAACATAGGCAACAAGCAACCAATCCAACAAGCAAAAGTACAGCAACAAAGCATAAAGTATGTACAAAGTTCAAAAGTCAGCAAGCAAGTGTAGTGATAAAACAATCTTCCCATAAAGTCTGTATCAGTATCAAAGTTGCTAACTAAGCAAAGTCGGCAACCACAAGTTACAGTATAAAAACCAAACATGGTTCACAATAAAAAGGGGGGAAATTTTCCAGTAAAGAAAAATATACAGAGATACAGATACAAAAAACCATAGAAAGGCCGAAACAACAATATACAACCCTTATCTTATAACCCTTCATCAAAAATATATTGAGTCCTAAGTAACAACAAAAAGCAACGTTACCCTCCTCTCAAAAACGATTTTCCAGCAAATCCAGAAAAAACACAGATACACAAATATACAGAGGTATATAATCAAAGCAAAACCGAAACAACACACAAAACCCTAGTAGTTTTGTTCATCATTATTTTTCAAAAACCTAATCCTTCAGAGTTCAAAAAATAGTAAGAGAAGGAAAGATCTCACCAAAATCATGTAGAAAACGAAAATCGGAACCCTTAGGGTTCTGGTCATCCCCTTTTAGATCTATGCAAAAATACGCATCATCTACAAAAACCAACACAAGATTAACATTCAGAAGAGCAAGCTGAACCAAACCATGTAAAAAATTAGGTTTAGATCATCATCATCGTCGCCACCATCGTAAGGTGATTTCCAGTGCGGTGGCATCTTCTTCCCCGTGCGAGGAGTAGGGATAGAGAGAACGGGAGAAATTAGAACATAAGAGAGAGAGAGAGTTTCTGTCAAAATGAGAATCTGTCTAATATTTTTTGTTTTTTTAAACAACAAGCTGGGCTACATCCATTTTTTCTAGGCTCAAACCCTTTCCAGTGCGCACCCCCCAATTCCATTCTTACACCCTTTTCTTGCTGCACAATAGTTAGAACATAATTTGGTTCTACATCCCAGCAAGAGTTTTGATGATAACAAATACATGATATAAAGAACAAATATGCTCACTAATAAAAGTATATTTACATGCAGGAAGTTCTGATGTGATAAAGATGTTCTAATGCAACTGGAAGTTCTGCCAGAACATCACCAGAAGTTCCCCGAAGTTCTGATGTGAAAAATATGCTCTGATGCAATTGGAAGTTCTGCCAGAACATCACCAGAAGTTCTGATTATGCGAGCACAGAAGTTGAGAGGACAATGAAAGATTCATACGCATCAAATATGCATGACACGCTTATATGAAGAAGTTCTGTTTGAACTTCTGAATGCAGCAGCGCTGCAAAACAGAACCTCTGATACTCTGATGTGCAAAGTTTTTATCAAGCTGTAAAGGACTCTCAACGGTAACATTCATCCTCTGATTTAAGAAGCTCTGAAGCGTTACAACTTCATCAATGCAAGATCACAAGTAACGGCTAAAAATAGACAAAGATCTCCTGATTTGGAGAGCTCACTAACGCGTGTTATGGACATACCAAAAGTATCTTCTTATGTCACTATTGCAAGGCCTATTTAAAGCTGACAAGAAGAAGATTTCAAGATGATGAACAACTGCTCCCAAACATAAAAACTCACGTGAAAAGTAAACAACGCAACTATCAATCTTCATCCTCAATGTTCAATATTAAATTGTGTAAAACATCACAAGTTTGTGATACTGTTTATTAGAAACATCATTGTACACTTTTATACAATTATCTGTTTAGTGAATTTCCTTAAGAAAATCAGGTTGTGGTTTTGGACTCAAGAAGACTTTAACAGTTGTTAAAGTAGAATTGTAATCAAGTTTGTGATTAGTGAGTTAGGTCCTCGTTGGAGAGAGGCGAAATCACCTTGGCGGGTGGACTGGAGTAGTTTGAGATCAAACGAACTTGGATAAAAATACTATTTCATTGCGCTTTTGATTTTAGGATTTCAATTGAACCCCCCCACCCCCCCTTCTTGTGTTTTTCACTTCTTCAATTGGCATCAGAGCTCCTAGATCTGGGTGCAGACACTTAACCGTGTTAGATAAAGATCCAAAGGGGAAAAACACTATGATGGGAACAAGTTAGAACATCAGCAGTAGCCCTCCAATATTTGATGGTGAAAATTTTGACTACTGGAAGGATATGATCTGAAGTTTCTTCCTAGCCTATGATGCTCACCTCTGGGATGTGGTAACTGATGGATACATACATCCTATTGATGAAAGCGGTCAGAAGATTGATAGAAAAAGGATGACAGGTCATCAAAAGCAAGACTTCGGAAATCATCACAAGGCCAGAACGATTCTCTTGAGTGCCATCTCATATTCAGGGTATGAGAAGATCACAAACAGAGAAACAACTCACAACATGTTTGATTCTCTGAGAATGACGCATGAAGGAAACATGCAAGTAAAAGAAACCAAAACCCTTGCGCTCATTCAGAAGTATGAAGCCTTCAGAATGGAAGAAGACGAAACCATTGAAATAATGTTCTCTAGATTCCAAACTCTGGTAGCAGGGCTAAAGGTGTTTGACAAAGGGTACTCAACTGCTGATCATGTAAAGAAGATCATCAGAAGTTTACCAAAACAATGGAGACCAATGGTCACAATTCTCAAACTAGAAAAAGATCTGAACATAATATCTCTAGAAGAACTTGTCAGCTCCCTCAGAAGCCATGATATAGAATTAGAAGATGATGAGCCTCAGAAGCAATGTAAGTCTCTCGCTCTAAAATCTAACAATTATGAAACCAAAATTTTGCAGGAAGAAGCAGAAGCAGAAAACTCTGGAGAATTCTCTTCAGAAGAAGAAGAACTATTATTTCTATCCAGAAGAATCAATCAGTTGTGAAAGCACAGGCAGAAGAATTTTAGAAACTCCAGAAGAACAGGAAATGACTCTGAACAATCCTCTGGATACAGAAAATTAAGTAACAGAATCATTACCTGCTATGAATGCAATAAATAATGTCACTAAAAAAGTGATTGTCCAAGGGTTCACATGGAGAAACATAAAAGGAAGTTCGTTAAGGAGAAGAAGAAAAGTCTTATGGCAACATGGGATGTCTCTGAATCTTCTGAAGCTGAATCAGAGTCAGATGATGAAATAGAAAACATAGCTCTCATGGCAAATGTGTCAGAAGACAGTGAAGCTTCTGGTTCATACTCAATTATACACTGAAGAGGTATTCCCTAACTTTGCTATTAATTTCACTAAAGCTGAACTTGCAGAAAGTCTGAGTTAAATTTTGGAAAGGTATCAGCAGCTTAGAGTCAAATTCAAGAACCTGAAAACGGATCTTGCTTCTGACTCTAAAGAAACCGAGAGTCTGAGATTAGAAAACTCTGAGTTAAAAGAAAATATTTCAAAATTGGAAAATGATTTACAAAACTCTCAGAAGGAAATAATCTCAGAGGATCCCAGTAATACTGAAAAGATCATAAAGGAATATGATCAAAGATTTCAGAAGTTTCTGGCTAAAACATAGATAGAAGAAAAATGGCTTCAATGATCTATGGAGTCAATAGGAATGGCATAATAGGTATAGGATACAAAGGTAAAGAATCCCAACCTAAGAAAGTTAAGGATTTGGTTATCAAACGCACTTCTCTCTATTCTCACTCCACCACTGGGAAAACACAAGATATAAAACATGCTGGTAAGGCGTTTTATACTAAACCAAAATTCAAATAGAATTTTAGAAATTCTAACAATCATGGACCTAGAAAGATATGGGTACCAAAAGATAAAATCATCTATGTTGCAGATATTTTTAATAGCAAGGTTGAAACTCCAGTATTAACTCCTGGACTCTGCATGTTCTCTACACATGGAGGAAAGAAAGCATATGTTCCAAAGCCTGGAATTTAAAAGATTCATAGGTTTCAGAGGCAATCAGAAACCGAAGATTACTGGCTCTGAAACTATTTGAAACAGGAATGGAAATACAGCATCAGAAGCTCTCTAAAGAATCTCAAGTGCATCCAGAAGAGGATGTCACACTATTTCAAGCACTTCTGTCAGAGTAAGCCAATCAGAGTCTTCACCACTTTTTGATTCTTGACAAAAAGGGGGAGAATGGAGAATATTTTGACTCATAATCAGAAGATCGTTAGGGAAGTATTTTATTTTCTCGTTAGATGAGTACTCTACTCAGGGGGAGCCTTCCTTTTAATTTTTGTTCTTTATTTTCCATCAAAATATAGTAGTTTTTGTCATCATCAAAAAGGGGGAGATTGTTAGAACATAATTTGGTTCTACATCTCAGCAAGAGTTTTGATGATAACAAACACATGATATAAAGAACAAATATGCTCGCTAATAAAAAGTATGTTTACATGCAGGAAGTTCTGATGTGAAAAAGATGTTCTAATGCAACTGGAAGTTCTTCCAGAACATCACCTGAAGTTCCCAGAAGTTCTGATGTGAAAAAGATGTTCTGATGCAATTGGAAGTTCCGCCAGAACATCACCAGAAGTTCTGATTATGCAAGCACAGAAGTTGAGAGGACAATGAAAGATTCATATGCATCAAATATGCATGACACGCTTATATGAAGAAGTTCTGTTTGAACTTCTAAATGCACCAGCGCTGCAAAACAGAACCTCTGATACTCTTATGTGCAAAGTTCTGATCAAGTTGTAAAGGACTCTCAACGGTAACATTCATCCTCTAATGTAAGAGGCTCTGAAGCGTTACAACTTCATCAATGCAAGATCACAACTAACGGCTGCAAACAGACAAGGATCTCCTGATTTAGAAAGCTCATTAACGCGTGTTATGGACATACCAAAAGTATCTTCTTATGTCACTATTGCAAGGCCTATTTAAAAGATGACAAGAAGAAGATTTCAGGATGATGAACAACTGCGCCCAAACATAAAAACTCACGTGAAAAGTAAACAACGCAGCTATCAATCTTCATCCTCAACATTCAATACTAAATTGTGTAAAACATCACAAGTTTGTGATACTGTTTATTAGAAAAATCATTGTACACTTTTATACAATTATCTATTTAGTGAATTTCCTTGAGAAAACTGGGTTGTGGTTTTGGAATCAAGAAGACTTTATCATTTGTTAAAGTAGAATTGTAATCAAGTTTGTGATTAGTGAATTAGGTCCTCGTTGGAGTGAGGCGAAATCACCTTGGCGGATGGACTGGAGTAGTTTGAGATCAAATGAACCAGGATAAAAATACTGTGTCATTGCGCTTTTGATTTTAAGATTTCAATTTAACCCCCCCTTCTTGTGTTTTTCACTTCTTCAATTGGCATCAGAGCTCCTGGATCTGGGTGCAAACACTTAACCATGTCAAATAAAGATCCAAAAGGGAAAAACACTATGGTGGGTACAAGTCAGAACATCAGCAGTAGCCGTCCAATATTTTACGGTGAAAATTTTGACTACTGGAAGGATATGATCAGAAGTTTCTTCCTAGCCTATGATGCTGACCTCTAGGATGTGGTAACTGATGGATACATACATCCTGTTGATGAAAGCGGTCAGAAGATTGATAGAAAAAGGATGACATGTCATCAAAAGCAAGACTTCGGAAATCATCACAAGGCCAGAACGATTCTCTTGAGTACCATCTCATATTCAGAGCATGAGAAGATCACAAACAGAGAAATAGCTCAGAACATGTTTGATTCTCTGTGAAAGACGCATGAAGGCAACTTGCAAGTAAAAGAAACCAAAGCCCTTCCGCTCATTCAGAAGTATGAAGCCTTCAGAATGGAAGAAGACGAAACCATTGAGACAATGTTCTCTAGATTCCAAACTCTGGTGGCAGGGCTAAAGGTGATGGACAAAGGGTACTCAACTGCTGATCATGTAAAGAAGACCATTAGAAGTTTACCAAAACAATGGAGACCAATGGTCACAACTCTCAAACTGGAAAAAGATCTGAACATAATATCTCTAGAAGAACTTGTCAGCTCCCTTAGAAGCCATGAGATAGAATTAGAAGATGATGAGCCTCAGAAGCAATGTAAGTCTCTCGCTCTGAAATCTAACAATTATGAAACCAAAATTTTGCAGGAAGAAGCAGAAGCAGAAAACTCTGGAGAATCCTCGTCAGAAGAAGACAAACTATTCTTCTATCCAGAAGAATCAATAAGTTGTGGAAGCAAAGGCAGAAGAATTTTAGAAACCCCAGAAGAACAGGAAATGACTCTGAAAAATCCTCTGGAAACAGAAAATCAAGTAACATAATCATTACCTTCTATGAATGCAATAAACAAGGTCACTACAAAAGTGATTGTCCAAGGCTTCACAAGGAGAAACATAAGAGGAAGTTTGTTAACGAGAAGAAGAAAAGTCTTATGGAAACATGGGATGTCTCTGAATCTTCTGAAGCTGAATCAGAGTCAGATGATGAAAGAGCAATCATAGCTCTCATGGCAAACGTGTCAGAAGACAGTGAAGCTTCTGGTTCAGACTCTGAATCAGACACTGAAGAGGTATTCCCTAACTTTGCTATTAATTTCACTAAAGCTGAACTTGAAGAAAGTCTGAGTGAAATTTTGGAAAGGTATCAGCAGCTCAGAGTCAAATTCAAGAACCTAAAAAAGGATCTTGCTTCTGACTCTAAAGAAACCGAGAGTCTGAGATTAGAAAACTCTGAGTTAAAAGAAAATATTTAAAAATTGGAAAATGATTTACAAAACTCTCAGAAGGAAATAATCTCAGAGGATCCCAGTAATGCTGATAAAATCATAAAGGAATATGATCAAAGCTTTCAGAAGTTTCTGGCTAACAACATAGATAGAAGCAAAATGGCTTCAATGATCTATGGAGTCAGCAGGAATGGCAGAATAGGTATAGGATACAAAGGTAAAGAATCCTAACCTAAGAAAGTTAAGGATTTGGTTATCAAACGCACTTCTCTCTATTCTCACTCCACCACTGGGAAAACACAAGATATAAAACATGCTGGTAAGGCGTTTTATACTAAACCAAAATACAAATAGAATTTTGGAAATTCTAACAGTCATGGACCTAGAAAGATATGGGTACCAAAAGACAAAATCATCTATGTTGCAGACATTTTTAACAGCAAGGTTGAAACTCCAGTATTAACTCCTGGACTCTGGATGTTCTCTACACATGGAGGAAAGAAAGCATATGTTCCAAAGCCTGGAATTTAAAAAGATTCGTAGGTTTCAGAGGCAATCAGAAACCGAAGATTACTGGCTCTGAAACTATTTGAAACAGGAATGGAAATACAGCATCAAAAGCTCTCTAAAGAATCTCAAGTGCATTCAGAAGAGGATGTCATACTGTTTCAAGCACTTTTGTCAAAGCAAGAAAATCAGAGTCTTCACCACTTTTTGATTCTTGACAAAAAGGGGGAGAATGGAGAATATTTTGACTCATAATCAGAAGATCGTGAGGGAGGTATTTTATTTTCTCGTTAGCTGAGTACTCTACTCAGGGGGAGCCTTCCTTTTAATTTTTGTTCTTTACTTTCCATCAAAATATACTAGTTTTTGTCATCATCAAAAAGGGGGAGATTGTTAGAACATTATTTGGTTCTACATCCCAGCAAGAGTTTTGATGATAACAAACACATGATATAAAGAACAAATATGCTCGCTAATAAAAAGTATGTTTACATGCTGGAAGTTCTGATGTGAAAAAGATGTTCTAATGTAACTGGAAGTTCTGCCAGAACATCACCAGAAGTTCCCAGAAGTTCTGATGTGAAAAAGATGTTCTGATGCAATTGGAAGTTCTTCCAGAACATCACCAGAAGTTCTGATTATGCGAGCACAGAAGTTGAGAGGACAATGAAAGATTCATATGCTTCAAATATGCATGACACGCTTATATGAAGAAGTTATGTTTGAACTTCTGAATGCACCAGCGCTGCAAAACAGAACCTCTGATACTCTTATGTTCAAAGTTCTGATCAAGTTGTAAAGGACTCTTAACGGTAACATTCATCCTCTAATGTAAGAGGCTCTGAAGTGTTACAACTTCATCAATGCAAGATCACAACTAACGGCTGCAAACAGACAAGGATCTCCTGATTTGGAAAGCTCATTAACGCGTGTTATGGACATACCAAAAGTATCTTCTTATGTCACTATTGCAAGACCTATTTAAAGATGACAAGAAGAAGATTTCAGGATGATGAACAACTGCGCCCAAACATAAAAACTCACGTGAAAAGTAAACAACGCAGCTATCAATCTTCATCCTCAACATTCAATACTAAATTGTGTAAAACATCACAAGTTTGTGATACTGTTTATTAGAAACATCATTGTACACTTTTATACAATTATCTGTTTAGTAAATTTCCTTGAGAAAATTGGGTTGTGGTTTTGGACTCAAGAAGACTTTACCATTTATTAAAGTAGAATTGTAATCAAGTTTGTGATTAGTGAATTAGGTCCTCGTTGGAGAGAGGCGAAATCACCTTGGCGGATGGAATGGAGTAGTTTGAGATCAAATGAACCAGGATAAAAATACTGTGTCATTGCGCTTTTGATTTTAAGATTTCAATTTAACCCCCCCTTCTTGTGTTTTTCACTTCTTCAATTGGCATCAGAGCTCCTGGATCTGGGTGCAAACACTTAACCATGTCAAATAAAGATCCAAAAGGGAAAAACACTATGATGGGTACAAGTCAGAACATCAGCAGTAGCCCTCCAATATTTTACGGTGAAAATTTTGACTACTGGAAGGATATGATCAGAAGTTTCTTCCTAGCCTATGATGCTGACCTCTAGGATGTGGTAACTGATGGATACATACATCCTGTTGATGAAAGCGGTCAGAAGATTGATAGAAAAAGGATGACATGTCATCAAAAGCAAGACTTCGGAAATCATCACAAGGCCAGAACGATTCTCTTGAGTACCATCTCATATTCAGAGCATGAGAAGATCACAAACAGAGAAATAGCTCAGAACATGTTTGATTCTCTGAGAATGACGCATGAAGGCAACTTGCAAGTAAAAGAAACCAAAGCCCTTCCGCTCATTCAGAAGTATGAAGCCTTCAGAATGGAAGAAGGCGAAACCATTGAGACAATGTTCTCTAGATTCCAAACTCTGGTGGCAGGGCTAAAGGTGATGGACAAAGGGTACTCAACTGCTGATCATGTAAAGAAGACCATTAGAAGTTTACCAAAACAATGGAGACCAATGGTCACAACTCTCAAACTGGAAAAAGATCTGAACATAATATCTCTAGAAGAACTTGTCAGCTCCCTTAGAAGCCATGAGATAGAATTAGAAGATGATGAGCCTCAGAAGCAATGTAAGTCTCTCGCTCTGAAATCTAACAATTATGAAACCAAAATTTTGCAGGAAGAAGCAGAAGCAGAAAACTCTGGAGAATCCTCGTCAAAAGAAGACAAACTATTCTTCTATCCAGAAGAATCAATAAGTTGTGGCAGCAAAGGCAGAAGAATTTTAGAAACCCCAGAAGAACAGGAAATGACTCTGAAAAATCCTCTGGAAACAGAAAATCAAGTAACAGAATGATTACCTTCTATGAATGCAATAAACAAGGTCACTACAAAAGTGATTGTCCAAGGCTTCACAAGGAGAAACATAAGAGGAAGTTTGTTAACGAGAAGAAGAAAAGTCTTATGGAAACATGGGATGTCTCTGAATCTTCTGAAGCTGAATCAGAGTCAGATGATGAAAGAGCAATCATAGCTCTCATGGCAAACGTGTCAGAAGACAGTGAAGCTTCTGGTTCAGACTCTGAATCAGACACTGAAGAGGTATTCCCTAACTTTGCTATTAATTTCACTAAAGCTGAACTTGAAGAAAGTCTGAGTGAAATTTTGGAAAGGTATCAGCAGCTCAGAGTCAAATTCAAGAACCTAAAAAAGGATCTTGCTTCTGACTCTAAAGAAACCGAGAGTCTGAGATTAGAAAACTCTGAGTTAAAAGAAAATATTTAAAAATTGGAAAATGATTTACAAAACTCTCAGAAGGAAATAATCTCAGAGGATCCCAGTAATGCTGATAAAATCATAAAGGAATATGATCAAAGCTTTCAGAAGTTTCTGGCTAACAACATAGATAGAAGCAAAATGGCTTCAATGATCTATGGAGTCAGCAGGAATGGCAGAATAGGTATAGGATACAAAGGTAAAGAATCCTAACCTAAGAAAGTTAAGGATTTGGTTATCAAACGCACTTCTCTCTATTCTCACTCCACCACTGGGAAAACACAAGATATAAAACATGTTGGTAAGGCGTTTTATACTAAACCAAAATACAAATAGAATTTTGGAAATTCTAACAGTCATGGACCTAGAAAGATATGGGTACCAAAAGACAATATCATCTATGTTGCAGACATTTTTAACAGCAAGGTTGAAACTCCAGTATTAACTCCTGGACTCTGCATGTTCTCTACACATGGAGGAAAGAAAGCATATGTTCCAAAGCCTGGAATTTAAAAGATTCATAGGTTTCAGAGGCAATCAGAAACCGAAGATTACTGGCTCTGAAACTATTTGAAACAGGAATGGAAATACAGCATCAGAAGCTCTCTAAAGAATCTCAAGTGCATTCAGAAGAGGATGTCATACTGTTTCAAGCACTTTTGTCAAAGCAAGCAAATCAGAGTCTTCACCACTTTTTGATTCTTGACAAAAAGGGGGAGAATGGAGAATATTTTGACTCATAATCAGAAGATCGTGAGGGAAGTATTTTATTTTCTCGTTAGCTGAGTACTCTACTCAGGGGGAGCCTTCCTTTAAATTTTTGTTCTTTACTTTCCATCAAAATATACTAGTTTTTGTCATCATCAAAAAGGGGGAGATTGTTAGAACATTATTTGGTTCTACATCCCAGCAAGAGTTTTGATGATAACAAACACATGATATAAAGAACAAATATGCTCGCTAATAAAAAGTATGTTTACATGCTGGAAGTTCTGATGTGAAAAAGATGTTCTAATGTAACTGGAAGTTCTGCCAGAACATCACCAGAAGTTCCCAGAAGTTCTGATGTGAAAAAGATGTTCTGATGCAATTGGAAGTTCTTCCAGAACATCACCAGAAGTTCTGATTATGCGAGCACAGAAGTTGAGAGGACAATGAAAGATTCATATGCATCAAATATGCATGACACGCTTATATGAAGAAGTTATGTTTGAACTTCTGAATGCACCAGCGCTGCAAAACAGAACCTCTGATACTCTTATGTTCAAAGTTCTGATCAAGTTGTAAAGGACTCTCAACGGTAACATTCATCCTCTAATGTAAGAGGCTCTGAAGTGTTACAACTTCATCAATGCAAGATCACAACTAACGGCTGCAAACAGACAAGGATCTCCTGATTTGGAAAGCTCATTAACGCGTGTTATGGACATACCAAAAGTATCTTCTTATGTCACTATTGCAAGGCCTATTTAAAGATGACAAGAAGAAGATTTCAGGATGATGAACAACTGCACCCAAACATAAAAACTCACGTGAAAAGTAAACAACGCAGCTATCAATCTTCATCCTCAACATTCAATACTAAATTGTGTAAAACATCACAAGTTTGTGATACTGTTTATTAGAAACATCATTGTACACTTTTATACAATTATCTGTTTAGTGAATTTCATTGAGAAAATTGGGTTGTGGTTTTGGACTCAAGAAGACTTTACCATTTATTAAAGTAGAATTGTAATCAAGTTTGTGATTAGTGAATTAGGTCCTCGTTGGAGAGAGGCGAAATCACCTTGGCGGATGGAACGGAGTAGTTTGAGATCAAATGAACCAGGATAAAAATACTGTGTCATTGCGCTTTTGATTTTAAGATTTCAATTTAACCCCCCCTTCTTGTGTTTTTCACTTCTTCAATTGGCATCAGAGCTCCTGGATCTGGGTGCAAACACTTAACCATGTCAAATAAAGATCCAAAAGGGAAAAACACTATGATGGGTACAAGTCAGAACATCAGCAGTAGCCCTCCAATATTTTACGGTGAAAATTTTGACTACTGGAAGGATATGATCAGAAGTTTCTTCCTAGCCTATGATGCTGACCTCTAGGATATGGTAACTGATGGATACATACATTCTGTTGATGAAAGCGGTCAGAAGATTGATAGAAAAAGGATGACATGTCATCAAAAGCAAGACTTCGGAAATCATCACAAGGCCAGAACGATTCTCTTGAGTACCATCTCATACTCAGAGCATGAGAAGATCACAAACAGAGAAATAGCTCAGAACATGTTTGATTCTCTGTGAAAGACGCATGAAGGCAACTTGCAAGTAAAAGAAACCAAAGCCCTTCCGCTCATTCAGAAGTATGAAGCCTTCAGAATGGAAGAAGACGAAACCATTGAGACAATGTTCTCTAGATTCCAAACTCTGGTGGCAGGGCTAAAGGTGATGGACAAAGGGTACTCAACTGCTGATCATGTAAAGAAGACCATTAGAAGTTTACCAAAACAATGGAGACCAATGGTCACAACTCTCAAACTGGAAAAAGATCTGAACATAATATCTCTAGAAGAACTTGTCAGCTCCCTTAGAAGCCATGAGATAGAATTAGAAGATGATGAGCCTCAGAAGCAATGTAAGTCTCTCGCTCTGAAATCTAACAATTATGAAACCAAATTTTTGCAGGAAGAAGCAGAAGCAGAAAACTCTGGAGAATCCTCGTCAGAAGAAGACAAACTATTCTTCTATCCAGAAGAATCAATAAGTTGTGGAAGCAAAGGCAGAAGAATTTTAGAAACCCCAGAAGAACAGGAAATGACTCTGAAAAATCCTCTGGAAACAGAAAATCAAGTAACAGAATGATTACCTTCTACGAATGCAATAAACAAGGTCACTACAAAAGTGATTGTCCAAGGCTTCACAAGGAGAAACATAAGAGGAAGTTTGTTAACGAGAAGAAGAAAAGTCTTATGGAAACATGGGATGTCTCTGAATCTTCTGAAGCTGAATCAGAGTCAGATGATGAAAGAGCAATCATAGCTCTCATGGCAAACGTGTCAGAAGACAGTGAAGCTTCTGGTTCAGACTCTGAATCAGACACTGAAGAGGTATTCCCTAACTTTGCTATTAATTTCACTAAAGCTGAACTTGAAGAAAGTCTGAGTGAAATTTTGGAAAGGTATCAGCAGCTCAGAGTCAAATTCAAGAACCTAAAAAAGGATCTTGCTTCTGACTCTAAAGAAACCGAGAGTCTGAGATTAGAAAACTCTGAGTTAAAAGAAAATATTTAAAAATTGGAAAATGATTTACAAAACTCTCAGAAGGAAATAATCTCAGAGGATCCCAGTAATGCTGATAAAATCATAAAGGAATATGATCAAAGCTTTCAGAAGTTTCTGGCTAACAACATAGATAGAAGCAAAATGGCTTCAATGATCTATGGAGTCAGCAGGAATGGCAGAATAGGTATAGGATACAAAGGTAAAGAATCCTAACCTAAGAAAGTTAAGGATTTGGTTATCAAACGCACTTCTCTCTATTCTCACTCCACCACTGGGAAAACACAAGATATAAAACATGCTGGTAAGGCGTTTTATACTAAACCAAAATACAAATAGAATTTTGGAAATTCTAACAGTCATGGACCTAGAAAGATATGGGTACCAAAAGACAAAATCATCTATGTTGCAGACATTTTTAACAGCAAGGTTGAAACTCCAGTATTAACTCCTGGACTCTGGATGTTCTCTACACATGGAGGAAAGAAAGCATATGTTCCAAAGCCTGGAATTTAAAAAGATTCGTAGGTTTCAGAGGCAATCAGAAACCGAAGATTACTGGCTCTGAAACTATTTGAAACAGGAATGGAAATACAGCATCAGAAGCTCTCTAAAGAATCTCAAGTGCATTCAGAAGAGGATGTCATACTGTTTCAAGCACTTTTGTCAAAGCAAGCAAATCAGAGTCTTCACCACTTTTTGATTCTTGACAAAAAGGGGGAGAATGGAGAATATTTTTACTCATAATCAGAAGATCGTGAGGGAAGTATTTTATTTTCTCGTTAGCTGAGTACTCTACTCAGGGGGAGCCTTCCTTTAAATTTTTGTTCTTTACTTTCCATCAAAATATACTAGTTTTTGTCATCATCAAAAAGGGGGAGATTGTTAGAACATTATTTGGTTCTACATCCCAGCAAGAGTTTTGATGATAACAAACACATGATATAAAGAACAAATATGCTCGCTAATAAAAAGTATGTTTACATGCTGGAAGTTCTGATGTGAAAAAGATGTTCTAATGTAACTGGAAGTTCTGCCAGAACATCACCAGAAGTTCCCAGAAGTTCTGATGTGAAAAAGATGTTCTGATGCAATTGGAAGTTCTTCCAGAACATCACCAGAAGTTCTGATTATGCGAGCACAGAAGTTGAGAGGACAATGAAAGATTCATATGCTTCAAATATGCATGACACGCTTATATGAAGAAGTTATGTTTGAACTTCTGAATGCACCAGCGCTGCAAAACAGAACCTCTGATACTCTTATGTTCAAAGTTCTGATCAAGTTGTAAAGGACTCTCAACGGTAACATTCATCCTCTAATGTAAGAGGCTCTGAAGTGTTACAACTTCATCAATGCAAGATCACAACTAACGGCTGCAAACAGACAAGGATCTCCTGATTTGGAAAGCTCATTAACGCGTGTTATGGACATACCAAAAGTATCTTCTTATGTCACTATTGCAAGGCCTATTTAAAGATGACAAGAAGAAGATTTCAGGATGATGAACAACTGCGCCCAAACATAAAAACTCACGTGAAAAGTAAACACCGCAGCTATCAATCTTCATCCTCAACATTCAATACTAAATTGTGTAAAACATCACAAGTTTGTGATACTGTTTATTAGAAACATCATTGTACACTTTTATACAATTATCTGTTTAGTGAATTTCCTTGAGAAAATTGGGTTGTGGTTTTGGACTCAAGAAGACTTTACCATTTATTAAAGTAGAATTGTAATCAAGTTTGTGATTAGTGAATTAGGTCCTCGTTGGAGAGAGGCGAAATCACCTTGGCGGATGGACTGGAGTAGTTTGAGATCAAATGAACCAGGATAAAAATACTGTGTCATTGCGCTTTTGATTTTAAGATTTCAATTTAACCCCCCCTTCTTGTGTTTTTCACTTCTTCAATTGGCATCAGAGCTCCTGGATCTGGGTGCAAACACTTAACCATGTCAAATAAAGATCCAAAATGGAAAAACACTATGATGGGTACAAGTCAGAACATCAGCAGTAGCCCTCCAATATTTTACGGTGAAAATTTTGACTACTGGAAGGATATGATCAGAAGTTTCTTCCTAGCCTATGATGCTGACCTCTAGGATGTGGTAACTGATGGATACATACATCCTGTTGATGAAAGCGGTCAGAAGATTGATAGAAAAAGGATGACATGTCATCAAAAGCAAGACTTCGGAAATCATCACAAGGCCAGAACGATTCTCTTGAGTACCATCTCATATTCAGAGCATGAGAAGATCACAAACAGAGAAATAGCTCAGAACATGTTTGATTCTCTGTGAAAGACGCATGAAGGCAACTTGCAAGTAAAAGAAACCAAAGCCCTTCCGCTCATTCAGAAGTATGAAGCCTTCAGAATGGAAGAAGACGAAACCATTGAGACAATGTTCTCTAGATTCCAAACTCTGGTGGCAGGGCTAAAGGTGATGGACAAAGGGTACTCAACTGCTGATCATGTAAAGAAGACCATTAGAAGTTTACCAAAACAATGGAGACCAATGGTCACAACTCTCAAACTGGAAAAAGATCTGAACATAATATCTCTAGAAGAACTTGTCAGCTCCCTTAGAAGCCATGAGATAAAATTAGAAGATGATGAGCCTCAGAAGCAATGTAAGTCTCTCGCTCTGAAATCTAACAATTATGAAACCAAAATTTTGCAGGAAGAAGCAGAAGCAGAAAACTCTGGAGAATCCTCGTCAGAAGAAGACAAACTATTCTTCTATCCAGAAGAATCAATAAGTTGTGGAAGCAAAGGCAGAAGAATTTTAGAAACCCCAGAAGAACAGGAAATGACTCTGAAAAATCCTCTGGAAACAGAAAATCAAGTAACAGAATGATTACCTTCTATGAATGCAATAAACAAGGTCACTACAAAAGTGATTGTCCAAGGCTTCACAAGGAGAAACATAAGAGGAAGTTTGTTAACAAGAAGAAGAAAAGTCTTATGGAAACATGGGATGTCTCTGAATCTTCTGAAGCTGAATCAGAGTCAGATGATGAAAGAGCAATCATAGCTCTCATGGCAAACGTGTCAGAAGACAGTGAAGCTTCTGGTTCAGACTCTGAATCAGACACTGAAGAGGTATTCCCTAACTTTGCTATTAATTTCACTAAAGCTGAACTTGCAGAAAGTCTGAGTGAAATTTTGGAAAGGTATCAGCAGCTCAGAGTCAAATTCAAGAACCTAAAAAAGGATCTTGCTTCTGACTCTAAAGAAACCGAGAGTCTGAGATTAGAAAACTCTGAGTTAAAAGAAAATATTTAAAAATTGGAAAATGATTTACAAAACTCTCAGAAGGAAATAATCTCAGAGGATCCCAGTAATGCTGATAAAATCATAAAGGAATATGATCAAAGCTTTCAGAAGTTTCTGGCTAACAACATAGATAGAAGCAAAATGGCTTCAATGATCTATGGAGTCAGCAGGAATGGCAGAATAGGTATAGGATACAAAGGTAAAGAATCCTAACCTAAGAAAGTTAAGGATTTGGTTATCAAACGCACTTCTCTCTATTCTCACTCCACCACTGGGAAAACACAAGATATAAAACATGCTGGTAAGGCGTTTTATACTAAACCAAAATACAAATAGAATTTTGGAAATTCTAACAGTCATGGACCTAGAAAGATATGGGTACCAAAAGACAAAATCATCTATGTTGCAGACATTTTTAACAGCAAGGTTGAAACTCCAGTATTAACTCCTGGACTCTGGATGTTCTCTACACATGGAGGAAAGAAAGCATATGTTCCAAAGCCTGGAATTTAAAAAGATTCGTAGGTTTCAGAGGCAATCAGAAACCGAAGATTACTGGCTCTGAAACTATTTGAAACAGGAATGGAAATACAGCATCAGAAGCTCTCTAAAGAATCTCAAGTGCATTCAGAAGAGGATGTCATACTGTTTCAAGCACTTTTGTCAAAGCAAGCAAATCAGAGTCTTCACCACTTTTTGATTCTTGACAAAAAGGGGGAGAATGGAGAATATTTTGACTCATAATCAGAAGATCATGAGGGAAGTATTTTATTTTCTCGTTAGCTGAGTACTCTACTCAGGGGGAGCCTTCCTTTTAATTTTTGTTCTTTACTTTCCATCAAAATATACTAGTTTTTGTCATCATCAAAAAGGGGGAGATTGTTAGAACATTATTTGGTTCTTCATCCCAGCAAGAGTTTTGATGATAACAAACACATGATATAAAGAACAAATATGCTCGCTAATAAAAAGTATGTTTACATGCTGGAAGTTATGATGTGAAAAAGATGTTCTAATGCAACTGGAAGTTCTGCCAGAACATCACCAGAAGTTCCCAGAAGTTCTGATGTGAAAAAGATGTTCTGATGCAATTGGAAGTTCTGCCAGAACATCACCAGAAGTTCTGATTATGCGAGCACAGAAGTTGAGAGGACAAGGAAAGATTCATATGCATCAAATATGCATGACACGCTTATATGAAGAAGTTATGTTTGAACTTCTGAATGCACCAGCGCTGCAAAATAGAACCTCTGATACTCTTATGTGCAAAGTTCTGATCAAGTTGTAAAGGACTCTCAACGGTAACATTCATCCTCTAATGTAAGAGGCCCTGAAGCGTTACAACTTCATCAATGCAAGATCACAACTAACGTCTGCAAACAGACAAGGATCTCCTGATTTGGAAAGCTCATTAACGCGTGTTATGGACATACCAAAAGTATCTTCTTATGTCACTATTGCAAGGCCTATTTAAAGATGACAAGAAGAAGATTTCAGGATGATGAACAACTGCGCCCAAACATAAAAACTCACGTGAAAAGTAAACAACGCAGCTATCAATCTTCATCCTCAACATTCAATACTAAATTGTGTAAAACATCACAAGTTTGTGATACTGTTTATTAGAAACATCATTGTACACTTTTATACAATTATCTGTTTAGTGAATTTCCTGGAGAAAACTGGGTTGTGGTTTTGGACTCAAGAAGACTTTACCATTTGTTAAAGTAGAATTGTAATCAAGTTTGTGATTAGTGAATTAGGTCCTCGTTGGAGAGAGGCGAAATCACCTTGGCGGATGGACTGGAGTAGTTTGAGATCAAATGAAGCAGGATAAAAATACTGTGTCATTGCGCTTTTGATTTTAAGATTTCAATTTAACCCCCCCTTCTTGTGTTTTTCACTTCTTCAATTGGCATCAGAGGTCCTGGATCTGGGTGCAAACACTTAACCATGTCAAATAAAGATCCAAAAGGGAAAAACACTATGATGGGTACAAGTCAGAACATCAGCAGTAGCCCTCCAATATTTTACGGTGAAAATTTTGACTACTGGAAGGATATGATCAGAAGTTTCTTCCTAGCCTATGATGCTGACCTCTAGGATGTGGTAACTGATGGATACATACATCCTGTTGATGAAAGCGGTCAGAAGATTGATAGAAAAAGGATGACATGTCATCAAAAGCAAGACTTCGGAAATCATCACAAGGCCAGAACGATTCTCTTGAGTACCATCTCATATTTAGAGCATGAGAAGATCACAAACAGAGAAATAGCTCAGAACATGTTTGATTCTCTGAGAATGACGCATGAAGGAAACTTGCAAGTAAAAGAAACCAAAGCCCTTACGCTCATTCAGAAGTATGAAGCCTTCAGAATGGAAGAATACGAAACCATTGAGACAATGTTCTCTAGATTCCAAACTCTGGTGGCAGGGCTAAAGGTGATGGACAAAGGGTACTCAACTGCTGATCATGTAAAGAAGACCATTAGAAGTTTACCAAAACAATGGAGACCAATGGTCACAACTCTCAAACTGGAAAAAGATCTGAACATAATATCTCTATAAGAACTTGTCAGCTCCCTTAGAAGCCATGAGATAAAATTAGAAGATGATGAGCCTCAGAAGCAATGTAAGTCTCTCGCTCTGAAATCTAACAATTATGAAACCAAAATTTTGCAGGAAGAAGCAGAAGCAGAAAACTCTGGAGAATCCTCGTCAGAAGAAGACAAACTATTCTTCTATCCAGAAGAATCAATAAGTTGTGGAAGCAAAGGCAGAAGAATTTTAGAAACCCCAGAAGAACAGGAAATGACTCTGAAAAATCCTCTGGAAACAGAAAATCAAGTAACAGAATGATTACCTTCTATGAATGCAATAAACAAGGTCACTACAAAAGTGATTGTCCAAGGCTTCACAAGGAGAAACATAAGAGGAAGTTTGTTAACAAGAAGAAGAAAAGTCTTATGGAAACATGGGATGTCTCTGAATCTTCTGAAGCTGAATCAGAGTCAGATGATGAAAGAGCAATCATAGCTCTCATGGCAAACGTGTCAGAAGACAGTGAAGCTTCTGGTTCAGACTCTGAATCAGACACTGAAGAGGTATTCCCTAACTTTGCTATTAATTTCACTAAAGCTGAACTTGCAGAAAGTATGAGTGAAATTTTGGAAAGGTATCAGCAGCTCAGAGTCAAATTCAAGAACCTAAAAAAGGATCTTGCTTCTGACTCTAAAGAAACCGAGAGTCTGAGATTAGAAAACTCTGAGTTAAAAGAAAATATTTAAAAATTGGAAAATGATTTACAAAACTCTCAGAAGGAAATAATCTCAGAGGATCCCAGTAATGCTGATAAAATCATAAAGGAATATGATCAAAGCTTTCAGAAGTTTCTGGCTAACAACATAGATAGAAGCAAAATGGCTTCAATGATCTATGGAGTCAGCAGGAATGGCAGAATAGGTATAGGATACAAAGGTAAAGAATCCTAACCTAAGAAAGTTAAGGATTTGGTTATCAAACGCACTTCTCTCTATTCTCACTCCACCACTGGGAAAACACAAGATATAAAACATGCTGGTAAGGCGTTTTATACTAAACCAAAATACAAATAGAATTTTGGAAATTCTAACAGTCATGGACCTAGAAAGATATGGGTACCAAAAGACAAAATCATCTATGTTGCAGACATTTTTAACAGCAAGGTTGAAACTCCAGTATTAACTCCTGGACTCTGGATGTTCTCTACACATGGAGGAAAGAAAGCATATGTTCCAAAGCCTGGAATTTAAAAAGATTCGTAGGTTTCAGAGGCAATCAGAAACCGAAGATTACTGGCTCTGAAACTATTTGAAACAGGAATGGAAATACAGCATCAGAAGCTCTCTAAAGAATCTCAAGTGCATTCAGAAGAGGATGTCATACTGTTTCAAGCACTTTTGTCAAAGCAAGCAAATCAGAGTCTTCACCACTTTTTGATTCTTGACAAAAAGGGGGAGAATGGAGAATATTTTGACTCATAATCAGAAGATCATGAGGGAAGTATTTTATTTTCTCGTTAGCTGAGTACTCTACTCAGGGGGAGCCTTCCTTTTAATTTTTGTTCTTTACTTTCCATCAAAATATACTAGTTTTTGTCATCATCAAAAAGGGGGAGATTGTTAGAACATTATTTGGTTCTTCATCCCAGCAAGAGTTTTGATGATAACAAACACATGATATAAAGAACAAATATGCTCGCTAATAAAAAGTATGTTTACATGCTGGAAGTTATGATGTGAAAAAGATGTTCTAATGCAACTGGAAGTTCTGCCAGAACATCACCAGAAGTTCCCAGAAGTTCTGATGTGAAAAAGATGTTCTGATGCAATTGGAAGTTCTGCCAGAACATCACCAGAAGTTCTGATTATGCGAGCACAGAAGTTGAGAGGACAAGGAAAGATTCATATGCATCAAATATGCATGACACGCTTATATGAAGAAGTTATGTTTGAACTTCTGAATGCACCAGCGCTGCAAAACAGAACCTCTGATACTCTTATGTGCAAAGTTCTGATCAAGTTGTAAAGGACTCTCAACGGTAACATTCATCCTCTAATGTAAGAGGCCCTGAAGCGTTACAACTTCATCAATGCAAGATCACAACTAACGTCTGCAAACAGACAAGGATCTCCTGATTTGGAAAGCTCATTAACGCGTGTTATGGACATACCAAAAGTATCTTCTTATGTCACTATTGCAAGGCCTATTTAAAGATGACAAGAAGAAGATTTCAGGATGATGAACAACTGCGCCCAAACATAAAAACTCACGTGAAAAGTAAACAACGCAGCTATCAATCTTCATCCTCAACATTCAATACTAAATTGTGTAAAACATCACAAGTTTGTGATACTGTTTATTAGAAACATCATTGTACACTTTTATACAATTATCTGTTTAGTGAATTTCCTGGAGAAAACTGGGTTGTGGTTTTGGACTCAAGAAGACTTTACCATTTGTTAAAGTAGAATTGTAATCAAGTTTGTGATTAGTGAATTAGGTCCTCGTTGGAGAGAGGCGAAATCACCTTGGCGGATGGACTGGAGTAGTTTGAGATCAAATGAAGCAGGATAAAAATACTGTGTCATTGCGCTTTTGATTTTAAGATTTCAATTTAACCCCCCCTTCTTGTGTTTTTCACTTCTTCAATTGGCATCAGAGGTCCTGGATCTGGGTGCAAACACTTAACCATGTCAAATAAAGATCCAAAAGGGAAAAACACTATGATGGGTACAAGTCAGAACATCAGCAGTAGCCCTCCAATATTTTACGGTGAAAATTTTGACTACTGGAAGGATATGATCAGAAGTTTCTTCCTAGCCTATGATGCTGACCTCTAGGATGTGGTAACTGATGGATACATACATCCTGTTGATGAAAGCGGTCAGAAGATTGATAGAAAAAGGATGACATGTCATCAAAAGCAAGACTTCGGAAATCATCACAAGGCCAGAACGATTCTCTTGAGTACCATCTCATATTTAGAGCATGAGAAGATCACAAACAGAGAAATAGCTCAGAACATGTTTGATTCTCTGAGAATGACGCATGAAGGAAACTTGCAAGTAAAAGAAACCAAAGCCCTTACGCTCATTCAGAAGTATGAAGCCTTCAGAATGGAAGAATACGAAACCATTGAGACAATGTTCTCTAGATTCCAAACTCTGGTGGCAGGGCTAAAGGTGATGGACAAAGGGTACTCAACTGCTGATCATGTAAAGAAGACCATTAGAAGTTTACCAAAACAATGGAGACCAATGGTCACAACTCTCAAACTGGAAAAAGATCTGAACATAATATCTCTATAAGAACTTGTCAGCTCCCTTAGAAGCCATGAGATAGAATTAGAAGATGATGAGCCTCAGAAGCAATGTAAGTCTCTCGCTCTGAAATCTAACAATTATGAAACCAAAATTTTGCAGGAAGAAGCAGAAGCAGAAAACTCTGGAGAATCCTCGTCAGAAGAAGACAAACTATTCTTCTATCCAGAAGAATCAATAAGTTGTGGAAGCAAAGGCAGAAGAATTTTAGAAACCCCAGAAGAACAGGAAATGACTCTGAAAAATCCTCTGGAAACAGAAAATCAAGTAACAGAATGATTACCTTCTATGAATGCAATAAACAAGGTCACTACAAAAGTGATTGTCCAAGGCTTCACAAGGAGAAACATAAGAGGAAGTTTGTTAACAAGAAGAAGAAAAGTCTTATGGAAACATGGGATGTCTCTGAATCTTCTGAAGCTGAATCAGAGTCAGATGATGAAAGAGCAATCATAGCTCTCATGGCAAACGTGTCAGAAGACAGTGAAGCTTCTGGTTCAGACTCTGAATCAGACACTGAAGAGGTATTCCCTAACTTTGCTATTAATTTCACTAAAGCTGAACTTGCAGAAAGTATGAGTGAAATTTTGGAAAGGTATCAGCAGCTCAGAGTCAAATTCAAGAACCTAAAAAAGGATCTTGCTTCTGACTCTAAAGAAACCGAGAGTCTGAGATTAGAAAACTCTGAGTTAAAAGAAAATATTTAAAAATTGGAAAATGATTTACAAAACTCTCAGAAGGAAATAATCTCAGAGGATCCCAGTAATGCTGATAAAATCATAAAGGAATATGATCAAAGCTTTCAGAAGTTTCTGGCTAACAACATAGATAGAAGCAAAATGGCTTCAATGATCTATGGAGTCAGCAGGAATGGCAGAATAGGTATAGGATACAAAGGTAAAGAATCCTAACCTAAGAAAGTTAAGGATTTGGTTATCAAACGCACTTCTCTCTATTCTCACTCCACCACTGGGAAAACACAAGATATAAAACATGCTGGTAAGGCGTTTTATACTAAACCAAAATACAAATAGAATTTTGGAAATTCTAACAGTCATGGACCTAGAAAGATATGGGTACCAAAAGACAAAATCATCTATGTTGCAGACATTTTTAACAGCAAGGTTGAAACTCCAGTATTAACTCCTGGACTCTGGATGTTCTCTACACATGGAGGAAAGAAAGCATATGTTCCAAAGCCTGGAATTTAAAAGATTCGTAGGTTTCAGAGGCAATCAGAAACCGAAGATTACTGGCTCTGAAACTATTTGAAACAGGAATGGAAATACAGCATCAGAAGCTCTCTAAAGAATCTCAAGTGCATTCAGAAGAGGATGTCATACTGTTTCAAGCACTTTTGTCAAAGCAAGCCAATCAGAGTCTTCACCACTTTTTGATTCTTGACAAAAAGGGGGAGAATGGAGAATATTTTGACTCATAATCAGAAGATCATGAGGGAAGTATTTTATTTTCTCGTTAGCTGAGTACTCTACTCAGGGGGAGCCTTCCTTTTAATTTTTGTTCTTTACTTTCCATCAAAATATACTAGTTTTTGTCATCATCAAAAAGGGGGAGATTGTTAGAACATTATTTGGTTCTACATCCCAGCAAGAGTTTTGATGATAACAAACACATGATATAAAGAACAAATATGCTCGCTAATAAAAAGTATGTTTACATGCAGGAAGTTCTGATGTGAAAAAGATGTTCTAATGCAACTGGAAGTTCTGCCAGAACATCACCAGAAGTTCCCAGAAGTTCTGATGTGAAAAAGATGTTCTGATGCAATTGGAAGTTCTGCTAGAACATCACCAGAAGTTCTGATTATGCAAGCACAGAAGTTGAGAGGACAATGAAAGATTCAGACGCATAAAATATGCATGACACGCTTATATGAAGAAGTTCTGTCTGAACTTCTGAATGCACCAGCACTTCAAAACAGAACCTCTGATACTCTGATGTGCAAAGTTCTACTCAAGCTGTAAAGGACTCTCAACCGTAACATTCATCCTCTGATGTGAGAAGCTCTGAAGCGTTACAACCTCATCAATGCAAGATGACAAGTAACGACTACAAATAGAAAAGGATCTCCTGATTTGGAAAGCTCATTAACGCGTGTTGTGGACATACCAAAAGTATCTTCTTATGTCACTATTGCAAGGCCTATTTAAAGCTGACAAGAAGAAGATTTCAAGATGATGAACAACTGCGCCCAAACATAAAAACTCACGTGAAAAGTAAACAGCGCAGCTATCAATCTTCATCCTCAACGTTCAATATTAAATTGTGTAAAACATCACAAGTTTGTGATACTATTTATTAGAAACATCATTGTACACTTTTATACAATTATCTGTTTAGTGAATTTCCTTGAGAAAATCGGGTTGTGGTTTTGGACTCAAGAAGACTTTAAGAGTTGTTAAAGTAGAATTGTAATCAAGTTTGTGATTAGTGAATTAGGTCCTCGTTGGAGAGTGGCCAAATCACCTTGGCGGGTGGAGTGGAGTAGTTTGAGATCAAACAAACCAGTATAAAAATACCGTGTCATTGCGCTTTTGATTTTAAGATTTCAATTCAACCCCCTCTTCTTTTGTTTTTCACTTCTTCAATTGGCATCAGAGCTCCTGGATCTGGGTGCAAACACTTAACCATGTCAGATAAAGATCCAAAGGGGAAAAACACTATGATGGGAACAAGTCAGAACATCAGCAACAACCCTCCAATATTTGACGGTGAAAAATTTGACTACTGGAAGGATATGATTTGAAGTTTCTTCGTAGCCTATGATGCTGACCTCTGGGATATGGTAACTGATGGATACATACATCCTGTTGATGAAAGCGGTCAGAAGATTGACAGAAAAAGGATGACAGGTCATCAAAAGCAAGACTTCAGAAATCATCACAAGGCCAGAACGATTTTCTTGAGTGCCATCTCATATTCAGAGTATGAGAAGATCATAAACAGAGAAACAGCTCAGAACATGTTTGATTCTCTGAGAATGACGCATGAAGGCAACTTGCAAGTAAAAGAAACCAAAGCCCTTGCGCTCATTCAGAAGTATGAAGTCTTCAGAATGGAAGAAGAAGAAATCATTGAAACAATGTTCTCTAGATTCTAAACTCTGGTGGAAGGGCGAAAGGTACTGGAAAAAGTGTACACAACTGCTGATCATGTAAAGAAGATCATCAGAAGTTTACCAAAACAATGGAGACCAATGTCACAACTCTCAAATTGGTAAAATATCTTAACATAATATCTCTAGAAGAACTTGTCAGCTCCTTCAGAAGCCATGAGATAGAATTAGAAGATGATGAGCCTCAGAAGCAATGTAAGTCTCTCGCTCTGAAATCTTACAATTATGAAACCAAAATTTTGCAGGCAGAAGCAGAAGCAGAAAACTCTGGAGAATCCTCGTCAGAAAAAGACGAACTATTCTTTCTATCCAGAAGAATCAATCAGTTGTGGAAGCACAGGAAGAAGAATTTTAGAAACACCAGAAGAACAGGAAATGACTCTGAACAATCCTCTGGATACAGAAAATTAAGTAACAGAATCATTATGTGATCGGTGGAAATAGAACTGATTGTTTTTAGCTGGTTCGCGAAATGTCGCGGTAAGCAAGAGTCGGCACCGTCTTTTATGTTCTCCAACATGGAAAGGACAAAAGCATAGAAAAATTCCTTTTCGAGATGTTTCTCGGTTCGGGAGGTAGATTATAGAAAGGGAAGGTGTTAGCACCCTTTCTATCCGTGGTTATCCACGGGCTCTTAGGTACTTGCTCTTATGTTTTCAAAAATTGTTTGCTTTTCAAGTGTGTGTGGGTTTTGAAAAAGTTTCGTTTGAAAAATTTATAGGTAACTCTTGTATCTGTCCTCAAGAGCATATGAAATATTTGTTTGAAAACTTTTAGAAAGTGTGAGTTCGAAAAGTTTGTTTTGTTTTTTGAAAGAGCAAGTACCCAGGAGAAACCTACCTACTCTAAGGAATTAGGTTATGTAAGAGTCCTTTAGACAGTACTATCCCACTATTGAGAAGTAGGTAGCACCGTCGTTGGAGTTGTTCGGGTCAATTCGATTATAGGGATAATGTGTGGTCACCAAAGCAATAGTAGGACGCCTTAGCGGTAACCCTAATGTCCTAGATCCTTTTTATCCGAGGCAACCGTTTCGAGGCAACTGGATCTTTAGACAGGAGGGCGACCTCTAAAACACCCTATACTTGACGACCACGTTCGAGGCAACCAGTGAGGCGTACCATAGGAGTGGCATGTGCATGTGTGTTGTTTTTCATGTTAAATTGTCTTGTACATGTTATTTGTGAGCTACGGATTGGTTTTTATTTTTCATACAAGTCTTTCATGCATTTTTAACAGTTAAGAGTGCGGAAACTAAAGTGCGGAAAGGTAAATCTACACTATTACAAGGCGCGGGTCTATACATCGCCAAAAACATAACCCGTTTGGGAAATACATGCGAGAAAAGTAAATAAAGCGATAAACCCTAATTAACTATTACATCCTTGGAAACAGATACATAAATAATCAAAATAAGAATTAAAGCGCGAAAGAAATTAAATCGGGAACGTCCTTAGGGTTTTGACCTTTTTGAGAAATAAAGAAATTTTGGTCCTTTGCATTTAATTAAATATTAACCCTAAACTAATTAATTAATTAATTAAAAGAAAAATGTTTTTTGTGTTTTTTATATTTTAATGAAATAAAAATAGAAAAAAGTTATTAAAAGTCAAAAGAAAAACCCTAATTCTAGATTGATTTTATTTATTATGAAAAAGATTAAAATTGTCCTAATTAAACAACTAAATTAATTAATTATAATTTATGTACAAAAATAATTATTAATAGTGAAGATAACAAATAAAAAAAAATAAACAATATTTTAAATTTCTGATTTTAATATGAAAAAATAATTTATGAATTAATTAGATAATAAAATAATAATAGTTATTAAAGAAAGTAAAAAGAAAGAAAAAGAAAATAGAAAGAAAACCAGGGGTGTTGATGGACCAATTTAGGAGGTTTGAAGAAGCAATTTGGCCCATTAAGAATCAAGCCCTTGTTGACTTCTGGAATCAGGTGCGTATTCATTGACTAGAGAACACCATAGCCTTTCATATTTGGCCATTGGTTTTGAGTGGGAAGACACTTGGCGTCTGGGATCTGGATATGTGTGGTGGACGTCACTGGAAAGCGCTGCATGCAATCAGGTTAAACAAAATATGAAACAAATATTTGGGGGACCTGGGAATCGAACCCAGGTCCCAATGATGAACGTCCACCTCACTAACCACTAGGTCATCATGCTGCATTTGATATAATATTAACAATTGAAAATAATATACAAAAACAATCATATGCTGGAGAGAGAAAACAAAATAGCGCGCGCGTTTGAATGATCCAATGGCATAGCACCACGTCTTGTCTTCTTCGCTGAAACCTGAAAAAAAGAAATCAAATAACGGGGGTTTTTAACCCCTACAATATGGCATGACCAAAAATAGCGAACAGGCGTGTGATGATCAGAAATTGTTCGCGAGGGTTGGGTTGGATTCGTCTGGCCTTGACGAATTCAACCATGGGCTTTAGAGTCTCTGATTTTTCCTATATCACAAAGCCCCAATTTGGAAGCTTCGAAACCCTAAGTTTCATCAATGGTGGTTTACGTTTCAGGGCATCTTAATCCAATTGAATCACACCAAAAGCTTCACCTGAGTTCTATGAACACAAAATAAACAACGAAAGAGGTTAAATATGCATGAATTGTGAGATGCGATTCTGAAAAAAAAGTGACAAACCAAGGGACTGTTCTTGCACGATTCTTGAGCTTTAAGGCTTGTTTTGGATTGCAATGTGTTCCTGGGAAGCCTAGCAATGTATTGGAATCAAGAAAAGGCTTTGAATTGGCCTGGAAGGTTTAATTCAGTTTTGAGTTTCTTTTGATATTTTTTGTTTCTGCAGCAGCTTTGCACGTGAACACCTTAAGGTTGGCTTCCTTGCATATATGTGAATAGAATTAGGTCAAAGTTTGGGCCAATGATCCATGGAATTAAGTTTTGGAGATTTGGTTGACCACCATTGAAGAACTTTCCAAATTTGAAGCAAATCTTGGATTTTATGCACAAAAAGCCCCTAGCACGAATTTGTGAGTTGGCACATGACATATAAAAGCTATTCAAATCAAAAAGATGCCATCCCATTAATTTTTAGATTTTATTTGAATTATTATGGATTTAAAATGAATTAAATCAATAAAAATTAAATAAAATGGAAAAATAAATGTTTGATCTTGAAATTAATCATGGGACACGTGTGTTGCATGACAAGGCTGAATCAAGTGGGCCCTTTTGTCAAAAATTGAAGTTTTAAGGATAGTTGACTTTTGCCATTTCACAAAAATTTCCCAACTTCTCCAATGCATATCTTGCTCAATTTTGATCATATGAACATGTTCTTGGACATTTTGGAAAGGTCTTGAAGTCCTCTAACCAATGCCTTTGGTCCCATGTCATTTGGATTTACCAATCGCAAGTTATGGTCTTTGACTTAAAGTGCATTTTTGTTGACTTTTGAAATTGACCTATAATGTAGAAATTGATAACTTTTTGTGAGAGAATTTCTTGGACTTTGAATGTGAAGATGAGTTGTAGGAAATGTCATCCCCTTCAAAATGAGCATTGGATCGGATTTTTCTGATGAATCATGAAAAAGTTATGCCCTGGTCAAGTTACAGTTGACTTTTCAACTGTCCAAAAATAGTAACTTTTGCATCTTTGATGATTTTTGAGCCATGCTTGTGGAATCATGATCAAGACTTGATCAAATGATGATTGTGTGCTCAAAATAAGATGTTGACCAAAAATTCTGACTTTTGACTGTAAAATGACCATTTTGCCCCTGCAGTTGACAGTGAAGCAAATAGGGCTTTTGACTGTGCAACTTTATGCTGTGAGAATTGAAACTTGACATGTAGATGCTTGACAATGTGTATAGGCCTATGGGACTTGATTGAGCCCTTGAAAACCTCAACTTCCTTGCAAGAACCAAAACCCTAATTTTGACTGGCTTAGAAGATGGTTTGACTGTGCAATCCTTGAGTAGTCTTGAACCATTTTGAAGATGATCCTTGACAAACTTGAAGAATATGGGAGGGAAAATTTTGGGGTACAACAGTTTCCCCTGTTCAATCTTCTTATAGACCTGAGGATGTAGATTGGCTTGCATGCCTTTCGTGATCCGAATGTGGAAGATGATTGAACACTAGAGTGCCCAGAAATTTGCACTCGCATAGTGGAATATCAGCAATGTGATGTCGGGAATGGGCTTACAGATGCCATTTGGAGATATGATGGATAGGAGGATGGGCTTATAGATGCCATCTGGAGATGTGACAGAACCTTGTCGGGAATGGGCTTATAGATGCCATTTGGAAATGTAATGGATAGTTGTGGAGATGGGTTTAAAGATGCCATCCAGAGGTGTCGATCGCGTAAGAGATTCCTTAGCGAAAACTTGCGTACTTTGAGAAAGGAAGATGGTTTCCTGGCCTATTACACGGGTTGATCTTCAAACTCTCCGTGAAGATATGCCCTGGCTAGATATAGGTATCGAATCTACAATCGATTGCTCACAGATATGCCCTGGCTAGATACAGGAATCGAATCTGGAATTGGTCATCTACAGATATTCCCTGGCTGGATACAGGTATCAAATCTCTAAACTCTTCATGCAGACATGCCCTGGCTGGATACAAGTATCAAATCTACAATCAATTACTCACAGATATGCCCTAGCTAGATATAGGAATCGAATCTGGAATTGGTCGTCTACAGATATGCCCTGGCTGGATACAGGTATCGAATCTCTAAACTCTTCATGTAGACATGCCCTGGCTGGATACAGGTATCGAATATACAATCAATTACTCACAGATATGCCCTGGCTAGATACAGGTATCGAATCTGGAATTAGTCGGCCACAGATATGCCCTGGCTGGATACAGGTATCGAATCTCTAAACTCTTCATGCAGACATGCCCTGGCTGGATACAGGTATCGAATCTACAATCAATCACTCACAGATATGCCCTGGCTAGATACAGGTATCGAATCTGGAATTAGTCGCCCACAGATATGCCCTGGCTGGATACAGGTATCGAATCCGGAACTAGTCGTCTACAGATATGCCCTGGCTGGATACAGGTGTAGAATCTCTAAACTCTTCATGCAGACATGCCCTGGCTGGATACAGGTGTCGAATCCATAATCAAATCACTCACAGATATGCCCTGGCTAGATACAGGTATCGAATCTGGAATTAGTCGTCTACAGATATGCCCTGGCTGGATACAGGTATCGAATCTCTAAACTCTTCATGTAGATATGCCCTGGCTAGATACAGGTATCGAATCCACAATCAATCACTCACAGATATGCCCTGGCTGGATACAGGTATCGAATCTGTAATTAGTCGTCTACAGATATGCCCTGGCTGGATACAGGTATCGAATCTCTAAACTCTTCATGTAGATATGCCCTGGCTAGATACAGGTATCGAATCCACAATCAATCACTCACAGATATGCCCTGGCTGGATACAGGTATCGAATCTGTAATTAGTCGTCTACAGATATGCCCTGGCTGGATACAGGTATCGAATCTCTAAACTCTTCATGTAGATATGCCCTGGCTAGATACAGGTGTCGAATCTACTCACATATATGCTCTGGCTAGATACAGGAATCGAATCTGGAATTAGTCGTCTACAGATATGCCCTGGCTGGATACATGTATCGAATCTCTAAACTTTTCATTCAGATATGCCCTGGCCGGATACAGGTATCGAATCTACAATCAATCGCTCACAGATATGCCCATGCTAGATACAGGTATCGAATCTGGAACTGCGAAAGTTGATGGTAATTATCTTTGGATTGACCTTTTTCCTGAAAAGGAAAAACATCAGTTGTATGTAATGTCATGCTGTATGAAATGCATGATGTCATGATGTTTTAAAATAAGTGAGATAGTGTCGTATGCACTTTATCATGTATGTAAGCAGGATGTATGAAATGTGAAATGTCTATGAATGTATTTTCGTCTAGGAAAATAAATCCTTGACGAATGCCGGGAAATTGTTGAATCCTGGGCTGATGTTTGAAGAGTAGAGTTCTTCGTTTTCGCTGGGGAGGATGAATGCAAGAATAAACCGGTAGGAGAAGAAGACTCCGTTGGGGAATAAACTTGTCGAAGAGATTACTCTGCGGGGAATTACTCTGTGGGAAGAGATACTTCGCTGAGATTTGAATGAGAACTCCACTAGGGATACCGTTGATATGTTTTGTTGAGGATTTTTGATGAACTCCGCTGGGGGATAGGAAGAACTTCGCTAAGGACGATCTTTCCGTGGTAATTAGCTAAGGATAACCCAGTTATAGGCTCTGGTGGAGAATAACCTTTGAATATGGTCGGGGAGAGACGTATGTACTCTGCAGGGGACCAGCTTCCAGAATCTACTAGGGATATGGATTCAACTTTCCTGGGGAAACTTTAGACTGTACTGGGAAGTGGCTCCACCGGGGTGTCTGTATTCCATTGGGGAACAATCTTAAGACTGCCGGGGATGCTTACTTAGGAACATATGCACACTCCGCTGGGGAATGTTGAGATTTTCTAGGGATACCCAACTTCCTTAAGGCTGGCAGTAGGATAACTCTGCTTGGGGAGAGTGTTGCTGACTTGCTGGAGATACTGTGCCTTTTCGGGACTGACGGGAGGCCAACTCTGCTCGGGGGAGAGTATTGCTGAACCTTGTCTTACTCTACGGTGAGTGACAGTATCTTGGTCGTGTTCTTCAGCCGAACTTACCTTGGTACCTTGGTGGACAGAGCAACCAGATCGCTTAGACAATTCTTATTGCCCCAGTTTCTGCGGGAGAAGGTACCTGTGGAGGTCTTAATAACTGCCGATTTGACAAATCTTCTTCTGGTAGGCAAGTGACGAGATGCCGGGACATAGTCGTACACTGTGATCCCTAACTTTTGCCTGGACCGCCCTTTTGGGTTTTCAGTCCACCGGGATACCCATTTTTGCCCAAGCCGCCTTTTCAAGTTTTCGACTTGCCGGGTGTACAGATTTTCATTTTCATCCCTTATTTTTGCCCGAACCCTTTTGGTTCGCCAGGAAGCCCTTATTTTTGCCGAGGTGTGTCAACCTAGCGGGTCTTTGATTATGTGTAGTATTTTTTCGATTATGTCCACGCTCTCAGAATGCAGGGAGTTGTCACTGTCAGTAGTGTCGTGTTGTCATACTACCAGAAGGTGTTTAATCAGGCAAGATTCGTAGCTGGAATTCATGTCCAATGCCCCAAGTGACTCAGGCAAAGATTTGCCCCTGGTATTTGGCATTTGAGAGATTCTCCGAATCTTGACTCGACGACCCCAGATGATGGACAATGATCATGTATGCCCCTTGGTTGGAAGTGCTTTTGTTCATTAGACATTCGTCGTGCGAACTTCTATGTTGTTCAAACAAATAGTCATATGCAAGCAATGTTATATAAAAAATGCAAAGCTTATGTCTGTCTTGAAGTTTTTGAAAATGCAATTTTTCCATAAAAAACAAGTGAATTTTTGTAAACTGTGATGTCAACTCGTTATTTTACCGCAAGCCTTAAGGAGTCAGGATACCTTTGTAACAAAATGCTTTCGACCTAACCCATGCTTCAGCTAGGACTTTTAAGGGTTGTAACGTGGCTTGGGTCACAGTTTAAGAAACAAAGGATAAAGGCTCAAATTATATTTCTACCCACCTGCTCTTCGTGATGTTCTTCAAACCTAAACTAAACTAATCGTGCGTTAGACCTCGTATGAGTCTTTGCTCTGATATTCCGATGATGGTTCGGATACTGATAGTTTATTTGGAATAGGCAGTCATTCCTTTTTTGTTGAGGGTTTGTGAGACCTCTTTCTTCTTTTTTTTTTGATTTCGTTATCCCTGTTTTTTGCCTGAACTGTTTCTTTGTGGTTACAGTCAGCGGGATGTCCCAATTTTTGTAAGTCTCCTTCATAGGTTTTGACTTATTGGGCTTTTATTTTGAGAGATAATGACTGCCTGTCTTTATGATTATTCAGAACCATCATCGTCTTTTGTTTTGGAAGGACTCCTTTGATGCTGTTTTATTGTGCACATGGATCAACTGAGAGAACTACCCTGCCCCAGGTTATAATTAAGGGTTTTAATTTTTGTGTAAAGAAAAAACTCCTACTTCTTTGGCTCGAAGGGGTTGGTGAGGGATTATCTTCCTTATAACTCCAGTGTTTAGGAATTAAAACAATGCCTATACCTCATCAGCGGGGTTTGTTCAAAAGCATACTGTAGATTGTGGTATCGTTTTCGTCATCCTCCCTCAAGAGGCTTAGAATTTTAAATCGAGAGTTGAACATCAAAAAAAATAAAAGTAATTTTGAATATAGCGAATGCGAATATATTGATTCAAAACAGACATATGCGATGCTTTGATAAAGTAATAAAGTTTGCTATGACAATAATTGTTTGTATAAGCAAAGAAAATACAACTTGAACATTCGAATGAACAAAAGTCTTCTAGTCTCAGGACTTGTCACTTCAAATGGTGAATCTCGCAGGGATAATAGAAGAACTAGACCTGACCATCTTGGGTGAATTCCACTGCTCCTTCATCGATCAGGTTTTGGATTTTGTACCTCAACTTCCAACAATTGTCAGTATCATGCCTCGGGCTGTTAGAATGGTATGCGCACCTGGTCCCAGGATTATAGTTGGGTGAAGAAGTCTTAGGATTAGGGTGAGGTCCTATCAACGTCACCAGATTCAACTTCAACAGGTGTTGCAAAGCTCGGGACAGCGACATGTTGAGCTGGGTGAATTGCCTCCTGGGCTTGTCTGGCTTGCTCTGATCAATTCGTTGTTCTTGGCGAGGTCGTTGTGATACCTGTGAAGTAGCAGCAGCTTGGATAGGTCTATTCATCAAACCAAACCTTTGCCTTCTTGGAGGCTGATTACCAGTTTGGTCCCCAACCCTGACTACTTGCTCCATACTGTCTTGCTGAAGCTGGTGAGGTTGATGCTGAATTTGTGACCCTGAAGCAAGCTGAGGAGCTTTTCCCTTGTCTTTTTGTCTCAAAGGGAGTTTGATGATGACTGGCTCTTCAACCTTAGATGTTTGCCCCAGTTGGTTATCCCGAAGCAGTTGGTTAATGAGAATCCTGAGCTCTTCTTGTCTTTGAGCTAAGTCTTGAATGAGAGTCGTCTGCCCTAGCATTTGGGTTCGCATTGTATCCACCTCAGCTTGCAGATGTTTCATCCGTTCATCCTTACTGTCTTCTGGACTGTTCCTGACCAAATTCCCCATGAGGAGTGTTCTCAACTCTTCCTGCCCCTTGGATAGATTTAGGAGGATTTCCCTGAACTGAGTCTCTTGAGCATGAAGATCCCGGTTGTTTTGTTGGGAAGCCATTGCTGAAATAAACAGCGAAGAAGGTAAGTGACCTGTAACAAGGGTGCCTGTTATGCAATGATGTGTATGTATGCATGCAATGTTTTCAAGGATCTCGCGGGGTAAACAAGAAAATTGTTATAATTTGCATTTTGTAGCTTGATGGAAGGCACTGCATGTTGTTGAGAGTCCTTCTTCAAGATTCAAAGCTCACCATATCGAGTGGGTCATAGCCTCTGACTCAAGTTATCATGTTTTGATCTCCAACAACCTTGGCTAAAGGAAAATAAATCCCCTTTTGCCCCTTGCTAGACATTTTGATTCATCTTGACCTGCATCACAGACCCTTGAGATCCTTGAAATGGATTAGTCCTTATGCAGGATGTATGCAATGGTATGATGCTATGATGTTATGCTATACGTGGAGTGATGTAAGTAAACCCTGTTATAAGCCCAGATTAAGGACTGTAAACAAAACCTGCAAGGAACTCATGTGTCAGATAACAAGCATGCAAGTAGTCAAATTTGAAGGCACACAAGTCACACAAGACAACCCTTAGAGTTTAGGCCAGCATGAAGTCTAGGTACTACCCTCTTGAAGTTGGTGGGTTCAAAACCTGTCCTATCAAAAGTAATCGGGTTCTAAGGAGCTCAATATCATTGGGTTGTTTTCTATGTTCATTGTTTTGATTTAGCCACTGAACTGGCGATCAAAATATTCCAAGAAAACAACCCTTAATGAGTGTAGTATCGAGTATCTACCAACTTCGGATTGCACTAAAGTCGGTCATCTCACTACCCCTAAAGAGGCCAGGATGGTCAAGTAAGGTTCCTAAGGTCAGTTGATGCTTCACGACATCACGCGGCGGCCCTGTACTCTCCTTGACTTGACTCAAGGGTTACCGGTACTCACCAAAGTGCCACATCAATGTAGCAACTGCTTCAACCGTGTCGGTATACCCCGCACAGTTCCCTCACAGTTTATTGCTATCTAAAAGGTATCCCCCAGATCCAGGTTAGGATCTATTAAACTCCAAGACAAGCCCACAATATTAAAGCAAACAAATCAAGCAATTGAAAACAAGAGTGGTCTAATCCTAAGGTACACCTCACTTTTGAAATATCCCCAGCAGAGTCGCCAGTTCTGTGATCGATGGAAATAGAACTAACTGTTTTTTAGCTGGTTCGCGAAATGTCGCAGTAAGCAGAGTCGCCACCATCTTTTATGTTCTCCAACATGGAAAGGACAAAAGCACAACAAAATTCCTTTTCGAGATGTTTCTCGGTTCGGGAGGTAGATTATAGAAAGGGAAGGTGTTAGCACCCTTTCTATCCGTGGTTATCCACGGGCTCTTAGGTACTTGCTCTTATGTTTTCAAAAATTGTTTGCTTTTCAAGTGTGTGTGGGTTTTGAAAAAGTTTCGTTTGAAAAATTTCTAGGTAACTCTTGTATCTGTCCTCAAGAGTGTATGAAATATTTTTCTGAAAACTTTTAGAAAGTGTGAGTGCGAAAAGTTTGTTTTGTTTTTTGAAAGAGCAAGTACCCAGGAGAAATCTACCTACTCTAAGGAATTAGGCTGTGTAAGAGTCCTTTAGACAGTACTATCCCACTATTGAGAAGTAGGTAGCACCGTCGTTGGAGTTGTTCGGGTCAATTCGATTATAGGGACAATGTGTGGTCACCAAAGCAATAGTAGGACGCCTTAGCGGTAACCCTAATGTCCTAGATCCTTTTTATCCGAGGCAACTGGATCTTTAGACAGGAGGGCGACCTCTAAAACACCCTATACTTGACGACCACATTCGAGGCAACCAGTGAGGCGTACCCTAGGAGTGGCATGTGCATGTGTGTTGTTTTTCATGTTAAATTGTCTTGTACATGTTATTTGTGAGCTACGGATTGGTTTTTATTTTTCATACAAGTCTTTCATGCATTTTTAACAGTTAAGAGTGCGGAAAATAAAGTGCGGAAAGGTAAATCTACGCTATTACAAGGCGCGGGTCTATACATCGCCAAAAACATAACCCGTTTGGGAAATACATGCGAGAAAAGTAAATAAAGCGATAAACCCTAATTAACTATTACATCCTTGGAAACAGATACATAAATAATCAAAATAAGAATTAAAGCACGAAAGAAATTAAATCGGGAACGTCCTTAGGGTTTTGACCCTTTTGAGAAATAAAGAAATTTTGGTCCTTTGCATTTAATTAAATATTAACCCTAAACTAATTAATTAATTAATTAAAATAAAAATGTTTTTTGTGTTTTTTATATTGTAATGAAATAAAAATAGAAAAAAGTTATTAAAAGTCAAAAGAAAAACCCTAATTCTAGATTGATTTTATTTATTATGAAAAAGATTAAAATTGTCCTAATTAAACAACTAAATTAATTAATTATAATTTATGTACAAAAATAATTATTAATAGTGAAGATAACAAATAAGAAAAATAAACAATATTTTAAATTTCTGATTTTAATATGAAAAAATAATTTATGAATTAATTAGATAATAAAATAATAATAGTTATTAAAGAAAGTAAAAAGAAAGAAAAAGAAAATAGAAAGAAAACCAGGGGGTTGATGGACCCAATTAGGAGGTTTGAAGAAGCAATTTGGCCCATTAAGAATCAAGCCCTTGTTGACTTCTGGAATCAGGTGCGTATTCATTGACTAGAGAACACCATAGCCTTTCATCTTTGGCCATTGGTTTTGAGTGGGAAGACACTTGGCGTCTGGGATCTGGATATGTATGATGGACGTCACTGGAAATCGCTGCATGCAATCAGGTTAAACAAAATATGAAACAAATATTTGGGGGACCTGGGAATCGAACCCAGGTCCCAATGATGAACGTCTACCTCACTAACCACTAGGCCATCATGCTGCATTTGATATAATATTAACAATTGAAAATAATATACAAAAACAATCATATGCTGGAGAGAGAAAACAAAATAGCGCACGCGTTTGAATGATCCAATGGCATATCACCATGTCTTGTCTTCTTCGCTGAAACCTGAAAAAAAGAAATCAAATAACGGGGGTTTTTAACCCCTACAATATGGCATGACCAAAAATAGCGAACAGGCGTGTGATGATCAGAAATTGTTCGCGAGGGTTGGGTTGGATTCGTCTGGCCTTGACGAATTCAACCATAGGCTTTAGAGTCTCTGATTTTTCCTATATCACAAAGCCCCAATTTGGAAGCTTCGAAACCCTAAGTTTCATCAATGGTGGTTTACGTTTCAGGGCATCTTAATCCAATTGAATCACACCAAAAGCTTCACCTGAGTTCTATGAACACAAAATAAACAACGAAAGAGGTTAAATATGCATGAATTGTGAGATGCGATTCTGAAAAAAAGTGACAAACCAAGGGACTGTTCTTGCGCGATTCTTGAGCTTTAAGGCTTGTTTTGGATTGCAATGTGTTCCTGGGAAGCCTAGCAATGTATTGGAATCAAGAAAAGGCTTTGAATTGGCCTGGAAGGTTGAATTCAGTTTTGAGTTTCTTTTGATATTTTTTCAATATGCTTATGGTGTTTCTGTAGCAGCTTTGCACGTGAACACCTTAAGGTTGGCTTCCTTGCATATATGTGAATAGAATTAGGTCAAAGTTTGGGCCAATGATCCATGGAATTAAGTTTTGGAGATTTGGTTGACCACCATTGAAGAACTTTCCAAATTTGAAGCAAATCTTGGATTTTATGCACAAAAAGCCCCTAGCACGAATTTGTGAGTTGGAACATGACATATAAAAGCTATTCAAATCAAAAAGATGCCATCCCATTAATTTTTAGATTTTATTTGAATTATTATGGATTTAAAATGAATTAAATCAATAAAAATTAAATAAAATGGAAAAATAAATGTTTGATCTTGAAATTAATCATGGGACACGTGTGTGGCATGACAAGGCTGAATCAAGTGGAAGAAAGTGGGCCCTTTTGTCAAAAATTGAAGTTTTAAGGATAGTTGACTTTTGCCATTTCACAAAAATTTCCCAACTTCTCCAATGCATATCTTGCTCAATTTTGATCATATGAACATGTTCTTGGACATTTTGGAAAGGACTTGAAGTCTTCTAACCAATGCCTTTGGTCCCATGTCATTTGGAATTACCAATCTCAAGTTATGGTCTTTGACTTAAAGTGCATTTTTGTTGACTTTTGAAATTGACCTATAATGTAGAAATTGATAACTTTTTGTGAGAGCATTTATTGGACTTGGAATGTGAAGATGAGTTGTAGGAAATGTCATCCCCTTCAAAATGAGCATTGGATGGGATTTTTCTGATGAATCATGAAAAAGTTATGCCCTGGTCAAGTTACAGTTGACTTTTCAACTGTCAAAAAATAGTAACTTTTGCATCTTTGATGATTTTTGAGCCATGCTTGTGGAATCATGATCAAGACTTGATCAAATGATGATTGTGTGCTCAAATTAAGATGTTGACCAAAAATTCTGACTTTTGACTGTAAAATGACCATTTTGCCCCTGCAGTTGACTGTGAAGCAAATAGGGCTTTTGACTGTGCAACTTTATGCTGTAAGACTTGAAACTTGACATGTAGATGCTTGACAATGTGTATAGGCCTATGGGACTTGATTGAGACCTTGAAAACCTCAACTTCCTTGCAAGAACCAAAACCCTAATTTTGACTGGCTTAGAAGATGGTTTGACTATGCAATCCTTGAGTAGTCTTGAACCATTTTGAAGATGATCCTTGACAAACTTGAAGAATATGGGAGGGAAAATTTAGGGGTACAACACATTACCTGCTATGAATGAAATAAACAAGGTTACTACAAAAGTGATTGTCCAAGGCTTCACAAGGAGAAACATAAAAGGAAGTCCGTTAAGGAGAAGAAGAAAAGTCTTATGGCAACATGGGATGTCTCTGAATCTCCTGAAGCTGAATCAGAGTCAGATGATGAAAGAGAAAACATAGCTCTCATGGAAAACGTGTCAGAAGACAATGAAGCTTCTGGTTCAGACTCAGAATTAGACACTGAAGAGGTATTCCCTAACTTTTCTATTAATTTCACTAAAGTTGAACTTGCAGAAAGTCTGAGTGAAATTTTGGAAAGGTATCAACAGCTCAGAGTCAAATTCAAGAACCTGAAAAAGGATCTTGCTTCTGACTCTGAAGAAACAGAGAGTCTGAGATTAGAAAACTCTGAGTTAAAAGAAAATGTTTCAAAATTGGAAAATGATTTACAAAACTCTCAGAAGGAAATAATCTCAGAGGATCCCAGTAATGCTGATAAGATCATAAAGGAATATGATCAAAGCTTTCAGAAGTTTATGGCTAACAAAATAGATAGAAGCAAAATGGCTTCAATGATCTATGGAGTCAGCAGGAATGGAAGAATAAGTATAGGATACAAAGGTAAAGAATCCCAACATAAGAAAGTTATGGATTTGGTTATCAAACGCACTTCTCTCTATTCTCACTCCACCACTGGGCAAACACAAGATATAAAACATGCTGGTAAGGCGTTTTATACTAAACCAAAATTCAAATAGAATTTTGGAAATTATAACAGTCATAGACCTAGAAAGATATGGGTACCAAAAGAAAAAATCATCTATGTTGCAGATATTTTTAACAGCAAGGTTGAAACTCCAGTATTAACTCATGGACTCTGGATGCTCTCTACACATGGAGGAAAGAAATCATATGTTCCAAAGCCTGGAATTTAAAAGATTCGCAGGTTTCAGAGACAATCAAGAAATGAAGATTATTGTCTCTGAAACTATTTGAAACAGGAATGGAAATACAACATCATAAGCTCTCTAAAGAATCTCAGATGCATCCAGAAGAGGATGTCACACTGTTTCAAGCACTTCTGTCAGAGTAAGCCAATCAGAGTCTTCACCACTTTTTGATTCTTGACAAAAAGGGAGAGAATGGAGAATATTTTGACTCATAATCAGAAGATCATCATAGAAGTATTTTATTTTCTCGTTAGCTGAGTACTCTACTCAGGGGGAGCCTTCCTTTTAATTTTTGTTCTTTATTTTCCATCAAAATATAGTAGTTTTTGTCATCATCAAAAAGGGGGAGATTGTTAGAACATAATTTGGTTCTACATCCCAGCAGGAGTTTTGATGATAACAAAGACATGATATAAAGAAAAAATATGCTCGTTAATAAAAAGTATGTTTACATGCAGTAAGTTATGATGTGAAAAAGATGTTCTAATGCAATTGGAAGTTCTTCCAGAACATCACCAGAAGTTCCCAGAAGTTCTGATGTGAAAAAGATGTTCTGATGCAATTGGAAGTTCTGCCAGAACATCACTAGAAGTTCTGATTATGCGATCACAGAATTTGAGAGGACAATGAAAGATTCAGACGCATCAAATATGAATTACACGCTTATATGAAGAAGTTCTGTTTGAACTTCTGAATGCACCAGCGCTGCAAAATAGAACCTCTGATACTCTGATGTGAAAAGTTCTGATCAAGCTATAAAGGACTCTCAACGGTAACATTCATCCTCTAATGTAAGAAGCTCTGAAGCGTTTTAACTTCATCAATGCAAGATCACAAGTAAAGGCTACAAACAGACAAGGATCTCCTGATTTGGAAAGCTCATTAACACATGTTATGGACATACCAAAAGTATCTTCTTATGTCACTACTGAAAGGCCTATTTAAAGCTTACAAGAAGAAGATTTCAAGATGATGAACAACTGCGCCCAAACATAAAAACTCACGTGAAAAGTAAACAACGCAACTATCAATCTTCATCCTCAACGTTCAATATTAAATTGTGTAAAACATCACAAGTTTGTGATACTGTTTATTAGAAACATCATTGTACACTTTTATACAATTATCTGTTTAGTGAATTTCTTGAGAAAACCGGGTTGTGGTTTTGGACTCAAGAAGACTTTAACAGTTGTTAAAGTAGAATTGTAATCAAGTTTGTGATTACTGAATTAAGTCCTCGTTGGAGAGAGGCGAAATCACCTTGGCGGGTGGACTGAAGTAGTTTGAGATCAAACTTACCAGGATAAAAATACTGTGTCATTGCGCTTTTGATTTTAAGATTTCAATTAACCCCCCCCCCCCCCCCCCCCCCCCCTTCTTGTGTTTTTCACTTCTTTAACAATGACCTTTATGGGCCTTAAAACAATTCCAAACCGGCCCAAACCTCTTTCCTACTCAATACACCCCCATCTTGTTTTCATTTCATTAATATTTTCTATTTGGGCTTCACCCCAAACCAGCACCAGACCCAACCTAATTTTCACTCACACACCCCCTGCTTACTAACCATCACACAGGCCCAACTGTTTATTATTATTATTATTATTATTATTATTATTCTGACTTACAAAAAAACTCCTCTTGGACCAGGCTTAACCAAAAATCTGTTTTACACAAAAAAGACCCTAAATTAAATTTTTACCCCCTGACTTACTTCTTTTATTTTTTCTTTCTTTCTTTAAATATTATTATTATAATTATTATTTTTATTAACAAAAAAATATAAAAAAATATTTATTTATTTATACTATATTTATTTATTTTATTTCAAGACCAAAAACATTAGAAAACATTTTGTTACAAACTTTATTTCTTTTTCTTAATTAATTTAATAATTAGACCTATGTTTATTTATTTTCTTTTTTAATTCAAACTAACTTAAAATTTAGGGTTTCTCTTAACCTAATTTATTTTTATACTATTTTAGTTAATATTAAAATCTTTTCACAAAAAACTAAAAAATATTTTTTTTCTAAATTAAGTTAATTTATTTTTCTTTTATTAAATCATTTTATTTTAAGTTAATTAGGTCAAAACTATCTTTCTTAACAAACAAATATCCATTTCTTTTCCATTTATACCCTTGCACATTTATTCATTCTTGTACATTTAATTCTTTTAAATATTCAATATGGTTGTAATAGATAATTAGGGATTAATTTCTTGCAATCCCCATTTGTAAATTTGTATACCGTATTCCTAAAAATGATATAATAGCGTAGGAGATTTACATTCCTTAATTTATTGCTTTCATATAAATGCTAGTAATTAGGGTTTGTATGACAAGATAAAATCAATCTTAGAAAACCCTAATTCAAGATTAAACCCAGTATGAAATACAAAACACTTGCACACTTTACACCTCTAGGGTTAACTCCACTTGTTGCCTTAATAAAATGGTCATTTAATGCATGTGAGACGTCCTAGAAAAAACAATCAAAAAATACAAGATTATAGTCACTTGATGATCCTACGAATGTTGCCTTACAAGTGATCTTAGTCCCTTAAAGAAAAAATGCTAAGGTATCTCACAATATTGCTATACATGACTATACGATGACCCACGCCCATCCTTTTACATCCAAATATAGGGCTTCTTACTGTTGTACCCCAAAATTTTCCCTCCCATATTTCTCAAAACATTGCAAGAAAGATCCTCAAGTTGCTCAAGGGTTGGCCAGACAAGCTCTCTCCTAAGGCAGTCTACCCCAAACTAGGGTTTCATGTTGCATCAAGTTAATTGAGTCCAAGTGATCCCAAGTGCTCACCAATGTCCTATTATATTCTCAAGATCATCCATGTCAAGTTTCAAGCCTTGCAGAGGAAGTTTGCTCAGTCAATTGCTCAAAGGTCCAAAAATCGACTGTGCTAGGGCAAAAGTCAACTGTGACCCACATGCAGTCAAACTTCAATATTTTTGGTCAACATCCTCATTTTGAAGTATATTTCATCATTTTATCAAGTTTTGATCATGATTCAACAAGGATTGCTCATAATTCATCAAGACTCAAAAGTTTCTAAATTAGGGTTTTGTAGGAAAAGTTAACTCAACTTTGACCAAGCATAACTTTCTCATACTTTATGATAAATGACCCATACAAAGCTCATTTTGAATAGGATGTAATTCCATAAAATCCATCTTCAGCTCCCAAGATCAAAATATGCACTCACAAGAAGTTATGAATTTGGACATTATAGGTCATTTTGAAAAGTCAACAAAAACAACTTTTTTTTTGTCAAAGCTTCATACATGAGCATGGAATATCAAATTGAGATGAGACCAAAAGGGTTGATTAGAGGACATCTCAAGCTTTCTAAAAAGTCTAATAACACCTCCAAAATTGCAAAAAGTCAATTATCCCTAAAAACTTCAAATTTGCCAAATGGGCCCAATCTTTTTCACTTGTTTTGAGTTGGAAACATAGCCCACGTGCTCTAGCCTTTGCCACTTGTCCATATCTTATTTTTATTATTTATTTTGATTTTTCTTTGAATTAATTTAAATTAAATCATAATAAATCAAATAAAATCCAAAAACATTGAAACCAAGAATTTTGTGATGATTTCAGGTCTTAAATTACAGCTAGCCATCATTCAAATTCGCATCAAGGCTTGTGTGCACAAAAATATTGAAAATAAGCCAAATTTGGAAGGTTGTTAAAGTGAATCAAATCAAATATCAAAAGCATTAAAGGAGAAAGATTTGGACACAATGATGAACCCCAATTCATTGTTTGATACATAAGGAGGCGAGGCAGACCTAGAAACGGGTTGGAAGCAGGCGCTAGAGATAGAACAAAATCTAAAAAATACCAAGAAAAGTGTGAGTTCAAAATCACCTTTAGAGGCGGTTTCAAGACTCTTTGACGATCCCAATCACTTCCATGGAGTCTCCACAAGCGAAAGAAATCAAAATCAAGTGTTTTCAAGCCCTACAACACACTGTAATTCCATCATGGTATTGTCATCTTCTTGAATTCGAATAGCCTTGTTCTTGCATCCATAATGTAAAATAATTGTACATTCTTGATCACCATGATGTTTGTAAACTTTCTACAATAGCCAATTGCATTTTAATGAACTGAATCATGAATCACCATTGTTAGTGTTGTACCCTAAAATTTTCCCTCCCATATTTCTGAAAACATTGCAAGAAAGATCTCCAAGTTGCTCAAGATAGCCTAAGAGTTGGTCAGACAAGCTCTCTCCTAAGGCAGTCTACCCCAAATTAGGGTTTCATGTTGCATAAAGATATTTGAGTCCAAGTGGTCCCAAATGATCAACATTGTCCTAATATGTTCTCAAGATCCTCCATGTCAAGTTTCAAGCCTTGCAGAGGAAGTTTGCTCAGTCAATTGCTCAAAGGTCCAAAAGTCGATTGTGTTAGGGCAAAAGTCAACTGTGGCCTACATACAGTCAAACTTCAAGATTTTTTGTCAACATCCTCATTTTAAAATATATTTCATCATTTGATCAAGGGTTGATCATGATTCATCAAGGATTGCTCAAGATTCATCAAGACTCAAAAGTTACTAAATTAGGGTTTTGCAGGAAAAGTCAACCCAACTTTGACCAAGCATAACTTTCTCATACTTTATGAGAAATGACCCATCCAAAGATCATTTTTAAGAGGATGCAATTTCCTACAATCCATCTACATTCCACAAGTTCAAAATATGTATTCACAAGAAGTTATTAATTTAGACATTATAGGTCATTTTGAAAAGTCAACAAAAACACCTTTTTTGTCAAAGCTTCATACATAAGCATGGAATATCAAAGTGAGACGAGACCAAATGGTTTGATTATAGTACATCTCAAGATTTCTAAAAATTCCAAGAACACCTCCAAAGAGTCAAAATTGAGGAAGTTGTGCATTTATGAAGTTGGACTTTTTTGCAAAATTGCCAAAAGTCAACCATCCTCAAAACTTCAAATTTTGCCAAATGGGCCCATTCTTTTTCACTTGTTTTGAGTTGGCATTACAGCCCACGTGCTCCATCCTTGGCCATGTGTCCATATCATATTTTTATTAATTATTTTGATTTTATTTGAATTAATTTGATTTAAATCAAAATAAATCAAATAAAAATCCAAAAGCATTGATAACAAAGATTTTGTGGTGATTTCAGGTTTCATTATACATCTTGCCATCATCAAACTCGTACCAAGGCATAAGGGTACAAAAAGATGGGATTTGGACCAAATTTGGAAGATTGTTAAAAGAAGATCAAATCAAATATCAAAGCATTGATAGAGGGAGATTTGGACAGCAAAAACAATCCTAATACATTGTGCAATACATAAGGGTCGTGTGCAGACCAAAATAAGGGTTGGAGATCAAGCATAGAGTGAGAACCAAATTTGCAAAAACCAGAAAAAAGTGTGAGATTGAAACAGGGCTTAGAGGAATCCTTAAGGCTTGGTATGTGTCTCAATCGTTTCCTGGCAACCCCCACAAGCGAAATCAATCAAGACCACGCGTGTTCAAGCCTCCTAGTGCAATGTAAGTCAGACACGAACTCACCCTTTTCTTGATTTCGTATTTTGAAAATTAGGCATTGTTAACATGAAATAATTGCATATTCTGGATCACCATATCATTTGCAAGCTTTTTTGTAATAACCAATTTCATTTATGTGACCTATATCATGGATCACCATTGCTAGGGTTTTGTGTTTGGTTTTAGGGATTTTCGTTTCAGGAAAAATTGGCCCTAATAATGGGCATGGTTGTAACCAGGAGGATGAGACGACCTCAACCATGGTCTTAGAATGCATTTCCATGGCCTGTAGGAGATTTAGGAGGAACCCCTGTCTGTAGCGACGGACATTTGTCCGTAGGTATAGGCGTTATTATTTTTAGCCACAGTTCAACGAAGGGGACGATGGCGTGTCGCTTCCCCATTCGCCCATTCAAACAACGCGCACTTTCTTTTTTATTTTCTGTCCATTGGCTTTTGTTTTATATATTATATTTTGTTTATATTATACTAACAAATAGAAGCAAGTGGTGTAGTGGAAAGTGTGGCGTGGATATCCCTTCAGGACCTGGGTTCGAATCCCAGGTCCCCCATTTTCTCAATATTATTTTCTTGCAGGAAATATGTTGCGTGCATAGGCTTGATGGCCTTCATACACCTCCCTCATCAACACGCCAGATGGCCAGATTGCCAGATCTGGTGGTCACCATTGCAAGCATACCATGGACCAAGTCAATGCCAATGCACTGAATCAGAAAAGTCAATATGGACTCCTCAAATGGGCCCAAAAAATTGATTTCTACACCTCCAAAAAAAACCAGGCCCATTCTCACTCTTTCTCTTATATTTTGTTTATTTAGTTTAATTATTTTATTTTATTTAAACTTAATTACTAACCAATAACATAATTTCTTTTTTATCAAAAAAATCACAAAATAACATTTTTTACCCAATTAAATTTCAGAATTTTATTTTTATTAATAAATATTAATTAAATTAATTAGGTCATTAATTGTAGATAACTTGAATTTATTTCGTAAATAAATAAAATCAATTAGAATTAATAGGTTTTAACATTAATTTAACTATTTTATTTTCTTTCCTAAATTAACAAAAACTCCAAAAATATGTCATTTAATATTTTTCATTAATTAATTTATTTAATAATCAATTTAGCATTTAATTTTTAGGATTTAATTTCTTTTTCTTAAAATAAAAAACAACAAAAACATTTCTTTTAATTAGAAGGGTCAAAACCCTAAATTCGCATTCGATTTAATTTCACCTCGCGCGCTTTATTTCTTTATCCAATTAATGTATCTGCTTCCGATTTGTAATAATTAATTAGGATATTTATTTTTCCGCCTTTACTTTAATTTCAAAGGGTTGCTTTTGGCGATGTAAATACCCGACGCCTTGTAATAGTTAGTTTAAATTCCGTACTTTAATTTCTGCAATTATATAACTACTAGATGTTTGATAATAGGGTTTGCATGACAAGAATGAATGCTTAATCTAAAATCAATTAGATCACCCTAAACATGTGCAAAGATAAAAATAACTGAAAACAACACACTCGCACATGCGCACTCCTAAGGTACACCCCACTTGGTTGCCTTCGTAAATGGTCATTGAGTATAGGTTGTTTTAGAGGTCGCCCTCTTGTCTAAAAGATCATAGTTGCCCCAAAATGGTTGCCTCGGATGTCGTTGCCTCGAATAAATGACCTAAAACATTAGGGTTATCTCTAAGACGTCCTAACATTGCTTTAGTGACCGTATGTCCCGCTTTTGAATTGACCCTCAAACTCCAACGACGATGCTACCTACTAACTAATGGTGGGATAGCATTGTCTAAAGGAAATTAGCATAGAACAATTCCTTTTTCGAGTAGATAGATTAGTTCTTAGACACTTGCTCATCCAAAAACAAAACTTTTTCACACTTACACTCCTTTTACAAACAAGTTTTCAAAGACACTTCATTACACTCTTAAGCAAGAGTTAAATCAAAGTTAAAAAAACAAAACTTTTCAAAACCCACAAGCACAAAGAAAACATTTTGAAAATGATGAGCAAGTACCTTAGAGCCCGTAGATAATTACGGATAGAAAGGGTGCTAATACCTTCCCTTTCTATAATCTACCCCCCGTACTCAGAAATATCTCGAAAAAGGAATTTTTCTGTGCTTTTTTCCTTTCCTTGTTGGATAAAATAAAAGACGGTGGCGACTCTTGCTTACCGCGACATTTTGTGAATACAAACGCAAAATGCAAACCAGTAAAATTTCCTTAACGAAATAGGGAAACCACGAGCCCGGTTCTGGCCACCGTATCACAGTTAGGTTTTTGGAGTTTTTTTTAGGGTTTTCAATTTCAGGGAAAATTGGCCATCATGAGTGATACCATTGAGATCAGGAGGGCAAGACGAGTCTAACCATGGTGTTAGATGTTATTTACATTGCCCATGGAGGATTTTGGAAACGTACACGTCTGTAGCTACGGACTTTGTCCATAGGTATAGGTGGTTCAACTTTTAGCCACGACACAGGGAAGAAAAAGCAGACATGGCCAACCTCCATTCGCCCGTTTGAATTTCGCGCAGATTTTCTTTTGTTTTTTAATGTTTTATATATTACCATTATTCTATGTTTTATGAACAAATGAAAACAAGTGTCCCAATGGAAGCCAGCTAAGCGTTAAGGTCTTGGAAGGCTGGAGGTCAAGGGTTCGATCCCTGCCTCCAGCATTTGCTATTTTCCCATTTATTTTCAGGTGATTCAGTGCAAGCGAAGCCAGGATGTCCATCATACTCCTTCATCATCCAACGCGCCAGATGGCCAGATGGCCAGATCTGGTGGCCATCATTGACGGTGCACCACAAGCCAGTCAAACGCAACGCATAAGGTCAAAAAAGTCAATGTGGATCAGCACTAATGGGCCAGAATTCTGACTATTCACACCCCCTTTATCAGGCCCAATCTCTATCTTTCTTTATATTTTCTCTTTTTTCATTTATTTATCTTATTTTATTTAATTTAATTACTAACCAAAAATTAATTTTCTTTTTTATCAAAAAATCACCAAAAATATTTTATGTCCAATTAAATTTTAGAATTTTATTTTTCATCAATAAATTAATTAATTTAATTAGGTTTGGTTAATTAGACAATTTTAATTTCCTTTTGTAAATAATTAAAATCAATTAGAATCAATAGGTTTTTATTACTAACTTAATTATTTTATTTCTTTCCTAAATTAACAAAAATATAAAAAAAATATGTCATTTAATTATTTTTCATTAATTAATTTAATAACTAATTAATTTAGCATTTAATTTTAGGACTTAATTGCTTTTCTTAAAAAAATATTAAAAAACAACAAAAACATTTTCTATTAATTAGGAGGGTTAAAACCCTAGTTTTCGCATTCGATCCAAATTTCTCGCGCGCTTCATTTTTTATTCAATTATTGTATCTGCTCCTGGTTTGTAATAATTAAATTAGGACATTTATTTATTTTTACCGCTTTTAAATTTAAAAGGCTTTGTTTTTTGGTTATGTAAATACCCGAAGCCTTGTAATAGTTTACTTTAAATTCCGCACTTTAATTTATGCAAATATTCAATTGCTAGATGTTTGATAATAGGGTTTGCATGACAAGAATGAATGACTAAATTTAAAACAGTTAGATCACCCTTAATTGTGCAAAGATAAAAATAACTGAAATCAAAACACTCGCACATGCCCACTCCTAGGGTACACTCCCACTTGGTTGCCTTCGTAAACGGTCATTGAGGATAGTTTTTTTAGAGGTCGCCCTCTTGTCTAAAAGATCATAAGTTGCCTCGGAAAGGTTGCCTCGGATATCGTTGCCTCAGATAAATGATCTAAGACATTAGGGTTACCACTAAAACGTCCTAACATTGCTTTAGTGACTGTATGTCCCTTTAGAATTGACCCTCAAACTCCAACGACGGTGCTACTTACTCACTAATAGTGGGATAGCATTGTCTAAAGGAAACAAGTATAGAACGATTCTTTTTTCGAGTAGGTAGATTAGTTCTTAGATACTTGCTCATCCAAAACAAACTTTTTTCACAGTTACACTCTTTTACAAACAAATTTTCAAAAAAAACACTTCATTACACTCTTGAAGATAGAAGCAAGAGTTAAATCGAAGTTAAAACAAAAACTTTTCAAAGTCCACAAACACAAAGAAAACAATTTTAAAAATGATGAGCAAGTACCTCATAGCCCGTAGATAACTACGGATAGAAAGGGTGTTAATACCTTCCCTTTCTATAATCTACCCCCCGTACTCAGAAATATCTCAAAAAAGGAATTTTTCTATGCCTTTTTCCTTTCCTTGTTGGATAAAATAAAAGTCGGTGGCGACTCTTTCTTACCGCGACATTTTGCGAAAACAAACGCAAAATGAAAACCAGCATTCCAAAAACAGTCAGTTCTTCCACCGTGTCACAGAACTGGCGACTCTGCTGAGGAATTAATAAGTGGGTGTACCTTAGGAATAGTTCATCATAATGTTTTCAATTGTTTGATTTGTATGCTTTATCTTTGTGGGTTTGAATCAGAGTTACTATAGATCCTAACCTGGATCTGGGGATGCCTTTTAGGTAAGTAGTAATAGACTGTGAGGGAACTGTACAGCGTAGACCGATACGGTTGAAGCAGTAGCTACGTTGGTGTGGCACTTTAGTTTGTACCGATATCCCTTGTGGTAGAACAAAGAGGATATGGGGCATCTAAGGGGTCATTAAGCACCAACTGACCTTAGAACCTATAATTGACCAACTTGGCCATAGAAAAGTAGCAGTATGCTACACTTATTGAGACCAAACTCTCGCGATGATTCCGGCCGCAAGAAAAAGTTGCTAAACTAGAATTATGACCGATCGAGGGTGGTCAGTGATATTGAGATTCTCTAGAACCCAGTTACTATTACTAGGACAGGTTGAACCAACTAAACTGAAAGAGGGTAATACCTAAACTCCATGCCAGCCTGAAATCTAAGGGCTACTGTGTGACTTGTTTGCCCTTACCATGTTTGCTATCTGTGAATACTTGTGGTGTGTTTCTATCATGACATCATGCATCATGACATCGCATGCATATTTCATTAGACTAACCCATTTCAAAGATCAAGGGGATTCATCTTTGTTCTGTTTTGCAGATCATGGCATCTATGCACAGAAATATCATTCGGATCAACTTCGTACAACTCCTTGTTCAGATTATAGATTTGGTTTCCAAAGTGGCTGATACTTATTCCTTTGTCAGAAGACATGGTCACCTCCTTGGTTTGGTCACTTCTAAGATGGATGAGCAAATGATGAGCGTCTTATTCCAGTTCTTTGACCCGCTACATATCTGTTTCACCTTCCCAGACTATCAGTTGGTCCCCACTTTGGAGGAGTTCTCTGATTTACTTAGTATTTCTATTCTAGAGCAGACGCCATTTATAGGTTGGGAGATAGCTCTTAGGCCAGAGGATGTTGCTACAGCCCTACATCTGACAAAGGCTGATGTGATGTCTAACTGGGAGACTCGAAGTGGGGTAAAAGGCTTCCTGGCTAAGTTCTTGATTGATCAGGCTCAACAATTTTGGGACAGTTTGGATTTTCAAGCATTTGAAGACATCCTGGAACTTCTCATTTATGGCTTGGTTTTGTTCCCTAGTTCAGATTCTTTCGTCGACGTGAACGCAGTCAAGATCTTCATGTCCCGTAATCCAGTGCCTACTCTCTTAGGTGACATTCTACATGCTCTTTACGCCCGTACTGCTCGGAAAAGGGGAACCCTTATGTGTTGTGCACCGTTGCTGGCGAGGTGGTTTATTTCTCACCTCCCCAAATCTATTTTGAAGAACAAGGAAGGTATGGGTTAGGCCTACAGAATTATGTCCCTTGCTCATACAGACATCATCTAGAGCACTAAAGACATGGAAGAAGTAGCTGTTATTGATCGCTATGGGGAATACCCCAATGTTCCATTACTTGGAATTCGAGGAGGGATCACCTATAATCCTTGTTTGGCCTTACGACAGTTTGAGCGAGCTCGAAGGGACGGTCCTCATGAGTTGCTGATTTTGAGCATTGTCTTTGACTTCCAAGGGAATATTGAGGGACATCGTCGCAGGTTCATACGAGCTTGGAATAAGGCTAACAGGTCCGATCCGCACGAGCTAGGAATGAAGACTTTTCTCCCGATGGAACCGTATCTCCGGTGGGTTCGATCCCGTGCTCAAAAACTAGGGATGCCATACGAAGCTGTCTTACCGATAATTGTTGAGAGTACTGATAAAGAAGGGGTTCCTCATACTGTCCTCCACCCATAAATGCCTACTGACATTGGGGCATTAAAGAGGTATTGGATCCAGTTGAGGGAAGAACGGGATACTTACAGAGAGAAGTATCATGAGCAGGAATGGAAGATCCTGAAGCTTACAAGGAAGCTGGAGAATGAGAAGGTCCTCAACGACTATGTCAGCACGGGAGGAAAACGACCATGGGAGCGTTGATGTCTTTTTCTTTTTCTAGTTTTGATATACTTTTCAGTTTTTCTCTTTGTAACGCCTCAAAGGCATTTGTCAAACATTGTTTCAAGTTTTTAATCTAATAAAAGTGTGTTTCATTTTGGTTTACAAATTTGAATATCCCTAAAGTCTTTGAAATCATATCATATGCATTCGATTCCCATGCACCTCATTACAGGTACCCTTACATGTCTCTTATCTTCTTCGCTGTTTATTTCAGCACCATGTCTTCTGAAACATCCACTGATCAAGCTATCAAGGCTCTACAAGCTCAGAACGCTCCGTTCCAGGAAATGTTCATGAACTTGGCCAAGTGTCAGCAAGATCTGAAGACTCTTATCTTGAAGGATAAGAAGAAGAAGAAGAAGAAGAAGAAGAAGACGGTCCTCCTGAACATGGGCCACAGGTTTGGGAACAGGCTGCGGGAAGAAGTTGATTTGTCCCACTCATCTGGAGGGGGAGAGAACCAAGAAGAAAGGAGGGCTTCTATCCCTGTGGTTTCTGACAATGAGACGGACTTTGATGAAGACCAGTATCCTCCGACTGAGGACAGGTATAAGCAACTTGAAGACCGGTTAAGTGCGATGGAGATCCAGAAGATACCTGGGTTGGACTTCGGTGATTTAGGTCTGGCATCTGGGGTGGTGATTCCCCACAAGTTTAAAGCTCCTGTATTTGCTAAGTACGATAGAGTCTCCTGCCCAAAGCTACACCTCCGATCGTATGTCAGAAAGATCCAACCATATACCGCTGATAGGAACCTTTGGGTTCATTTCTTTCAAGATAGTCAGTCATGGACTCAACTTGAGTGGTTCTATCAGCTAGAAGGAGCTAACGTCCGTAATTGGGAGGACCTTGCTGCTGCTTTTTACAAGCAGTACCAATATAATGCCGACCTTGCTCCCACGCGTACTCAACTTTAGGGTATGTCTATGGGTGCGAGCGAAGGTTTTAAAGATTACGCTCAAAAGTGGAGAGATCTTGCTGGTAGAGCCCAACCTCATCTGGATGACAGGGAGTTTGTGGATATGTTTCTGGGGACCTTGTCTGGCCCATATTTCAACCATTTGATCGGAAGGTCATCGTCTAGTTTCACTGAGTTGATTATGACTGAGGAGAGAGTTGAAGCCGGTATCAAGAGCAGAAAGATACAGAAGGGTGCTTCGTCAAGTACCGAGAAAAAGCCTTTCAAGAAGGAATCTAGTGCAGTTTACAGCTCGAGGAGATATAACCGACCTGAGCACCGCCAAACGGTTAATGCGGTAGTTATTTCAAGACCAAGTGTTGCCCCACAACGCAACAATCAGCAAAGAGTAGAGAGACCGCATAGACAGTTTACTCGGCTCAGCATGACTTTATCTCAAATTCTGCCATAATTGTTGAAGACTAACTTGGTGATTCCGAGGGAATCTCCAAAGAATCCCAACACCACATCACCGTTGTATAATCCGAACGCCCGCTATGCTTATCACTCTGATAGCCCAGGGCATGATACCAATAATTGTTGGGCTTTGAAGAATAAAGTGCAGAATTTGATTGATGCTAAAGAGATTGAGTTTGAAGCGCCAGAAAAGCCTAATGTCATGACTGCTCCTATGCCCAAGCATGGAGTGAATGTTGTGGATGATGATGTGTTTGTAACCTCTTTGGAAGACATTTCTACTCCATTAATGACTGTGAAGAAGAACCTTCTGTTAGCCGGTTTATTTCCGGGTTGTGGCGAAGGTTGCCATCTGTGTTCCATCCTACCTACTGGTTTCCATCTATTGAAGTCAGGTGTCCAACGCCTGATGGATAATAAAGAAATCTTATTCGAGAAAACTTTTGTTCCATTGGTTCTTGTTGAAGAAGTTTCCATAATCACCATTTTCGCCAATTCTTCTAAGGCTTCCTCGAGAAAGCCTGTTAGAATTACATTTGTTCCGAGAATCACTCCATTGATCATTACTGTTCCTGGACCTATCCCTTACACATCGGATAAGGCTGTCCCGTGGCACTATGGGGCCGATGTGTATTATCACGGGGTTAAACAAGACTTGAAGAATGAAGAGGATGATACTGATATCAGCAATATTGTTAGATCTAGTAAAGTCATCCGAAGCGAAAGACTTTTCTCCCCTGAGATCTCTCCACCAATTGTTCAGAAGCCTGTTGTTATTACACCTGTCAGTACATCTGCTACTATCCCTGTTCATGTTCCAATCCTTACCCCTGTCACCGAGTCATCTGACACTCGGGGCAAAGGGATCACCGGTGGGCCTGCCCAGACGGAGGCACCGAGGAAGATTACTGTTGAAGCCTCTAGGCAGGAGATATAGGACATTTTAAAGATCATCAAGAAAAGCGACTACAATATAGTCGAACAGCTGGGGAAAACCCCGTAGAAGATCTCTATGTTGTCTTTATTGCTATGCTTAGAGGCCCACGCTAAGGCTCTGATTGCTTTCCTGAAAACTGCACACGTGTCCCAGGAAACCTCTGCTGACCAGTTCAAAGATTGTGTGGCTAGTTTGACAGCAGATAACGGGTAGAGTTTCTCCGACGCAGATTTGACTGCCAAGGGTAAGAATCACAATGACGCTCTGCATGTTTCCATTGAGTGCATGGGGCACTACTCTAGCTCACGTGCTGGTGGATACTGGTTCCTTGTTAAATGTTTTACCCAAGAAAGCGTTGGACCGGTTAGACTGTGAAGGGTTGGTGTTGAAGTCGAGTAACATTGTGGTTAGGGCCTTTGACGGGTCCAAGAGGATGGTACATGGAGAGGTGGATATTCCAGTTAAGGTTGGTTCTCAGATTTTCGCATCTACATTCTATGTGATGGACATTCGACCATCTTATTCTTGTTTTCTGGGTCGCCCGTGGATCCATAAAGCTGGGGCAGTAACTTCTACGCTCCACCAGATGCTGAAATACCCAATAAAGGGGAAGATTGTTACAATACGAGGAGAAGAGGAGTACATGGTAAGCCACCTCAACTCTTTCCGGTATGTGGAGATGGACGGGGAGTTCATTGAGACCTCGTGTCAACATTTTGAAGAAGTCCCCCAGAATCTGGCGTCGACTGAAACTGTTGTTGAAGATCCTCCAATGAAGATGGCTTCCCTCAAGGATGTCTGGGCTGTTATTGAGAAAGGTGGGCGTGCAAATTATGGCCAACTCCCTGACTTTGCACACAAGACTGACAAGTTTGGTTTGGGTTTTACTGCTGAAGCTCAAAGGGTTGTTCGGCGTGCGCGGATTGGAAGACCTCCCCTGCGTATCACAAATCCTGAAGTGAATGCGATTGAAGACGATGATGAAGAGCATGAGTTTGACAGCTGGATTTACCCGACTACCGACGGTGGATTAAGCAATTGGACGACAAAGGACTTCATGCCAATTTCTTTTATCATACAGTAATAGACTCTTATTTCGGATTTGTAACAGATAATTTTAAACTTTACGGCCCGGTGCCTTACCTGAGACACCGTGGCTTTGTTTGAGGGCTTTATTTGTGTCATCTCCATATATCATTAATAAAAGCATTGGACATTTTCTTGCATTACAAATTTTGTGCTCCTTGTTTTTCTTTTTTATCTTGCAAAACAGTTATTTTACACACACTCACATATACAGGACCACATCCACTATGGATCCCATTGATAATGACTCTGCTACTGCCAGTTATGAATTTGAAAGTCTGATCAACCAAGTTGAGGACGAAGGTAAGGATGATTACGAAGTGCCTGGTGAACTTGCTAGACGGCTACTTCAGGAAGAGAGGTCCATACAGCCACATGAAGAGCAAGTGGAAATAGTAAATCTGGGTACAGAGGTAGACAAGAAAGAGGTCAAGATCGGTTCAAATCTGGAGTATAGTGTTAAGCAATGGCTATTTCAGATGCTGCGTGACTATGTTGAGATCTTTTCCTGGTCTTATGAAGATATGCTTGGGTTGGATACTGATATCGTGGTTCACCGCTTGCCCACCAAGGAAGACTGTCCTCCAGTGAAGCAGAAAGTCCACCGAATGCGCCCAAAAATATCCGAGAAAATCAAGGCTGAAGTTATGAAACAGTTTGATGCCGGTTTTCTAGCAGTCACTTCTTACCCACAGTGGGTGGCCAACGTGGTCCCGGTGCCGAAGAAGGATGGTAAGGTTCGAATGTGTGTTGACTATAGGGATCTGAATAGGGCAAGCCCCAAGGATGATTTCCCTCTACCTCATATCGACGTTCTGGTTGATAACACCGCACAACATAAGGTCTTCTCCTTTATGGATGGTTTCTCCAGTTACAATCAGATTAAAATGGCTCCCGAAGATGTGGAGAAGACAACCTTTGTTACTCAATGGGGTACCTTTTGCTACAAGGTCATGCCTTTTGGATTGAAGAATGCTGGGGCAACATATCAGCGTGCCATGGTTGCTTTGTTCCACGACATGATCCATCATGAGATTGAGGTATACGTTGATGACATGATTGCAAGATCCCAGACTGAGGAAGAACATCTTGACCATCTCCAGAAGCTATTTGACAAGTTGAAGTTGTACAGACTGAGGTTAAACCCGAACAAGTGCACCTTCGGGGTGAGATCTGGTAAGCTATTGGGTTTCGTCATAAGTGATAAAGGTATTCAAGTGGATCCTGCAAAGGTGAAGGCTATACAGGAAATGCCAGCTCCCCGAACAGAAAAAGAAGTCAGAGGCTTTCTGGGACGTTTGAACTATATTGCCCGATTCATCTCACACCTGACTGCTACTTGTGAGCCAATCTTCAAGTTGTTGAAGAAAGATCAAGTGGTAAGATGGAACGATGAATGTCAGGCCGCTTTCGAAAGGATAAAAGGATATCTCCAAGAGCCACCTATTCTGATGCCTCCAGTTGAAGGGAGACCTTTGATCTTATACTTGACGGTACTCGATAATTAAATGGGGTACGTGTTGGGGCAACATGATGAGTCTGGCCGAAAAGAGAATGCTATTTAGTACCTTAGCAAAAAGTTTACCAACTGCGAGACCCGATACTTGTTGCTTGAGAAAACTTACTGCGCTTTGGCATGGGCTGCTCGCCGACTGAGACAGTATATGCTGACTCACACTACTCTATTGATATCAAAGATGGATCTAATCAAGTATATCTTCGAGAAGCCTGCCTTGTCTGGAAGAATAGCAAGATGGCAGATGATTTTGAATGAGTATGACATTCAATATACGACCCAAAAGGCAATTAAGGGAAGTGTGTTGGCAGATCATTTGGCACATCAGGAAGTGAACGATTACCAGTCTATGAACTTTGAATTCCCGGATGAGAATATCATGTTGGTAACCGACTGTGAAACACCTGGACCGGATGAGAGACCTGAGAAGGGATCCCGATGGTCTATGTACTTTGATGGAGCCTCAAACGCTTTGGGTAATGGAATTGGCGCCATGATCATATCTCCTGAAGGCTCTCATACTCCATTCACCGCCCGAATATGTTCAACTGCACCAATAACATGGCGGAGTATGAAGCGTGCATTATGGGTCTTCGAGCAGCTATTGACCTAAGGATTAAGTTCTTAAGTGTATTCGGAGATTCCTCTCTCGTGATCAGTCAGATCAAAGGTGAGTGGGATACGAAACACCCTAATCTTATTCCTTACAAAGAGTATGTATTGACTTTGCTGCCGCACTTCGAGGAGATAACCTTTGAACACTTCCCTAGAGAGGAGAATTAGTTAGCGGACGCGCTGGCTACGATGTCTTCTATGTTCAAGGTCAGATGGGGAAATGAGGCTCCCTAGATTACCATTGAGAGGTTGGACGAACCAGCACATTGCTGTTACATTGAGACTGAAGAGGTAGCAGATAAACCCTGGTTTCATGAGATAAAGAGGTATCTTGAAGCTCAGGAGTACCCGAGGGTGCATCTGTTAATGATAAAAAGTTTCTGAGAAGATTCGCGGAGAAATTTTTCATCAGCAATGACATTCTTTACAAGCGTAACCATGATTCCACCTTACTGTTTTGTGTGGATAAGAACGAAGCAGAAAGGATTATGGTAGAGTTACATGAGGGTACTTTCGGGACTCATTCCAGTGGACACACCATGGCAAAGAAAATCCTTCGGGCAGGATATTATTGGTCCACCATGGAAGCCGACTGTTATCAGCATTCCTGGAACTGTCATAAATGCCAAGTCTATGCTGATAAGGTGCATATACCTCCAGCACCTGTGAACATCTTGACAGCTCCTTGGCCTTTTGCAATGTGGGGTATTGACATGATCGGCGAGATCAGACCTACTGCGTCCAACGGGCATCGTTTCATCCTGGTAGCTATTGATTACTTTATGAAGTGGGTTAAAGCAGATTCCTTTTCTACTGTAACTAAGAACGTCGTGGCACGGTTCATTCAGCACAATCTGATCTGTCGATATGGTGTACCAGAGAGGATCATTACGGACAATGGTACAAATCTCAACAATAAGATGATCACCGAGCTCTGCAAGCAGTTCAAGATACAACATCATAACTCTTCTCCTTACCGGCCGAAGATGAATGGGGTTGTAGAAGCGGATAATAAAAATATCCAGAAGATTGTGCAGAAGATGACGGTGACATACAAAGACTGGCACGAGATGTTACCGTTTGCTCTTCATGGGTACCGTACCTCAGCGCGGACGTCAACAGGAGCAACACCCTATTCCTTGGTTTATGGCATGGAGGCCGTCTTGCCCATCGAAGTTCAGATACCCTCTCTTCGGATTATGAAGGATGCAGGTTTGAGCGAAAATGACTGGATTCAGATCCGGCTTGATCAACTGAACTTAATCAACGAGAAGAGAATTATTGCTATTTGTCATGGTCAGACGTATCAAAAGTGAATGATCAAGGCATGTAACAAGAAAGTCATACGACAAGAGTATCAAGTTGGGGATCTGGTGATCAAGCGCATCATTCTACCACACGGTGATCCTAGGGGAAAATGGACCCCTACTTACGAAGGGCCATTTGTGGTTAAGAACATTTTCTCAGGAGGATCCATGATTCTAACCACCATGGATGGTGACGACCTTTCTCACCCCGTCAATGCAGACATAGTGAAAAGATACTACGCATAATCAAAGACCTGCTAGGTTGACTGGCCTAGGCAAAAATAAGGGCTTCCCGGCGAACCAAAAGGGTTCGGGCAAAAATAAGGGATGAAAATAAAAAATCTGTACACCCGGCAAGTCGAAAACCTGAAAAGGCGGCTTGGGCAAAAAAGGGTATCCCAGTGGACTGAAAACCCGAAAGGGCGGTCCAGGCAAAAATTAGGGATTAAAGTGTAACACTATGTCTCATTGGATTACCTTGCGATCAGACTTTAGTATCGACTATCAATCTCGGATGGCACTAATCAATTTGATCTACCTTCAACCAAGTAGCAAAGTGATGAGATGCTCGAGGACATAAAGGCAACAACATAGTTGGAACCCAGTGGGATTATTCACATAGCTGTTTTTCTTTATTTTTCACAAATTGTATAAATTCTATTTGTTCGGAGGCGTTCTCTTACTAGGACGTCAACCTCTTGTACAAAAGACTCCTATTTATAGGCTAACTTCAAAATCAATACAAGTCATTTTCACAAATAAATTTCAAACTGTTTTCCTTTTTCTGTTTTGTTTTGCGAGAACGTCCAATGTTCATTTTTTTGATATATGCATTTGACATTGATTGCTGCTCATAAATATTTACATACGAAACAAAATACAATTACTTGTAATATCAGAAACAGGGGAAAACAAAAAATGTCCAAATCATATAGTTGCTCCGTCCACCAGGTATAGGGATAGACCTAGCTGGAGGAAACGATTGAAAGTACATTCATTCCCCACAGAGAAAGAAAGATAGTGGTGTTAAAGCTCTCCCCAGCTGAGACTCCCAACGCTGAATGAATCGGTAATATTCTCCCCAAGCAGAGTTTATCTACCATCAGCACTAAAGTCTTATTATCCCCAGCGGAGTATAAAAATATCCCCAGTGGAGTTTGAAGAATTGTTCCCCAGTAGCCTCTGGAGGATTATCCCTAGTAGAATCTAAAAAGTTATTCCCCGTGAAGTCGCAACTGGAAAATCATCCCCAGCGGAGTTCTTTCCTTTCACAAAATAGGAATTCAATCCTCGACAAGGTTCAATATCACCAGCAACGGTAATGTATCCCCAACTGAATTTATCAGCGGAATCCTCAGCGGAGCATGTCCTCCCCACAGTGTAATCTCCTCATCAGTTTATTCCCCCAACGGAGTTATCCTCTCCTGCAGGTTTATTCTCATGAACATCTTCATTCACTATCCCCAGCAGAAACGAAGAATTCAATTCTTTTCTCCAGCAGCAATCCGGGATTTATTTTCCCAGCTAAAAACACTACATTTCCATACATCATGACACATGCATATACGCATCATACAACACAATCTCATTTATTTTGAGAACATCATTGCTTGATACATAACATGCATTACATACAGCTAACCTTTACCTTCCAGGAAAGATTCTCACAAAATTCAAGCTATGAAGCTTTTTCCTCAGTTGAATTACGGACGAGTTCCTAAATCTCAGCAGAGATGTTTCCTCAGTTGAATTATGGACAAGTTCCTAAATCTCAACAGAGATGTTTCCTCAGTTGAATTACAGACAAGTTCCTAAATCTCAACAGAGATGTTTCCTCAGTTGAATTACGGACGAGCTCCTAAATCTCAGCAAAGATTGTTTTCTCAGTTGAATTATGGACGAGCTCCTAAATCTCAGCAAAAATATTTCCTCAGTTGAATTACAGACGAGCTCCTAAATCTCAACAGAGATGTTTCTTCAAGTTGAATTACAGACGAATTCCTAAATCTCGACAAAGATATTTCCACAGTCGAATTACGGACGAGTTCCTAAATTTCGACAAAGATATTTCCTCAGTTGAATTATAGACGAGTTCCTAAATCTCAGCAGAGATGTTTCCTCAGTTGAATTACGGACGAGCTCATAAATCTCAGCAAAAATATTTCCTCAGTTGAATTACGGACGAGTTCCTAAATCTTAGCAGAGATGTTTCCTCAGTTGAATTACAGACAAGTTCCTAAATCTCAGCAGAGATGTTTCCTCAGTTGAATTACGGACAAGTTCCTAAATCTCAGTAGAGATTTTTCCTCAGTTGAATTACGGATGAGCTCCTAAATCTCAGCAAAGATTGTTTTCTCAGTTGAATTACGAACGAGCTCCTAAATCTCAACAAAGATTGTTTTCTCAGTTGAATTACGAATGAGTTCCTAAATCTCAACAGAGATATTCCCTCAGTTGAATTACGGATGAGCTCCTAAATTTCAGCAGAGATGTTTCGTCGGTTGAATTACAGACGAGTTCCTAAATCTCAGCAGAGATGATTCCTCAGTTGAGTACGGGCGACCAAAGATACTAAATATCAACCGAGACGACTCACCAGCAGAATAACGGACGACGAAGCTCCTAAAGTTCTACTTCTCTCAACAAAGACCAGACTTCCCCAGCGAAATCTTCCTCAACAACAGGTATATAAGTTCTCGCTAAGGAATCTCTTATGCGATCGAAACTCCTTCAGATGGCCTCTTGAAGCCCATCCCCTCGTCATCAATTTCCAAATGGCATCTGTATGCCCATTCCCGATATCACAAGACAATTACCACTTCATGTGAGTGCAAATTTCTGGGCACTCTAGTGTTCAATCCTCTTCCACCTTCTGATCACGAAAGGCAAGAAAGCCAATCTATATCCTCAGGTTTAAGAAGATTGAACAAGGTCAGTTGTTGTACCCCAAAATTTGCCCTCCCATATTTCTCAAAACATTGCAAGAAAGATCCTTAAGTTGCTCAAGGGTTGGCCAGACAAGCTCTCTCCTAAGGCAGTCTACCCCAAACTAGGGTTTCATGTTGCATCAAGATTCTTGAGTCCAAGTGATCCCAAGTGCTCACCAGTTTCCTAATATATTCTCAAGATCATCCATGTCAAGTTTCAAGCCTTGCATAGGAAGTTTGCTCAGTCAATTGCTCAAAGGTCCAAAAATCGACCATGCTAGGGCAAAAGTCAACTATGACCCACATGCAGTCAAACTTCAAGATTTTTGGTCAACATCCTCATTTTGAAGTATATTTCATCATTTTATCAAGGTTTGATCATGATTCAACAAGGATTGCTCATAATTCATCAAGACTCAAAAGTTGCTAAATTAGGGTTTTGTAGGAAAAGTCAACTCAACTTTGACCAAGCATAACTTTCTCATAATTTATGAGAAATGACCCATCCAAAGCTCATTTTAAGGGGGGTGCAATTACCTATAATCCATCTTCAACTCCCAAGATCAAAATATTCACTCACAAGAAGTTATGAATTTGGACATTATAGGTCATTTTGAAAAGTCAACAAAAACACCTTTTTTGTAAAAGCTTCATACATGAGCATGGAATATAAAATTGATATGAGACCAAAAGGGTTGATTAGAGGACATCTCAAGCTTTCTAAAAAGTCAAAGAACACCTCTAAAGAGTCAAAATTGAGGAAGTTGTGCATTGGTGAAGTTGACCCTTTTTGCAAAATTGCAAAAAGTCAACTATCCCTAAAACTTCAAATTTTGCCAAATGGGCCCAATCTTTTTCACTTGTTTTAAGTTGGAAACATAGCCCACGTGCTCTAGCCTTTGCCAGTTGTCCATATCTTATTTTTATTATTTATTTGGATTTTTATTTGAATTAATTTAAATTAAATCATAATAAATCAAATAAAATCCAAAAACATTGAAACCAAGGATTTTATGATGATTTCAGGTCTTAAATTACAGCTAGCCATCATTCAAATTCGCATCAAGGCTTGTGTGCACAAAAATATTGAAAATAAGCCAAATTTGGAAGGTTGTTGAAGTGAATCAAATCAAATATCAAAAGCATTAAAGGAGAAGGATTTGGACACAATGATGAACCCCAATGCATTGTTTGATACATAAGGAGGCGAGGCAGACCTAGAAACGGGTTGGAAGCAGGCGCTAGAGATAGAACAAAATCTGAAAAATACCAAGAAAAATGTGAGTTCGAAATCACCTTTAGAGGCAATTTCAAGACTCTTTGACGATCCCAATCACTTCCAGTGAGTCTCCACAAGCGAAAGCAATCGAAAGCAAGTGTTTTCAAGCCCTACAACACACTGTAAGTCCGTCACGGTATTGTCATCTTCTTGAATTCGAATAGCCTTGTTCTTGCATCCATAATGTAAAATAATTGTACATTCTTGATCACCATGATGTTTGTAAACTTTCTACAATATCCAATTGCATTTTAATGGACTGAATCGTGAATCACCATTGTTAGGTTTTTGGAGTTGTTTTTAGGGTTTTCAATTTCAGGGAAAATTGGCCATCATGAGTGATACCATTGAGATCAGGAGGGCAAGACGAGTCTAACCATGGTTTTAGATGTTATTTACATTGCCCATGGAGGATTTTAGAAACGTACAGGCCTGTAGCAACAGACTTTGTTCGTAGGTATAGGTGGTTCAACTTTTAGCCACGACGCAGGGAAGAAGAAGCAGACGAGGCCAACCTCCATTCGCCCGTCTGAATTTCGCGCGGATTTTCTTTTATTTTTTCTTGTTTTATATATTACCATTATTCTATGTTTTATGAACAAATGAAAACAAGTGTCCCAGCGGAAGCCAACTAAGCGTTAAGGTCTTAGAAGGCGGGAGATCAAGGGTTCGATCCCTGCCTCCAGCATTTGCTATTTTCCCATTTATTTTCAGGTGATTCAGTGCAAGTGAAGCCAGGATGTCCATTATACTCCTTCATCATCCAACGCACCAGATGGCCAGATGGCTAGATCTGGTGGCCATCATTGAGGGTGCACCACAAGCCAGTCAAACGCAACGCATAGGATCAAAAAAGTCAATGTGGATCAGCACTAATGGGCCAGAATTCTGACTATTCACACCCCCCTTTAATCACGCCCAATCTCTATCTTTCTTTATATTTTCTCTTTTTTTATTTATTTATCTTATTTTATTTAATTTAATTACTAACCAAAAATTAATTTTCTTTTTTATCAAAAAATCACCAAAAATATTTTATGTCCAATTAAATTTTAGAAATTTATTTTTCATCAATAAATTAATTAATTAAATTAGGTTTGGTTAATTAGACAATTTTAATTTCCTTTTGTAAATAATTAAAATCAATTAGAATCAATAGGTTTTTATTACTAACTTAATTATTTTATTTCTTTCCTAAATTAACAAAAATCTAAAAAAATATGTCATTTAATTATTTTTCATTAATTAATTTAATAACTAATTAATTTAGCATTTAATTTTAGGACTTAATTGCTTTTCTTAAAAAAATATTAAAAAACAACAAAAACATTTTCTTTGAATTAGGAGGGTCAAAACCCTAGTTTTCGCATTCGATCCAAATTTCTCACGCGCTTCATTTTTTATTCAATTATTGTATCTGCTCCCGGTTTGTAATAATTAAATTAGGACATTTATTTATTTTTACCGCTTTTAAATTTCAAAGGGTTTGTTTTTTGGCTATGTAAATACCCGAAGCCTTGTAATAGTTTAGTTTAAATTCCGCACTTTAATTTCTGCAAATATTCAATTGCTAGATGTTTGATAATAGGGTTTGCATGACAAGAATGAATGACTAAATTTAAAACAGTTAGATCACCCTTAATTATGCAAAGATAAAAATAATTGAAATCAAAACACTCGCACATGCACACTCCTAGGGTACACTCCCAATTGGTTGCCTTTATAAATGGTCATTGAGTATAGGTTTTTTTAGAGGACGCCAGCTTGTCTAAAAGATCATAAGTTGCCTCGGATATCGTTGCCTCAGATAAATGATCTAAGACATTAGGGTTACCACTAAGACGTCCTAACATTGTTTTAGTGACCGTATGTCCCTTTCGAATTGACCCTTAAACTCCAACGACGGTGCTACCTACTCACTAATAGTGGGATAGCATTGTCTAAAGGAAACAAGCATAGAACGATTCCTTTTTTGAGTAGGTAGATTAGTTCTTAAATACTTGCTTATCCAAAACAAACTTTTTTCACACTTACACTCTTTTACAAACAAATTTTAAAAAAAAAACACTTCATTACACTTTTGAAGACATAAGCAAGAGTTAAATCGAAGTTAAAACAAAAACTTTTCAAAGCCCACAAACACAAAGAAAACAATTTTGAAAATAATGAGCAAGTACCTAAGAGCCCGTAGATAACTACGGATAGAAAGGGTGCTAATACCTTCCCTTTCTATAATCTACCCCCCGTACTCAGAAATATCTCGAAAAAGGAATTTTTCTGTGCTTTTTTCCTTTCCTTGTTGGATAAAATAAAAGTAGGTGGCGACTCTTGCTTACCGCGACATTTTGCAAAAACAAACGCAAAACGCAAACCAGCATTCCAAAAACAGTCAGTTCTTCCACCGTATCACAGAACTGGCGACTCTGCTGAGGAATTAATAAGTGGGGTTTACCTTAGGAATAGTTCATCATAATGTTTTAAATTGTTTGATTTGTATGCTTTATCTTTGTGGGTTTGAATCAGAGTTACTATAGATCCTAACCCGGATCTGGGGATGCCTTTTAGGTAAGTAGTAATAGACTGTGAGGGAACTGTACGGCGTAGACCGATACGGTTGAAGCAGTAGCTACGTTGGTGTGGCACTTTAGTTTGTACCGATATCCCTTGTGGTGGAACAAGGAGGATATGGGGCTGCTAAGGGGTCATTAAGCACCACCTGACCTTAGAACCTATAGTTGACCAACTTGGCCATAGAAAAGTAGCAGTATTCTACACTCATTGAGACCAAACTCTCGCGATGATTCCTGCTGCAAGAAAAGGTTACTAAAATGAAATTATGACCGATCGAGGGTGGTCAGTGATATTGAGATTCTCTAGAACCCAGTTACTATTACTAGGACAGGTTGAACCAACTAAACTAAAAGAGGGTAATACTTAAACTCCATGCCATCCTGAAATCTAAGGGCTACTGTGTGACTTGTTTGCCCTTACCATGTTTGCTATTTGTGAATACTTGTGGTGTGTTTCTATCATGACATCATGCATCATGACATCGCATGCATATTTCATTAGACTAACCAATTTCAAAGATCGAGGGGATTCATCTTTGTTCTGTTTTGCATATCATGGAATTTATGCGCAGAAATACCATTCGGATCAACTTCGTACAAATCCCTGTTTAGATTAGAGATTTGGTTTCCAAAGTGCCCGATACTTCTTCCTTTGTCAGAAGACATGGTCACCTCCTTGGTTTGGTCACTTTTAAGATGGATGAGCAAATGATGAGCGTCTTGTTCCAGTTCTTTGACCCGCTACATCACTGTTTCACCTTCCCGGACTATCAGTTGGTTCCTACTTTGGAGGAGTTCTCTGATTTACTTGGTATTTATATTCTAGAGCAGACGCCATTTACAGGTTGGGAGATAGCTCTTAGGCCAGAGGATGTTGCTACAACCCTACATCTGACAAAGGCTGATGTAATGTCTAACTGGGAGACTCGGAGTGGGGTAAAAGGCTTCCTGGCACTTCTCATTCATGGCTTGGTTTTATTCCCTAATTCAGATTCTTTTATCGACGTGAACGCAGTCAAGATCTTCATGTCTCGTAATCCAGTGCCTACTCTCTTAGGTGACATTCTACATGCTCTTTACGCCCGTACTGCTCGGAAAAGGGGAACCCTTATGTGTTGTGCACCATTGCTGGCGAGGTGGTTTATTTCTCACCTCCCCAAATCTGTTTTGAAGAACAAGGAAGGTATGGGTTGGGCCTACAAAATTATGTCCCTTGCTCATACAGACATCATATGGAGCACTAAAGACATGGAAGAAGTAGCTGTTATTGATCACTGTGGGGAATACCCCAATGTTCCATTACTTGGAATTAGAGGAGGGATCACCTATAATCCTTGTTTGGCCTTACGACAGTTTGGGCGAGCTCGAAGGGACGGTCCTCATGAGTTGCTGATTCTGAGCATTGTCTTTGACTTCCAAGGGGATGCTGAGGGACATCGTCGTAGGTTCATACGAGCTTGGAATAGGGTTAACAAGTCCGATCCGCACGAGCTAGGAAAGAAGACTTCTCTCCAGATGGAATTGTATCTCCGATGGGTTCGAGCCCGTGCTCAAAAACTGGGGATGCCATACGAAGTTGTCTTACCTGTAATTGTTGAGAGTACTGATGAAGAAGGGGTTCCTCATACTGTCCTCCACCCATAAATTCCTACTGACATTGGGGCATTAAAGAGGTCTTGGATCCAGTTGAGGGAAGAACGGGATACTTACAGAGAGAAGTATCATGAGTAGGAATGGAAGATCCTGAAGCTTACAAGGCAATTGGAGAATGAGAAGGTCCTCAACGACTATGTCATCACGGGAGGAAAACGACCATGGGAGCGTTGATGTCTTTTGCTTTTTCTAGTTTTGATTTACTTTTCAGTTTTTCTCTTTGTAACGACTCAAAGGCATTTGTCAAACATTGTTTCAAGTTTTTAATCTAATAAAAGTGTGTTTCATTTTGGTTTACAAATTTGAATATCCCAAAAGTCTTTGAAATCATATCATATGCATTTCGTTCCCATGCACCTCATTACAGGTACCCTTACAGGTCTCTTATCTTCTTCGTTGTTTATTTCAGCATCATGTCTTCTGAAACATCCACTGATCAAGCTATCAAGGCTCTACAAGCTCAGAACGCTCAGTTCCAGGAAATGTTCATTAACTTGGCCAAGGGTCAACAAGATCTGAAGACTCTTATCTTGATGGATAAGAAGAAGAAGAAGAATAAGACGGTCCACCTGAACATGGGCCACAGGTTTGGGAACAGGCTGCAGGGATATATCAAAGGTCTTCCATGTTCTTTTCACCCTTTCCTTATTGGATAAAAGAAAAGTCGGTGACGACTCTGGCTATCTGCAACAATTGCGATAAAACGCAAAACACCCAAGTCATTTCTCCCACCGTATTACAGTGTTCCTCTCACTATCACCACATGATCATCACCTGGCTAAATCTCACTCTCCATAATGCAAGACCATGATGCACTCTCAAGAGCTGGCCATACTGGATGGTAAATAAGCACTGGGCTTTCCAGAACTTGGGCCTCATAATTTTTTGTTGTTGCTTTCATACACCCCCCAAATTAGTCATAACAACGCAGGCCCATCCTTTTATTATTTTTCTGATTTCAAACAAATTTACTTTGGGCCTAACAAAAATGTTTTTTCATACCCCTTTTACTTTTCAACACCCAGGCCCAATATTTTTATTATATTCTTTATATTTTCTTTATTTCAATTAATTTATTTATTTTTGTTTAACCAAAAATACAAAAATAAATATTTTTAATAATTAGATTTATTTATTTTATTTTTCTTCATTTCTTCCAAACAAATAAAACTTCAAAAAGACTTCTTAACAATTAATTTCTCTTTTAAATTAATTTAGACTTAGGTTTTTCTATACTTAAATTATTTTTCCTTTTAATCAATGAAATTAATTTTTATCTTAATTTAATTAGGTTTACTAATTTCTTTAACTTAGTCAACCATCAAACCTTTTTTCCATCAAAATCATCAAAAAAATTTCTTTTTCTCTACTTTACATTCTTGTGCATTTTATTATTTCGCCTTGTCATTTATGTACATGGTTTGTAATAGATAATTAGGTTTATTGCTTTCCTCCCTATTTCACAAACTTGTACCCCCCATTCCCAAGCGTTGTAATAGCGTAGGACAATTAAATTCCACAATTTACCGTTTTCCTTATTATTGTTAGTAATTAGGGTTTGTATGACAAGAATAAAAATCAAACATTAGATAACCCTAATCCAAGACAATATGCATGAAAACAAAAACAATTTGCACACATGCACCTCTAGGGTAACCCACACTTGTTGCCTCGGATATAAACAGTCATGTCCCTCGAATGTGGGATGCTTTAGCAAAGACCCTCGATTAAAAGATCGTAGTCCCTCGATGACCCTTTGATGTTTCCTTCGGTAAATGATCTTAGACCCTTACAACAATTGCTAAAACATCTTACAAGTTTCCTTCTATGACTGTGTGATGACCCACGCATGTTCCTCACATCCAATGATATGGCTCCTTATCAACCAATGGTAAAATAGCACTATCTAAAGGAGGAGGAAAAGAACAAAGACTTTTTGAGTAGGTAGATTGATCGCAATTGCTTGCTCATAAACCAAAACAAATCTTTGCACTTCACACTTTCAAAAACAAACACTCTCTTTCGAAACAAATATTTTCAAAAACAAACACTTTGTATGCGTTCTCAATGATACAAGAATCATTACAAAGTTTTCCGTACTAAGGCATTTTCAAAATATTTCCAAAACAAACATTTTGTATACATTCTCAACGATACGAGAATCATTACAAAATAACCATTTTCAAAACATTTTCCAACTTACGTAAAACCCAAAGCATTTTAAAGTGAGCTAGAAATTAAGAGCCCATAGATAACTACAGATGAAAAGGGTGCTAACACCTTCCTTTTCATAACCTACCCCCCGAACTCAAGAAAATTCTCAAAAGGTTTTTCCTGTTCTTTTAACCCTTTCATTTATTGGATAAAAGAAAAGTCGGTGGCGGCTCTTGCTATCCGCAACACTTATGATAAAACTCAAAACACCCAAGTCAGTTCTCCCGCCATATTACAGAACTGGCGACTCTGCTGGGGAAAATTGAATCTAAAAGTGGGGTTACCTTAAGAGCTATATCACCTTTTATTAATTTATTTGTTTGCCTTGTTTGCTTTACATTTTGGGTCTATGCTTGGGTTTATTTCTTGAAACGATCCTATACCCCAATCTGGGGCATATTAGGTAAGTAGCAATAGATCGTGGAAACTGTACGGCGTAGACCGATATGGTTGAAGCGATGGCTACATTAGTGTGATACATTTGTTGGTACCGGTGTCCCTTGAGTTAAATCAAGGAGAATACATGGCCGCTGTGTGGTGTCATGAAGCACTAATTGACCATATAACCTTAGTTGAATAACTTGGTCATTAGAAAGTAGTGAGATATTTTGCTTTGGTGTAGACTGAAGTTGGATGATACTTGATACTACACTCATGGAGATCGGACTTTCGGGATATTTCAATCGCTAAAACATATGCTTGTGCTGAAACAATGCTCGATGAAGAAATATTAATGATATTGAGATTCCTTAGAACCCGGTTACTTCTTTTAGGACAGGTTGAACCAACTAAAACTTCAAGAGGGTACTTACCTATAAACCCCATGCAAGCCTAAACCTAAGACCTTGTGTGTTTTGTTTGTGTATGATTATTTGTTCAGGACATCATAACATCATGCCATAGCATTTTCACTAACCATTTCAAGGACCTAGGGATTTATCTTTGTTCTATTTTGTAGGTTATGGCTTCCGCTCGCGGAAATATCATCTGAATCAGCTTTGTAAGGGTGCCTCCTCAACTCAAAGAGTTAACATCAAGGGTTCCTTAGAACTCTCCATTCACCAAAAGATATGGTCGACTTCTCAATCTGGTTACCTCAAGCTTTGAAGAAGACATGATGTGTGTGCTCTTTCAGTTCTTTGATCATGTACATCATTGTTTCACCTTTATTGATTATCAATTGGTGCCCACATTAGAAGAATTCTCTCAACTATTGGAAGTATATGTTATTGATCAAATTCCCTTCACCGATTTAGAGAAATATCCATAACCCGAAGAGATTGCATCAGCCTTACACTTGAAGCGGTCTGACATTGTAGCTAATTGGGAAACAAGGAGTGGAGTCAAGGGTTTTCTAGCTAAGTTTCTATTAGAGAAGGCTCGACTATTTTGGGATGCTATGTATTTTCAAGCTTTTGAAGAAGTCTTGGCTCTTCTAATCTATGGTTTTATTTTGTTCCCTAATCCAAACCAACTCATAGATGTGAATGTTGTCAAAATCTTCCTTTCTCGTAACCCTGTGGCAACTTTGCTCGGAGACATTTTGCATTCTCTTCACACTCGTACTATGAGGAGGAGAGGGGATCTTATGTGTTGCATGAGGTTGCTATCTAGGTAGTTTATTTCACACCTTCCCCTATTAGTATTGAATAATGAACAAGGTATGAGGTGGTCTCAAAGGATGATGTTGCTATCTCATTCGTATATTTATTGGTGTTCCCGATCTCTGGAGGATGTTACCATCATTAACCGCTATGGGAAATTACCTAATGTTTCAATCCTTGGCATTAGGGGAGGTATTACTTATAACCCTTCTTTGGCTCTACGACAATTTGGTTATGCTCAAAGAGATGGTCCTCATGATACGCTTATCCAAGGCATTGTATTCAACTACGAGAACGACGTTCAAGGTTATCGTTAAAGATTTGTACGAGTTTATGGCATGGTAAACAAGGTTGATAGCAAGACTTTGGGACATAAGAACTCTATTCCTTTGGAGCCTTATCTCAAATGGGTGTGAGCTCACGCTCAAAACCTCATGATATTGTATCCAGCTATCCTACCAGTAGTTGTGGAGCTTGTTACTCAGAAGACCTTCCTTATACCATTCTCCATCCTAACATGTCTACTAACCTCGAGGAATTGCAGAAGTCGCAAATTTAACTCAAGGGAGAACGAGACACCTTTGAAGCTCGATTCTACGCAAGCGAGAAGAAAGTGTTGGAGCTCACAAAGCAACTTCACGAGGAGCAAAGCATGAATGCATACATCGTCACAAAGAGGAAGCGCCCGTGGGAAACCTAAGTCTTAGGTTTTAGGAGTTTCTATTTTGTTGTCTCTTTATTGTAAGCCCAAGGGGCAATTGTAACTCTTGAACTTATTAATGCAATTGTTGTTTCGTTTACTTTTTAGCTAGCAAATTTAAATATCTTGAGGTCCTTAAAAACATTGCATCCACATATCATGCATCATTTCATAAGCAGGTTTTCCGATACAGGTTTCCTCATCTATTTACTGTTTATTTTAGTATAAGATGGCTCTCGAATAGACTGTTAGAAATCTCCAAGTTCAAGATGCTCAGTTCAAAGAAATTTTCTTGAACCTATCCAAGGGGCAAGAAGAATTGAAAGCACTCCTCACTGAGAGCATGACCAAGAAGAATCCTGAAGACAACAAGAATGACCAGTTAGAACAATTGCAAGTTGAGATGGCAATGATGAGAATCCAGATGATGGGTCAGATGACTCTTATCCAAAACCTAGCTCGGGGGCAAGAAGAGTTGAGAGCTCTCACCAACAAACTTCATCAAGACGAATACAACTGTATGGGACAAACAAATAGAGTTGGGGATCAAATCATTAATCAACCTCCGATGAGATGGGAAGTTGGCTTGGTTAAAAGTAGGCATTTTCAGATTGCTACTACATCAGAAGCCCAATAACATCCTCGCAAACAACAACAAGAGAAACAGTGTAAGCAGAATACACCCAAAAGACGATTTACCAAAACCAATATGTCATTGGCTCAAGCATTGCAACACATATTAAAGGAAAAGCTAGTGACATTGAAGGATCCTCCTTAAAATCCCAATACTTCTTCTTCCCATCACAATCCTAATGTAAGGTGTGCATACCACTCCAACAGTCCTGTCATGATACTGACAACTCTTGGGCGTTGAAACATAAGATTCAGGACCTGATTGACGAAGGAATTGTCAAGTTCATGCAAGATGGTCAGATTTAATTCTTCTGTTATACCCCAAATGTCGAGGCTACAAGGAACACCATCTAAAGTGAGAAGTTCAGGCGGAGAAGCTTTTTGTTCATTCGAAATTTCATTTGTAATTTCTCTGGTTAATTTAAACATTTATCTTTATGTCAGACTTTTGGTTATCCTCATTAATGCATTGAATATGTTTGTCTTGAATTAATCCATTCGTTTTCACTATACTGAAACTACACTTTTGCTTCCTTTTTGTGATATTCAACTCTCAATTAAAAGCTATAAGCCTTTAGATGGAGGATGACGAAAAATATCGTAATCTCTACAATATGCTTTTGAATAAACCTTGCTGATGATGAACAAGTGTTGTTTCAAATCCTGAATAGTGGAGTTATAAGGAAGATAATTCCTAGCCAACCCCTTTGAGCCTAAGAAGTAGGAGTGTTCTTCTTCATATGAATTAAAACCTTTAATCATAACCTAGGGCATAGTAGTTTCTCAATTAATTCAAATGTGTGTTCAGTCGCAAGATTTCACTTTTTACACAGCGAATAGTATTGAAGACGTCCTTCCAAATCAAAAGACGGTGATGGTTCCTCGTAAAACAGGCAATCATTATATGTCAAAAGAAGAGTTCGTTAAGTCAAAACCTATGAAGGAGACTAAGGAAAAAAATTGGGCATCCTGCTGACTGTAATCACAAAATAAACAGTTCAGGCAAAAGGTCGGGATAATAAAATCAAAAAGTGGTCGCTATAAATCTTCTACAACAGAAAAATGTTACAAAAATGATTGTCTTCTCAAATAAAATTCCAGTACCTGAACCATCACCAAAATATCATTCCAGGCTCAATTGGAATCTAAACGCGCAACTAACTGAGTGTAGAGTTGAAGAACATCACGGATAATGGGTTGGGTACAAATAAATTTTGAGCCTTATCCTTTGTTTCTTAAACTGTGAACCAGGCTACGTTACAAACCTTAAAATTCCTAGCGGAAGCATGGGTTAGTTTGAAAGCATACTGTTACAAAAGGTATCCTGACTCCTGTAAGGTTTACTATTAATCCTGGGTTGAATTTATATTCTTACAAAATTTTGTTGTTTACTAAAAATGCATTTTCAAAACTTCAAGACAAGCATAAATTTTTCATTTATGATACCAAAGTGTTGTAATAGCGTTGGACATTTAAATTCTGCATTTTACAGTTTCCCTTATTATTGTTAGTAATTAGGGTTTGTATGAAAAGATTAAAAATCAAACATTAGACAACCCTAATCCAAGACAATATACATGAAAACAAAAACACTTTGCACACATGCACCTCTAGGGTAACCCACACTTGTTGCCTCGAAGATAAACAGTCATGTCCCTTGAATGTGGGATGCTTTAGCAAAGACCCTCGATTAAAAGATCATAGTCCCTCGATGACCATTTGATGTTGCCTTCGTTAAACTATCTTAGACCCTTACGACAATTGCTAAAACATCTTACAAGTCGTCTTCTATGACTGTGCGACGACCCATGCTTGTCCCTCACATCCAATGATATAGCTCCTTACCAACCAATGGTAAAATAGCATTATCTAAAGGAGGAGGAAAAGAACAAAGAATTTTTTAGTAGGTAGATTGCTCGTAATTGCTTTCTTACAAACCAAAACAAATATTTTCACTTCACACTTTCAAAAACAAACATCTTTTCAAACACTCTCTTTCCAAACAAATATTTTCAAAACAAACACTTTGTATGCATTCTCAATGATACGAGAATCATTACAAAGTTTGTCGTACTAAGGAGTTTTCAAAATATTTCCAAAATAAACATTTTGTATACATTCTCAACGATACGAGAATCATTAAAAAATCACCATTTTCAAAACATCTTCAAATTATTTTCCAACTTACACAAAACACAAAGCATTTTAAAGTGAGTTATCAATTAAGAGCCCGTAGATAACTAAGGATGAAAAGGGTGCTAACACCTTCCCTTTTCATAACCTACCCCTCGAGCTCAAGAAAATTCTCAAAAGGTATTTCCTGTTCTTTTCACCCTTTCCTTTATTGGATAAAAGAAAATTCAGTGGTGAATCTTGTTATCCGTAACACTTGCGATAAAACACAAAACACCCAAGTCAGTTCTCCCACCATATTACACACTCATTAATGTTTTTCTTTGCTTTTTGATACTTAAATCTTGTTAAATAAAGAAAAAACCTCTGGAGGGATGATGATGAGTAACATACCAAAAATTTCAAATGGTATGCTTTTGAATAAAAACCCTACTGACGACATACATGCATTGTTTCAAATTCCCAAACACTGGAGATATAAGGGAGATAGACCCTCGTCAACCCCTTTTGAGCCTTGAAGTAGGAGTTTCTTTTATGTTCTGAAAAAACCCTCACATTTAACCTGGGGAAGGGTATATTTTAGTTAGTCCGATTGAGTGTTCAAAACTCATCAAGAGTGCGTATCTAAGGATACAGTAATGGTTATCCATTAAAAGGCTGAGGAAAGTCATAACTGCAGTGGTTAACTCTCATCTATCAGTAGTGTGCATCAAAGAGAATGACATCCCAATGGATATCTCTAGCACATCAGTAAGTTAATAGATGACAATACGACAATGGTTATCCCTCATCTACCAAGGACTCCAGCAGTCATAATATTTCCAACAAAGTCGAAAATGACTCGAAGTCCCGCGACGTGTTCAAAAGGAAAAGGAATGATTAAAAATTCAAAAGAAAGACACAAAAATCCTCGTTAAGTCGAGACTTGAAAAAACAAGTCACTTAGGCAAAAGTTAGGGTATCTAGCTGGAATTCATAGTCAAATTCAAAAATAATTTGTTCAGGAAAATTAGGGAAAGCAAAAAGCGCGAAAAGCAAAAAGGGATACCAAATAAAAATCCTCAGCGAGGAACCAAGTCGTGTGACCATAAGCAAAAAAGAATGAAATAGGTGGGTGACTGCCATGTCCAAAAAACCTTGTTTGACTTCTCAACCATTCCAAACTTCTCTTGAGAGATGGGTTCTCGCATCGAGTTAACTGAACTTAGGATTGGATAACATCATGGAGAATGGGTGGGCACCAAATATTTTGAGCCTTAAATCCTTTTTCCTAAAACCAGTGAACCAGGCCACGTTACAACCCTGAAAAGTCCTAACTGAAGTATGAGTTAATTCGTAAGCACAATGTAGTGAGAATATGGTAATTTGACTCCTAGGAGGCTTGCTAAAAATTTTGAGTTAGTATCACTCCATCCTTTTAACTTCTTTCGCACAGAGAAAAATTCGATGTTTCAAGATCTTTTTAATAAAAGTTTTTAAACTTCAAGACAAACATGAGCTTTGCATTAGAACTATCATTCTTAGAATAAGCATTCTTTGCATATGAATAAGTGCCTAAACATCAAGTAAGCTTGCATAATGAGCATTAGATGGAAGTTTGATTATCTCAAGGGACAGATTGCTTCAGGATACCATTGAGAGGTAAATAATTTTCGAGAATGATCTTAATCTGGGGCAGACCTTCTATTGACTTTGTTGAGTAAAAGAAGACAAGTTTGATAAATGATGTGAAGCAGATTACAAAAGTTGATTGCCCAGAGTCTCTGTCGAGCAGCGGTGCAATACTTTCAGTTGGTCTTGAGGGACATATTTTCTTCAAGTATCTGATTGGATAACAAGGAAATTCAAGTTGAGAAGTATTGTTGTGTACTAATCTGCTTTTAAGACGTAAGTCAGCTACCCAAAGGTTGTGTTGTCTTCATAACTCCACGAGTTTCTCATTTTTCCATGAGCATGGGATGAAGAAAAGGTTTATCAAGACTCTGTTGAGCAGGAGAAACCATTTTAAATACTCCGTTGAGTAAGTGTTCATCCAACATAAGACACTGAAGTCAGCATTTAATCCCTCAAAGTACAGTCAAACTAGGGCAGTTATGCCGAGATTTGACAAATTTCTTTGAGAGTCCATTGATTAGAGAAGAATCTTTTCAGAATTTAAAGATGCATGAATTCACTCAAGCATGGTTTAAACCATATCTAACTTTGGTTAGCCAGGATCCGTGTTCCAAAGTTCATAATACTCAGGTTATTTATCTTGATGGTACAGATCTCATAAAGTCCTCTCGAGGCAAGTTTTTTGAAAATCCCTACAAACTAGAGCAAGAAATTATACAGGGGCATTTTCTCCTCTTCAAGGGTTGATCAGATTAAGTCCAGGTGCGGGATAAACGATTTGTGGATTTGAAAAGCATGTTGGGAAGTCAGGATCGTTATCCTTGGCTTATCAAAGACTTAAGTCCATTTATTGATGTTCCTCCATCGGAAATCAAGGTCATTATCTCTAAATGAAGTTTGAATTGTTATCCTCAATAGGATACGAGCAGGAACATCAATAGCATGTGAGGTTGTTACCCATACAAGGTTTATGATGGAAATGTTGGTTCCTAAAAGGACTCTTTGCCCCAATAAAGGATCTGTTGCTACTTGACGAAAGTTTGTCTATCGGGGTTTCTCTTTAGAAATCTGTATTCCCCAGCGAAGCATCCTCATTTTTTCGCAAGAGGAGAATGGTTTTTCTCCCCAAAAATTTAGAAGTTGTTTAAAGTCAAGATGATTTCTTTTCAATGGACTGCAATTTTTTTTAGTGGCATTTCTCCTCAGAGTTGACATGATAAAGTTGCAATCTTGCATTGCAATTTTTACCCAGTGGTTGGTAGTTCAATTTTTTTATTCTTCAATGAAGTTTTCCATTCCAAACAGGGGCATATTGCCACTGTTTCTCTTTTTGCAAGTGTTATTGGTATTTTATGACGAGAAGCATACGAGAAAATGAATCGAGAAGGATCTGTATGCGACTAACATGAAGATTTATGTAGAAGGGGGTCCAATTTCCCAGTGAATATGCACTTCAACTCAAAATATAATCATTCATCCCCAGTAAAGGTGTACTCTCACCCAGTCATAATTATTTATCTCCCGTGAAGGTATACCCATGCGTAATCCCCACTGAAGTCATCACTCTTGATAAGAGTTTGTTCAAGAATTCGTCCCTCCCATAAGGCTTATCTCCAAAGAAGTGCATTTCAGCACGATTCTGTATAATCTTCTTCTTCAGCGCAGTCTACTCTTTTCGAAGAATCTGGGAAGGATCACTTCTTTGGAATGGATACCTTTGTTATACCCTCTTGAAGTCGATACCCTGTGTGTTGTACCCCAAAATTTGCCCTCCATTTTCTTCAAAAAAATATTCTCTTTGGGTTTCTAACCACACGGGTTTATTCTTCTCAAAATTCACCAAGGGCTTTGGAATTGAAGTTTGGTTTCAACATCTCAATTTGTTTTCTTCTGCATCTCAAAATTAAGAAGATTAGGTTTAAGCCTTACCATTCAGTATTCTCAAGAGAATTACAAACCATCATTTGATTTATGGGAAAACTTGATGAAGGGATTAGTCACCGTTCTTGGGAGTCTTTCCTTTGCTTTGAATTTTAAGTTTAAAAGTCAAGTTTTAGTTTGAATTTGATTGGATTTGAAGCCCATTGGATCATCATTTTCCCATTCTCATTAAAGTTCATTACTACATCTTTCCATTGAGTTTTTTTATTCAATGTTTGTTTTCTGGAATTCAAGAGGAAATTTGCTTTGGTTACAATCTTGTTGGTATGAAAATAAGAGAAGATTTGACTTGGTGCAATAAGCAAGTTCATATTTGTCCAAAAAAATTTCAAGATCAAAATGACAATTGCCAACATCAAGATTATTATCTCAAAGATTAAAGGTTATTTTCAAAGAACTCACACCATATTTTTCATACAAGCTTAATGTTTATCCTCATTCAAGACTAATGTTTCTACAAAGTTTACAAATTTATAAGGGACTCATACATCCAAAATGTGAACTTTCTCTAAAAAGTTTTGTTACAAACATAATTCAAATTCCTAAGCATTCTAAATCCTAAGATCTTATTCTTCACTTCTTCAAATTCCCTCCAAGCTTCTTATGCCCAGCCACAGTCTCCTTCACCCCTTGCTATTCCTCATCAACCATACATGAAATCAAAAGAAAATAGGAGTTAGTTAGCAAACTAGAAAAGTGAACAAAATTCCAAAATACTTTAACTCATCATTAGGGTTGATTTATGGAATCAGAAAAAAGGGTTGTTTCTCACTAAAGCCTCATAAATAAATTTTCAAATCATGGGCCAAATTCTATTGCAAATCACAAAGTTTTTTTGGTTCACAAAAGAAGAAAAATGCAAACAAAATTTCAACCATATTTCCAGCCCAAAGAGACAAAGATTCAAAAGTCAGAATTTAGGACCAACCAAAAAAGCCTCATACAATCTTTGTTTTATCATTGGCCTAGGGACTTACTTTTTGCAAATCATAAAAATAGGTTTTGGTTCAAAAAAAAGTAAAGAAAAGATCAATTAAAAATCAGAACTAGCATCATGTTTTCACGCAAAAAACCAACAGGCCTCATGTTGTTTTCAAAGATAAAAACTCATAATGGCAATGTCAAAATCATAGGCCAAGTAATTGTACTGCAACATCTCAAAAGACAAAGCCTTTGGTTCACAGAAAATCAAAGTAACCCATCCAACAAGCAACCAATACAACTAGCATCACAGAAAAAGTACAAAAGCTAACAATAAAGTATCAAAGTCAGAACAAGGTACAAAAGGCTAGCAAGCACAGTCCAGCAAGCAAAGGGCAAAAATCAACATGGCAAAAGTACCACAGAGTTCAGAAAATCAGAAAAAAAGATGATAAGTCCAGCAAGACCAGCAAAGCAAGAAAGAAGAAATTCAGAAAAGTCAGTTACAAGTACAACACATTGTACAGAAAAATCAACAACCAACACCAAAGCAACAAGCAACTGGTACAAAATCCAGCATCTATCACAAGCAAAAGTACAGCCTCAAGCAAGCAAAGTCAGAAATCAAAGTGATAAGGCAAGCTCCCTCAAGTCAAAATCAAATTTGTATAGAAAAATGAGCAAAGGTCAATCACAGTATAAAAAGGTAGCAAGACTGTTATGAGAGGGAGAGAGATCTTCGTCCAACCCAAAAACATACAGAGAGGATTTTCACCACAAAAAATATACAGAAGTAAAAACCCAAAACAGAACAGCAACAACATCAAACCCTTTCCAAAAACAAAAACCCTAAGCTAACTCATCTTCTTCTCTAACACAACCCTTCAGAATCATAGAAAAAGAAGAAGATTAGAAAAATCTCACTGAGATGAACTCAAAAGAAACGTTTTCATCAACGAGCCTCGCCATCGTGATCGGATTTCATCATATGAGCACTTAGGGTTTCGTCCCTTTCCATCAAGATCTCCATAAAATCGATCATCGTCTGCAAAAATCAACCATGGATTAAGATAGAGGATAGAAATACGAACAAAATGATGTAAAAAAAAATTAGGATCAAAGCAAAGCCACCGGTAGCACCGCCGCCTGCCACCTTCCGCCGCCGTTAGGGAGATTTCCGGCGGACATAAGAAAGCAGAGGAGAACGAGAATACAGGGAAGAAGAGAGAGATACTAATTCTCTGTTTTAATAAAATTGAACCCTTTTAATTTTATCTTTTGTATATTTTTGTTTTTTTTAACTCAGTAAATCTGGCAATGACACTTGTCGTTGCCCTTATGGTTGTAGGTTCTCCAATTCCATACAGGAAGTCCATCCAACATACCATGCACCTTCATTCGTAGTCATTGGATCAACATCAGACGGTTCAAGAAACGTCTTCCACCATGCGCCTACAGATGCCACGAGCATTGGAACATGGACAGTGATATTGGGCCCTGGGACGGATTAGCTTTTTCCACCCTCCTTTTTTCTGTTTCACCACGCAGGCCCATTTTCTTTTTCTAACAAAACTGTCTTTGGGCTTTGCTATATTAAAACCTCTTATTTATTTTTCAAATCTCCCAATCCATTTCTGTTCATTATTTCGTATTTCCATTTTTTGTTTTATCTATTTTATTTAAACCCAAAAATACAAAAATATATTTTTAGATAACTAAATTATTAATTATCTTAGACATTTATTTTATTTTGTAAATGCTTAGAACTAGGTTTGTTTAATTTACACACACTTTAAAATACTATTTTTTTTAAATTAATATATTAACATCCAATTTATTTCGTAAATAAATATTAGAACTTAGGTTTTCTTTTAATTGATTAATTTTACTAGTTAAATTAATATTCAAAACCATTTCACAAGAAACCCTAAAAAATATATATTTTTCTAAATTAACTTAGGTTTAATTTTTTAATTAATTATGTTTTTTTAGTTAATTAGTTTAAAACCTTTTCCTTAACAAAATTCAAAACAAAAACATTTCTCTTTTTTATATGGCATATTTATTTCATTCATGCCTTATACATTATTTATTTCAACTTTTGTATATTTGTCCATTAAATTCAATATGGTTGTAATAGATAATTAGGTTTTAATCTCTTGCAATATCCATTTGTATATTTGTACACCCCATCCCTAAATGATGTAATAGCGTAGGATATTTACTTCCGGCAATTTATCGCTTTCATACAAATGTTAGTAAATTAGGGTTTTGTATGCAAAGATAAAATCAATACTTAGCAAACCCTAATTAAAGATAAACAATACATGTAAATCAATACACTTGCACACTTACACCCTTAAGGTAATGCCACGTTGTTGCGTTACAAAAATGGCCATGTTATACGTATGGGATATCTTAGAAAAAAGCAATCAAAAATACAAGATCGTAGTCTCTCGATGACGCTATCAAAGTTGCCTTTCAAAATGATCTTAGTCCCTTAAAGATAAATGCTAGGATATCTTACAACATTACTATCATGACTATACGATGACCCCCTTCCCTTTACATCTAAATATAAGGCTTCCTACCAACTCAATGGTAAGATAGCAAAATCAAAGGAAAGGAAGAAATGAACTAAGACTTTTGAGTAGGTAGATTGTTCCTAGTTGCTTGAAACATTTTCAAAAGATCAACACTTTGTATACATTCTTACGAACGAGAACTATTACAAAGTTTGCCTAAACGATGGCGCCTTTTCAAAATACTTTCAAAAACCACACAAAGCACATTTTCAAATAAAAGCAAGTGATCTAGCGAGTAAATAAGAGCCCATGGAAAACCATGAATGAAAAGGGTGCTAATACCTTCCCTTTCCATAATCTACCCCCCGAACTCAAGAAAACATCTCAAAGGTCTTTCCTGTTCTTTTCAGCCTTTCCTTTTGGATAAAAGAAAATTCGGTGGCGACTCTTGCTAACCGCAACATTTACGATAAAACACAAAACAACCAAGTCATTTATCTCACCGTATCACACTGTGTATACGTGATTGGCATGTATCTCCCTAGTGAGGTTGTCATTCATCATCTCCATGAAGTTTATACTTTTCTCCCCAGGGGAGTTTTGACCAAGTCAGGTTTTCTTGAAGAGATGTTTGATCAACATGCTTGTTATGCTCCAGTGGAGTAAGTCTCCTATTTTTATGGAGAGGTGTGCATAGACGAATGCTATTTAGGGTTCTTTGGCCCCTAGTGATAGAGCATTGCTAAAGTATTTCCTCAGTGGAGTTCTGAACCTCAAGCTTATGGTTCAAAGATGCCCTCTTCTTCCCGAGTGAAGATTGTTACTCTCAAAGGTAGTATCACCAGTGTGGACTGGGTAGAATTCATTTATTCCCCAGTCGAAGTCACTTTTATTAAGGACTTACATCAGAAGGCCCCATTTCCCAACAAGGTTCTTTTTATTCCTGGAAAAAGATGTTGGATTTTTCCCCAGTGAAGGTGTACTCTCGCCCGAGTATTCCTTCTTCTCAATGCAGTCTATTTCTTTCCAGGTTTTCTTAGAAGAATCGTTTTATTCACCAACTGGGGATTCTTGTTATACTCCCCTTGAAGTTGATATTTTACGGCTTCCCCAATGATATGCACACTCGTTCTCCCTGTGAAGTATGCATTCTCCTCCCTGGTAAGGGGTGCACCCTCTCTCTCCAATGCGGTCTGCCTATATTAGAGTTTCTTGAAGAGATTCATGTTTACCTATGGGAGATTCTGGTTTGGTATCCTCATGAGGACGACCATCATCCTCAATGAAGTGATTTATACTCCCCAGTACAAAAATCATTGCCGGTTTGAATCTCGCAGAGATGGCTACATCAAGTGCAATGGGTGTTATTGATGTTACCATCTAAGTTTTTTGGCTTCCTAGTGTAAGAGGTAGTCTTAATCCCCAGTCAAAGTCGAACTTCGAGGACTTGTCAGAGTAATTTATCTATTATTCCCCAGTGGAGCAAGTTTTCTTTCCCTAATGGAGCAAGTGACATATCTCCCTAGTGTGGTGTAGATGGGAGTGTCAGCCATAACTCTTTCATCCCTGGTGATAGAAGATGTTGTTGAGATATCCCCAGTGGAGTTTCTGTCCTAGGATGTTTATTTCTTCCCCAAGTGAAGATTTTTACCCCCCCCCCCCCCCCCGATGGTGGTTTTCCCAGTGTGGTCTGAATATAATTCTTTTTATTTAAGAATTTCTATACTCCCTAGTAAAAGTTATCTTCGTCAAGAAATTCTACGCGAGAAAGTTTCCATCCCAAGAAAAGCTCTCCTCTTTCTAACAGAAGATAAAGAATTTGTTCCCTGAGAAATTAAGAGTTTGATCATAATTCAAGATTTTCTCTGAACTACAATTTATTTTTACAGTATGGCTCTCCAGGAAGTTACTTCCCCAGTGATATCGATCCTCAAAGATTGGTGGTTCCGGATCTCGGTTCCCCATTGAAGTTCAGATTGCCTTTTCTCTACATAAGATCAGATATGCAAGAATAATCGTTCGGAAGTTCAATGTCTTCTCAGCAGCCGATTATTGACGTGCTTTCCCCAGTACATTGCTAAACATGCATCATTACATTGCATATACCAAAACGCGTAGCATTTCCATTGTATGGAGCATTACGCTATAAAAAATTCAAACATGCATAAGTATAAGCCAATCGTGTTTACTTTTAGTAACCATATCGTTATGCGCTTAGATTTCAATTATCTCCACAACAAGCCTAGGGTGATCCTATTCTGCTTCCCCAATGGAGTCTGTTTGATTTACCACTATTAGGGTCATTGATATCTTTCATTTCCCCAGTAAGTTTGTGGTTTGTTCTTGCCCTTGCAACCCCTTGGTTATTTTACTTGTGTTTTCTTTTGCCGTTAGAGTGTGAGTAAGAGTTGGTGTGTAACCTTTCTTTCTTCTCAAGTATTTGAGTATCCATACTTGGTGTGTGGTAATTCAGATAATTTCCACTCTTGAAGAATTACACCCCGCCTTTGACCTGGGGGATTTTGTAGTTCTTGCATATTTGCAACTCTTAAAGCCCAACGTGTGTTGGCAATCCTTGTTTAGAGTCTCTACAGTTGGTCTTTTTTTCTAATCACAAGTCTGCCGTCGATCGGCGTTCTGTTTGGGTTCAATGCAAACGTGAATTCCCAGTAAGTTCTTTTCACAAGAGTCCCCTTCGGTTGGTCTCTCTTCTTTGTGAGGTTCACCTTCGCCTGGTATCTTTCCGTCTTAGGTTCACCTTTGCCTGGTGTCCCTTTTTGTTGGTTAAGGTTCGTCTTTTCCCGACATTCTATTTTCTCTGGCAAACTCACCTTCGCCTGGTGTCTTTCTGTCTTAGGTTCACCTTCACCCGGTGTCCCTTTTTGTTGGTTAAGATTCGTCTTCGCCCGACGTTCTCTTTTCTCCGGAATTCACCTTCGCCTGGTGTCTTTCCATCTTAGGATCACCTTCGCCTGGTGTCTGTTTTTGTTGGTTAATGTAATTCGGTGGTAGAACTGACTGTTTAATACTGGTTTGCATTTTGCGTTTTGCGTTTTTTGTTCGCAAAATGTCGCGGTAAGCAAGAGTCACCGCCGACATTTATTTCATCCAATCGGAAAGGAAAAAAGTACAGAAAAAATCCTCTTTCGAGATTTTGAGTACGGGGGGTAGATTATAGAAAGGGAAGGTGTTAGCACCCTTTTTATCCATGGTTTTCCATGGGCTGTTAGGTACTTGCTCATTTTTAAATTTCTTGTGTTTGTGTGCTTGTTTTGAAAATTTTTTACTTCATGATAACCCTTGTATCAGTCTTCAAGGGTGTGATGAAGTTGTTTTGAACATTTGTTTGAAAAGTGTAAGTGTGAAAAGTTTTGATTTGAGAAAGTACCTACTAGCATCTACCTACTCGAAAAAATATTGTTTCTATTCTTGTTTCCTTTAGACAGTGTTATCCTACTATTGAGAAATAGGTAGCACCTTTGTTGGAGTTTGTAAGGGTCAATTTGAAAGGGACGTACGGTCACTAAAGCAATATTATGACACCTTAGTAGTAACCCTAGAGTCTTAAGATATTTTTTAGGCAACATTTCCGAGGTAATGTTTCCGGGGCAACATTCGAATGGGACATTTGATCTTTTTAGACGGGAGGGCAACCACTAAGACACCCTATACTTAATGATCGTTTATCGAAGGCAACCGAAGTGAGAGTATACCCTAAGAGTGAATATGTGCGAGTAATATGTTTTCAGTTTATTATCTTTGCACATTAGGGTTTTCTAACCATTTTAATTTTGTCATGCATTCTTGCCATACAATCCTATTAGCATTCATCTAAAAGTTAATAATTGCGGAAATTTAAAAGTGCAAAAATATAAAACTTAACTATTACAAGGCTTCGGGGAGGGGGATTAATTACATAACCAAAATTCGGGGAAAAGCGATAAGTAAAAACCCTAATTAAAACTATTACATCCTCAAAACAGTTACAAAAATTATAAAAGGAATTAAATGTACGCGGTAAGCGAAATGCGAGGCGATTAGGGTTTTGACCCTTTGACTAATCCTACTTGCGATTGATTAAAGCAAAAAATGTTTTTTTGTCATGTTTTGTTATTATGAGAAAATGAGGAATAATTGAATTAAAAAAAAGGAACCTAATTACTAATTAACTTTAATTAAGAAAAATAATTAAGTTAACCTATTTTTTGTGTTTTTGTTTGGGAAAAGAAAATAATTAAATCAAGAATTTAAACCTAATTTTCTAATTGCTTTTAATTGTGAAAAGAAGAATTAAATTACCCTAAATTTTAAGCTAATTAATTAAAAATTAAATTTAATAAAAATCCTAATTCTAATTTTGTGAATTCTTGATTTTATGATTTTATGGAAAAAATGATTTTTAAAAATAAAATAAATAAATAAATTTAAAAGAATAAAGAAAAATAAGAAAATAAAAAATTTTAGGAATGGGCCTATTGTCTTGCTGAAAGAGGGGGTGTCAATCTGAATTCCTTGGCCCAAATAAGCTAAGCCCAGGTTGACCTGCCTGATTCTGTGTAGCATTGACTTACGTGTGTACCATGGTCCCTCATGGATGGAGCGTTGGATCTGATGACACGCTGGATCAAATGGATGGATGTTGATGGAGTATGGTGATCACCAGGAAGAGCAACGCGCTGGATCCATTGAATGAAAATAATATAAATGAGACGCTGGGACCTGGGGATCGTACCCAGGTCCTTATGATCAATACCAATGCTTGCTTTCCAGTTGTGCTACGCGTTTTTATTGTTAGTGTAAGGAAAATAAAACATATTATATAATAAATAAATGGATTATTGAATGAATAAAAAAAACGCGTCAATTTTCAAATGGACCAATGATGCTGGGACACGTTATCTTCTTCTTCCTCATTCGTTGTTTTAGGCTCTGGCACTTTTACGTACGGACGTTTGTTCGTAGCTATAAACTTGTTCATCTCAAATATTGCATACGAGCAAGATAAATGAAAAGTAATGGTACCAATCAACTCGTCTCATCCTCACGAGCATCATGGTACCTGTTTTAAGGCCCAATTTTTCCTGCATCAAGAAACCCTAAACAAGAACATAAAAACCCTAACAATGGCAGGTGCGTGTATAGGCTTCAAAAACTCAATTAAATGACATGGTTAGCTTGCAAACATGATGACAAACACAAATATGACAATTAAAATTGCTAATGATGCAAGAAATGGGATAATCAATTCTAGAAAAAAAAACGCAAACCGTGTGAGTTACAATTGGTGTTTCTAGGTGCTTCAAGCCTTGTAACTGATCTAATTGGATTCTGGGAAGGTCCAAAAATCGATTAGCAGCGTTGGAATGGTCTGAATTGATCTCTAGATGCAAAAACGATCCAACACTTTTTGTCTCTTTTTGAGTTTTGTTCTATGCCTCTCACGACCTCTAACCCTTTTTTTTATCTGGAATTGCTCATTATATAACCTAGAGTGAATTAGGTTAACAAACTTGGACTAAATCTTTGCATTTATCCAAGATTTTATTTGATTTGCAAGCTATATGATATGTTGCTATTTTGACCCAAAACATGCCTTTCTTGTACCAATTGACCTTGATTCGATTTGATCATGTTAACTCAGCATATCTTGATTGCCAATCTGTCAAAAAAACAAACCAAATCATATCTTTGTTAATTTCCATCATTTATTTGATTTAATTCACTTTTTAATTAATGAAAAATCAAAATAAATTGAAAAATGAAGCACATAATGGGTGAGTGAACATTTGAGTCGTGGAACACATTATAATTGAGGTGCAAGCATAAAAAGTTGGGCCCATTTAGCAAAAAATGCAAATTTGAGCATATTTGACTTTTGGCAATTTTGCAAAAATGGTCAACTAGGCCAATGCATAACTCTCTCAATTTTGACCCTAGAGAGGTGTTATTGGACTTTTTAGAAAGATTAGGATGTCCTCTAAGAAACCCTTTTAGTCTAATCTCAATTGAGTCTTCCATGTTCATGTATGAAGCTTTGACCCAAAAGGTGTTTTTGTTGACTTTTCAAAAGGACCTATAATGTCAAAATTCATATCTTTTTGTGAGTGCATATTCTCGACTTTGGAGATGAGGATTAATTGTAGGTAATTGCATGCTCTTCAAAATGAGCTTTGGATGGGTCATTTCTGATAAAGTATAAGAAAGTTATGCTTGGTCAAAGTTAAGTTGACTTTTCCTATAAAACCCTAATTTAGCAACTTTTGGGTTTTGATGAATTGTGAGCAATCCTTGAGGAATAATGATCAACCCTTGATCAAATGATGGATAATACTTCAAAATGAGTATGTTGACCAAAAATCTTGAAGTTTGACTGTATGTGGGTCATAGTTGACTTTTGACCTAGTACAATTGATTTTCAGACATTTGAGCAATTAAATGAGCAAACTACCTCTGCAAGGCTTGAAACTTGACATGGATGATCTTGAGAACATATTAGGACAATGGTTAGAATTTGAGTCCTTTGTGGTTTGCCCATCTTGATGAAGATGGAAACCCTAATTTGAGGTATATTGCCTTAGGAGAGAGTTTGTCTGGTCAATTCTTGAACTTTCTTGAGCAATTTGGGGACCTCACTTGAAATTTGTTTAGTAAAATGGGAGGGAAAATTTTGGGGTACAACAGCTGCCCCTGTTCAATCTTCTTAAACCTGAAGATGTAGATTGGCTCGTCTGCCTTTCGTGATCTGAAGGTGGAAGATGATTGGACACTAGAGTGCCCAGAAATTTGCACTCGCATGAAGTGGCACTTGATTTGTGATATCGGGAATGGGCTTACAGATGCCATCCGAAGTTGAGGATTGAAGATTGTCGGGGATGGGCTTAAAGATGCCATCCGAAGAGGTGTCGATCGTATAAGAGATTCCTTTGCGAGAACCCGTATACCTGTTGTTGAGGATGACTTCACTAGGGAATGCTGGTCTCTGTCTTGGGAGAAATAGAGTTTTAGGAGCTTCAGTTGTCCGTTACTCTACTGGGGAATAACTCCGATTTGAGGAAGCGGAAGTGAACTGCGTATCTTGTCGGGGTATATGTTGCACTGCGACTTACTGGAGAGATGCAAAACCAATCGTGTTTGGTCGGATCTCGGTCTTACAGTGTTGTGGACTGCTGTCTGGGAATAAGAGAGGAAGAACCCGGATAGTAAGGTTATGAGAAGGAACCTGGATAGTAGGGTTACCTCGAGATAAAATCCTGGATAGTAGGGCTTGAGAAGGAACCTGGATAGCACGGTTACTTCGACATGAAATCCTGGATAGTAGGGCTGTAAGAAGGAACCTGGACAGTATGGTTACTTCGATATGAAAGCGTGGATAGTAGGGCTGTAAGAAGGAACCTGGATAGTAGGGTTACTTCGATATTAAAGCCTAGATAGTAGGGTTGTAAGAAGGAACCTGGTTAGTAGGGTTACTTCGATATGAAAGCTTGGATAGTAGGGCTGCAAGAAGGAACCTGGATAGTAGGGTTACTTCGATGTGAAAGCCTGGATAGTAGGGCTACAAGAAGGAACTTGGGTTGTAGGGTTACTTCGAGATGAAATCCTGGATAGTAGGGCTTGGGAAAGAACCTGGGTAGTAGGGTTACTTCGATATGAAAGCCTGGATAGTAGGGTTGTGAGAAGGAACCTGGGTAGTAGGGTTACTTCGAGATGAAAGCATGGATAGTAGGGCTTGAGAAGGAACCTGGGTCGTAGGGTTACTTCGAGATGAAAGCTTGGATAGTAGGGCTTGGGAAGGAACCTGGGTAGTAGGGTTACTTCGATATAAAAGCCTAGATAGTAGGGCTGTGAGAAGGAACCTGGGTAGTATGGTTACTTCGATATGAAAACCTGGATAGTAGGGCTTGGGAAGGAACCTGGGTAGTAGGGTTACTTTGATATGAAAGCTTGGATAGTAGGGATGTGAGAAGGAACCTGGGTAGTAGGGTTACTTCGATAAGAAAGCCTGGATAGTAGGGTTGTGAGAAGGAACCTGGGTAGTAGGGTTACTTCGATATGAAATCCTGGATAGTAGGGCTGTAGGAAGGAACCTGGATAGTAGGGTTACTTCGATATGAAAGCCTGGATAGTAGGGCTGTGAGAAGGAACCTGGATAGTAGGGTTACTTCTATATGAAAGTCTGGATAGTAGGGCTGTGAGAAGGAACCTGGGTAAGGTTGCTTGATGATAAGTTCGTGTAAAACTTCGGGATGAACCGGGGTAAGGTTATAAGTTTGTGTAAAACTTCAGGATGAATCGGGGTAAGGTTACTTTTGTCGCACCGATGATTACTTTGTTTAGCTTCGAGTGTTGATCATGGACCTGCTGGAAATTGTTGATAATAATTTTCTTTCCTGAAAGAAATACAGGGTTAGTTATGTGCGATACATGAAATGCGTTGTGATGAGGTTCTAAAAATAATTGAGATTATGTTATAGGTAATGTATGCACATGTCACGATGTATGAACATGAAATGCTGACGTAATAATCTGAATCCAGGAAAATAAATATCTGACTGCTGTTTAGAGAGTATGAGAAATGTTATTCCTGACTGCTGTAAAAACCATAGTTCCTATACTTCTGTTGGGGATGGTGAACAAGGATGACTAGCTGGGGATTCACATCAATTTGGATGGTGGATATTCTGCTGGAAGAGACCCTGTCTGAGGATAACTCTGCGGGGACTAACTATGTTGGAGAGGAGATACTCTATGGATAGATCTGTTGATTTGGAGAAATAAACTCAGCTGGGGATGAATTTCCATTGCTGGTGATAATGAATTCTATTGGAGATTAAATTTCTGCTTGTGAGAGAAGTAAATCTGCTTGGGGAAAAATTTACTGACTCACTCGCGATTGTGAACCTCAGCTGGGGAGAGCTAACATCACTGTCTTTGGATACTTTTTACTCTGTGGGGAGTGTATGTACCACTACTCATGTTCTGAAGCTGGCTCTATCCCGGTACCTGATGAGCAGAGTAACTATAAGGTTTGGGCACTTCTTGTTTTCCCTGTTCCTGGAATTATGAGTAATTGTCTTTGTTTCTTGTGTAAATATTTATGAGCAGTCATTATTTTCAAATGTATATATCAAAAATGAATCATTGGATGTTCTTGCAAAACAAAACAAAAAAAGAAAAAACAAATTTAAATTTCTTGTGAAAATGAATTGTATTGATTTTTGCAATTGGCTTGTAATAGGCATGTTTGTACAAAGACGCTGACGTCCTAGAAAGAGAACGCCGCTGAAAGAAATTACAATTTGTAAAAACAGGAAACAATTATGTGAAACAATCCCATCGTGTTCCGACTCTGCTATTGCCTTTATATCTTCAAGCGTCTCATCACCTTGCCACTTGGCTGAAGGTTGATCAGATTGATTGACGCTGTCCGAGCTTGATAGTTGATACTGAAGTCTGGTTGCGAGATGATCCAATGAGACATAGTGTTATGCTTCGATCCCTAATTTTTGCTTGGACCGCCCTTTCGGGTTTTCAGTCCACCGGGATACCCTTTTTTTCCCAAGTCGCCCTTTCAGGTTTTCGACTTGCCGGGTGTACAGTTTTTCATTTTCATCCCTTACTTTTGCCCGAACCCTTTTGGTTCGCCGGGAAGCCCTTATTTTTTCCTAGGCAAGTCAACCTAGCGGGTCTTTGATTATGCGTAGTATCTTTTCACTATGTCTGCATTAATGGGGTGAGGAAGGTCGTCACCATCCATGGTGGTTAGAATTATAGCTCCTCCCGAGAAAATGTTCTTAACCACAAATGGCCCTTCGTATGTGGGGGTCCATTTTCCCCTGGGATCACCTTGTGGTAGTATGATGCGTTTGATCACTAGATCCCCCGACTTGATATTATTGACGTCTAACTTTCTTATTAAAAGCCTTGATCATTCGCTTTTGATATGTATGACCATGACAGATAGCAGTAAGTCTCTTTTCATCGATTAGATTCAGCTGATCAAGTCCGGTTTGGATCCAGTCGTCTTCATTCAAACCCGCATCCTTCATAATCCTGAGAGAGGGTATCTGGACTTTGATGGGCAGGGTGTCGCCCCTGTCGATGTCCGTGTTGAGGTATGGTACCCATGAAGAGCGAATGGTAACATCTCGTGCCAGTCTTCGTATGTCACTGTTATCTTCTATACAATCTTTTTGATGTTCTTGTTAGCCGCTTCAACAGCCCCATTCATCTTCGGCTGGTAGGGAGAAGAGTTATGATGCTTAATCTTGAACTGTTTGCAGAGCTCGGTGATCATTGTGTTATTGAGATTTGTACCATTGTCAGTAATAATTCTCTCTGGGACACCATATCGACAAATCAGATTGTGTCGGATGAACCGCGCCACGACGTTCTTGGTTACTGTAGCAAAGGAAGCTTCCTCAACCCACTTTGTGAAATAATCAATGGCTACCAGAATGAAGCGATGCCCGTTAGACGCAGTAGGTCTGATCTCTCCGATCATGTCGATACCCCACATTGCAAAGGGCCAAGGAGCTGTCAAGGCATTCAGAGAGACTGGAGGCACATGCACCTTATCAGCATAGATTTGGCATTTATGACAGGTTCGAGAGTGCTGATAACAATTGGCTTCCATAGTGGACTAGTATTATCCTGCCCGTAGGATCTTTTTAGCCATGGTGTGTCCACTGGAATGAGTTCCGAAGGTACCTTCATGTAACTCTTCCATGATCCTTTCTGCCTCGCTCTTGTCTACACACTGTAGTAAGGTTGAATCATGGTTACGCTTATAGAGGATCCCATTTCTAAGAAAGAACTTTGCAGCGAACCTTCTCAAAAACTTCTTATCATTGACAGATGCCCCTTCGAGATACTCCTGAACCTCGAGATACCTTTTGACTTTGTGAAACCAGGGTTTGTCTGCCACTTCTTCGGTGTCGATCTCATAGCAGTGTGCGGGTTCATCCAACCTCTCAATGGTAATCTGGAGAGCTTCATTGTTCCAACTAAACATGAACATAGAAGACAAGGTAGCTAGCACGTCCGCCAACTGGTTCTCTTCTCGTGGGAAATGTTTAAAGGTTATCTCCTCAAAGTGTGGGAGAAATGTCAGTACATACTCTTTGTAAGGAATAAGATTCGGGTGCTTCGTATCCCACTTACCTTTGATATGACTTATTACCAGAGTAGAATCTTCGAATACACTTAAGAACTTAATCCTCAGGTCAATAGCAGCTCGAAGACCCATGATACACGCTTCATACTCTGCCATATTGTTGGTGCAGCTAAAACATCGAGCGATGAATGGAGTATGACAGCCCTCAGGAGATATAATTACAGCGCCAGTGCCATTACCCAATGCGTTCGAGGCTCCATCAAAATACATAGACCATCGGGATCCCTCCTCAGGTCCTTCATCCGGTCCAGGTTCTTCGCAGTCGGTTACCAACATGATATTCTCATCCAGGAACTCGAAATTCATGGACTGGTAATCATCCACGGTCTGATGCGCCAAATGATCCTCCAATACACTCCCCTTGATTGCTTTTTGGGTTGTGTATTGGATGTCGTACTCGGTTAAGATTATCTACCATCTTGCTATTCTTCCGGATAAGGTGTGCTTCTCGAAAATATAATTGATCGGATCCATCTTTGATATTAATAAGGTAGTGTGGGTCAGCATATACTATCTCAGTCAGCGAGAAGCCCATGCCAAAGGGAAGCAAGTTTTCTCGAGCAATGAGTATCGGGTCTCACAGTCGGTAAACTTTTTGCTAAGGTAGTAAATTGCATGCTCTTTTCGACCAGACTCGTCATGCTGCCTCAGCACACACCCCATTGAACTGTCTAGCACTGTCAGGTATAATATCAAAGGTCTTCCTTCAACTGGAGGTCAGAATTGGTGGTTCTTGAAGGTATTATTTGATTCTTTCAAAAGAAGTCTGGCATTCATCATTCCATTTTAACACTTGATCTTTCTTCAGCAGCTTGAAGATTGGCTCACAAGTAGCAGTTAGATGTGAAATGAACCTGGTGATGTAATTCAGGCGTCCCAAGAAACCTTTAACTTCTTTTTATGTGCGGCGAGCCGGCATCTCTTGTATGGCCTTTACCTTTGCAGAGTCTACCTGAATACCTTTGTTACTGACCACAAAACCCAGAAGCTTACCAGACCTTACCCCGAAGGTACACTTGTTCGGATTCAACCTCAGCTTCGTCTTCAACCTGTCAAACAGTTTCCGGAGATGATCAAGGTGCTTTTCCTCAGTCTGGGACCTGGCTATCATGTCATCAACATAAACCTCGATCTCGTGGTGAATCATAGCGTGGAACAAAGCGACCATGGTGTGCTGATAAGTTGCCCCGACATTCTTCAACACAAAAGGCATTACCTTGTAACAGAAGGTGCCCCACTGTGTAACAAAGGTTGCCTTCTCCATAACCTCAGGATCCATCTTGATCTGGTTTTAGCCAGAAAAACCATCCATGAAAGAGAAGATCTTGTGTTGCACGGTGTTGTCGACTAGAACATCAATGTGAGGAAGTGGGAAGTCATCCTTGGGGCTTACCCTGTTCAGATCCCTGTAGTCCACACACATCCGTACCTTATCGTCCCTCTTAGGTACCGGAGCAACGTTGGCAACCCACTGCGGATAAGAAGTGATAGCTAAGAACCCTGTGTCGAACTGTTTCATGACCTCTGCCTTGATTTTGTCTGACATTTCAGGGTGCATATGGCGGACCTTCTACTTTACCGGAGGGCTGTCTTCTTTAGTCGACAGGCGATGTACCATAATATCAGTGTCCAAACCAGGCATGTCTTCATAGGACCAGGCGAAGATCTCAACATAGTCGTGTAGCATCTGTATTAATCGTTGTTTGACACTAGGCTCTAGAATTGTACCTATTTTAACTTCTTTCCTTACTTCCTCTGTACCAAAATTCACTGACTCAACTGGATCTTCATGAGGTTTTATGGCCCTCTCTTCCTATTGTAATAGTCTAGCAAGTTCTCCAGGCACCTCACAATCGTCCTCACCTTCTTCCTCGACTTGGTTGAACGGATTTTTGAAGCCATAACTGGCAATAGCAGAGCTATTATCAATGGGATCTAGAGTGGATATGGATCTGCAGTATGACACGTGAGGGTGTGTAAGAGAATAGTTGTTTTGATAAAGTGAGAGACATAAAAGAAAAACAAGGAGCGCAAAATTTGTATGCAAGAAATATCCAATTCTTTATTAATGATATATGAAATGACAAATAATAGCCCTCACAAGAAAAGCCAAGGTGCCTCGGGCAAAGCACCAGGTCGTAAAGTTTCAAATTATTTATTACAAATCTTAAAACAAATGAGTCAATTACTGCGGAATGAAAGAAATAGGTATGAAGTCCCTAGCCGTCCAGTTATTCGGTTTACCGTTGGTTGTTGGGTAGATCCAACTGTCAATGTTTGAATCCTCTTCACTGTCTTCAATTGCATTATTTCCTCGATTGCTGATGTGTAGAGGAGGTCTTCCATCCCGAGTGTGCCTAACAGCCCTTTGAGCCCCTGTAGTAAAGCCCAAACCAAATTTGTCAGTTTTGTGAGTGAAACCAGGGAGCTGACCCTAATTGGTACACCCACCTTCTTCAACCACATCCCTAGCGTCTTTGAGAGAAGCCATCTTCAACAGAGGTTTGTCGGTAGTAACTTCAGTTGATGCCAAGATCTGAGGGACCTCTTCGAAATTCTGACAAGGATTTTCTATGAATTCCCCGTCCATCTCTATGTAGCGGAAGGAATTGAGGTAACTCACCATATATTCTTCTTCACCTCGCACTGTGACAATCTTTCCCTTCACCAGATATTTCAGCATTTGATGGAGTGTGGAAGTAACTGCCCCAGCCTCGTGGATCCAAGGATGACCCAACAAGCAAGAATACGACGGCCTGATATCCATTACGTAGAAGGTGGACCCAAAAGTCTGAGAACCCACTTTGACAGGGATGTCCACCTCCTTGTACACCATTCTCTTCAATCCGTCAAAAGCCCTTACCACAATGTTACTAGGCTTTAGGGTCAAACCCTCACAATCCAAGCGGTCCAACGCTTTCTTTGGCAGAACATTCAGTGACCCGGTATCTACCAGCACATGAGACATAGTGGTTCCCTGCACTCAATCGAGACATGCAGAGCATCATCATGCTTCCTTCCTTTCGGTGTCAGATCCGCATCTGAAAAACCCAACCCATTGTCAGCAGTCAGGCTTGCCACACAATCTTTGAACTGATCTACTGAAGTTTCCTGTGGCACATGCGCAGTCTTAAGAAATGAAATCAAAGCCTTCACATGGGATTCAGAATACAACAACAGAGACAACATGGATATCTTTGATGGGGTCTTCCCCAGCATCTCGACAACATTGTAGTCGCTCTTCTTAATGATTTTTAGTATCTCCTCTATTTCTTGTTTAGAGGATTCCACAATGATTTTCTTAGGTTCCTCCATCCGGGAAGGCTCACCTATAATTTCCTTGCCCCGAGTCCTAGATGGCTCAGCAGCAGGGGTAATAACTGGAGTAGGAACAGGAGAAATGTTAGGAGTGCTGGTTGGAGCAGCAGTTGCAATAACAGTAGGCTTGATGATCTTCGGAGCAATCTCAGGAGAGAAAACCCTTCCACTTCGGGTAACCTTACTAGTCCCGACAACATTACTGACATCAGTATTAGCTTCTTCATCCTTCAGATCTTTCTTAATGCCATGATAGTACACATCAGCACCATAATTCCATGGGACAGCCTTGTCTGAGGTGTATGGGATGGGACCAGGAACAGTGATTATCAACAGAACAATTCTTTGAACAGGTGTAATCCTAACAGGTCTTCTTGAGGAAACCTTGGAAGGATTGGCGGAAATGGTTATAATAGAGACGTACTCAATGGGAACAACAGGGATCATAATGTTCTCGAACAAAATCTCTTTATTATCCATCAGGCACTGAACACCCGACTTCAACAAACGGTAACCAGAAGGTAGAATCGAGCACATGTGGCAACCTTCACCATAACTCGGAAATAGGTCGGCCAACAGCAAACTCTTCTTAACAGTCATAAGAAGAGTAGAAATTTATTCAACAGAGGTCACAAACAAATCAGTGTCAACAGCATTAACTCCACGACCATGCTTGGGCATGAGAGCAGTTATAACATTCGGATTTTCTGGAGCATCGAACTTTATCTCCTTGGCTTCAAGCAAGTCTTATACTTTGTTTCTCAGAGCCCAGCAATCATTTGTATCGTGGCCAGGACTCTCAGAATGGTAGGCACACAGCGCGTTGGGATTATATCTGGGAGAGGTTGTATTTGGATTCTTGGGAGCCTCTCTCAAGGTTTCCAAGTTGGATCTTAATAAATGAGGTAGAACTTCAGCCAAAGTCATGTTGATACGGGTAAACTGTCGTTGTGGTCTTTCCACCCTTTCTTGATTGTTGCATTGTGGAGCAACTGCGGGCCTTAGTATCACTATAGCATTTACCGTTTGACGGTGTTCAGATATGCTTTGGCCTCTCGGGCTATAGACTGCATTGGCTTCCTTCTTACCAGCGAAAGGCTTCTTTGTTGAACTCGAGGAGGCATCCTTCTGTATTTTACCACTCAGAATTCCAGTTTCTACTCTTTCTCCAGTTAAAATCAGCTCGATGAAACCAAATGACAAGCTGCCGATTAAGTGATTGAAAAATGGAATTGATAGCATTCCTAGAAACATATCAACCAACTCCCTATCAGACAAAGGGGTTTGAACTCTCCCAGCCAGGTCTCTCCATTTTTAGCATAAACTTTAAAACCTTCACCTGCACCCATGGACATACTCTGGAGTTGAGTACGAGTATGAGTAAGGTCGGCATTGTACTGATACTGCTTGTAGAAATCAGCAGCAAGATCTTCTCAGTTTCGGACATTGGCTCCCTCCAACTGGTAGAACCATTCAAGCTGAGTCCCTGACAGGCTATCTTGAAAGAAGTGCACCCACAAATTTCTATCAGCAGTGTGGGGCTGTATCTTCCTGACATACGAGCGGAGATGGAGTTTTGGGCAGGACACCCCATCATACTTGGCAAAAACCGGAGCTTTGAACTTCTGAGGGATGACCACTCCCGATACCAGACCCAATTCTTCAAAATCCAACCCAGGTATCCTTTGAACTTCCATGGCACTCAGACGATCCTCTAATTGTTTGTATCTATCCTCAGTAGGAGGATATTACTCATCATTATAATTAGTACCATTATCAGAGATTGCAGGACTAAGGTCCTTTTCCCCTTCTTGGTTCTCCCCTTCCTTGGATGAAGAGGTCAGATCAGTTTTTTGCTTCAACCTTTCTCCAAACCTTCTGCCCATATTCAGAATACCGACAACCTTCTTCTTCTTCTTCTTCTCTTTCAGAATGAGGGCTTTCAGATCCTCTTGCCCTTTTGCCAGACTGGTGAACATCTGTTGGAACTGGGCGTTCTGTGCCTGAAGATCTTTGATGGCTTGATCGGAAGACATTTCTGCTGAAATAAACAGCGAAGAAGATGAGAAACCTGTAGTGGTACCTATAATGATGTGTATGATAATTGGATGCGCATGTAATGATTTCAAAGACTTCGGGAAATTTAAATTTGCAAACCAAAAATAAACAAAAACTTTATTAGCTTAGATTTGAAGGTTCAAAATGCCTTTAAGGCGTTACAAATAAGTAAATAAAACAAATCTAAAACTAGAAAAGAAAAATCAAAAGTCCCATGGACGCCTTCTCTTTGTGCTAATGTAATCATTGAGCACTCTTCCTTCTTGGAGCTGTCTGGTGAGCTTTAAAACCTTTCTCTCATGATTATGGAATTGTTCCCTGTAAGTATCCTGCTCATTCTTCAGCTGAATCCAAGACCTCTGTAACTCCCCAAGATCAGTGGGCATGTAAGCATAGAGAACCGTGTAAGGAATGCCTTCTTCAGTAGTGGGCTCCACAATCACTGGTAATACGGCCACATAAGGCATCATAAGCTTCGGGGCACGAGCTCGTACCCATTGGAGGTAAGGCTCCATAGGAATGGAAGTCTTTGGTCCCAAATCTTTAGCGTCAGATCTGTTTACCATGCCCCAAGCTCGTATGAACCTCTGACGATACTCATTAACATCATCCTCATAGTTCAATACAATGCCCTCAATAAGTAACTCATGGGGACCATCTCTTCGAGCATGACCAAATTGTCGCAAAGCTAGACAAGGATTATAAGTTATACCCCCTCTGATACCAAGTAATGGGACATTAGGGTACTCCCCGCAACGGTCAATAATAGTAATGTCTTCCATAGCTCGGGAACACCAAAGAATATCTGTATGAGCGAGTGACATTATCCTTTGCGACCAATCCAAACCTTCTTCGTTCTTCAGTACAGACTTAGGGAGGTGAGAAATAAACCACCTCGACAACAACGGCATGCAGCACATAAGAGTCCCTCTTCTCTTCATGGTACGAGTATGGAGAGTGTGAAAAATATCTCCAAGCAAGGTAGGCACAGGGTTGCGAGAAAGGAAAATCTTGATAGCATTCACATCTACGAAGGAGTCCGGATTAGGGAAGAGAACTAAACCCTAGATAAGAAGAGCCAAGACCTCCTCAAAAGCCTGAAAATCCAAATCATCCCAAAATAGATGAGCTTTGTCTATCAGAAATTTGGCTAGAAAACCCTCGACTCCGCTTCGAGTTTCCCAATTGGATACCACGTCGGCCCCTTTCAAATGCAAAGTTGAGGCAATGACTTCTGGCTTAGGAACTTCTTCTATACCTGTGAAGGGTACCTGTTCAAGAATGGGTATGCCCAATAGTTGAGAAAATTCTTCCAAGGTGGGTACCAACTGATAATCTGGAAAGGTGAAGTAGTGATGCTTGGGATCGAAGAACTGAAAAAGTATGCTCATCATCTGTTTATCAAACTTTAAAGTAACCAGGATGAGAAGTTGACCGTGTCTCTTAATGAAAGTAGAAGTTTCAGAAACTCTTGATACTAGCTCTTTGAGTTAGGAAGGTATCTTCACAAAGCTGATTCAGATAGTATTTCTATGCACGAAAGCCATGATCTGCAAAACAAAGATAAATTCCCTTGGTCTTTGTAATGGTTAGTGTAATGAAGCATGAATGCCATGTTATGATGCATGATGTCATGATAAACCACAGGTATAGCAAACACAAGTATTGCAAACACAGTCAAATCACACAAAGCCCTTAGGTTTAAGGCTTGCATGAGGTCAAAGGTAATACCCTCTTGAAGTTAAGTTGATTTCAAACCTGTCCTAGAAAAGTAACCGGGTTCTAGAGGATCTCAATATCACTGACCATCATTTATCAGTCATGGTTTCAGCTCACGCAATTGTTTCTTGTGGTCGAAATATTCTGAAAGTATGGTCTCAATGAATGTAGCATCGAGTATCAACCAGTTCTCAGCTCTACATCGAGGCTGGCTATCTCGCTACTTTCTAATGGCCAAGTTGTTCAACTAAGGTTCTAAGGTTTGTTGGTGTTGCGCGACACCACGCAACAACCTCGTATTCTCCTCGTTTCACCACAAGGGATACAGGTACCAGCCAAAGTTCTACACCAACGTAGCTACTGCTTCAACCATATCGATCTATATTGTACAGTTCCCTCACAGTCTATTTCTACTTACCTAATGAGTGCCACCAGATCCAGGAATACGATCTATAGTAACCCCAAACAAACCCTCAAAAATAAAGCAAACAAGACAATCAAGAGAAGCAATTTTAATGACCTAGATCCTAAGGTATACCCCACTTATAACTCCCCAGTTGAGTCTCCAGTTCTTTGATACGGTGGCAGAATCGATTGTTTAATACTAGTTTGCGTTTTGCGTTTTTTGTTTGCAAAATGTCGCGGTAAGCAAGAGTCACCACTGACTTTTATTTCATCCAATCGGAAAGGAAAAAAGTACAGAAAAAATCCTCTTTCGAGATTTTGAGTACGGGGTAGATTATAGAAAGGGAAGGTGTTAGCACCCTTTCTATCCATGGTTTTCCATGGGCTCTTAGTTACTTGCTCATTTTTAAATTGCTTGTGTTTGTGTGCTTGTTTTGAAAATGTTTTACTTCATGATAACCCTTGTATCAGTCCTCAAGGGTGTGATGAAGTTGTTTTGAACATTTGTTTGAAAAGTGTAAGTGTGAAAAGTTTTAATTTGAGCAAGTACCTACTAGCATCTACCTACTCAATAAAAGATCGTTTCTATTCTTGTTTCCTTTAGACAGCGCTATCCTACTATTGAGAAATAGGTAGCACCGTTATTGGAGTTTGTAAGGGTCGATTTGAAAGGGACGTACGGTCACTAAAGCAATATTAGGAAACCTTAGTAGAAACCCTAGAGTCTTAAGATATTTTCGAGGCAACATTTCCGAGGCAACGTTTCCGGGGCAACATTCGAATGTGACATTTGATCTTTTTATACGGGAGGGCAACCAGTAAGACACCTTATACTTAATGATCGTTTACCGAAGGCAACCGAAGTGAGAGTATACCCTAAGAGTGAATATGTGCGAGTAATATGTTTTCAGTTTATTATCTTTGCACATTAGGGTTTTCTAACCATTTTAATTTTGTCATGCATTCTTGCCATACAATCCTATTAGCATTCATCTAAAAGTTAATAATTGCGGAAATTTAAAAGTGGGAAAATATAAAACCTAACTATTACAAGGCTTCAGGGAGGGGGATTAATTACATAACCAAAAACTGGGGAAAAGCGATAAGTAAAGACCCTAATTAAAACTATTACATCCTCAAAACAGTTACAAAAATAATAAAAAGAATTAAATGCTCGCGGTAAGCGAAATTCGAGGCGATTAGGGTTTTGACCCTTTGACTAATCCTACTTGCGATTTATTAAAGAAAAAAATGTTTTTTTGTCATGTCTTGTTATTTGAGAAAATAAGGAATAATTGAATTAAAAAAAGGAACCTAATTACTAATTAACTTTAATTAAGAAAAATAATTAAGTTAACTTATTTTTCGTGTTTTTGTTTGGGAAAAGAAAATAATTAAATCAAGAATTTAAACCTAATTTTCTAATTTCTTTTAATTGTGAAAAGAAGAATTAAATTATCCTAAATTACATTTAAGCTAATTAATTAAAAATTAAATTTAATAAAAAACCTAATTCTAATTTTGTGAATTCTTGATTTTATGATTTTATGGAAAAAATGATTTTTAAAAATAAAATAAATAAATAAATTGAAAAGAATAAAGAAAAATAAGAAAATAAAAAAAATTTAGGAATGGGCCTGTTGTCTTGCTGAAAGAGGGGGTGTCAATCTGAATTCCTTGGCCCAAATAAGCTAAGCCCAGGTTGACCTGCCTGATTCTGTGTAACGTTGACTTATGCGTGTACCATGGTCCCTCATGGATGGAGCGTTAGATCTGGGGACACGCTGGATCAAATGGATGGATGTTGATGGACTATGGTGGTCACCAGGAAGAGCAATGCGCTGGATCCATTGAATGAAAATTATATAAATGAGACGCTAAGACCTGGGGTTCGAACCCAGGTCCTTATGATCAATCCCAATGCTTGCTTGCCAGTTATGATACGCGTTTTTATTATTAGTGTAAGGAAAATAAAACATATTATATAATAAATAAATGGAGTACTGAATGAACAAAAAAACTCACCGGTTTTCAAATGGATCAATGATGCTGGGACACATTATCTTCTTCTTCCACATCCATCGTTTTAGGCTTTGGCACTTTTACCTACAGTCTTTTGTTCGTAGCTATAACCTTGTTCATCTCAAAAATTGCATACGAGCAAGATAAATGAAAAGTAATGGTACCAATCAACTCGTCTCATCCTCACGAGCATCATGGTACCTGATTCAAGGCCCAATTTTTCCTGCATCAAGAAACCCTAAACAAGAACATAAAAACCCTAACAATGGCAGGTGCGTGTATAGGCTTCGAAAATGCAATTAAATGACATGGTTAGCTTGCAAACATGATGACAAACACGAATATGACAATTAAAATTGCTAATGATGCAAGAACTGGGATAATCGATTCTGGAAAAAAATGCAAACCGTGTGAGTTACAGTTGGTGTTTCTGGGTGCTTCAAGCCTTGCAATTGATCAAATTGGCTTCTGGGAAGGTCCAAGAATCGATTAGCAGCGTTGGAATGGTCTGAATTGATCTCTAGATGCAAAAACGATCCAACACTTTTTGTCACTTTTTTGAGTTTTGTTCTATGCCTCTCACGACCTCTAACCCTTGTTTTTTGATCTGAAATTTCTCATTATATAACCTAGAGTGAATTAGGTTAACAAACTTGGACTAAATCTTTGCATTTATCTAAGATTTGATTTGATTTGCAAGCTATATGATATGTTGCTATTTTGAGCCAAAACATGCCTTTCTTGTACCAATTGACCTTGATTCGATTTGATCATGTTAACTCAGCATATCTTGATTGCCAATCTGTCAAAAAAACAAACCAAATCATATCTTTGTTAATTTCCATCATTTATTTGATTTAATTCACTTTTTAATTAATGAAAATTCAAAATAAATTTAAAAATGAAGCACATAATGGGTGAGTGAACATTTGAGTCGTGGACCACATTATAATTGAGGTGCAAGCATAAAAAGTTGGGCCCATTTAGCAAAAAATGCAAATTTGAGCACATTTGACTTTTGGTAATTTTGCAAAAATGGTCAACTTGGCCAATGCATAACTCTCTCAATTTTGACCCTAGAGAGGTGTTCTTGGACTTTTTAGAAATCTTAGGATGTCTTCTAAGAAAACCTTTTAGTCTCATCTCAATTTAGTCTTCCATGTTCATGTATGAAGCTTTGACCCAAAAGGTGTTTTTGTTGACTTTTTAAAAGGACCTATAATGTCAAAATTCATATCTTTTTGTGAGTACATATTAGTGACTTTGGAGATGAATATTAATTGTAGGTAATTACATCCACTTCAAAATGAGCTTTGGATGGGTCATTTCTGATAAAGTATGAGAAAGTTATGCTTGGTCAAAGTTGAGTTGACTTTTCCTTTAAAACCCTAATTTAGCAACTTTTGGGTTTTGATGAATTGTGAGCAATCCTTGAAGAATAATTATCAAACATTGATCAAATGATGGATAATACTTCAAAATGAGTATGTTGACCAAAAATCTTGAAGTTTGACTGTATGTGAGCCACAGTTGACTTTTGACCTAGTACAGTTGATTTTCAGGCATTTGAGCAATTGACTGAGCAAACTTCCTATGCAAGGCTTGAAACTTGACATGGATGATCTTGAGAACATATTAGGACAATGGTGAACATATGAGTCCTTTGTGGTTTTCCCATCTTGATGAAGATGGAAACCCTAATTTGAGGTATACTGCCTTAAGAGAGAGTTTGTCTGGTCAATTCTTGAACTTTCTTGAGCAATTTGGGAACCTCACTTGACATTTGTTGAGTAAAATGGGAGGGCAAATTTTGGGTTACAACAGTTAAGGTTTAAATTTTCCCGAAGTTCTCTTTTCTCCGGCAAACTCACCTTCACTCAGTGTCTTTCCGTCTTAGGTTCACCTTTGCTCAGTGTCCATTTTTGTATGTTAAGGTTCTTCTTCGCCCGACGTTCTCTTTTCTCCCGAATTCACCTTTGCCCGATGTCTTTCTATCTTAGTTTCACCTTCACCTGGTGTCTATTTTTGTTGGTTAAGGTTCATCTTCGCCCGACGTTCTCTTTTTTCTGGAATTAACCTTTGCCCGGTGTCTTTCCGTCTTAGGTTCACCTTCGCTCGGTGTCCCCTTTTTTTTGGTTAAGGTTCGTCTTCTCCTGACGTTCTCTTTTCTCTGGAATTCACCTTCACCTGGTGTCTTTCCATCTAAGGTTCACCTTCGCACGGTGCCCGTTTTGTGTTGGTTAAGGTTTGTATTTGCTCGACGTTCTCTTTTCTCTGGAATTCACCTTCACCCGGTGTCTTTCCGTCTTAGGATCACGTTCGCCTGATGCCCCTTTTTTGTTGGTAAGTTTGCCTTCGATTGATGTTCTATTCAGAGTCAATGTATATTTGTATCCCTAGTAATTTCGTCTTTGATTGGCGTTCCTTCGGTAGAGCCTTCTTTGGTCGGTCTTTTTCTTGTGTATGTCTAACCTTGACCTGACATCCAAGAGATTTACTTAGATAACTAATGCAATTCAAAAAGGAAAAAAACAAAATATAGAGAAGCAAAAAATATAATAATACCTGACTGGCTTCAGAGTGCAAAATTTTGGGTTCTTTTGGTATTTAATCTTCTTCCACCTTGAAAGTTCGAAAGGTTGGTACCAATCTCACCTTCAGGTTTAAGACGATTAAATATGGGTAGTTGTTGGACCCTAAAAATTTCCCTCCCAATTTCTTTTATTTGGCTTAAGCTTAGCATTGCATTTGAGTCTTTTCATTAGGTCATTTGCACTAACATAACATGCATTTCATGCAATAAAGTGTATGAGGTTCAAAAGTTCAATGGGCGTACAAGATAGGGTTTTTTACAATGTTCTGAGGCGTTAATATTCAACAAAGTCTGATTCTTCTGGTCATTTTTTTAGGCAGTGAAATGCGGAATTATGGTTGTTAACTATGATTGTGGATGGTCCATTTCTCTTTAAGATATAAGGTTTTTTCTCCAAATTCATCAAGATTAAGGTTTATGATTGGTTTCCTCGAGGATCATGGAATTAGGGTGTGGTGTCATCACTATCTTGATCATCCTTCCTTCCCCATTTCAACTTGTTCTTCAACAAAAGGTTTTCTTTTAATTACTTGCTATACAAGTCATGAGTTTTGTACCCCAATTTTTGCCCCTGAGATTCCTCTATCATCTCATATCAAATCAATCATAATAATATCACACATGAGGAATCACCAAACACCTTGATTTGTATTTTGTGATCATTTTTGTTTTTTATTGACTAACTTTTAACTAACAAATCTTATGAATGTTTTCTCTAAATGATGATGCTATAGATGAGGGCACAACACATTTCATCAGCTTGATTTATAAGTTTATGAGTTTATTTCCATGCCTTCTTCAACAAATCTTCATTGAGAATCAAGCTTCATCATTGAAGATACTTTGAAGTTATATCATGATAATGTCTACTATGATTTATCATGCCTCAATTTGGTCAAAGAAAATCAAGAGATGGAAGAGTTGATTGAAGAAGTTTGACCTAATTGTGAAAGTTCTTGATTTCTTGATCACAAGTGCATAAGTATATCAATTCTCAATATTTGGAGGTGATTTTTGTTTCTATGAATTCTTATTATCATCCACAACAACTTCTATTCACATGGAAAGAGTATTTGTTCAAGAAATTTTGTCAAAATTGAATGGGTTCCCAAGGTATTTTGTTGCTCTAGGATCTAGGGTTTTGAACTTCTAAGGGCTATACCTTGCTCATATTTTGAGATTTTTTAGTAATTCCAAATACCTGCTTCTATTTAAAGATTTATCAACTAATCACTTCAAAAGTTTCAATAAGATTTTATGTGGAAGAAGCCTAATGATGAAGAAAGATTACATGTTCTCTAGATATGCCATCAAATTCCCTTATGTGACTTCAAAAGACCATAACTTGTTCAATTTTTATCTCCTTGAGCCCATTATTTTTCCACAATGATCTTAAGGATGTTAACTTCAACTCTTCTTTCATGTGCAAAGCTTGAAAAGGGATGGAGGATGCCCTAAGAATGCAAGAGATTGTAGGTCATTTCATGAATTTTCACCAACTTCACAAAGTCATAACTTTCTCAGTTCTTGGATTTTTTAAATGGTTCAAATCTCAAATTGTCATTTAAGAGATCTACTTCATGCCATCATTTTTTGTAAAAACAAATTTTTGAGTGGAAGACCATGTTTGGTTGCAAAACATTATAGGACATTTTTTGAGAAAAACTTAGAATTTTTCTAAGTACAAAAAGTCAGCATCTTTTTCTCAACTTTGACTCATCACAACTTTTAGCTCAAGCATCCATTTGATTCCATTATTTTCACATTGTAAAGGTTGTAACCTTATCTTTCAAATTCTTCAAGAACCATGCCCTAAGACTCCTTGAACTATGAATGCCATTGATTCAAAGTTGGTACCTTAAAACTGAAGTTTTCTCCAAAGTCAGAATTTGAAATCCATGATTCAGCTTCTAATCACTAAATTTTTATGCGATTTTACTTCTAATCATGTTTAACAATCTTCCAGAAGTGATTAGCACCTTCAAACGCAATTTTTGGTTGAGTTTTGAGCAAAATAGAAGTCACACTTTTCATGCTTGCAACTTCACACGATTTCCCTTCAAACTTCACCATTCCACACGCTTGAGCATCCCATTTGATTCCCTATAAATATAGGGTTATATCTCACTCATTTTCTCAAGCTTAGACAGCCAGAATCTCCCTGCCCAACTCTTTCCTTAACCCATATTTCTACAACTTTGAATTTGGTTTTACAGCCTTCCTAAATCCATCTTCTTTGTCAATTATTCATCCTTGAACTTCACTGAAGCTAACAGAAGAAGAACCAAGCCCTGAAAAAACATAAATCATGCTAGCCAAGTCAAATTTAAGATCTCTGAATTTGAGCTTCAATAGGTATATTCCTTCATCAATTCTCTCAAAATTTGTTACAACAATGAAGCTCTCATCATTCTGATACTAGTCGCAACATTTGTTTACAAATGGAATAGAGTTTTAATCATGAATTTTCAAATCCCTATTCAACTTTTTTCTTCTGGTTTTCTTCAAATCGACTGAGCTGCAACTTATATAAATTTTTCGTGAGGGTACAATTTTCTTTGTCTTGATGAGACAAAGCGAATGGAATAGGCCTGAGCTCTTGATTTTACAGTTTGACAGACCTGAAATTCGTGTGGCTGGAGGTTGAAGATGACCAATGTCCCATCTCTCAACCAATGATAAAGCGCCACTTGTTTTTTTCAAAATTTGATTTAAATAAATGATCTGGTGGTTTATTCATTAATGTCCATATCATGCACAGCGTGCCAGATCCCTTGGATTTGATTACTAACGCGTTTTGACATTGATCCAATCGTATACATCTTTTTTGTTTTATTTTTATTTTCTAATTTTATATTTTGATTGATTTAAACTTCAAAAATTCATAAAAAATTCAATTCCAACCCAAAAAATCTGAAAAAATTCTTAAAATATGTTGGATTTTTCTCTTCTTGATTTTTATTTTTGGCACAATTTTATTTCATGATATGATTTTTTTAATAATTTTTCACTTTAATTAACTTGTTTTAATTGATTAAAAATATTTTTCTTAATTTTTAAATTCTGAAAAAATTATGGAAAGGTCCTTTGGCCTTTTTGGCAATTTTTGATAACCTTGTTTATTTTTTATTTCTGATTTTACTATTTTTTAACATTTTTGGTTTGTTTTACTTATTTATTTTATTTTTAAAATTAGTTTCTGACTTTAAAAATTTCTAAAAAAATTTGTCAACCTTTATTAAATCATATTTGATCTCTGGCTTTTTTTAGGATTTTTTATTTAGTATTTTAATATACTTTGTGTATTTTTACCATTTATTTTCCTTTTAATTAACCTTTTAAATATTATTTTATTAAATTTTATTTTTATTATTTTATTTGATTCTGACTTAGGCATTATTTGGTGACAAATTCTTCAACCTCATTGAATCTTGGGTGTTGATAGGTTGAGAAACCAAATCCACCAAAATGGATGAATGATGTTGATGATATTTGAAACCCTAATGTCATACCTTGCATCCCTTCCCTCTTCCTCTTATCCCTTTCTTACTTATATTATATGTTTTTAGATGATGATTTACATATCATCTCTCTAAACATATGGTACATAGATTGCTATTGAACAACCTCAAAATAGGTGCGACTTCTATATAAGTCCACTTATGATTGCTTAACATAACACTAAATTTTGTCCCGATTCAAGAAATGATCATCCGTGGCCGAAACCTTTGTTTGCAAGCCCAAGCATGTTTAATTTTAAACCTTTGATCCAATAACCTTGAGATTTATTGTTAGGAGGCTTTGGTTTTATCAATCCTCTAATGAATCTTCATAAATTTTGGAACTAAGTGAATCATTTAAACATCATTGATCATTTATTATTACTATGAGATTTTGGAATGAATGATATACTTGACAAAAAGCAAATGAAACTTGTTGTTGAGAGGCTTTGATTTTATCAATTTTCTAATGAGTTTTCAAATGCAATTTCAAGATGGTCATTCAACTAACCTCTAATTTCTAAAAATTGACTTTATTTTATGTTTTTACTTTATGCTTTTTATTTTGAGCACATTTATTTTAGCATTTACATTTCATGCTATTTTCATCTTTGCTCATTTGAGAATTTATCTTTATGTCATTTTTATTTTTCTTACTTGAGCTTTTCATTTCTTTTTAAAGATACATAATAACCAACTTGAACAATAAAAAACTTAAAGGTTACTTGGACTATTTGGTTACTATCCTTGACATTCTGGAGTTATGGACTTCTTGGACTTAGGATTAGAAACCTTGACCTACCTTGAGACCTTGTAACTTATATTATCATTTTTTCTAGAGTTCTTGGGGTTTTCCACAAGATATTGGGTTATTTGTTTTCTTTGTGTGCAGGTTATTCTGATTATATGCTTTGTCTGTGATTGGGAATTCATTTGTATACAGTTGTTACTCTGCCCAATTTTTGTGAAGACTTAATTCCTTTGAATTTTGGTTTTCTTAAGAGGTTTAGTATATCATTGCTTGCTTGGTTTCAAGTCTAAAGAATGGGAATCCACATTGACTCATTATGTCAAGTGTTGGCTTCTTGTTGGTTAGACGGTTCTTTTCCCTAGCTTTTACCTTATGCTTTAGGATAGTCCCTTGATCTTCTCCCACCTTCTTTAATTTCAAAAATCTTCTCCCTCCTTTCAAAATTATTATTGTTTTTAAACTTGAACTTCTTTCACAATAAACTTGGACTTATGTCCATGCATTTTCAAAAAAATATTTTCTTAATCAAACTTTAACCAACTTAATAATACTTTGACATTTTTGTGAGAAGACTAAAAGTCAATCAATATCAATCAAACCATTTTGCCACTTTAGCTTTTTACCTTAAAATTTTCTAAAAATATTATACTCTTGTTAATCCTTGTAGTGATGCGAGCTACTATACTTCTATGATATGTAGTGAAGTGAGATATTTTCCACTTGGGTGTTGAGCGAGGCTTTGTTGATTTTAAAATCCAAGTCATATCCTCCACTTTGAGATGATGCAAATTCTCCTTTCTCATAATTATGTGTAGTAAGTATGTTCTTCCACTCGAATATGAAGATGATGTCTCATCTCTTAAAATTAACCAACACACTTGTGTTTTAAAAATTTTAAAGGTGAACAATGTAGGAACCAGATTTTTAATCAGAGTCGACACTATTAGTTTTATCCTAGGGAAGGGAATCTAACAGAAAACGCTAATTCGCAGATAGAGATTCTAGGTTTCAAACTTATTTAGACAAAAGGAAGGTGTTAGGCACCTTTCATCTACCTTGTTCACAAGGATATTAGGTTTTAGGGTTAGATTTGGGTAAAATAGGGGTTTTAAGTTTTAATAGGGGACTCGCCATGATTTTTAATCGTATGCCTACGTATCCTCTTATGAGGAATCAAAGTCCCAATTCGTAGTTCGTATGGTATTGGTGTTTTTTAGGGGTTGCAAATGTACTTTGAATCACCTCGCATTTTAACCAGGAGTAGTGATTGCGGAGATTTTGGCTAAATACGCGGTTAGTCAAAATCTGTTTGAAACCCTTTTGCAAAAAAACAGTTGATTAGATTAGTTGATTGTGAAAAAATAGTTTGAGATTTGTTAGTATTTTTTAATCATATTAATTTCAAAAATTCTTGGTTAATGCATGATCAAAAATATTTAATGCAATATGTGGAAAATAATATACTCATGAGTTTTAAATAAAAATAATTTATGTACATGATAATATTTACATTTTAGTATAAATAAAATTAATATTAATAATTATATAATAATAATAACAATAAAGGAGAAAACAATGGAATAAGAAAATATAATATAAAAATAGGAAAAAAAACAAATTTAATTAATTAATTCAAGAGGGGGTGCGTTTCATATTAAGTAGTAAAAGAGTAGGGGTGCAGAAAGTCAGGGCCTGAATTCAGATATTGAATTCAGGCCCAGTAAGCCTGAGGGGTGTAACTTTGAACTATCGAGCAAAACAGGGGGTGTTAAACGTAATGGGCTTGGCCCAAATGCAATTTTTTAGGAGGCTTGAATGATAGTGCATGGTGAGGGTGCATGGGGTTTATGGTGAACTTGGCCTCACGATCGTTCAATCATGATCAAACGTATGGGATTTAAAGGTACATACTAATTATTATGGGTGCGCATGTAGTGAATTTTTACAGAACATAATAGGTTGCTTTCACATTTTATTTCATTATCTCGTTTTATTTTACAACACCCTTCGTCTCTCTCTTTCCAGTACCCTTCTCTTCTTCTTTCTAACCCTAATCCTAAAGCAAGCTCCGCGGCGGTGCAATAGTAAACCCTTCCCTTTAGCGCACAATCAAACCCAATAACACCAAATTAACATTAAGACAAAACAAAGGCTAAGCTATTTTACCCTTTTTGCTCTTTGTATTCTGACTTCAAGCTTTCGGTTGGCTCCCAACTAATCTCTCTCTGTCTTCTTTGATTTACAGGTCACAGAGGTGGTGGCCAATGGTGGCGAAGGAGACAGGGCAGTCAAGCAATTAGGGTTTTAGATATTGAAACCCTAATTTCCTCTCCTTCAATCTTCAACAACCGCGAGGTCTCTCTTCTGCAAATTTCTCTTTGGTAGTCAAGCTCTTCTTTGTTCTTCACTTTTGTTTCGTTTCTGTATTCGAGCTCTGACCATTGTAATCGACCTCTGTCTTCGTCTCTGTATCTCCATCTATCCTCATCCCTTCTTCAAATTTTCTTTTTGTATTTATAGGTTTCAAATTTTAGGGTTTTACAGATTTCTGTTTGGGCTTGCTTAGATTTAGGGTTTAGGAACAAATTAGGGATCCCATATTTTAGGTAATTGATTGAGGAATTAGATTTGTCATATGTAATTGATTCAATCTCTGCAAATCTGTTACGATTGAATGCAATTGATGTAAATTTTAGATTCTGTTGTAATATATGGATATAGATTTGATTTAGCAATTTCTGGATTTGATTGTTGTAAATTGGTATTTGATTTAGTTTTCTGCTATTTCTTGGATTTAATTTGCATTTTTAGATTTGATTAGTTTTCAACTTGAACAGTTGTTGTTAGTAGAAAAACATGCGCTAATTATTGGTAGATTGGAATAGTAGTGTTTCTTTAACACTTGGGCCTTTACGCTATTATTTTATCATCAGCCCAGCTAAATTAATTTGATTCAACTATAGTATATTTTTTTACAACAAAAAAAACATTCTCTAAGATTTCTAGGCCCAACTGGCCTCTAATCCAATGCTAATTATTTAACTAAAAGCTTTTAATAAATAAAAAAATTTTATTTAATGACTAATGAAACATTATTAAAAGAGTTTAACAACAACATTCTTGTAAAAAGTTTGTCCGTACTAAAAATATACTTTGTTTTTAATAAAGAAAAAAATATTTTGTTTATTTTTTATTAAAACAATTTTAGTATTAATGCTACCATTTGACATGAGACAGTAAAATTCAAGAAGACAAATGGGCCCAGCTTTACTAAACAAACAGCAAAATAAGTTTTTAAGCACAATAGGATGATTTTCAAAAATAGGTCGAATTGGCTACTTCAATGTTTTCAATTTCTTTGGGCCTGTAACTTGAAATTATACCCCCTTCTTTACTAACAACCACTTAAAATTAAGTGGACTTAATAATTTAATAACTTAATAATTATTTCTGAAATAAATTTCCATATTCGAATCGCATGGACCATCAGCCAACATGCTTCTTAAATGGGCCTATGGATATATGAGTCTTTCTGATTTAGAAAGCCCCACTCTCCTGAATTAGAATACACCCCCTAGTCGACTTGAATTTAAGAATGGGCCATCAGATACTGTTGTACCACCTTTAATTAAATATTTCTTCTATTTAAATCTCGAAAAATAAAATCATCGGGGTAGGACAATTTTGGGATACGACAGCTACCCCTATTCAATTATCTTCCAATCGAATAGCGTGAGAATACACGAGTCTTACGCATTCTTATTGGGAGTTTATTGAATACTTGGAATACCCAAAATTTGTCTGACCGATCATAAGGTTACGCTGATATAGCATACCCTTATGAGTCTTGAGAAAGTGGGTAAAGCTGATGATATATCGCTTACCAGGGCTTAATGATGAGGAAGATAGTCTTGAGCTTAAAAGCGCAATCTTGTACATCTTGGTTTTGCTTTACTTGTTAATCTATTTAGGGGGGTGAACAACACTTGATGGTGCATGGTTTCTTGAAGACTGAGGCCATGGTTCATGCTCACAAATCGATGCATGAAGTATGAGGCGATAAGCTAGGTTTTGGTTTTCGAGCATTGCTGCATGAAGTCTGAGGCAATGGTCTGTGTTGTAGAATAAAGAAACACATTGTTGCATGAAGTCTTAGGAAATGGGTTAGGTTCACAAATATTTGCGTGAAGTCTGAGGCGATAAACTAAATTTGGTTTTTGAACATCGCTGCATGAAGTCTGAGGAGATGGGCTAGATTTTGTTTCCGAGCATCGTTGCATGAAGTATGAGGCAATGGTCTGTGTCGTGAAATAAGGGAACGCATTGCTTCCCGAGGTCTTAGGAAATGGTCTATATTACATCGTGAGGAACTGAATTACTGCACAATGTCTTATGCAGTGGGCTGGACGAGGGGAGTACATTGAGGCTTTGAGGCAATGTACCGAGCTTTGAGAATACATTGAGGCTTAGAAGCAATGTATCGAGTTTGGAGAGTACATTGAGGCTTAGGGGAAATGTACCGAGCAAGGAGAATACATTGAGGCTTAGAGGCAATGTATCGAGTTTTGGGAATACATTGAGGCTTAGAGGCAATGTATCAAGTTTGGAGAGTACATTGAGGCTTAGAGGCAATGTATCGAGTTTTGTGAATACATTGAGGTTTAGAGGAAATGTATCAAGTTTGGAGAGTACATTGAGGCTTAGAGGCAATGTACCGAGTTTTTATGAATACATTGGGGCTTAGAGGCAGTGTACCGAGATAGGAGAATACATTGAGGCCTAGGGGCAACGTATCGAGTTAGGAGAATACATTGAGGCTTAGAGACAATGTATCAAGTTAGAAGAATACACTGAAGCTTAGAGGCATTGTACCGAGATAGGAGAATACATTGAGGCTTAGGGTAATGTACCGAGTTAGTAGAATACATTGAGGCTTAGAGGTAATGTATAAAGTTAGGAGAATACACTGAGGCTCAGAGGCAGTGTACTGAGATAAGAGAATACACTGAGGCTCAGAGGCAGTGTACCGAGTTAGGAGAATGCATTGAGGCTTAGAGTCAATGTAGCGAGTTAGGAGAATACACTAAGGCTCAGAGGTAGTGTACTGAGATAAGAGAATACACTGAGGCTCATAGGCAAAGTACCGAGATAGGAGAATACGTTGATGCTTAGAGGCAATATACCAAACTTTGTTCATTACTGCATGGAGACTTAGGTGATGGACTACTTTATTAGGAACTCATCACAGCATGGAGACTTAGGTGATGGATTGAATGCGTCACGACATGGAGACTTAGGTGACAGACTGAATCGTAGGAGAAGTGTTTTGTTGACTGACCCTTAGATGATTGAATCGAGGGTGAGATGGTTTGTTTGGTATGTGATATAGGAGTATGATGTATGACATTGAGATGGAACCCTAGGTGTGTGCATGTATGTATATGAAAAATGCCTGATGTTTGACATTGATATGGAATCCTGCATATGTGAAAATGTATAGTGCAAGTATGCTTTGGATATGCGAAATGTATGTATGAAATGTGTATAAAATGCGTGTATGCCTTGAAATGTTATGGAGACTATTGCTGGCATTCTCTCCTTTAAACCATTGGTTTTTAATTACCAATTCCCTGGCGATGTATGTTGCATTGTTGTAATATTGTTGAATTTGAACACAGTGAACAATGTTAGCAAAATTTTGAACGTTGGTTTTCTGTATTGTAAGCACTGGGGTAGACGTATGTATTAGACACAGACTTTTTGAGTTGTGAGCGTAGACATAGGCGTGGACAGATGCATAGACTTTGTGTTGCAGGTGCAAACATAGGCGCATACATGTGTATAGAATTTTGTATTATGAGTGTAAGCATAGGCGTAGGCGTGGGTATGGATGCGGTCATGGATTTTCTTTTGATGTTTTTCTAACCAAAATGATTTTTTGATGTTTTGTCAAATGCTTTTATTTGTTAATCCCCGAAATGATTTCAAGACAATATTCACCAGCAATAATTGTAGTACTTTGTAAACAAGTCAGAGAAAAGAAAAACACAATTTGAAAGATGCAAAGAAAGAAGATGTTTTATTGATATGCCTCTGAATAGGCGAGAATACAAGATGAAATTCCTAGAGAGAGGTAATTACATAAAGTTTTAAAACTGTAAACGGAAATGAAAAATGATAATTGTTGCTGCTATTTCCCAATATCCTTTTAATAGCCCTTATCTCCTTCGCTTCTGAGTTGTATGATTCAGATCTATCTCTCCCTTCGTGGTTCGTAGTCGCAGTTCTTAGATTGCAGTCTTTTTGTTCTTTACTTCTTTTTGTATGATCCCTAATTTTTGCCTGGATTGCCCTTTCGGGTTTTCAATCCACCAGGGTAGTTTTTTGTTATATGCCCTTAGTTTTTGCCTGGATCGCCCTTTAGGGTTTTCGATCCATCGGTACACTATTTTTTGCCTAAGTCGCCCTTTTAGGGTTAGAGCTTAGCGAGCTTTTTATACATAGTATTTTTTTGACTGCGTCCGAGTTTGTCGGATGCGGTAGTTCTTCCTCGTCCATTATTGTGAGGATAAGAGCTTCTCCGGAGAATGTTGTTTTGACTACGTATGGACCTTCATAGTTGGGTATCCATTTACCACGTGAATCAAGGCGAGGTAGCAGAATCTTCTTGAGCACTAGATCCCCTTGTTTGAATATTCGAGGACAGACTTTCTTGTCGAAGGCTCTCTTCATCTGCTTCTGATGTAGCTGACTATGACACAGAGTTGTCAATCATTTTTCTTCAATAAGGTTGAGCTAATCGAGCCGTGTCTACACCCATTCTGCTTCTTCCAGCTTTGTTTCCATTAGAACCCGGAGTGATGGCATCTCGATTTCAACTGGAAGAACTGCCTCCATACCATATACCAACGAGAAAGGAGTCGCGTCTGTTGATGTGCGTACCGAAGTGCGATAGACATGTAGAGCAAAGGGAAGCATTTTGTGCCAATCTTTATATGTCTTAACCTTCTTCTGGATGATTTTCTTGATATTTTTGTTGGCTTCTTTGACGGGCCCGTTCATATTTTGTCTGTATGGTGAGGAATTATGATGCTCGATTTTGAAGTCGTCGCACAATTCCTTCATCATTTTGTTGTTTAAATTGGACCCGTTATCTGTAATTATCCGGCTTTGGACACCGTATCTGCATATGATATTCTTCTTGATAAAGCGTGTAACCACTTGAGTTGTCACATTGACATAGGACGTTGCTTCTACCGATTTGGTAAAGTAGTCGATGGCTACCAGTATAAAACGGTGTCCGTTGGATGATTTCGGCCCGATCATGCCAATCATATCAATACCCCACATTGAGAATGGCCAAGGGGAACTAATGACTTTCAAAGGAGTTGGTGGAACATTTATCTTATTAGCGTAGATCTGACATTTATGACACGTTTTCGTGTAGTGATAACAATCGGCTTCCATTTTTAACCAATAATACCCTGCTCACAGAATCTTTCTATCCATGATGTGCCCATTTGTATGAGTCCCTAAAGTACCCTCATGGATTTATCTCATAAGAGTATCTGCTTCTTGCTTCTCCACACACCTGAGTAGTACCATGTCGTAGTTTCTTTTGTATAGCACCCCGTTACTCAGAAACAATTTTGAAGCTAACCTTCGTAGGGTTCGCTTGTCAATGATAGAGGCATTTTATGGATATTCCTGCTTTTCCAGGTACTTCTTGATGTTGTAGAACCAGGGCTTGTTTTCTGGTCCTTCTTCAATAGCAAGACAGTGCGCGGGTTCTTCTAAATGTCTAATTGTGATGCGTGGTTCATGATTCAGCCAGGTTACCTTGAACATAGCTGATAGAGTTGCCAGAGCGTCTGCCATTTGATTTTCTTCTCATGGGATATGGTTGAAAGTGATCTCGGTGAACTTCGCGGCCAACTTTAAAACCTGATCCCGATATGGAATCAGTTTTAGGGTTTTTGTATCTCATTCGTTGTTAACCTGATATATGACTAACGTATGTCGTACCCCAATTTTTGCCTATCTCCTTTACTTTTGTTTGGCTTTGAACTTTGCATCCCATTTGCACCATTTTTACTCAGTCATTTGCATATCCCGCATCTCATGGAGTCAGGCGCTTGGGTTTGAGGTATTAGGGTTGCGCCCTCTTTATGTCTAATTTTGTTTTGAAGTTCTCTTATCAGGTAAAAGGGAAATGCATCTGGTTCTCGATTAGTGGATCATGGAATGAATTTTGTCATCACGTTACAAGGTTGATTCTTGCTCGAATTTATCAGAGCCTGGATTAGGGTTTATTTCCCTATTTGTTGGCCAAGATGCTATGGTTTTTGGATCCCTATTTTCTGTAGAGATGTTTCTTTCGCCTGCCTCAAAGATGATTCAGAGTTCAGGGAGTTCCTCTCTTCTCATTTCAAGCTTTCCTTTGGAAAGTCTCCAAGTCACTGATTCGAGAGTTCGAAGTTTAAGTTGACGACTGTGGAGTTTGGGCACAAGAAATAAGCTTGGGGGTTCATGACCGTCAAGGGATGTTTTGGTTGCTTAAGTTGCAAGTTACTTGTGATGTGAGTCTCGAAGTTAAAATTCTGTTTAAAAGTGCAAGTTTGGTTTAGGCGTGATATGAAGATTAAGGTTTAAGTGACTGTTGTTTTGGGTTCGAATTAACCAAGGGCAATTAAATTCTTAAGAATTTATTTTATGCAGGAGTTTGATTGGAGTCTGGAAGATAAGGCGCCTGATTGTTTGAAATACAAGTTACAACAATTGTTCGCAATTTCTTGAAGTTTAAGTTATAAAGTCAAAGTGTGCATTCAAATCATTCAAGTGGAAATTGCTACTTTCAACAAGATTCAAGAGATATTTGATTCCTACACAAAGCTCATCATTAATAAATTCATTCAAGTTTGTGTTCATTACATTTTTTTAGACAAGTTACAAGGCCTGAAATCACAAGTACAATTGCAGTTTACAAAACAAAAAAAAAGAATTAAATGTTTTGCTTCCTCTTCAAGAAACTTGTCCGCACTCTTTGACAACCATGCCCTTTTTATCTCTCAACTTCGCTTTGGTCGCCCAATTCTCATGTTCATGAAACAAGGAATATAGAAAATTAGCCAGCAATTAACATGTGAAAAATTACAAGCAAGAATTAATTGATAAAAGGAATTGGTATCTCATCATAAGGGTTTGCATTTGGAATCAGTTAAAAAGGGGTTTATTTTTTAATCATGAACCATTTCTACCAATTGCAAATCACAAAAAGTTTCCCTTTGGGTTCACAAAAAAAAATAAGGAAAATTGCCAACATTGTCTAACAAGCAAAACAGCAGTTGCAAGTGCGACAAGCCCAAAGCTGCAACCAACAAGCACTGCATCACAAAAGCCTCAGGCCAGCAAGGAACCCAAACTGGCAAATAGCAGCAAAACTAGCAAAAGGCATACTTGCAACAAAGCTGCCAAACAAAGCAGCAAATCTAATATATCAAGCAGCCCTTAATAAGCAAAAAAGAACCAAAAAACAACACAGTGCAAGCTATCGAGTAGCTAAAGCTTTAATGGTATCATCATTTTCCTAATAGCAAACCCTTCAGATTTATTGGAATAAAAATAAGATTAGCTTTATATCATAGAAAGATGAAAGAGAAAAAGATAAAACCTGCATCACACAAAAACCAAAACAGCCCAAGCACAGGTTGTTGTCCCAAAACTGCATCAACCTGCTGCAATCCTGCCAAAGCCTGCTGCAAACCAGCCTTAAACCTCTCCAAAACAGTCCCAAAATGACATCAAAATAGGCAAACCCAAACTTGCAATGAGAAAGCTAGAGTCAACATACTACATATGTTTAAACTCATGAAGTTTCCCCCCAATTTTTTTTACCTCTTTACTTATAAATATTGCAGCTCTGAACAAAGGAGGGAGAGAGTTTACTTTGACAGAGGATGAGATAAAGGGAGACAAAGAAAAGCCTTTCAAGTCACTTCCAAAACCTTACGCATCACAAAAACTGTTCAAAGCTTATTTCATTCCATAGAAAGAGGATTAGAGACATCAGAATAGAATCAAAATTAAAGAATAAAGGAAGTTACCAAGGAATTTCTTCACCTCCGAGAACATTCGGAGTCAGTATTGTTTCTGAACTCTCAACATTTTCCGCTTTAATATATGTATCCATGCTCGACTCTGTTGTTTTAATATTTCAATCTGCATCAATTAATTATTTCTGCCTTGGAATGTTTGAATGTATTCCATTTTTTTTGTTCCTGCTAAAACTGGATAATCGAAAGAGAGTGGAAAAAGTAGAGTGACGCAAAAACCATAGAAAAATTAAGAGAGAGAAACCACGAAATCACTTTCAAACCTCTACATAATACAACTCAAAAAACCATTCCCTAAAAACTCTTCCCTGTTTAAACCTTCACACCAGAAAATCTCAGAAGTATCTCACAATATCTCCCTCAAAACATCCTCTCAAACAATACAAAAACAAACTATTGATTTCAAAATGTTCTTCAACCTTTCAATATGACCTCACTGCATCATTACTATGTTTCAAATTCTTTTGTAAAACACCCTAACCTCTTTAATTTTAGTGAAAAAAAAATATCATGTTTCACCCCTTTAATTTTAGTGAAAAAAAAATAATATCTTAGTTACAACATAAGCCATCACCTTAAAACCATTTACCATCTGCCTCATAATCTTTCACAGACCATCGACTTTCTTCACAAACGTCACCAACTTTAACCTCTCTATGCACTACCAATAACAATAGAACAAACGAGATGACACAAAGGCTAACAGAATCACAAACCTGCAAAAGTGATAACCAAATCCTACCTTAATGTCACCACCACCATTCAAATATGGAATACTCACATGCGGAAGAAGAATAAAAATAAAAAACAAGAAGTTAGTAGAAGAAGAAGTTCGAGTCAAAAAGAAGAGGAAGCGTAAAAGAGAAATAAAAACACATACATGATGTTCTCATTATCTTCATTGCTCGGAAAGACCATCGGAGTTTACTTCCGGTAGGATCTTCGAAGCTCTGCCTCCTGAGGATTTTTCGTGAGAAAGAAGGGTGCGAAAAAACGGTTGTGTGTGTGGTGGTCGGGGATGTAAGCAAATAGCGTTGAGTGGAGTAAGATGCGGCGGCAAAAAGTAAAAGTAAAAGTTGTCAGCACCGCTATTTTGTGAAAGAGGGAGGGAAGGATCATCCTAAAAGTAAGCAGAAGGTCACAAGTATAAACCCTAAACACATTCCAAATATCACAGTTTCCATTTTTTTACAACTGATTAAGCAATCATTTGGATAATAGTCTTGGAATTCAGATTGGGATGGTGTTATTGTTTGTTTCTGACCAAACTCAAATTCCTTGGGCTTTCCTTTACCATACTATTTTCCCGAGGCCCACGTATATTTTTGGCACTTGAGAGCTATATGAACAAAAAAAATCTCCCTTGACCTACAGTTTAGGCCCAAAGTGCCCAAGCATGATTCTTTTCCACACACCTAATTTCAACTTGGCATCCCTGGGTTTCATTGTTAATTTCTTTTATTTTGGTTTGAATTTATTATTTGTGTTGACTTGATTTAATTTTCTATTTACATAATAAATGCTACAAAAAATTATATTAGGGTTTCATTATTTCTTTACTTAAAAAAATCAAAAAAATATATTTAGAATTAATTTTAATTTTCTCTTAATTTTGTTGTTTACTTAAAAATCATAAAAATATTAGAATATTTTAGAAGTAGGTTCTAATTTACTTTTGAATTCATTATTTATTTAACTTGATAAAAACCATGAAAACACATAGAATTTAAGTTTCGTTATTCATTTGCTTGTTCAACTCTTGATACCATACTCCTTTAGGTAAATCCATGAGGCGATTTAATCCTGTTTCAATCATCTTATGTCGAGGTATACTTTTTGTCCATCAAGTACATAATAACATTAGGGTAGACTTCCCTCTCTAGATTTTTATTTTGTAATTAAAATTAAAACTTCTCATTCACAAATCCAAAATCCAAAAACATTTAATCGTTATTCAAACCCATTTCCCACTTAACAAAACATTCAACAAATCAAAAATTCCCTTAAAAGGGCATGTTATCTCCATTCTACCGCGATATCGGCCATGCTTATTGCTAGAATGCGTGTGTTAATGTTGCCCACTAAAAAACACAAACAAACCAATCATTTTATAGAGTAACTACGGTGTTCTGATTCCTTCATTGGATACGTAGGCAAAGGGTTGCGAAACCCTCACGAACGTAATAAAAAAACCATTAATTTCCCCTTAAGCAAACATAGTTATAGGTAAACACACCCTTTAAGACAAACAAACAAAACGGATCCCGTTGAGTACAACAGATGCGAGGGGTGCTAATACCTTCCCCTCGCGTAACCGACTCCCTTACCCTTTCTCTTGGTCGCGAGACCATCTTATCCATTTACTTGTGGTTTTATCGATATTTCCCCTTCCTTCGGGATAAATAAAGTTCGGTGGCGGCTCTGTGTTTTCTGCCGGTAGCTTCAGTTGGCAACTCTACTGGGGATCTTTTGCGAGTCTCTCCTAGTTTTGTTTATTTGTCTTTTCGGGTGTTTATTTATTTGCTTTATTTTGCTTTACTGTTTTATTATTGCTTTATTTGTATATATTGCATATATTGTTGCTACTCACATATTCTGGATACATTGTGATGCTGGGTTTGGTGATTGCTTTTGATAAGTCCTATACCCGGGCTTGGGTTACACATAGGATTAGGACGGGCGGTATAGTCATGTTAACTTTGAGGGAGTAATCCCGGAGAAGGAGGCATGAAAATCCCCCACTCAGTGTAGGTCCCCTTGAAAGTAGTGATGTTTACCGAGTAATCGGGAAGACGTTGTTGCTTTCGACCTGGGAACTCGAGAAGCTGAGGTCTGTAGAACCATTAACCCATCATGGCCTTTTAGATGTAGTACGAAGACTATAACGGGGTAATCTGGAAGTAGTTGTCACGCGATATTGCACTCAGACAAGTTTTTCCTGCGAATATTACTGATTACCAAGTAATTGGGACGTCAGTAATATCCAAAGGAAGAATGTAAACTTTGAGAACTCTTTTGAACCTTGTTCTGCAGGTGATAAATCCCTAGTACATACCTCATGGGTGGTTACTTTGACTCCATGTCTGTGACGTCGAACTTTTGATCTTGTTACTTTCAGCCTGTGCGACAGACTACGCAATGGTTATCCAGAATATGTGGAGCTGAGACTTCATGCCATAGCATAACATGAAATCATATCATCATGTATATATATCTCATATCTAGGGAAATCCAAAGACAAGTCTCGTTGATGTGGCTTTTCAAAAAAAAAAAGAAGGGAAAATTTTAAAAGATAGACGAATCTTTGGGTTTCCTCGGAAATGAAGATAAAACATTCATCCATACTACCATGCATTCATTTTTTGCAACAAAAACTCATTGGGGTCCCTTTTCACAGACTACAGTAAACAACAAAGACGACTTCTCCACATCCTTACCGTACCAGAGGCAACCAGCAAAGGCTAATGGATCTTTTCAAAGAGAACCAGAATGCACTCCGCCGAGATATGGACACCAGGGGTACTCGCATGGATCAACTTATGGAAACCCTTCATGCCGTGATCAAGGGTCAAGAAGAACTACATCAAAGTGTTGCCAAGCTTACTACTGTTGCTCCCTCCACTTTTGCTAATGGGAGGAATGACAATGCAAATGTTGAGACTCCTATCGGCGCTCCTTGTAATGTCCCGTTTTATTTAATATTATATTATATTAATATTTTCGAGTTACCGTTTGACGTTTATTTTTGTGACGAGAATATTTAAATTAACCGTATATCTGTTAATATATTCGGTGATGTTTTATTGGGACCGGTAATTATTTTATTCGGTCTGATATTTATTTTGAGGGACCGGTAATTATTTTATTCGGTCCGGTATTTATTTTTGAGGGACCGGTAATTATTTTATTCGGTCCGGTATTTATTCCGTTTGGTTCGGTAAAATATTATTCGGACCGATGTTTAATTATTTGGAGTTATTTTAATTATTTGGGGTAATAATATTATTTAGTATTATTTAGTGTTATTTAGTAGTGATATTTTAAGACCAAGGGTTTTTTGGTATTTTGCTAGCTTAAGTCTTGTACCTAAACCAAACACAACACTACTTGTTTTATGTCATAACATTAAAAACACAGAGATAGAGAGAGTTTGAGAGAAAAGAGTCTTGGAGAAGAGAAGAGCAAGAACAAAGCCAAAGCTAGGGTTGGAACATCAAGAATCAATTCAAGCATTTAAGGTAAGGGGTTTGATTTTCCAATGCTTATAGTTAGGGTTTGATTTGATATATTTTAGATTTGGGGAAAAAAATTGATGTTAGGTTTTTTTGAGTTTTGTTGAGGATTTGTGATAGAAATTAGAAGAGTTAATTAGGTGTTGTTGTTGTTGAATTAGTATTAGGTTAGTTAAATTGAAATTAAAAAGAAAATAGAGATTATATTAATTAATTTTAGTTTATAAAAAAAAATAGCAGGATATTTACATTTACCATTTACTAAATATGCAGTATATTTACTAAATGGAGATTAGAACCTAAGCTTGTGTAATTGAATTGAAGCTTTGAAATAAAATGAACTAACAGTATGTGATAGCACTATAGAAATTGATTTCTAAGATTACAAACTAAAACATGTGTAATTAAGATGAAGTTTTGAAACAAAAAGAAAATTATGCAGTATAGTTTTGAAACAAAAAGATAATTATGCAGTATAGTTACATGTGTAATTAAGATGAAGTTTTGAAACAAAAAAAAAATTATGCAGTATAGTTTTGAAACTAAAATGAAAAGGAATAGCAGTAACGTTAACTGGCCGTAGGCATAATGGAAAAGTATATTTAGAAAAATTAATTAATTAATTTATGTTTTGTTTTTATTTTCCTAATTTAATATATTAAATATTTATATTAATTAAACACAAATATGACATAAGTTAGTCGATTTAATTTGGAACCCGATTATATTCCGATTTCTCAATTTCGGCAATTTCGGCGACGGAGCAAGTTGCTCCGAATTTAACAAAAATTGACGTGCTAGCTAATTTTGATGTGTAGAACGTCATGGCGAGGTTAGTTTTTCGAGATTACGGGTTTTTAACGGAGCGACCCGAAATAAGTCAATTTACGGTTAAGTTGAACTGGGTTGCGTTTTAGTCGGTTTAAGTCGCGTATAGACAATCTGATTACGACGTTAATGATTATGATTGATGCCGATTATTATGAATGACTTTCGCGATGATTATTGATGTTTGACTATTTTTTTCCGTGTTTGAAATTTAGTGAATTATTTGATAATGATGTGGGGTGATTAAACATGATGTTTGCGACGGTTTATTTATAATGAATACTTATGATATACGATGTGATGATATGTTTATCTTGATGTGGATGAATATGGCGACATGGGTTTTATACCAATTTTGATGTGCGATGATGATGTTTTGTTGTGTTGTGTTTGTGATGTCGTGTTGTCGAGTCACATACATTGCATTGGCGACGAGGGCTTTTATGCCAAGCGACGAGGGCTTTTATGCCAAAGCGAAGATGGGCTTTTATGCCGAATGTTCCTAATTATGGACAAAGCGACGGGTACCACATGCATAACATAGTCGTGTCTCATGGATTCGGTTATGTTTATTTTTGAGTCTTTTGGCGTTAAGCTTTATTGATGGCTTATAATGAATTGCGATGTTATATGATACCTTGTTTTGTGATGTTTTTGTGTTGAACATAAAGTGATTATGATATGATAATTTCATGAAAATTATGCGATGGATATAACATGACGGTAAAGCGACGATATGAGTTTATGGGGATGGAGTTTATGTCGTGTTTTGACATGACTATGGTAATTATGTGATGAAATTAAAGTGTTGATTTTATACACTAAATGAAGATTTTAAAGTATGTGAGATTTTGATATTTGTTGACATATTCTTATTAATCCTATATCATTTATGATTCGAAAACTATTTATATATTTTATCATTCCTTTAATTATATGTTTTGGAGTATCTCACCCTTTACTTGTTTTGCCGTTGCCTTTATATTGGTAACGTGCAGGTGATCCGCAAGGATGATGAGGATTAGCTCGAGTCTCTTTATTTTGAGTCGCTCTGCTCTGATAGTAGTAACACTCGGGATTTGAGCGACGTTATTATTTTGATAGGATAGTTTATGTATACTATCTTATGACTTTATGTATTGATGATAACATGATGATACATACATTTTGTGAACACATCCGCTGTGTTGTGATTAGTCATATGTTTACATGATGATTTATGTTATGAATCGGTATATCCGACTTTTGATTTTGTGAAGGGCATTATAATGCAAAGTGATGAAAAACACGAATATGTGATACCTCAATTTATGTTTGGATGAAATTTTGAAACTCTGATTTTATTATTAATTACGAGGGGTAGAATTGGGGTGTTACATTAGTGGTATCAGAGCAGGTCGGTCTGTCCGGCCAAGTTGTTGAGTTTTTTTGTTGTCTAACAATCAAGTATTGTTATTTGTTGATTCTAATCCTTGTTTTGTTTTGAGAAGAAGTTGTTATGGCTGGAAGGAACAATGGTAGGAATGATGAGGCTTTTGCTGTTGCTATGCAGGCAATGGCTCAGGCTTTCCAAAACCCGCCGAATGCTGACGAGAATGTTGGGTCTCGTAGTTTGGCAACCTTCCAAAGAGAGAATCCTCCTACTTTCCAAGGAAAGTGTGATCCCAAAGGTGCTTTAGCATGGCTGAAGGAGATTGAAAGAATCTTTCGTGTGATGGATTGCACTCCTGTGCAAAGGATCCGTTATGGTACTCATAAACTAAGTGCTGAAGCGGATGATTGGTGGGTTGAAACCCGTCAGAGGCTTGAGATTGCTGGTGAGGAAGTGACATGGGAAGTTTTCTGAAGGGAATTCACGAGGAAGTATTACCCGGAAAATGTTCGGGGAAAGAAGGAGATAGAGTTCCTTGAGTTAAAGCAAGGAAGCATGTCTATCACTGATTATGCTGCAAGGTTCACTATTTTGGCCAAGTTATATCCGCATTATGATGGGCCAAATGGCGAGTTCTCTAAATGTATCAAGTTTGAAAATGGTTTGCGTCCTGAGATTAAGAAAGCTGTTGGGTATCAGAAAATCCGTGTCTTTTCGGATTTGATTGATAGTTGTAGGATCTTTGAGGAGGACAGTAATGCTCATTATAAGATTATGTCTGATAAGAGAAATAAAGGTCAGCAAAGCCGTGGAAAACCATATGATACTCCAGCTGGTAAATGGAAACAGAAAGCGTTTCAAGGGCGAAGAACTAGTGGGGGAGATGCTTCTGCTAGTATTTTTTGTTACAAGTGTGGGAAACCTGGCCACAAAAGTAATGTATGTCGAAGTGATGTTAGAGCTAAGGAGAATGAGGTGAGATGTTTCCGATGTGGAGAAGTGGGCCATATGACTCGCGATTGTAGACATAAGGATGTGGTCTATTTTAATTGTGGCGAGGGAGGTCATATTAGTGCTCAATGTAAGAAGCCTAAGAGGACTCAAGGAGCAGGAAAGGTGTTTGCTTTGTCGGGTGCTCCGATGGAACACGAGGATGGTCTTGTTCGAGGTACTAGTTTCATTAATAGCTTTCCTCTTATTACTATTATTAATACTGGTGCTACTCACTGTTTTATTGTTGTTGATTGTGTAAAGATATTGGGTCTCACTTTGTCGTCTCTGGATAGAGATATGGTGGTAGAAGTTCCGGCTAAGGGAATGGTTACTACTTCTTTTGTGTGTGCAAGTTGCCCTTTATCAATATTTGATAGAGACTTTGTGGTGGATCTTGTTTGTTTACCGTTTGTCGGGTTGGACGTGGTTTTAGGTATGGACTGGTTAAAAGCTAATTATGTCCATATCAATTGTTATAACAACACTGTGAGGTTTTCTTCCTTAGTAGAAGAAGAACAATCTATATTGGTGTCGATGAAGCAGTTGAATGAGTTCATGAAGGATGAGGCGTTGGTTTTCTTATTGATGGCGGCTCTTTCTGTGGAGAGTCAAGCTGTGATAGCAAACTTTCCGGTGGTGTGCGATTTTCCCGAAGTATTCCCTGATGAGATTCCTAGTGCACCTCTAGAAAGAGAAGTTGAATTTTTTATGGATCTTGTCCCTGGTACCAGACCTATCTCTATGGCACCATAAAGGAAGTCTGCATCTGAGTTAGTAGAATTGAAGAGCCAATTAGAAGATTTGCTCGAGAAGAAGTTTGTTAGAGCTAGTGTGTCGCCATGGGGAGCTCCTGTGTTATTGGTGAAGAAGAAAGACGGTAGCATGAGACTTTGTATTGATTATCGTCAGTTGAATAAAGTTACTATCAAGAATAGGTATCCACTTCCTAGAATTGATGATTTGATGGACCGATTGGTTGGCGCTTGCATGTTCAGCAAGATTGATTTGAGATCGGGTTACCATCAAATAAGGGTGAAAGAAGAAGATGTTCAGAAAACTGCTTTCAGGACGAGGTATAGACATTACGAATATTTGGTGATGCCTTTCGGTGTCACTAATGCACCGGGAGTATTCATGGAGTACATGAATCGTATTTTCCATCCTTACTTGGACCGTTTCGTGGTTGTTTTCATTTATGATATTCTGGTTTATTCTAAATCAGAAGAAGAGTACGCAGAACATTTGCGCATTGTGTTGGAAGTTCTGAAAGAGAAAAAGCTTTATGCTAAGTTGTCAAAGTGCGAGTTCTGGTTAAGTGAAGTGAGCTTTTTGGGCATGTCATTTCTGGTGATGGCATTACAATTGATCCTTCTAAAGTTTATGCTGTGTTGAGATGGAAAACTCCTAAGTCTGTTACTGAGATTAAAAGTTTCTTAGGATTGGCTGGTTACTATAGAAGGTTCATTGAAGGTTTTTCTAAGCTGGCGCTCCCTTTGACAAATTTGACTTGTAAAGGAGCTGCATTTGTTTAGGATGTCAAGTGTGAAGAAAGTTTTGTTGAATTAAAGAAAAGGTTGACAACGGCTCCGATCTTGATTCTACCTAATCCTGAAGAACCGTTTGTTGTTTATTGTGATGCTTCTAAGATGGGTTTAGGTGGTGTACTTATGCAAAATGGCAAAGTGGTTGCTTATGCTTCTAGGCAATTGAAGATTCATGAGAAGAATTATCCTACGCATGATTTGGAGCTTGCAGCAGTTGTTTTTGTGCTTAAGATTTGGAGGCATTATCTTTATGGTTCTAGGTTTAAAGTATTTAGTGACCATAAAAGTTTGAAGTACTTGTTCGATCAGAAAGAGCTTAATATGAGACAAAGACGGTGGCTTGAATTGTTGAAAGATTATGATTTTGGATTGAATGACCATCCTGGTAAAGCTAATGTGGTGGCCAATGCTTTAAGTCGAAAGACTTTGCATATGTCATTGTTGATGGTGAAAGAGTTGGAATTGATTGAGCAATTTAGAGATATAAGTCTTGTAGTAGAAGTGACACCGAAGAGTGTTATCTTGGTAATGTTAAAGATCAATAATGATTTCCTTGATAATGTTAGAGAAGCTCAGAAGCTTGATGTGAAACTTGTTGATTTGTTGGTTGGTATTGGACAAACTGAAAATGAAGATTTCAAGTTGGATGCTCAGGGTGTATTGAGGTTCCGAGATAGAATTTGTATTCCCGATGATGTGGATTTGAAGAGAATGATTTTGGAAGAAAGTCATAGAAGCAATTTGAGATTCATCCTGGAGCGACCAAAATGTATCAAGATTTAAAGAAACTATTTTTGTGGTCGAGAATGAAAAGAGAGGTGGCTCAGTTTGTTTATGCTTGTTTGACTTGTCAGAAGTCTAAAGTGGAGCATCAGAAACCTGCAGGGTTGATGCAACCGTTAGAGATTCCAGAATGGAAATGGGATAGCATTTCTATGGATTTCGTAACGGGGTTACCGAATACACCAAGAGGACACGATGCGATTTGGGTGATTGTTGATAGGCTTACGAAGTTGACTCACTTTATTCCTATTAACATCACTTATCCCGTATCGAAGTTGGCGGAAATTTATACGCATGTGATTGTGAGATTACATGGTATTCCTTTGTGTATTGTTTCGGATAGAGATCTGAGGTTTACTTCTGAATTTTGGAAGAGCTTGCAAGAGGCTTTGGGTTCAAAGTTGAGGTTGAGTTCGGCTTATCATCCTCAAACTGATGGTCAGACGGAAAGGATGATTCAATCGTTGGAAGACTTGATACGTGCTTGTATTCTTGAACATGGTGGTTCATGGGATACATATCTTCCTTTGATTGAGTTTACTTATAACAATAGTTTTCATGCTAGTATTGGAATGGCACCGTTCGAGGCTTTGTATGGTCGGAGGTGTAGAACTCCTTTGTGTTGGCATGAGTCGGGTGAAAGTGTGGTGCTTGGACCAGAATTGGTTAGAGAGACTACTGAGACGGTGAAGATGATTTGAGAAAAGATGATAATTTCTCAAAGTCGACAAAAGAGTTATCATGATAAAAGGAGAAAAGACTTGGAATTTCAAGATGGTGATCATGTATTTTTGCGAGTTACTCCTACAACCGGTGTTGGGCGAGCATTGAAGTCGAAGAAGCTAACTCCTCGCTTTATTGGTCCTTACCAAATTACTAGTAAAGTGGGAAAAGTGGCTTATAGAGTGGCGTTACCGCCAAATCTTTCGAACTTGCATGATGTGTTCTATGTGTCGTAACTTCAGAAGTATGATCTGGATCCTTCACATGTGATTGAGTTGGATGATATTCAAGTGCGAGACAATCTTACGGTGGAGACGATGCCATTAAGGATCGAAGATCGTGAGATGAAGTCTCTTTGTGGCAAAGAGATCTCCTTGGTTAAAGTTGTTTGGATAGGAGCAGCTGGTGAAAGTGCGACGTGGGAGTTATAAAGCAAGATGCAGGATTCCTATCCCGAGCTTTTCGAGTCAGGTAATTTCGAGGATGAAACTTTTTAAGTGGGGGAGAGTTGTAACGCCCCGTTTTATTTAATATTATATTATATTAATATTTTCGAGTTACCGTTTGATGTTTATTTTTGCGACGAGAATATTTAAATTAACCGTTATATCTGTTAATATATTCGGCGACATTTTATTGGGACCGGTAATTATTTTATTCGGTCCGATATTTATTTTGAGGGACCGATAATTATTTTATTCGGTCCGGTATTTATTTTTGAGGGACCGTTAATTATTTTATTCGGTCCGGTATTTATTTTGTTCGGTTCGGTAAAATATTATTCAGACCAATATTTAATTATTCAGAGTTATTTTAATTATTTGGGGTAATAATATTATTTAGTATTATTTAGTGTTATTTAGTAGTGATATTTTAAGACCAAGGGCTTTTTGGTATTTTGCTAGCTTAAGTCTTGTACCTAAACCAAACACAACACTACTTGTTTTATGTCATAACATTAAAAACACAGAGATAGAGAGAGTTTGAGAGAAGAGAGTCTTGGAGAAGAGAAGAGCAAGAACAAAGCCAAAGTTAGGGTTGGAACATCAAGAATCAATTCAAGCATTTAAGGTAAGGGGTTTGATTTTCCAATGCTTATAGTTAGGGTTTGATTTGATATATTTTAGATTTGGGGGAAAAAATTGATGTTGGGTTTTTTTGAGTTTTGTTGAGGATTTGTGATAGAAATTAGAAGAGTTAATTAGGTGTTGTTGTTGTTGAATTAGTATTAGATTAGTTAAATTGGAATTAAAAAGAAAATAGAGATTATATTAATTAAGTTTAATTTATAAAAAAAAAATAGCAGGATATTTACATTTACCATTTACTAAATATGCAGTATATTTACTAAATGGAGATTAGAACCTAAACTTGTGTAATTGAATTGAAGCTTTGAAATAGAATGAACTAACAGTATGTGATAGCACTATAGAAATTGATTTCTAAGATTACAAACTAAAACATGTGTAATTAAGATGAAATTTTGAAACAAAAAGAAAATTATGCAGTATACTTTTGAAACAAAAAGAAAATTATACAGTATAGTTACATGTGTAATTAAGATGAAGTTTTGAAACAAAAAGAAAATTATGCAGTATAGTTTTGAAACAAAAAGAAAATTATGCAGTATAGTTTTGAAACTAAAATCAAAAGGAATAGCAGTAACGTTAACTGGCAGTAGGCAAAATGGAAAAGTATGTTTAGAAAAATTAATTAATTAATTTATGTTTTGTTTTTATTTTCTTAATTTAATATATCAAATATTTATATTAATTAAATACAAATATGACATAAGTTAGCCGATTTAATTTGGAACCCGATTATATTTCGATTTCTCGATTTCGGCAATTTCGGTGATGGAGCAAGTTGTTCCGAATTTAACGAAAATTGACGTGCTAGCTAATTTTGATGTGTAGGATGTCGTGGTGAGGTTAGTTTTTCGAGATTACGGGTTTTTAATGGAGCGACCCGAAATAAGTCAATTTACGGTTAAGTTGAACCGGGTTGCGTTTTAGTCGGTTTAAGTCGCGTATGGACAATCCGATTACGACGTTAATGATTATGATTGATGCCGATTATTATGAATGACTTTCGCGACGATTATTGATGTTTGACTATTTTTTTCCGTGTTTGAAATTTAGTGAATTATTTGATAATGATGTGGGGTGATTAAACATGATATTTGCGACGGTTTATTTATAATGGATACTTGATGATATGCGATGCGATGATAAGTTTATCTTGATGTGGATGAATATGGCGACATGGGTTTTATACCAATTTTGATGTGCGATGATGATGTTTTGTTGTGTCATGTTTGTGATGTCGTGTTGTCGAGTCACATACATTGCATTGGTGACGAGGGCTTTTATGTCAAGCGGCGAGGGCTTTTATGCCAAAGCGACAATGGGCTTTTATGCCAAATGTTCCTAATTATGGACAAAGCGACGGGTACCACATGCATAACATAGTCGTGTCTCATGGAGTCGGTTATGTTTATTTTTGAGTCTTTTGGCGTTAAGCTTTATTGATGGCTTATAATGAATTGCGATGTTATATGATACCCTGTTTTGTGATGATTTTTATGTTGAACATAAAGTGATTATGATGTGATAATTTCATGAAAATTATGCGATGGATATAACATGACGGTAAAGAGACGATATGAGTTTATGGCGATGGAGTTTATGTCGTGTTTTGACATGATTATGGTAATTATGTGATGAAATTAAAGTGTTGATTTTATACACTAAATGATGATTTTAAAGTATGTGAGATTTTGATATTTGTTGACATATTCTTATTAATCCTATATTATTTATGATTCCAAAACTATTTATATATTTTATCATGCCTTTAATTATATGTTTTGGAGTATCTCACCCTTTACTTGTTTCACCGTTGCCTTTATATTGGTAACATGCAGGTGATCCGCGAGGATGATGAGGATTAGCTCGAGTCTCTTTATTTTGAGTCGCTCTGCTCTGATAGTAGTAACACTCGGGATTTGGGCGACGTTATTATTTTGATAGGATAGTTTATGTATACTATCTTATGACTTTATGTATTGATGATAACATGATGATACGTACATTTTGTGGACACATCCACTGTGTTATGATTAGTCATATGTTTACATGATGATTTATGTTATGAATCGGTATATCCGACTTTTGATTTTGTGATGTGCATTATAATGCAAAGTGATGAAAAACATGAATATGTGATACCTCAATTTATGTTTGGATGAAATTTTGAAACTCTGATTTTATTATTAATTACAAGGGGTAGGGTGCTACACTCCTAGGAATGATGTTGATAATCATCATGATGTTATTGATCTTGATGAACCCCAAGTGAACCTTGCTGCCGGAGTTGCCAAAACTGGGAAAATGTAGCATGCTCTCGAGGAGCGACTTAGAGCGATGGAGGGTATTAAGGCTTCCGGATTCAATACTGCTGCAATGTGCCTCGTGCCTGGGGTAGTTATTCCTCCCAAGTTCAAAGTCCCAGATTTTGACAAATACAAAGGCACTTCTTTCCCAGAGACTCATCTATGTTCCTATTGTCGCAAAATGGCTGCTTATGCTGAAAATGAACCGTTACTCATGCACTTGTTTCAAGATAGCTTGACCGGGGCACCATTGGATTGGTATATGCAATTGGAAAGATTTCATGTCAGTACTTGGGGAGAACTTGCTGACGCTTTTTTGAAACATTACCATTACAATACTGCCATGGCTCCTAGTTGTACTCAGCTCCAAGGGATGGTACAAAAATCTGAAGAGTCTTTCAAAGAGTATGCTCAGAGGTGGTGTGAACTGGCTGCAAGGGTCCAACCTCCTCTCTTGGATCGTGAATTAATTGATCTGTTTATGGGTACGCTAAGAGGTCCTTATCTCCAACATATGCTCAGTAGTACTTTTACTTCTTTCTCTGATATGGTCATTATTGGTGAACGCGTTGAGACGTGCATTAAGGCTGGAACGATTCAAGGTGTTCCTAACAATTCTAACAACAATGTGGGCATTAGTAGAAAACTGTTTTCTGGTTTTGTCAAGAAGAAAGAGGGAGAGACTAGTGTCATCACCATCAAACAAGGAAGAGCTCCCGCATTTCCCCAAGTCCGATTTCCTTATTTTCCTACACCTGCTGTTGTTCCTAACCAATTTTTCCTCAAGTATATGTTGCTACAACTGCAGCACCCTGGATGGCCCAACAAAGGCCTTTTGCTTCGCAACCACATTATGCTCCACAACAACAATTTTCTCCTCCTCCAACTTATCAACAACCGAATCAACAACCTCAAGGCCTGAGAGCCCCTTAAAGAAGATTTGATCTCATTCCTATGTCCTACGCTCAGCTTCTCCCACAGTTACTTGCTAGTCAATTGGTTCAATTGTGCAAACTCGGTCCACCGCCAAATCCTCTCCCTAGGGGGTATGATACTAATGCTCATTGAGAATTTCATTTTGGTTCCCCAGGCCATACAATTGAAAATTTTAGAGCATTCAAATGCAAAGTTCAAGACCTCATCGATGCAAAAGCCATCAACTTCAACCCTGTTGGTCCGAATATTGAAAATAATCCCATGCCTCCTCATCAAGGGGGAACAGTCAATGCTATTGAAGAAGTTAATGAACGGGTTTTGGTATCCAAGGTTGACGAATTTAAGATATCTTTAGAAACTGTCAGAGAACATTTGTTGAAGCATGAGGTTCTACAAGAACTCCATGAATTCTTCTTAACATGTTCCTCTAAACCTTGAGAGTGTGCTGATTTGAAGACGGCCATCCAACAATTAATCGATGAAGGTGTCCTACAGATAGAGAAAATATTTTGAGAAGAAGAGATTGATGTCCTGGAAATCCCCTACTACCCAAGAAGCTTTTCAGTAACCCCTAGTATTCTGTTAATGATTCAGGTTCCTACTACCCCCATAGTCATTCAAGCTCCTATTCTTCCTACAAGCAACGACTCGAAGGCAGTTCCATGGGAGTATAATGTGGTCTATATTCATGGAAAGAAGTATGAGTGTCCTTCAATTGTTGACAAGAATGTTACCAACATTGCAGGAACCAGTAACATGACTCGCAGTGGTCGGATATTTTCTCCTCCACCACCGCCTCCTAAGGCAACTAACAGTGAAGCTCTACCTAAGGCCAGGGGAAAGCAAGTGATGGATAATCAACCCGAACCTTCTGTAGGACAAGAGGCGGAGCAGCTTTTGAGAATTCTCAAGCAAAGTGATTACAAAGTAGTGGATCAACTCAACCAGACACCATCTAAGATTTCCATCTTGTCTCTCCTTTTGTGTTCAGAGGCCCACCGTAACGCCTTATTAAAGACCTTATGTTCCGCTCATGTTACCCAAGACATCTCTGTGGCCCAGTTTGAAGGAATCGTCACCAATATTGTTGTGGGAAATTGTTTGGGTTTATGTGATGATGAACTCCCAGTTGAAGGCAGAGCTCATAATAAAGCGCTGCATGTTTCTATGAAGTGTTTAGACACTGTTTTATCTCGAGTTTTAGTGGACACAGGTTCTTCACTCAATGTGATGCCTAAGCCTACTTTGTTTAAGATGAATATGGACGGAGTAATGATGAGGCCCTCCACTCTAAATGTTCGAGCGTTTGATGGTTCGAGAAGATCTGTGGATGGAGAAGTGGATTTTCCTATCAAGATTGGTCCCCACACTTTCTATTTGTCATTCTATGTTATGGACATCTATCCATCCTATACTTGCCTTTTGGGTCGTCCATGGATTCATGTAGCAGGAGTTGTGACATCTACTCTTCATCAACGCCTGATGTTCATTTTGAATTACCAAGTTGTCATCGTTTGCGGGGAAGAAGACATGGTGATTAATAATATGACTACCTACCGTTATGTGGAAGTGGAATGAGAGGTGCAAGAGTTGCCCTTTCAAGCTATGGAGATTGTTACTGTTGACAAATTCCCCGTCGTGGAATGTAAGAAATCCGAGATACCCCTGGCCTCTTTGAAGGATGCCAAGGCCCTCATAGAAGCTAGACATCCCCATGACAGTTGGGGAAAATTGATTGAAGTGCCAGAGAAGAAAGATCGTTTCGGTCATGGGTATCAGTCATCATCTTCCATGCAAGCTGGTTGGATTCCTCTCAAAAGACAACAGGTTCCCCCCATTTCTGAAGTGTTCGTCAGTGCTGGTGTAGGTAAAGAAGGACAAGTGCTCTCCACAGATGTTGAAGGTGACGATGAACATATTTCAAGATTTATCTATCAAGTTGCGCTAGACCAGGAGCTCATCAATTGGACTATCATGGACATCCCTGAAGTTGTTTTCCTTAATGTGTAATTTTCTATTTCCATTTAAGTTGTATGTCCTGCCCAAGGCATATTGACAGCTTGTAGAAGGGGCCCCTTTATGTTTCAATCTTCGTTTAACATTGAATGAAAAATCGCACTTTCGCATACAATTTTGTTCCCTGTCTTTTCTTTTACTTTTTCAAAATAAAAATGGAAGTGCTTTTCTTTTAATATTCTAAATATTCTTTTGCACTTTCTAAAAATAAAACATGAAAGCATCGATCATGCAGATCCGTATCGGACTCCGTTCAAAATGATAATGCTATGGCTCCTTATATCTTTGAGAATTCAGTTGATCATGCTAACAAAGATAGTGAGGAAGATTGTGAAGTCCCTGAAGAACTAGCCAGGCTCTTGAGACAGGAAGAGAAGGTCATCCAGCCGTATCAAGAAGAAACAGAAGTCATTAATCTCGGTATTGAAGAGGTAAAGAGAGAAGTCAAAATAGGGGCCGCCTTGCAAAGCGAAGAAAAGAAGGGGTTGATTGAGTTACTTCGATAGTATGCTAACATCTTCACCAAGTCGTATGAAGACATTCCCGGCTTAGACACTGATATAGTAATGCATAGATTGCCACTCAAACTAGAATGTCCTCATGTAAAGAAAAAGCCAAGAAGGACCAGACCCGACATGGCTTTGAAGATCAAAGAAGAGGTTCAGAAACAGCTCGAAGCAGGTTTCCTATCTGTGATAAATTACCCGCCTTGGATTGCTAACATTGTGCCCATACCTAAGAAGGATGGTAAGGTACGCATGTGTGTCGACTACCGAGAATTGAATAGAGCAAGCCCTAAGGATGATTTCTCGTTGCCTCATATTGATGTATTGGTTGATAACACTGCTCAGTCTTCGGTGTTTTCCTTTATGGATGGGTTCTCTGGCTACAATCAGATAAAGATGGCTCCGGAAGACATGGATAAAATAGCTTTCACAACTCCTTGGGGTACCTTTTGCTATAGAGTCATGCCTTTTGGTCTTAAAAACGTTGGTGCGACATATCAATGAGCTATGCTGACTCTCTTTCACGACATGATTCACAAAGAGGTCGAGGTGTATATGGACGACATGATCGTGAAGTCACAGACTGAAGAAGAACATTTGGTCCATTTGCAGAAGTTGTTTGATCGTTTACGAAAGTTCGGGTTAAGGCTTAATCCCAAAAAATGCACCTTTGGGGTTCGATCGGGCAAGTTACTTGGTTTCATTGTGAGCCAACGAGGAATTGAAGTAGATCCATACAAAGTAAAAGCAATACAGGATATGCCGGCGCCGAAAAATGAAAAGGAAGTATGAGTTTTCCTTGGAAGGTTGAATTACATAGCCAGGTTCATTTCCCATCTTACTGCTACTTGTGAACCCATCTTTAAATTGTTACGCAAGAATCAGGATGTCCGTTGGGATGAGAGTTGTAAAGAATCTTTCGAGAAGATTAAGAAGTATCTTCAAGAACCACCAATACTCATACCACCAGTTCTCAGGAGACCTCTCATTATGTATTTGACTGTGCTAGAAGGATCTATGGGTTATGTGCTTAGACAACATGATGATACTGGACAAAAAGATCACGCCATTTATTACCTGAGCAAGAAGTTTACTGATTGTGAATCAAGGTATTCCTTACTTGAGAAGACTTGTTGTGCTCTTACATGGGCAGCTCGACGTTTGAGGTAGTATATATTGACACATTCTACACTTCTGATATCTAAGATGGATCCAATAAAGTACATCTTCAAGAAACCATCACTTACAGGCATATTGGCTCAGTGGAAAATGCTTTTGTCTGAGTATGACATCCAGTACGTCACACAAAAGGCTATCAAAGGTAGCATTCTTGCTGATCATCTTGCTCACCAACCATTGGAAGAATATCAGCTCATGAAGTTCGATTTTCTAGACGAGGATATTATGAAACTTGATGATAATGAAGGACCTGAACCAGGGGAGTGATGGACTTTCACGTTCGACAGTGCGTCAAATGCTATGGGTCACGGCATTGGGGAAGTTCTGACCTCTCCACGCAACACTCACATACCTTTCACTGCCATATTATGTTTTGATTGCACGAATAATGTCGCTGAATACGAAGCTTGTGTGATGGGCCTTGAAGCAGCCATTGATTTAAAGATCAAGATTCTTGAAGTTTATGGGGACTCTGCCTTAGTGATACATCAAGCACGGGGTGATTGGGATACACAGCACCCTAATTTAGTTCCATACTGGGATTACATAATAGAATTGTTGCCCGCTTTCAATGAGGTCACCTTTGAGCACATTCCTAGAGAAACAAATCAATTGGCAGACGCTCTGGCCACTTTAGCAGCAATGTTCAAAGTTAGTTACCCGAATCATGCACCCAGTATAAGGATATGTCGTTACAAGGAGCTAGTAAACATTTTCCCTGCTCATTGTCTCACAAATGAAGATGTATCAGATGAAAGGTCGTGGTACTTCGACATCAAAAGATATCTTGAGAAGCAAGAGTATCCCGAAGGTGCTACAATTTGTGATAAGCGGACTCTTAGAAGGTTGGTGTCTATGTTTTTACTGTCAGGAGACGTTCTATACAAGAGAAACTATGATTCGGTTTTGCTCAGATGCGTGGATAGACACGAAGTAGAATCCATTATACGAGAAATACGTGAGGGCTCTTTTGGGACTCATTCCAGTGCGCATTCCATGGCCAAGAAAATCCTACGAGCAGGTTATTTATGGATGACGATGGAAAGTGACTGTTGTGTATATTCCAAAATGTGCCACAAATGTCAGGTTTACACAGACAAGATACATGTTCCTCCCACTCCTTTGAATGTGATGACTTCACCATGGCCCTTTGCAATGTGGGGCATCGATATGATTGGACGCATCGAGCCGAGCGCTTCAAATGGACATAGGTTTATCCTTGTTGCTATTGATTACTTCACCAAATGGGTGGAAGCGGCTTCGTACAAGAATGTGACCAAGCAGGTTGTTACCCGCTTCATTAAAAGAGAAATCATATGCCGGTATGGAAATCCTAACAAGATCATCACTGATAACGGGTCAAATCTCAACAACAAGATGATGAAGGAAATGTGTGAAGAGTTCAAGATCGAGCACCATAATTCATCACCTTATCGGCCGAAGATGAATGGGGCAGTTGAAGCCGCTAACAAGAACGTAAAGAAGATCGTCCAGAAAATGGTGAAAACATACAAAGATTGGCATGAGATGTTGCCTTTTGCCCTACATGGCTATCGAACTTCGGAGCGTACTTCCACTGGGGCAACTCCGTTTTCACTAGTCTATGGTATGGATGCGGTACTCCCGGTCGAAGTGGAGATTCCTTCCTTAAGGGTTCTGATGGATACTAAGCTTGATGAAGCTGAATGGATTCAAACGAGACTCGACCAACTCAATCTCATCGAAGAAAAGTGCCTAGCAGCCATTTGTCACGGTCAGTTATATCAACAGCGTCTCAAGAGAGCATTTGACAAGAAGATTCGGCCTCGAGAGTTCCACACGGGTGACCTGGTCTTAAGAAAGATTTTCCCAATCCACACTGATCCAAGAGGCAAGTGGACTCCCAACTATGAGGGACCATACATCGTGAAGAAAGCTTTCTTAGGAGGTGCTCTAATCTTGACAAGCATGGATGGGGAAGACGTTCTGATTCCAGTCAATTCAGACTCAGTCAAAAAATACTACGCATAAAAGGACCCGCTAAGTCGAAAACCCGAAAGGGAGGCTTAGGAAAAAGTTAGGGCTAAAAAAGAAAGAAAAAAAAGAAATAACCCGCTAAGCTGAAAACCCGAAAGGGAGGCTTAGGCAAAAATGCGTGTCCCGGTGGATAGAAAACCCGAAAGGGCGATTCAGGAAAAAATTAGGTACAAAAAGCGAGAGACTGCAGTCTGAAGACTCTTCACACACACCCTCTTAATACATGATGGATCAATCTAGCTATTATCCTTTGGAAGCACGGCACTAGGACGACCCAGGATACGGGAACTATAGCAATATCAGTTTTAATGGAAGTTCGAGATTTTCTTATTGCCATTTTACTCGTTGTATTTCTTTTCTTCTCCACAACTTCCTCATTTTGGAGTTGTTTCTATGTATGAATGCCCATTCACGGGCCAGACTCATTAATAAAAATTTGCCCTTCCATTAAAAAATCTTTGTTATGTTCTTTTACTTTATTTTTCATATGCAAATCGTGATTTAAATTCTTTGTTAAGCATTGCATTGAAAACAATAAGTCAATAATAATCACGAGCTAAGATGTGAAACACTACATTACATGGATATGAAGGCATCCCAAGGGAGTGCCACGGTGTTCAAACGTTTGTTCTTCCTATGCAGATAGCAAGTTACAACGGTCGCCTCAACGAAGCTCTCATCCTCGTCGCCCCCCTACAGTCGACCGAGCGCTCGATTCTCCCACACAGAGAGACTTGGGGCATTGGTTAAGAGCCACGCTTTTTTTCAGTTATTCACAAAGTCCAACACGTAAAGGAGGTCAGATCAAGTTACTTCTCCTCAGCAAGATTTAATCCCCCAGTGAACTCGACAATGCTAACTCTTTTCTCTCAAATTTCAAGCACCAGTCCATATTGGTACCTCAAGATGACGAGCAACGGATCCCAATGAGCTTTTGGCACTTTGCATACAATAATCATCACGACATATTGCATTGCATCCTCAAACGCATAGCATATCCATGGATCATCATGTCACACTTCAAATGCACATGAGGCATGAGCCAGATCAATCCTAAATCAATCCCAAATCAACAAAACATCCTCACAAAGAATATCATCCTCATAATTCCCAGTTAACATCTGTCATTACGCTACCAACTAAAATAAACCAGGGTGTTAGTACATCATGCTCCCCAACTCTCAATACTCACATTATCATTTCCTAAGGTCATAGGTCGTCCATAGATCTTACCTTCACTTTGTCTCTCTTAGGCTCGTAGGTCGTCTGTAGACTTTACCCTCTCCTCCTCTTATTTTTAAGGTCGTAGATCGTCCGTAGATCTTACCTTCTCATTTTAGGGTCGTAGATCATCCATAGATATTACCATCGCGTTATATTTTTAGGGTCGTAGATCGTCCGTAGATCTTACAATCGCGTTATATTTTTAGGTTCGTAGATCGTCCATAGATCTTACCTTCACTTTATCTCTCTTAGGGTCGTAGGTCGTCCGTAGACTTTACCCTCTCCTCATCTTGTTTTTAGGGTCATAGATCGTCTGTAGATCTTACCATCACGTTATATTTTTAGGGTCGTAGATCGTCCATAGATCTTACCTTCACTTTATCTCTCTTAGGGTCGTAGTTCGTCCGTAGACTTTACCCTCTCCTCATTTTGTTTTTAGGGTCATATATCGTCTGTAGATCTTACCATCGCGTTATATTTTTAGGGTTGTAGATCGTCCGTATATCTTACCATCGCGTTATATTTTCGGGGTCGTAGATCCTCCGTAGATCTTACCTTCGCTTTACCTTCTCCTCATCTTGTTTTTAAGGTCGAAGATCATCTGTAGATCCTACCTTCGCTATATCTCTCTTAGGGTTGTGGGTCGTTCGTAGGTCTTACCCCCACGTTATCTTTTAGGTTCGTAAGTCTTCCGCATGCTTTACCCTCGTGTTATCTTTAAGTTTCTTATGAATCCTACCTTCAGTCACCGCGACATTGTCGACAGTATCCTTTCAGTCACTCTACCGCCCACTCCCTCAAGAATATTGTATTGGCACCATTACCCCGATACGAGCTACCATTGTTCAACCATGTTTACCCATCATGACCAGTCCACCAGGAGACCAGTTTGTCCCTTCCCCAACAGACATTCACACCAATAATAACACTCACACCATTTCTCCAGGGCAAATTACGGGTCCTGGTATTTAATCATCTTTTACCTTGAACTTTCGAAAGGCTGACGCCAATCTCACATTCAAGTTTAAGACGGTTAAATAGGGGCAGTTGCCGTACCCAAAATTTGCCCTATCTCTTTTACTTTTGTCTGGCTTTGAACTTTGCATCCCATTTGCACCATTTTTACTCAGTCATTTGCATATCCCGCATCTCATGGAGTCAGGAGCTTGGGTTTGAGGTATTAGGGTTGTGCCCTCTTTATGTCTAATTTTGTTTTGAAGTTCTCTTATCAGGTAAAAGGGAAATGCATCTGGTTCTCGATTAGTGAATCGTGGAATGAATTTTGTCATCACGTTACAAGGTTGATTCGTGCTCGAATGTATTTGAGCCTGGATTAGGGTTTATTTCCCTATTTGTTGGCCAAGATGCTAGGGTTTTTCGATCCCTATTTTCTGTAGAGATGTTTCTTTCGCCTGCCTCAAAGATGGCTCAGAGTTCAGGGAGTTCCTCTCCTCTCATTTCAAGCTTTCTTTTGGAAAGTCTCCAAGTCACTGATTCGAGAGTTCGAAGTTTAAGTTGACGACTCTAGAGTTTGGGCACAAGAAATAAGCTTGGAGGTTCATGACCGTCAAGGCATGTTTTGGTTGCTTAAGTTACAAGTTACTTGTGATGTGAGTCTCAAAGTTAAAATTATGTTTAATAGTGCAAGTTTGGTTTAGGCGTGATATGAAGATTATGGTTTAAGTGACCGTTGTTTTGGGTTCGAATTAACCAAGGGGAATTAAATTCTTTAGCATTTATTTTGTGCAAGAGTTTGATTGGAGTCTGGAAGATAAGGCGCATGATTGTTTGAAATACAAGTTACAACAATTGTTCGCAATTTCTTGAAATTTAAGTTACAAAGTCAAAGTGTGCATTCAAATCATTCAAGTGGAAATTTCTACTTTCAACAAGACTCAAGAGATATTTGATTCCTACAACAAAGCTCGTCATTAATAAATTCATTCAAGTTTGTGTTCATTACATTTTTTTAAGACAAGTTACAAGGCCTGAAATCACAAGTACAATTGCAGTTTACAAAACAAAGAAAAGAATTAAATGTTTTGCTTCCTCTTCAAGAAACTTGTCCGCACTCTTTGACAACCATGCCCTTTTATCTCTCAACTTCGCTTTGGTCGCCCAATTCTCGTGTTCATGAAACAAGGAAGAGAGAAAATTATCTAGCAATTAACATGTGAAAAATTCCAAGCAAAAATTAATTGATAAAAGGAATTGGTATCTCATCATAAGGGTTTGCATTTGGAATCAGTTAAAAAGGGGTTTGTTTTTTAATCATGGACCATTTCTCCCAATTGAAAATCACAAAAAGTTTCCCTTTTGGTTCACAAAAAAAAGGAAAATTGCCAACATTGTCTAACAAGCAAAACAGCAACTGCAAGTGCGACAAGCCCAAAGCTGCAACCAACAAGCACTGCATCACAAAAGCCACAAGCCAACAAACAAAAAAGCAACAACTTTAACAAGGCAGCACAAACAACAAAATAGTGCAGAAACAGCAGCCAAATAATGCCAAAAACAGCTGCCATGACAGCAGAACAATAGCTACAAACAAGGAACCCAAACTGGCAAATAGCAGCAAAACTAGCAAAAGGCATACTTGCAACAAAGCTTCCAAACAAAGCAGCAAATATAATATATCAAGCAGCCCTCAATAAGCAAAAAAGAACCAAAAAATAACACAGTGCAAGCTATCGAGTAGCTAAAGCCTTAATGGTATCATCATTTTCCTAATGGCAAACCCTTCAGGTTTATTGGAATAAAAAGAAGATTAGCTTTATATCATAGAAAGATGAAAGAGAAAAAGATAAAACCTGCATCATACAAAAACCAAAACAGCCCAAGCACAGGTTGTTGTCCCAAAACTGCATCAACCTGCTGCAATCCTGCCAAAGCCTGCTGCAAACCAGCCTTAAACCTCTCCAAAACAGTCCCAAAATGACATCAAAATAGGCAAACCCAAACTTGCAATGAGAAAGCTAGAGTCAACATACTACATATGTTTAAACTCATGAAGTTTCCCCCCAATTTTTTTACCTTTTTACTAATAAATATTGCAGCTCTGAACAAAAGAGGGAGAGAGTTTACTTTGACAGAGGATGAGATAAAGGGAGACAAAGAAAAGCCTTTCAAGTCACTTCCAAAACCTTACGCATCACAACAACTGTTCAAAGCTTATTTTATTCCATAGAAAGAGGAGTAGAGAAATCAGAATAGAATCAAAATTAAAGAATAAAAGAAGTTACCAAGGAATTTCTTCACCTCCGAGAACATTCGGAGTCGGTATTGTTTCTGAACTCTTCAACATTTTCCGCTTTAATATATGTATCCATGCTCGACTCTATTGTTTTAATATTTCAATCTGCATCAATTAATTATTTCTGCCTTGGAATGTTTGAATGTATTCCATTTTTTTTTATTCCTGCTAAAACTGGATAATCGAAAGAGAGTGGAAAAAGTAGAATGACGCGAAAACCATAGAAAAATTAAGAGAGAGAAACCACGAAATCACTTCAAACCTCTACATAATACAACTCAAAAAACCATTCCCTCAAAACTCTTCCCTGTTTAAACCTTCACACCAGACAATCTCAGAAATATCTCACAATATCTCCCTCAAAACATCTTCTCAAACAATACAAAAACAAACTATTGATTTCAAAATGTTCTTCAACCTTTCAATATGACCTCACTGCATCATTACTATGTTTCAAATTATTTTGTAAAACACCCTAACCTCTTTAATTTTAGTGCAAAAAAAATCATGTTTCACCCTGTTAATTTTAGTGAAAAAAAACCATGTCTTAGTTACAACATAAGCCATCACCTTAAAACCATTTATCATCTGCCTCATAATCTTTCACAGACCATCGACTTTCTTTACAAACTTCACCAACTTTAACCTCTCTATGCACAACCAATAACAATAGAACAAACGAGACGACACAAAGGCTAACAGAATCACAAACCTGCAAAAGTGATAACCAAATCCTACCTTAATGTCACCACCACCATTCAAATATGGAATGCTCACATGCGGAAGAAGAATAAAAATTAGAAACAAGAAGTTAGTAGAAGAAGAAGTTCGAGTCAAAAATAAAAGGAAGCGTAAAAGAGAAATAAAAACACATACATGGTGTTCTCATTATCTTCATCGCTCGGAAAGACCATCGGAGTTTACTTCCGGTAGGATCTTCGAAGCTCCGCCTCCTAAGGATTTTTCGTGAGAAAGAAGGGTGCGAAAAAATGGTTGTGTGTGTGGATGGTCGGGGATGTAAGTAAATAGCGTTGAGTGGAGTAAGATGCGGCGGTGAAAAGTAAAAGTAAAAGTTGTCAGCACCGCTAGTTTGTGAAAGAGGGAGGGAAGGATCGTCCTAAAAGTAAGCAGAAGGTCACAAGTATAAACACTAAATACATTCCAAATATCACAGTTTCCATTTTTTTTGCAACTGATTAAGCAATCATTTTGATAATAGTCTTGGAATTCATATTGGGATGGTGTTGTTGTTTGTTTCTGACTAAACTCAAATTCCTTGGGATTTCCTTTACCATACTATTTTCCCAAGGCCCACGTATATTTTTGGCACTTGAGAGCTAGATGAACAAAAAAAATTTCCCTTGACCTACAGTTTAGGCCCAAAGTGCCCAAGCTTGATTCTTTTCCACACACCTAATTTCAACTTGGCATCCCTGGGTTTCATTGTCAATTTCTTTTATTTTTGGTTTTAATTTATTATTTGTTTTGACTTTATTTCATTTTCTGTTTACATAATAAATGCTACAAAAAAATTATATTAGGGTTTCATTATTTCTTTACTTTAAAAAATCAAAAAAAATATATTTAGAATTAATTTTAATTTTCTCTTAATTTTGTGGTTTACTTAAAAATCATAAAAATATTAGAATATTTTAGAAGTAGGTTTTAATTTACTTTTGAATTCATTATTTATTTAACTTGATAAAACCCATGAAAACACATAGAATTTAAGTTTCGTTATTCATTTGCTTGTTCAACTCTTGATACCATATTCCTTTAGGTAAATCCATGAGGCGATTAAATCCTGTTTCGATCGTCTTATGTCGAGGTATACTTTTTACCCATCAAGTACATAATAACATTAGGGTAGACTTCCCTCTCTAGATTTTTATTTTGTAATTAAAATTAAAACTTCTCATTCACAAATCAAAAATACAAAAACATTTAATCGTTATTCAAACCCATTTCCCACTTAACAAAACATTCAACAAATCAAAAATTCCCTCAAAGGGCATGTTATCTCCATTCTACCGCGATACCGGCCATGCCTATTGCTAGAATGTGTGCGTTAACGTTGCCCACTAAAAAACACAAACAAACCAACCATTTTCTAGAGGAACTACGGTGTTTTGATTCCTTCATTGGATATGTAGGCAAAGGGTCGCGAAACCCTCACGAACGCAATAAAAAAACCATTCATTTCCCCTTAAGCAAACATAGTTGTAGATAAACACACCCTTTAAGACAAACAAACAAAATGGATCCCGTTGAGTACAATGGATGCGATGGGTGCTAATACCTTCCCCTCGCGTAACCGACTCCCTTACCCTTTCTCTTGGTCGCAAGACCATCTTATTCATTTCCTTGTGGTTTTATCAATATTTCCCCTTCCTTCGGGATAAATAAAGTTCGGTGGCGGCTCTGTGTTTTCTGCCGGTAGCTTCAACATTGAGTCCCCAAATACTTCGAGGTGCTTTATTCTTAGATCAATGGCAGCTTCCAGTCCTAGTATGCAAGCTTCGTACTCGGAAATGTTATTGGTGCAGTCGAAACAAAATCTTGCGGTATATGGTTTGTGATAGTTCTTTTGAGAAGTCAAAATTGCCCCTATCTCGTGCCCCAGTGCATTTAAAGCCCCGTCGAACATGAGTGTCCAACGTGCTCCTGGCTCAGGTCCTTCGTCGGGTCCTGGTATTTCGTAGTCGACTATAACTATAACGTCTTCGTCTGGAAAGTTGAACTTCATAGGTTGATATTCTGGAAGCGGTTAGTGAGCTAGATGATCAGCTAGTATACTACCCTTGATGGCCTTTTGAGTGACATATTGGATGTCGTATTCTGATAGTAGCATTTGTCATCGGGTGATTCTCCTGGTAAGATCTGGTTTTTCAAACACGTACTTTAGAGGATCCATTCTTGCTATTAACCACGTAGTGTAAGTTAACATATATTGCCTCAACCTCTTGGTAGCCCAAGCCAATGCACGACAAGTTTTCTCGAGGAGTGAGTACCTGGTTTCGCAGTCAGTGAATTTCTTGCTGAGGTAATAAATCGCATGCTCTTTTCTACCTATTTTATCCTGTTGTCCCAAAACACAACCCATTGATCCTTCGAGCACTGTCAGATACATGATGAGTGGTCTTCTAGGAACTGGTGGAATTAAGCTTAGTGGCTCTTGCAGATACTGTTTTATCGTCTCGAAGGCTTTTTGGCAATCATCATTCCATTCCACTGTCTGATCTTTTCGTGATAACTTAAATATTGTCTCACATGTAGCTATTAGATGCGATATGAACCTTCAGATGTAATTCAATCGCCCAAAGAAACCACACACTTATTTTTATGTCCTCGGTGTTGGCATACCTTGTGTAATACGGTGGGAGAACTGATTAGGTTTGTTTTGCATTTGATCGCAATTATTGCGGATAGCAAGAGTCGCCACTGACTTTTCTTTTAACCAATAAGGAAAGGGTGAAAAGAACAAGAAAGACCTTTGATACGTTTTCTTGAGTTCGGGGGGTAGATTATGAATCGAGAAGGTGTTAGCACCCTTTTCATCCATAGTTATCTATGGGCTCTTAGTTGCTTGCTAGATCATTTTGAAAATGCTTTGTTTGAAAATGTGTTTGTGGTGGATTTTGAAAGTATTTTTGAAAAGCGCCTTCGTTTAGGCAAACTTTGTAATGATTCTCATCTTTGTAAGAATGTATACAAAGTGTTGGATTTTTTTGAAAATATTTCATGTTTTTTGAAAGTGTTTGGTGTGTTTGAAAAATGTTTTGTTTTTGAGAATAGATTATGAGCAAGCAACTAAGAACGTTCTACCTTACTCAAAAGTCTTTTGTTCATTTCTCTCTTCCTTTGATATTGCTATCTTACCATTTATTGGTAAGAAGCCTTATCTTTGGATGTAAAGGGACAGGTGTGGGTCAATTGTATAGTCGTAGAAGGCAACCTATGAGACCTTTTAGCAATTTTTTGTTTAGGGACTAGATAATTTACCGAAGGCAACATCGAGGGACTACGATCTTTTTATCGAGGGACTTTTGCTAAAACACGCATATTCGAGGGACATGACTATTTTCCGAGGCAAAAAGTGAGATTATCCTAGAGGTGCATGTGTGTGAATAGTGTGTTTGATTGCATACATTTTTGTCTTGAATTTAAAGGTTATCTATTTGTTGATTTTATCTTGCCATTAGCCTAATTACTAATAATGTAGGAAAGCAATAAAAAATGCCAAGAATAAATCCTAAGATATTGCAACCATATTATATAAAAAAACAAAATAAAAGAGAGGAAAGGTGGGTCCTTCGACCCAGGAAGTATGATCCTTCGATTCACCCTATCTCAGCTTCTTTCGACTGGGCCTGTAAGGAAACATGAACATGTATCCTTCGATCATTCCCTTTTTCTCTACTTACTTCGATTGGACCTGCAAAACAAAAATGAATGTATCCTTCAATCACACCCCCTTTCTCTGCTTACTTCGACTGGACCTACAAAACAAAAATGAATGTATCCTTCGACCATACCCCTTTCTCTGCTTACTTCTACTGGATCTGCAAAGAAAAATGAATATATGTCCTTCGGCCATACCTCTTTCATTTTAGATAGCAGCATGGGGCGAAGCCTAAAAGGCTTCAATTCACACAACCTTCTTCCTGTTTTCTTTTGTTTGGGGACTAAGTAGCAGCATGGGTTGAAGCCATGCTAATATTGTTTCATAGCCAGATTAATTCTTAAAATATGTTTGGTAAACTAAGAAAACAAAATAAAAGATTGGCAAAGAAAACAAGCAGAGGTGAAAACGAAAACAAGCCAAAGAGTGATGATAATGCTTGAAACGAAAAGAAATGGCTATTCACATGTAATGCTTGAAGCGAAAGGTTAAGGTAAAGAGGACTTACCTTGCTTGAAGTTGGAATGTGGGTCTTGGACTTGAGTTGTTTCCCTGGGAGTTCTTGGATTCGAAGGGGAAGAAACAAACGTGGTGTTTCTTTGGCTAGATTCGAAAACCAAGAAAAGTTGATTTGTGTTTGTTTATTTCTAGATTTTAAAGAAACAAGTGTGGTGTTTCTTCAAGTTCTGGGTTTGGGAGGGTGTTAAATGTTTGAGATTTTTGAGAGTTTTTGAAGATTCTTTCCACACAGCCAAAATCTTCTTCAGTGTTCTTCTTCTTTTTTTTTCTTTTTCCGCCCCTTTGATGTGCAAATAAACTCTCTATTTATAGAGAGAGAAAATTTGAATGAGCAACTTTTTGAAGGAATAAAATATAGTTTCTTTGAAAGGACAATATCCACTTGTGCCAACTTTTTATAATCCCAAGATAAAAGTACTAAAATCAATGGTTCAGATGGGTGGCTCCTAGTTTATAGGGGGCAAGTGTGCAGAAGAGGCAGGCGCAAGGCTCAAGAACTTTCTAAAATGGTAGTGATGTCATCAAGAGCAAGTTGGCTTGGAGAACAATTCAATATGGAGTGAGGCACAAGTTGGAGGCCTATGTAGCCTGACCTATGTACAACTTGACTCTTTGAATCGAATCCTTCATCTTTCCATAGCCTTCGACCAGACTTAACAAAGCAGCATTCGTTTCCACCAGTTGTGTGTCCTTCGAATGGACCAATTGTATGTTCTTTGAATGGCCCCCTTCGGCTGAATATGCCACTAAGTCTTCTTGCTTTTGATTATTTAGGCCTAACCCTTCGACCAGACTCAAAAGTAAACAAAAACCAATTGTTTCCTAACAACGGCAAGTCCTTCGAATGGGCCACCAAGTTGTGTGTCATAATGCAGCGCTACGTGTGTTGAAAGGTCTGCAGTTGGATTTGAAGGTGATATGAAGGTGATTCAAAACAACCCTGAAGGTGGATTCGAAGGTGGTATGAAGGTGTATTCAAAGAAATTTAAAAGGGAATCATTGCTTTGTGGGTGCTAGCATGAGAGAAACCCTTGCCTTGTGCGTGCAAGTTTGTAGGAGGATTCGAAGGTTGCATAAAAATGGATTTGAAACAAGCCTGAAGATTGATTCGAAGGTTGCATAAAAATGGATTTGAAACAAGCCTGAAGATTGATTCGAAGCCAGCATGTAGGTGTATTTGAAGGAGACATGCATGTGACAATTCCTTGTGCATGCTAACATAAGGAATACCCATGCCTTGTGAATTAAGGCAAACACGTAAGGAGCCAATGGTGAAATCGAAACTAGCATGCAAGAGGCCACATGCTTTGTGTTAATGGAAAACATTCAGAAGGCCATTTCCCTCTGAATCGGAGAAAGATTTCAGAAGGTCATCTCCTTCTGAATCGAAGGAAGCTTTTCAGAAGGTCATAATGCTCAGTCGAAGCTAGCATGTAGGAGGCCATTACTTGAATGAATCTTGTGGACCAAAGGATGCATGAAGGGGTCCAGAGTTGGATTCGACGTATGTTGTTTTGAAAGGAAACAATACTCCAATCGAAGCTTTGTGAGAAGGTAATCCTTACCCAATCGAAGCTTGTCTGCAGGAGGTCATTGCTCCCTGAATTGAAGCTTGCATGCAGGAGGCCACATGCTTTGTCGAAGCTTGTGGAAAGCTTGCTTGAAGGAAAGCCAAATGTTCAATCGAAGCGTGTGAATCAAGGCTCGCTCGAAGAAGCCAGAATGTTCAGTCGAAGGATGAATGAGTCGAAGCAAGCTTGCTTATCTTCAATTTTGTCAAAAAATAATTTTTTGTCTGTTTTGCCCTTTTTGTCTGTTTTGTGCTTGTGCAAACTTTGAGCTTTTGAAAATCCTTGTGAGAAGATGCCTTAGAAATGAGGGGGAAAATTTTAAGGTACAACAGCTGCCCCTATTCAATCTTCTTGAACCTGAAGAGTGAGATTTGCAAATCTGCCTTTCGTGACTTGAAGGTAAAAGATCTTTGAACACTTAAAGTTCCCAGAAATTTGCCCTTGACGTGTTGAATTGGGAATGGGCTTATGGATGCCATTTGGAGAGATGATGGAGAGTTATTGGAAATGGACTTACAAATGCCACCCATAGCGACAGAAAAGGTATTTGTTTCACCTGTCTTTTCCTGTAAGGAAGAGGGTTAGTTGCATGCAGAAGTATGCATGGCGTAATGATGTTCTCAAAATAAATGAGATTATGTTGTATGTGTATGTTATATGATGTATGAAGGTGAAATATGATTGAAGTGCATCCTTGTCTGGGAAAATAAATCCTTGACAAATGTTGGGGAGCCTTGGGAAGCTGAATCCAGGATTGCTACTAGGGATGAAGAGCACGCTCCTCTTTAGACTTTGTTTTAGGATATTTTTGTTGTGGGAATGTTGTTTTGTTTGGGAAGACTCTAAGGAGAGTGTTGATCTCCTGCTTGGGGAAAAGAGCTCAGGAGTCTTAGTTGTTTATTGCTCTACTGGGGAGTTATATCTTGAAAGTTAGTTGTTATCTGGTCGGGTCCAGTTTCAGCAACTTGAACTGGAGGATAACTGTTATCTGGTCGGGTCTAGGCTTCAGCAACTTAAAATTGTGGTTTACTATTATCCGGTCAGATTCGGGTTTCAGTAACTTGAGCTAGAGGTTAACTGTTATTTGGTCGGGTTCAGGCTTCAGCAAGTTAAAACTATGGTTTACTGTTATCCGATCGGATCCGGGTTTCAGTAACTTGAACTAGAGACTAAATGTTATCTGGTCGGGTTCAGGCTTCAGCAACTTAAAAGGGGATTGACTGTTATCCAGTTGGATCCGGGCTTCAGCAAATGGAGAAGTTAAACTATTATCTGGTCGGGTCCAGGCTTTAGTAACTTGGAATTGTGGTTTACTGTTATCCGGTCGGATCCGAGTTTCACAATAAGTTGAACTAATGATTAACTATTATCTGGTCGGGTCCAAGCTTCAATAACTTGGAAAAATGGTTTTACTGTTATCTGGTCGGATCCAGTCTTCACAGTGAGTTGAGGGTAGGGTGAAGTTGAACTAGTATCTGGTCGGATCCAGGTTTTGTAGTAACTTTCTTGAAAGGATGAATTTGACTGTTATCTGGTCAGGTTTCAGGCTTTTCAGCAACTTTCGGAGATAGCAAAGACTTTGTTGGCGAATTCACTGGGGATTAAGGGTTGTGGTCCCTTGATTCCTAATAGTCTGAGAGACAAACTCAAGCTGAAGAGGATAGACTCAGTCGGGTAAGACAGACTCAGCTAGGGAATTTTGCTGTTTGTTGGGGAAATAAACCCTGTTGAGGAATATTTGACGAGTTGTTGGGGGAGATGTATTCTTTAGATAGAACTCCTAAAGACTTCTTCTTACGACTAACTCAGCTGGGAAAAGAGTTTTCCAGAGATTGAAACTCTGGCTGGGGAGTTTATGAATCCAAATTTGTGAGGATAATGCTAATGGAAAAAACTATGTGGAGATGTCTTGAATGAAATTATGGAGATGTTTGTCACTACTTTGAAGCATATGTTTGCTAAAAGTTTAATCATGTTCATATGCGTATGTTCATTCAATTTTAGTCATTGGACCTCTTCAAATTCAAAACAGAAAAAACAAAAGGTTTGCACTTCAAAGTATATTTGTATTGATGTTTTGCCCATGAATAGGCTTTTTGTACAAAGAGACAAAAATCCTAGTAAGAAGAAATCGCCAAAAGAAATGAAAAGTGTACAGAGTGAAAATAAAAATAATAGCCATGTGAAAGTGATCTCGTTGTCCCTACACTGCTTCTGCCTTTATGTCTTCGAGTAAACCTTTGTCATTAAACAAAGTCGATTGGATTGATTTTGGACCATTTGAACTTTCGGATTTTTGGTAATAAAACTGGTTGTAGGGATTCCATGGGACATAATCATACACTTTAATCCTTAACTTTTTCCTAGACCGCCCTTTCGGGTTTTCAGCCCACCAGGATACCCATTTTTGCCCAAGTCGCCCTTTCTGGTTTTCGACTTGCCAGGTGTATAATATTTTTCACATATTCCTAATTTTTTCCCGAACCCTTTTGGTTCGTCGGGATGCCCTTACTTTTGCCTAGGTGTGTCAACCTAGCGGGTCATTTTATGCATAGTATTTTTTAACTATGTTTGTGTTTACGGGATATGGGAAATCTTCGCCATCCATAGTAGTCAACATAATGGCACCACCAGAGAAGACTTTCTTTACAAAAAATGGTCCTTTGTAAGTGGGAGTTCATTTTCCCATGGGGTCACCTTGTGGAAGAATGATGCGCTTTATTACCAATTCTCCAGCTTGATACACTCGAGGCTTGATCTTTTTGTTGAATGCCTTAATCATACGCTTTTGATACATCTGACCATGGAAAACAGTAGCCAACCATTTCTCGTCAATCAAGTTCAGTTGATCCAACCTAGTATGAATCCATTCATCCTCGCCTAGACCTGCTTCTTTCATTATCCTTACAGAAGGGATTTGAACTTCTATGGGCAAGACGGATTCCATGCCATAGACCAAAGAGAAAGGAGTTACCCAGTTGACGTGCGAGCGGAAGTACGATAGCCATGGAGAGCTAATGGTAACATCTCATGCCAATCTTTGTAGGTTACCACCATCTTTTGCATAATCTTTCTTGATATTTTTATTGGCAGCTTCCACTGTGCCATTCATCTTGGGTCTGTATGGAGAAGAATTGTAATGCTTGATTTTGAACTGAGTACAAAGTTCCGTAATCATAGCATTGTTGAGATTAGTTCCATTGTTGGTGATAATCCTTTCGGGGGTGCCGTAATGGCAGATGAGATTATGCTTAATAAGCCTGGCTACAACGTACTTGGTGACTGAGGCATATGAAGCAGCTTTGACCCACTTGGTAAAGTAATCAATGGCAACAAGAATGAAATGGTGTCCATTTGAGGCATTAGGTTTGATTTCTCTGATCATGTCAATGCCCCACACCACAAACAGCCATGGAGCAGTCATGACATTTAGGGGAATAGGTGGTACATGGACCTTGTCAGCATAGATTTAACACTTATGGCAAGTTCTTGAGTGATGATAACAATCAGTTTCCATTGTACACCAATAGTAACCAGCCCTCAGGATTTTCTTGGCCATAGTATATCCACTAGAATGGGTCCCAAAGATGCCATCGTGCATGTCTTCCATAATTTTCTCTGCCTCCTTCTTATCCACACATCAGAGTATAGTAGAATCATGATTGCGCTTGTATAGGGTTTCGTTGCTTAGAAAGAATTTGGCTGAGAATCTTCGCAAAAACTTCTTATCATTGATGGAAGCCCCTTCAGGATATTCTTGTGCTTTAAGATATCTTTTCACCTCATGGTACCATGTTTTCTCTTCGTCAGTGTCAAGCTCATAGCAGTGTGCAAGTTTGTCGAATCTTTTGATTGTTATCATTGGAGCTTCGTTGTCCCATTTGACTTTGAACATGGAAGACATTGCGGCCAAAGCGTCGGCTAACTGATTTTCCTCCCTAGGGAAATGCTCAAAGGTGATCTCATCGAAGTATAGAATCAGAGTTAACACAAGCTCTTTTTATGGAATGAGGTTAGGATGCTTGGTATCCCATTCTCCCTTTACCTAGCTAATTACTAGAGAGGAATCTCCAAATACATCCAAGTGTTTGATCCTCAAGTCAATGGAAACCTTCAGACCTAAGATGCATGCTTTGTACTCAGCCATGTTGTTCGTACAACCGAAGCATAATCTAGTAGTGAAAGGAGTGTGGCAACCTTCAGAAGAGATTATCACAACACCAATTTTGTTACCCAGAGCATTGGAATCCCCATCAAAAACCATAGTCCATCAGGATCCTTGTTCAGGTCCGTCATACAGTCCATGTTTTGCATAGTCGGTCACTAACATGATATTCTCATCCGGGAATTTAAAGTTCATAGATTGATAGTCATTAACAGCTTGGTGAGCCAAATGATCTGCTAATATACTTCCTTTGATGGCCTTTTGGGTTGTATATTGGATGTCATATTCAATCAAAATCATTTGCCATCTAGCTATCCGTTCGGAGAGAGCGGGCTTTTTGAAGATGTATTTGATAGGATCCATTTTAGAGATCAATAGAGTGGTGTGAGTCAGCATATAATGTCTTAGCCGACGAGCAGCCCATGCCAGAGTGTAGCAAGTTTTCTCGAGTAGTGAATATCTGGTTTCGCAGTCGGTAAACTTTTTGCTCAGGTAGTAAATTGCATGCTCTTTTCGGTCATACTCGTCATGTTGGCCCAACATACACCCCATAGAATTCTCTAGCGTGGTCAAGTACATGATCAAAGGTATTCCCTCAATTGAAGGCATGAGGATAGGAGGCTCTTGCAAATATTCCTTGATTTTGTTGAAGGCAGCTTGGCAGTCGTCGTTCCATTTGACTACTTGATCTTTCTTCAAGAGTTTGAAGATTGGCTCACAAGTAGCAGTTAAGTGAGATATGAAGCAAGCAATGTAATTAAGACGACCCAAGAATCCTCTGACCTCCTTTTCAAAATGGGGGACTGGCATTTCTTGAATGGCCTTTACTTTTGCAGGATCAACTTTGATACCTTTGCCACTGACGATGAAACCTAGAAGCTTACTAGACCTTACTCCGAATATGAATTTATTAGGGTTCAACCTCAATTTGTACTTCTTTAGCCTCTAAAATGGCTTGTGTAGGTGATCAAGATACTCTTCTTTGGTTTGCAACCTTGCAATTATATCATCCACATAGACTTCTATTTTATGATGAATCATATCATGAAATAAGGCTACCATAGCCCTTTGATATGTTGCCTCTGCATTCTTTAATCTGAATGGTATAACTTTGTAGGAAGAGGTGCCCCGTTGTGTGACAAAGGTGGTCTTTTCCATATCTTCGGGAGCCATCTTGATTTGGTTGTATCCAGAAAATCCATCCATAAAGGAGAAGACTTTGTGTTGAGCGGTGTTGTCAACCAAGACGTCAATATATGGTAGAGGGAAATCATCCTTGGGGATTGCCCTATTCAGATCTCTATAGTCCACACACATGTGAACCTTTCCATCTTTCTTTGGAACAGGGAACACGTTTGCCACCCATTGAGGATAAGATGTGACGGCCAGAAAACCTGTATCAAACTGCTTCATTACCTTAGTTTTTATATTTTCGAACATGTTAGGCCGCATGCGACAAAAGTTTTGCTTAACAGGAAGGGAATCTTCCTTCGTTGGCAGACGATGCACCACAATGTCGGTATCCAACCCGGGCATATCTTCATACGACCAAGCGAACACTTTAATGTACTCATGTAACATTTGAACCAATATGCTTTTAATATCATTTTTAGGTTGGCTCCGATATTGACCTCTCTTTTATCTGTCTTCGTCCCTAAGTTGATAACTTAGATCGACTCTTCGTGAGGTTGAATAGCTTTCTCTTCTTGCAGTAGAAGTCTGGCTAATTCTCCTGGTATTTTAAAATCTTTCTCGCCTTCGTCTTCAGCTTGGTTAACTGGATGTTCGAAATCATAACTGGTAATAGTAGAGTCATGGGCAATGAGATCCGGAGTGGATGAAGATCTGCAAGTGTGTGTGTGTGTGTGTGTGTGTGTGTGTGTGTGTGTGTGTGTGTGTGTGTGCGCGCGCATGTAAGATACATGGCTATTTGAGAAAAAATGCAATAAAGGGAAAGAAAGACAATGAACACGGAAATTTGAATGCTAAAATGTCCAATGGTTTATATTAAATGATCATATGATAGATGAACATGAACAAAACCCTTTAACAAAATAGACCAAAGTGCCCCGGGTGAGGCATATGGCTTAAAAGTCATTACTTTGGAATTTAAGATTACAGACAGAAATTCTTGAATTGGCAGAAAATGGTAAACAATAATTACTCCTCTATGAAGGAGATGGGTGTGAAGTATTTTTCGTGCCAGTTGTTGAGCTTTCCTTTGACAGTAGGGTAGATCCATTCTTCAAAAGGGCATTCATCATCATAATCTTCTACAACATTTACTTCATGATTTCTGATGCAGAGAGGTATCTTTCCCACGCGAGCGTGCCTAACCTCTTTTTGAGCTTGAATGGTGAAACCCAATCCGAATTTGTCTGTTTTAAATGGGATGTCGGGAAGTTGGCCCCAGATAGTACAGTCTCCCTCCTTGACCACGGCACAGGCATCCTTGAGCGAAATCATTCTTGGTACAACTTTATCAGTTTTTGACACGTTGGAGGAGGCTTTGGTGGCGACAACCATAGGAGGAACAATTTCAAAGGCCTGGCATGGAGTTTCTATGAATTCGCCATCCATTTCCACATATTTGAAGGAATTAAGATGGCTCACCATAAATTCTTCTTCACCGCTAACAGTAACGGTCTTCCCTTTGACTGGATACTTTAGTTTTTGATGAAAGGTGGATGTCACTGCCCCTGCCCCATGGATCCAAGGGCGTCCAAGCATACAAGAATAGGAGGGACGTATGTCCATTATGTAAAAGGTAGATTTGAAAGTATGTGAGCCAACTTTAATTGGGAGATCCACCTCTCCATGAACCAATCTCTTAGTCCCATCAAAAGCCCTCAAGACAGTATCGCTTGGCTTTAAAACCAGTCCTTCACAATCCAGCCAATCCAAAGCACCCTTGGGTAGACATTTAATGATGAGCTCGTATCAACTAAGACATGAGATAGGGTGGTTCTCTTGCATTCTAGAGATATGTAAGGCTTTTTTGTGATTTCTACCCATAGGAGTCAGATCAGCGTCAGAGAATCCTATTCCATTACCGGCCATTAAACTTGACACACAATTCTCAAATTGGTCAGTGGTGGTTACCTGGGGCACGTGGGCCTTCTTCAAAAATTTGATCAGGGCTTGGGCATGAATGTTCAAACAAAGTAATAAGGACAACATGGAAATTTTGGAAGGGGTTTGCCCCAGCTGCTCCACTATTTTAAAGTCACTTTTCTTTATGATTTTTAGGATTTCTTCCATCTCTTGATTGGAGGATTCTTCAACATTAGTCTCTTTGGTAGGTGCCTCTATCCTATCAGGCTCACCTTCTCTCTCTTTGTCTTTAGTGTTGGTATTGGACTTGTTATTGGTTATGCGGGCAGGAATCATTGTAGCAACGGGTGGTGAAATATAAGGGGAAAAGATCCTCCCTGTTCTCGTCACTTTACTAGAACCTGCAATGTTGGTGACATCATCTTTATTTTCGTCGATCTAAAAATCTTGTTTTATCCCGTGGTAATAAACCTCAGCACCATAGTTCCATGGAACTGCTTTGTCAGAGGAATATAGGATGGGCCCAGCGGCAGTGATTATTAAAGGAGCGATGGTCGGTTCATTTGAAATTCTAATAGGACCCTTTTAGGGGATCCTAAAAGGTTTATTGGAGATGGTTATTACGGAAAGGTCTTCAGTATTGTTGGTCAAACCCTTGATGACAGGAGTCTTTTCAAACAGAATCTCGCGGCTATTTATCAGGTGTTGCATGCCTTCCTTCAACCGCTTGCACCCACTTACTTGCTGATCACAGCAGACACAATCTTTAGAACATCCAGGGAACACCTCGACTCTTAGCAAGTTATATTTCACAATAGTTAACGTAGTTGTTAAGTCTTTGATGGAGGAAACAGAAATGGTATCATCAATTGAATTAACACCTTTGCCATGGTTCGGCATCAGTGTCGTTATCACATTAGGAGTAGTATGTGGATCAAATCCAATCGTCTTGTTGTCTATCAGATCTTGAATCTTATTTTTCAGAGTGCAGCACTGATCGGTTTCATGCCCATGACTGTTTTGAATGATACGCGCACTTGGCATTCGGATTGTATTTAGGTGATGAAATGTTCAGATTGGATGGTGGATCACGCAGTGTCACTAGATTGGCCTTCAACAGATGTTGCAAGGCTTGGGACAATGACATGCTAATATTTGTGAATTGTCTTTTTAGAATTTCGGGTCGTTGATTGTTGAATGATTGCCTTTGAGCAGACCAAGGGTTGGATATTAACACATCATTGACAGAGGGTCGATGATCCTTCTTGGCCTGGGCCCTTGCCCCATACACAGCATCTGCTTCCTTTTTTCCAGTGAAAAGCCTCTTTACAGTGTTGGAAGTGGAAGCAGATATCATTTGGATTTTTCCGCTCTTAATGTCGCTTTCTACCCTTTCACCAGTCATTATTAACTCGGTGAAACCAGATGAGGAACTGTCGATCAATAAGTTGAAAAATGGGCCAGTCAATGTACCTATGAACATGTCAATTAATTCTCTGTCAGTGAGTGGTGGTTGGAGCCTACCAGTGAGATCTCTCCATTTTTGTGCATACTCCTTAAACCCCTCATTTGCACCCATTTCCATACCTTGAAGCTGGACTCTGGTCGGTGCCAGATCGGTATTATATTGATACTGATGATAAAAATCCGTGGCTAGATCTTCCCAGGTGTTTATACGAGAACCCTCCAATTGATAGAATCATTCTAGTTAAGTCCTAGTCAGACTCTCTTGGAAGAAGTGGATCCAAATCCTTATATCGATGGTGTGCGGTTGCATCTTGCGCACGTAAGACCTTAGGTGAAATTTTGGGCAGGAGACCCCATCATATTTTGCGAAGACTGGTATTTTGAATTTACGGGGAATGACGACCCCAGGCACTAAACCCAAATTTCCAAAATCCAACCTAGGTACGACTTGAATTTCAACAGCTTTTAGCCTATCCTCCAACTGTTTGTATCTATCCTCAGCAGGTGGGTATTTCTCATCAAAGTAGTCTTCATTTTCAGAAGCTTTATTATTTTCCACCTCAGCATGGGTGCTCCTTACCTCCTCGTCTTGATCTTCTTCCTCTTCATACGACTCTTCAACTACTTGTACTTGACGAACCAGACATTTGAATCTCTTACCCATGTTGATGAGGGCCTTCTTTTTGGTTGTTAGCATTTCCATCATATCTTGTTGTCCCTTGGTCAGGGTCAAAAAGGTTGCTTGGAATTTGGCATTATGTGCTTGCAAGTCCTTCACTGTTTGTTCGATATCCATCTTACTGAAATAAACAGTAGAGAGATAAGGAGACCTGTTGTGGAGAACCTGTTTATGTCATGATGCATGAAAATGCGTATGCAGATGATTTCAAGGACTTAGAAGATTTAAATTTGTTTAGATAAAAGGAACAAACATCATTTGTATTAATAAGTTCGATTTGATTACAAACATGCCTCTTGGGCTTACAATGGAAGGAATAAACATAAAACAACTTCTTAAGACAAAAAGGTCGAGCGCATCCTCTTCGGTGTGACTTAGGCGTTCAAACTTCACTCTTTATGAAGTTGTTTCGTGAGCTCCAGAACTTTCTTCTCACTGGCATAGAATTGGGTCTCAAAAGTATCTCGTTCTTCTTTGAGCTGAACCCAAGACTTTTGCAATTCTTTGAAGTTTTTTGGCATATCCGGATAGAAGACAGTATATGGAACATCTCCTTCGATAATAGGTTCCACGATGATAGGTAAGATGGCGGGGTATGACATAACGAGACTTTGAGGAAGAATTCTTACCCACTTGAGATAAGGCTCCAAAGGAATGGAGTTCTTATGCCCCAATGTCTTACTATCCACCTTGTTTACCATTCTCCAAGCTCGTATGAACCTTTGATGATAGCCTTGGTCGTTGCCCTCGTAATCGAATACTAAACCTTGGATGAGTGCATCATGGGGACCATCCCTCCTAGCGTATCCAAATTGTCTCAGAGCCAAACAAGGATTGTAAGTGATACCTCCTCTAATTCCAAGCAAAGGGACATTAGGGAATTCCCCACAATGGTCAATGATGGTAATGTCTTCCAAGGATCAAGAACACCAATGGATGTCTGAATGTGTGAGTGACATCATCCTCTGAGACCATGTCAGACCTTGCTCGTTTTTCAATTATGATCGAGGTAGGTGCGAAATAAACCACCTAGGGAGTAATGGAATGTGTTGTACCCCAAAATTTGCCCTCCCATATTCCTCAAGATATGTCAAGAATCATCTCCAAATGGTTCAAGATTGCTCAAGGGTTGTACAGTCAGACCACCTCCTAAGACAGCTGAAATTAGGGTTTTTGTTCTTTCAAGGAATTTGGGGCTCTCAATGGTTCAATCAAGTCCTATAGGCCTATATACATTCTCAAGCACCTACATGCCAAGTCTCAAGACTCACAGTGCCAATTTGCACAGTCAAAAGCTCCATTGAATCTATAGTCAACTGCAAGGGCAAAATGGTCATTTTGCAGTCAAAAGTCAGAATTTTTGGCCAACATCTTATTTTGAGTTCACAATCATCATTTGGTCAAGTCATGATCATGATTCCACAAGAATAGCTCAAAAATCATCAAAGATGCAAAAGTTACTATTTTTGGACAGTAGAAAAGTCAACTGTATCTTGACCAGGGCATAACTTTTTCATGGTTTATCAGAAAAATTCCATCTAAGGCTCATTTTGAATAGGATGCAATTTCCTATAATCCATCTTCACACTCCAAGTTCAAGAAATGCTCTCACAAAAAGTTACCAATTTTTACATTATAGGTTAATTTCAAAAGTCAACAAATGTACACTTTGAGTCAAAGGCCATAACTTGAGATTGGTAAATCCAAATGATATGGGACCAAAGGAATTGGTTAGAGGACTTCAAGAGCTTTCCAAAATGTCCAAGAAAATGGTCATATGATCAAAACTGAGCAAGTTGTGCATTGGAGAAGTTGGGAAATTTTCATGAATTTGCAAAAGTCAACTTTGCTCAAAACACCTTCTTTTTGCTAATGGGCCTCAAATCTCTTCTTGAAACTTCACCCATGACCTATGCACGACCCATCAAGATTAATTGGATTTATTTTCTTATTTTTATTGATTAATTGGATTTTTAATTAATATTAATCCATTTAATTAATTTAAATCATAAGAAAATAGAAGATTTGTTTTTTAAATCAACTTGTGAAGCAAATATGATCAAAACATGCTGTCAAATTCGTGCACAAGTCAAAGATACAAAAAAATCCAAATTTGGCAACATTGTTCAATCATGAAAAATCAAGAATATTTGATTTTCAATCAAAGATTTAAACATCAATGCAATGGATATTGGCCCAGCTTTTTGACCTAATTTGTTTCCCTTATACATAAGCAAGCTAACCATACCCTAGAACACGTGAAAAAGTTGCAGAAACCACCCTGTCCAATTTCAAGAAATTCCAAGAAAACTGAAAATCTGTTCTTGCATCCTAGGCTAATTCAAGGTGTTTTGACCATTCAAATACATTGCAGGAGGTTCCAGGAACGTTTTGCAATCGAATTCACGCACCAAAGCTCAAAGAATTGTCACACACAGTCCCACGGTTTGCACTTTTGATTCAAAACTATATATCTTAATTCATGCGCATTTAACATGTGTTTGTGATTTTTTTGCATTGCTAGAGACCATACGAAGCTAATGGCATAATTGAATTGAACTGTAATGCCCTGAATCGTGATATGCCATGATCAAATTTCTAGGGTTCTTGAGCTTTCAAATAGGGCTTTCTGAACCAGGAAAAATTGGGACTCATGAGATACATGACTGAAATCGTGAGACCAAGACGAACACAATCCATACCTCGCGAAATATTTATATGTACTGTGGTGTTATTCGCTATTTTTCCTTGCAGGAGTTAGTGGGGGTTAAAAACCCCCGCTATTTGATATTATTTATGCAGGACAAACGAAGAAGACGATGAGGTGTTGATACCTGGTTGGCCAATTTAAAAAGGGCGCGCGTTATTTTTTGTTTTACAGCATAATTTCCAAACACACCTCCTGACTTGGGCCAGCACCTCCCTGGGTTTATTTCCTCTTCTCTTTTTATTATTTTATTTAATTTGTTTTTATTAATTTTTAATTAACTACTAACTAAAACAATTAACGTTTTTTTAATAAATCCAGAAAACATAAAAAATATAATATTTTTATTTATTAAATTTAATTAGTTATTTTGTAAATAAATACTAATATAATTTGTTTAGTTTTAATTAGGTTAACATTAATATTTTCACAATAAATCTAAAATTAATGTAGAATTAGGGTTTCTTGACAATTTTACTCTTTTTTTTTATTTCTTTAAAACATTTAAAAAAAAACCAAAAAAATATTTCTTTCTTTTAATTAATTAATTAGCTTAGGTTTAATTTAATTAAATACACAAAAATAACAAAAAAAATCTCTTTCTCTCCTAACAAAGGGTCAAAACCCTAAAGACTCTCTGATTCAATTTTTTCTCACGCGTGTGATTTTGGTTGATTAATATTTTTTTATCATATAATTGTATTTGCTCCGAGGATGTAATAGCTTTAATTAGGACTTTTTATCGTTTTTATTTATTTTCCGCAATTTACTTTTTCAAGGGTTCGTTTTTGGCGATGTAAATACCCGACGCCTTGTAATAGCTTAGTTTTATTTTCCGCAACTATTAACTGCTAGATGTATGCTTATAGGCTATGCATGTCAAGATCTCTCTTAAATTAAAATCAATCGTAACTCACCATGACATGTACAAAGATAACATAAACTGAAACCTGACACACTCGCACATGCCACTCCTAGGGTGCGCCTCACTTGGTTGCCTCGACGTGGTCATTGAGTATAGGGTGTTTTAGAGGTCGCCCTCCTGTCTAAAGATCAAAGTTGCCTCGAAACGGTTGCCTCGATAAAAAAATGATCTAAGACATTAGGGTTACCGCTAAGGCGTCCTACCATTGCTTTAGTGACCACATGTCCCATTAATCGAATTGACCCGAAAACTCCAACGACGGTGCTACCTACTTCTCAATAGTGGGATAGTATTGTCTAAAGGACATTTACACAGCTTAATTTCTTTGGAGTGGGTAGAGGTTCTCAGGTGCTTGCTCTTTCAAAACAAAAATACTTTTCGCACCTACACTTTTCTGACAAAAGTTTTCAAACAACACTTCATACACTCTTGAGGACAGACACAAGAGTTAAATCGAAGTTTTCAAAACAAAACTTTTTTTCAAAACCCACAAACACAAGAAAAGCAAAACTTTTGAAAACATAGTGAGCAAATACCTAAGAGCCCGTGGATAACCACGGATAGAAAGGGTGCTAATACCTTCCCTTTCTATAATCTACCTCCCGAACCCGAGAAACATATCGAAAAGGAATTTTTCTGTGCTTTTGTCCTTTCCTTGTTGGATAAAATAAAAGACGGTGGCGACTCTTGCTTACCGCGACATTTTGCAAAAACAAACGCAAACGCGAACCAGCATTCCAAAACAGTCAGTTCTCATTCCCACCGATCACAGAACTGGCGACTCTGCTAGGGAGTATTAATAAGTGAGGAGTACCTTAGGAGTAGATCACTATGTTTTCAATTGTATGCCTTGTTTGCTTTAACTTTGTGGGCTTGTATCGGAGTGTTATAGATCCTAACCCGGATCTGGGGTACCCTTTTTTAGGTAAGTAGCAATAAACTGTGATGGACCTGTCCGACGTAGACCGACACGAGTGAAGCAGTAGCTACGTTGGTGTGACACCTTGGTCTGTACCGATATCCCTTGTGTTGGAACGAGGAGAATATGGGTCTTTTGAGGAGTCATTAAGCACCAACTGACCTTAGAACCTTAAATTGACCAACTTGGCCATAGAACAGTAGCAGTATGCTACACTCATTGAGACTAAACTCTCGTGATGGTTCCGGCCGCAAGAAAAGGTTGCCAAACTGGAATTATGAACGATTGAGGGTAGTCAGTGATATTGAGATCCTCTAGAACCCGGTTACTATTTTCTAGGACAGGTCTTAACCAACTGAAACTGAAAGAGGGTAGTACCTAAACTTCATGCCAGCCTGAAATCTAAGGGCTCTCTTGTGTGCCTTTTGTGAATACTTGTGGTGTGCCTTTATCATAACATCATAACATCATAACATTGCATACATCTTGCATAAGGACTAACCCATTTCAAAGACAAGAGGGTTTCATCTTCGCTCTGATTTGTAGGACATCACGATGCCCATGCGCAGGAATACTATCCGGCTCAACTTTGTTCAACCACCTGCTTTGCTTAAAGAATTGGTTGACAGGATTCCAAACACTACTTCCTTCATCAGGAAACATGGTTCTCTTCTCGTTTTAGTCACTTCAAAGTCGGACCAACAACTGATAAGTGTCCTGGTCCAGTTTTATGATCCGTTATACCATTGCTTCACCTTTCAAGACTTCCAGTTGGTCCCTACCCTGGAAGAATTCTGAGTTGCTTGGTATCCCTGTCTTGGAGCAGATTCCATTTATTGGTTGGGAAAAGACTCTCAGGCCTGAAGAGATTGTTGCAGCCCTTCACTTAACCAAAGAGGAAGTAATGACTAACTGGGAGACTAGAAGTGGAGTTAAGGGCTTTTTGGCTAAATTTTTGGTTGGCAAAGCTAATGGTTTCTGGAATGACTTAGACTTTCAAGCGTATGAGGACATCCTGGCTCTCTTAATCTATGGTCTGGTATTGTTTCCAAATCCTGACACCTTTGTTGATGTTAATGCCATAAGGATCTTCATCTCTCAGAATCCTGTACCCACTCTCTTGGGTGATGTCCTTTATCAGCTCTATACTCGTACTGCCCGAAGACAAGGAACTTTGTTGTGTTGTGCTCCCTTATTGGCTAGGTGGTTTATTTCGCACCTCCCTAAGTTCGTGCTGAAGAACAAAGAAGGAAGGGGTTGGGCTCATAGGATAATGCCTCTTACTGATAAAGACATTATTTGGACCCTCAGAGGCTTAGATGAGGTGGCCGTCATTGATCGTTGTGGAGAGTATCCTAATGTTCCATTGATCGGAACCCATGGAGGAATCTCTTATAACCCATGCTTAGCTCTCCGTCAGTTTAGAAGAGCCAGAAGAGAAGGGCCTCATGAGATGTTAATACCTCATATCGTCTTTGATTTTTAGGTAGACAGTGACGAGCTGCGTCGTAGATTCATCAGGGCTTGGGACAGAGTTCACAAAGCTGACCCCCATGAGTTGGGACCAAAAACTTCTCTGCCTATGGAGTCATATTTCAGATGGGTCCGCATTCGTGCCCAGAGGTTAGGTATGCCATACGAAGCTGTCAGGCCTATTACTCTTGAAGCTGCTGATAAAGAAGGGATTCCTCCAACTGTTCTCCATCCTCATACGCCCACTGATGTTGGCACACTAAAGAGGTCTTGGGCGCTGTTGTACCCCAAAATTTGCCCTCCCATATTCTTCAAGATTGCCAAGTCAAGCTTCAAAATCTCCCCAAGGGTTGCACAGTTCAAGGGCCTCCTAAACAGTCAAAATTAGGGTTTTGGTTCTGACAAAGTAAATGAAGTTTCCAAGGGTCAAATCAAGCCCCACATGCCTATAAACATGGTCAAGCATCCTCATACCAAGTTTCAAGACTTTCAGCACAAAATTGCACAGTCAAAAACCCTAATTGCACTACAGTCAACTGTAGGGGCAAAATGGTCATTTGACAGTCAAAAGTTCAAATTTTTGGTCAACATCTCATTCGGAAGCCACAAACATCATTTGATCAATGCTTGATCATGATTCTCAAAGCTTGGCTCAAAAATCATCAAGATGCAAAAGTTTCCTTATTTGGACAGCTGAAAAAGTCAACTGTAAATTGACCAGGGCATAACTTTCACATGGATTATCAGAAAAATTCCATCCAAAGCTCATTTTGAATAGAAAGACATTTCCTATAACTCCTCGTCATATTTCAAGTCCAAGAAGTGCTCTCACAAAAAGTTATCAATTTCAACATTATAGGTCATTTTCAAAAGTCAACAAAAAGGGACTTTAAGTCAAAGGCCATAACTTGAGATTGGTAAATCAAAATGACATGGGACCAAAGGCATTGGTTAGAGGACTCAAATACCTTTCCAAAATGTCCAAGAACATGAGCAAAGCTTAAACATTGAGCAAGTTATGCCTTGTAGAAGTTGGGAAATTTTTGGATATTTTGAAAAGTCAACATTGCTTCAAATGACCTAAAATTGCTAATGGGCCTCCTTTTCTTCCACAATTCATTATCCAAGGCATGTGCACGACCATTTGGCCCAAAGGGAAGTTTTTCTTCATTTTTATTTATTTATTTGGATTTTTATTATTAATAATTCATTTAATTAAATTAAATATGTGAAAAATACTAAACCTAATTTGTTGAATCTTTTTGTGCATGAAATAATTTCAAGATATTGTGTATAATCAGATTTGGAAAGAATCTTGCTAATTGGTCATGATTTGGTAGAAGTTTGCATGAAAAAGATTTGAAAGCTAATGCCATAAAAATCAAATATCCTATTCATCAATTCATGGATTTTGGATCAATTTTCTTTGACCTAATCACTCACATACAAATACAAAACGCAACCCTAATGATCATAGACTCCAAGCTGCATAACCAAGCCATACAAGAACTCAAGAAACTCACATATTTTTAAAAATTCGATTTTGGTTTTACAGGTGAATTCAAGGTGCAAGAGCTTTTCAAACGCCTTCCTGGAGGATCATAGAACGTTTTCCAATCATTCACTAAGTCCCATACTCAAGAGAACACGAAATCACCATTGAAGTTGGTGAGAAAAATTCCAAAATAGTTTTACATCATTCATGCGCTTTTAACATATTTCATTGTTGTTTTTGTGTTTAGAATGATGTTTGCAAGCTACCTGCATAATTTGATTGGAGTTTCAGGCTAAAACGAAGGATCCACCATGAGAGCATATTAGGGTTTCGTGAAAATTGATTTAGGGGTTTCCAAACCTTGAACAATTAGGCCGTGAGAGATACATCATTGGAATCGTGAGAGAGAGACTATTCTAATGGCCCTAGTCCGAAAAATTTATACATGCCCATGTGCTATTCGCTATTTTCTGGAATAGTGCCTTTTGGGACGGTTCAAAACCGTTGCCTATGTTTTTTGTGTTTCATGAAAATAAACAACCCACGAAGACGATGATTTGGTGGCAGGCAGCGAATGGTTGGTTTTGAATTTTCACGCCAGGCTTCCACTAACCATTATTTTCTCTTATATTAATTGTTTACTATTATATATTCAAACGCGCTAGGTGGCTCAATGGCAAGCAATTGTGTTGGTGACCTTCAGGACCTGGGTTCGATCCCAGGTCCCCACCCCCTTTCATATTATTTTTCATCTAATGCTTATGTGCAGTTTCAGCGTGAAGACGCATCATACATCCTCAACATCAATCCGTCCATGTGCCTATTGAGATGGATCACAGGGTTCTAATTGGAAGAACATGATGGATGTTGGTCAACGCATATGCATACTTCCTGGAAAGTCAATCAGGCCAGAACTTATTGGGCTTAAAATTACTGTATTTCACCTCAACTTGGGGACAGCACCCCCCTCTAGTTTGTTTCTTTTACCCTTTTTTATATTTTTTCTTTTCTTTATTTTAATTAATTTCTTTTAAATTATTATTTTCATAATATATAAAAAACACCAAAAAATCAGAAAAGATAAAAAATAATAAATATTTTTATTTAACTAGTATTTTTGTAAATAAAGTTCATTAATTAACTTAGTTTTTTAATTTAGGTTAACCTTAACTTTTTTTAATAAAAACCTAAAATTGGTAGAATTAGGGTTTGTAATAATTTTTTTTATCCTTTTTTCTTTTCTTTCACAATAATTAATTATTAAAATATTATTTACTTTTATAAATCAAGATTTGCATGTAAATAATTAGGTTAATATTAGGTTAAAATTTAATACTTTCTTAATAAACTAAAACAATTAGAATTAGGGTTAATCTTTTAATTTCGTTTAATTCTTTTTCATTAAAATCATAAGATACAAAAATACCAAAAACAATTTCTTTTCATTTTAATTTTATTAATTTAATAATCGTTTAATTTAATTTAATTAAAAAGGGTCCAACGCCCTCGTTTCTAATTTTAATTCAATTCGCATATGTATTTCTTTTTCTTTTAATTATTCATGTACCTCTCCCAAAGCCATGTAAACATTTTAATCTTTCGCACTTTACTTTTAATTCTTTATTTTTCTGTCAAATCGGGTCCTGGAAATTTTGGCGATGTGGACCCGCGCCTTTGTAATAGTTTAGAATTTTATCTTTCTCGCAATTTTTAACTGTTAAATATGGCATGCAAGAATGAATGACTTAAATAAAAATAAACGCGTAGCTCACCCATAACATGACAAGACAAAAATAAATGAATCTGACACATAAATCACACACCACCCCTAGGGTACGCCTCACTGTTGCCTTGCCTCGAAAGGTGATCGTCGAGTAGAGGATGTCTTAGTAAGTCCTCATGATCCGGGAACCTAGCATGAGGGTAGCTTCTAAGGTGTCTTCCCATTGCTCTGGTGATCACCATGTCCCGAACCTCGAATTGACCCGAACACCTCCAACGGTGGTGCTACCTACCTCTCAATGGTGGGATGGCACTGCTTTAAAGGACATTTACACAGACGAATTCCTTAGGGTAGGTAGACGACTCTAGATACTTGCTCTAAATTTCAAAACAAATCAAAAATACTTTTCACACCGACACCTTTTCAAAAGCTTTCGAAAGCAATTTTTCAAACACTCTTGAGGACCGATACAAGAGTCGAACTGAAATTTTCAAAGAAAATTTTTAAAACCCACAATTGAAAAGCAAACAAATCATTTTTGAAAACACAAATGAGCAAGTACCTAAGAGCCCATGGATAACCATGGATAGAAAGGGTGCTAACACCTTCCCTTTCTATAACCTACCTCCCGAACCGAGAGTAATCTCTTTAAGGAATTTTTCTGTGCTTTTGTCCTTTCCATTTGGAGAAAATAAAAGACGGTGGCGACTCTTGCTTCTGCGACATTTCGCGAACCAGCTTTAAACAGTCAGTTTCAGATCCACTGATCACAGAACTAGCGACTCTGCTGGGGATTTAAACTTAAAGTGAGGTGTACCTTAGGGATAGTTCATAACTGTGTTTTCAATTGCTTTCTTTGTGTGCTTTAAATTGTGGGATTGTCTTGGGAGTTCTATAGATCCTAACCCGGATCTGGGGATACCTTCTTAGAAAGTAGCAACAAGACTGTGAGGGAACTGTGCGGGGTATACCGACATGGTTGAAACAGTCTGCTACGTTGATGTGGCACTTTGGTGTGTACCGGTAACCCTTGAGTTCAGTCAAGGAGAGTACGGGGCCTCCGCGTGGTGTCATGAAGCATCAACAGACCTTAGGAACCTTAATTGAACTATCTTGGCCTCTTTAGGGTAGTGAGATAACTGACTTTGGTGCAGTCCGAGGTTGGTTGATACTCGATACTACACTCAATTGAGGGTCGCTTTCCTGGAATATTTTGGTCGCCAGTTCAGTGGCTAAATCGAAACGATGAACAATGAAAGCAATCCCGTGATATTGGGACCCTTAGAACCCGGTTACTTTGATAGGACAGGTTGAGCCCACCAACTTCAAGAGGGTAATACCCATACCCCATGCTGGCCTTAAACCCTAAGGGCTTGTCTTGTGTGCCTTGTATGCCTTACATGTTTGTCTTTGTAAATATCTGTGGTGTGTTTAATCATAGCATCATGACATCATCCAGCATCATATGCATTGACTAATCATTTCAGGGGTTCGAATCTTCATCTTTGTTCTTGTTTTGTAGGACATGGAAACTGTTCGTAGAAAGACAATTCAAATCAGCCTTGTAAGGATCCCTCCTCAGCTTAAGGAACTTATATCCAGGATTCCCGAGAGCTCTTCATTCAGTGAAAGACATGGAAGTCTCATCAGCTTGGTCAATACCAACATTGAGGAAGACATGATAAAGGTCCTGTTCAAGTTCTTTGACCCTCTGCATCACTGTTTCACCTTCTTGGACTATCAGCTGGTACCTACATTGGAGGAGTTCTCCCGGCTCCTGAAGATCCTTATCCTTGATCAACTACCCTACAACGGTACGGAAAAGGAACCCAAGCTTGAAGAGATTGCTAAAGCCTTGCACCTACAGTCATCTGACCTCAAGGGACATTGGGAAGTTAGAAGTGGTATCAAAGGGTTCTTAGCCAGGTTTCTGTTTGAAAAGGCCCATGAATGTTGGAACTCCCTTGATTTGCAAGCTTTTGAAGAAGTGGTGGCCCTCCTTGTCTATGGTTTGGTGTTGTTCCCTAACCCAGATCAGCTCATAGATATCAGTGCTGTCCAGATCTTTATGTCCAGGAATCCTATACCTACGTTGCTGGGGGACATCCTTCACTCATGTTACACTCGAACCATGAGAAAAAAAGGTGTCCTTATGTGTTGCACTCCTCTCCTGGGAAGGTGGTTTATTTCGCACCTTCCACAATCAGTTTTGAAGAACGAGCGGGGTTTGAGATGGTCACAACGGTTGATGACTCTTACACATGCAGATATACATTGGTGCCCTCGGTCCAGAGAAGATGTCACTATCATTGATCGTTGCGGAGAGTACCCTAATGTTCCTTTACTTGGAATCAGAGGAGGTATTACTTACAACCCATGCCTGGCTTGGAGACAGTTTGGTTATGCTCGGAGGGATGGTCCTCATGACATGTTAATTCCTGACATAGTTTTTGACTTCGACAACGATACTCAAGGACTTCGCCAGAGATTTATCAGAGCCTGGAGGATGCCAAGTAGGATAGATAGTAAGACACTGGGGCACAGGAACTCCATCCCGTTGGAACCTTATCTCAAGTGGGTACGAGCCCACTCCCAGAAGTTAGTGATGCCTTATCCCCATATGCTCCCTGTGATCAAAGAGCCAGTCTTGGAAGGAGAAGTGTCCTACACTATTCAGCACCCTGATATGCCCACATCCTGGGAAGAGATGCAGAAGAGCTGGATCCAGCTTAAGGAAGAACGAAATTCTCTTGAGACCAATCTACATGCTAGTGAAAAGAAGGTCTTGGAGCTCACCCGCCTGTTGCACGAGGAGAGGAATCTCAACACTTACATAGCTCCAAAGAGGATGCGTAGTATATTTTGGGATTGATTTGCTTTTGTATTATTTTTCCCATGAGGCTTCGATGTACTGAACAATTATTTCCTTAATGATAACGTGTGTTCCTTTTTTTCTACAACAAATTTGAACTTTCGAACCCTTGAATGCATTGCATAAACACATATCATTCATCATGTGCACAGCAGGTTTCTTCTTTTCAGGTTGCTTACCGTTCTTCGCTGTTTATTTCAGCATCATGAATCCTGACTCGTCATCAACTGAGATGTCCATCAAAGCTCTTCAGGCGCAGAATGTGCAATTTCAGGAATTAATCATGGGTTTGGCTCAGGGCCGAGAAGAGTTGAAGGCTCTGCTCCTGAAGAAGGAGAAGAAGAAGAAGAGAAGAACTGTTCTGTTCAACTCGGGCCGAAGGTTCGGCAACACTCTGCAGAATGAAGAGGCTGGTTCTTCTATTGGCAAGGGTATTCCTCAAGCGGAAAAAGGTCCTAGTCCGGTAGTCTCCGACAACGAGACTGATTTTGATGAAGAGTAGTATCCTCCTGCAGAAGACAGATACAAACAGTTGGAAGATAGGTTGAATGCTATGGAGATACAACAGGTACCTGGGCTGGATTTCGGAGATTTGGGTTTGTCTACTGGTGTGATTATTCCTCGGAAGTTCAAAGCACCATCTTTCACTAAGTACGACGGGGCGTCTTGTCCCAAGCTACATCTCAGGTCCTATGTTCGGAAGATTCAACCGTACTCAGCGGATAAGAATTTGTGGATCCAATTCTTCCAGGAGAGTCTTTCAGGGACTCATCTCGAATGGTTCTATCAGCTGGATGGGACCAAGGTTCGTAACTGGGAGGAGTTGGCTACTGCTTTCTATAAGCAGTATCAATATAATGCCGACCTTGCCCCTACACGTACCCAACTCCAGGGTATGTCGTTAGGTTCAAGTGAAGGTTTTAAAGAGTACGCTCAGAAGTGGAGGGATCTGGCTGGCAGGGTGCAGCCTCCGTTGACTGATCGGGAGTTGGTAGACATGTTCTTGGGGACCCTATCTGGGCCATTTTTCAACCATCTTATCGGGAATTCGTCTGCAGGGTTCACTTATCTGATTCTGACTGGAGAGAGAATTGAGGCTGGGTTGAAGTCTGGAAAGATTCCGAAGGGTGCATCGTCTAGTTCTGAGAAGAAACCCTTCAAAAAGGAGGCTAGTGCTGTATATGGATCCCGGAGACCAGAGAAATTTGAGCGCCGCCAATCTGTCAGTGCGGTAATGATTGCCAAGCCTGCTGCCGCTCCTCGGCCAACCAATCCTCAAAGGGCTGAAAGACCCCGGAGAGAGTTTACCCGTTTGAGCATGACCCTATCCCAAATATTGCCACAGTTGCTATCCACCAACCTAGTGACTGTCAGAGAGGCCCCCAAAGGTGTAAACACTGCCTCTCCGAAATACAATCCAAATGCCCGCTGTGCGTACCATTCTGATAGCCCGGGGCATTCCACTGATGATTGTTGGGCATTAAAGAATAAGGTGCAAGACCTCATCGACGCGAAGGAGATACAGTTCGAAGCGCCTGAGAGGCCGAATGTGGTGACTGCTCCTATGCCTCAGCATGGGGTAAATGCTGTTGATGAAGAAGTGTACGCTGTTTCTGTGGATGATCTGGCAACTCCTATGAAGACTGTCAAGAGGAACCTGCTGCTGGCCGGTTTATTTTCGGGTTGCAGTGAGGGTTGCCTGTTCTGTGCTGTTTCCCTATCTGGTTGTCCCTTGCTGAAGTTAGGCATCCAAAGCCTAATGGATAGCAAGGAGATTCTGTTTAAGAAGTCTGCTGTTCAGTTGGTTCCGGTAGAAGAAGTTTCTGTGGTTACCATCTTCAATAATCCAATCAAGGCTCTCCCGAAGAAGCCTGTCCAAATCATAACTGTCGCACCTGTGGTTATCACTGTTCCGGGGCCTCTTCCCTACGTATCTGATAAAGCTGTCCCCTGGCATTATGGGGCAGATGTGTATGTGAATGGGATCAAACAAGAATTCAACACTGGCGCCAGTATCTGCGATATCACTGGCCCAGCCAAGGTTACCCGTAGTGGCAGGCTCTTCTCGCCTGACATTGCACCGCCCGCTGCTCGAAGACCCCTCCTTATAACACCTACAAGTGTACCTGTTCCTGTTGCTGATCAAGTTGTTTCCCCTGCTACCGAGTCGTCTAATGCTCGGGGCAAAGGGATTGAAGTTGAGCCTGCCCAGATGGAAGCACCGGTACCTATAAATGCTGAGGCCTCCCAACAAGAAATGGAGGAGATTCTAAAGATAACAAAAAAGAGTGACTTTAATGTTGTGGAACAGCTGGGGCATACGCCCTCCAAGATCTCCATGCTCTCCTTATTGCTATGCTCCGAGGCCCATGCTAAGGCCCTAATCTCATTTCTCAAGACGGCCCATGTGCCACAGGAAACATCTGCAGTCCAATTCACTGATTGCGTAGCAAATCTGACAGCGGACAACGGCTTGGGTTTCTCAGATGCTGACCTGACTACGAAGGGAAGAGACCACAATGATGCCCTGCATGTCTCTATCGAATGCAGGGGCACTACTCTGGCGCATGTGTTGGTGGACACTGGTTCCTCCTTGAATGTTCTACCAAAGAAGGCTTTAGACCGTTTGGATTGTGAAGGCCTGGAATTAAAACCCAGCAATATCATCGTCAGGGCCTTTGACGGTTCAAAAAGGATGGTTCATGGAGAGGTTGACATTCCTATTCGTGTGGGCTCTCAGGTGTTTGACTCTACTTTTTATGTGATGGATATCCGCCCATCGTACTCTTGTCTACTGGGTCGACCTTGGATCCATAAAGCTGGGGCAGTGACTTCTACCTTGCACCAGAAGCTGAAATACCCCATCAGAGGGAAGATCGTCACTGTGCAAGGAGAGGAGGAGTATATGGTGAGCCATTTGAATTCTTTCAGATACATTGAGATGGACGGGGAGTTTATTGAGACCCCCTTTCAGCATTTCGAGGAGGTGCTTCCAATTTCAGCAGCAGCAGAAACAGCGGTCGAAGAAAATGTTCCTTTGAAGATGGCTTCCCTGAAGGATGCCCGGGCTGTGGTTTAAAAAGGTGAATGTGCTAACTGGGGCAGGCTTCCCGACTTTACACAGAAAACTGACAAGTTTGGGCTGGGTTTTACTGCAGAGGGTCAGAAAGCTATGCGGAAGGCGAAGACCAGAAGACCTCCTGTGCTCATCATAAATCCAGGAGTGAATGCTGTTGGGGAGGACAATGAAGTGGATGAAGCAGAATTCAATAGCTGGATCTACCCGACGACCGAAGGTGGATTGACCAATTGGATTGCCAAAGACCATACTCCTGTTACTTTTGTTACGCAGTAATAAACTTCTTTGTTTTGCTATTTGTAATAAACAATAAATAAACTCTATGGCCCGGTGTCTTACCCGAGGCACCGTGGTTTCATTTGTGAGGGCATATAAATTGTCATTTCATATATCATAAATGAAAATCTTGGACGTTTTCTCGCATTTCAAATCTTATGCTCCTTTTCTGTCTTTCCTTCCTTTACATATTTTTTGAAACAGCTGTATTTACACACACTCACTCATACAGGTTTCAATCCACTCTGGACCTCACTGGTAACGACTCTGCTACTGCCAGTTATGACTTCGAAAATTCGATCAACTTAGCCGAAGACGAAGGTGAAGATGATTGCGAAGTTCCTGGCAAGCTTGCAAGACTGTTGCTCCAGGAGGAGAGGGCAACTCAACCACATGAAGAGCCAGTGGAAACAATAAACCTGGGTACTGATACAGACAGAAAAGAGGTAAAGATTGGTGCCAACCTAGAGCTCAGCGTGAAGCAACGGTTGACTAAGATGCTACATGATTATGTGGAGGTATTTGCCTGGTCCTACAAAGACATGCCCAGGTTGGATACCGATATTGTGGTCCATCACTTGCCAACTAAGGAAGACTGCCCTCCAGTTAAGCAAAAGGTCCGTCGTATGCGTCCAGAGATGTCTGAGAAGATTAAAGCCGAGGTTATGAAACAGTTTGATGCTGGGTTCCTTGCAGTGACTTCTTACCCTCAGTGGGCTGCTAATGTGGTGTCGGTACCAAAGAAAGACGGTAAGGTCAGAATGTGTGTCGACTACAGGGATCTGAACAGGGCCAGCCCCAAAGATGACTTCCCTCTACCTCACATTGATGTCCTTGTTGACAATACAGCTCAGCACAAGGTATTCTCTTTCATGGATGGCTTTTCAGGTTACAATCAGATCAAGATGGCACCTGAAGACATGGAAAAGACTACATTTGTTACTCAGTGGGGCACCTTCTGTTACAAAGTCATGCCTTTTGGACTAAAGAACGCTGGGGCAACCTACCAACGTGCCATGGTTGCTTTATTTCATGATATGATCCATCATGAGATAGAAGTGTATGTTGACGACATGATTGCAAGGTCCCAAACTGAGGAAGAGCACCTAGATCATCTGCAGAAGTTGTTTGACCGGTTGAAACTATACAAGCTGAGGTTAAACCCGAACAAGTGCACCTTCGGGGTAAGATCTGGAAAGTTGCTAGGCTTTGTTGTAAGTGATAAGGGTATTCAAGTGGACCCTGCCAAGGTCAAAGCTATTCAAGAGATGCCAGTTCCCAAGACAGAGAAGGAAGTCAGAGGCATTTTAGGACGCCTGAATTACATTGCTCGCTTCATCTCACACCTGACTGCTACCTGTGAACCAATCTTCAAGCTGCTGAAGAAAGATCAGGTAATACGTTGGAATGATGAATGTCAGGCTGCTTTTGATAGAATCAAAGAGTATCTCCAAGAACCACCCATCCTTATGCCACCGGTTGAAGGGAGACCTCTGATACTATATCTAACAGTGCTTGACAACTCAATGGGGTGTGTGCTGGGGCAGCATGACGAGTCTGGCCGAAAAGAGCATGCCATTTATTACCTTAGCAAAAAGTTTACCGACTGTGAGACCCGATACTCACTGCTTGAGAAAACTTGTTGCGCTTTGGTATGGGCTGCTCGCCGGCTGAGACAGTATATGCTGACTCACACTACCTTGTTAATCTCAAAGATGGATCCTATAAAGTACATATTTGAAAAGCCTGCTCTGTCTGGGAGAATAGCAAGATGGCAAATGATCTTGACAGAATACGACATTCAGTACACAACCCAGAAAGCCATCAAGGGAAGTGTATTGGCAGACCACTTGGCACATCAGGCCGTAGATGACTGTTGTACCCCAAAATTTGCCCTCCCATTTCCTCAACATTTTCTCATCACAAGACCTTTGAAGATCAAGATCCAGTTAGGGTTTCCTCTGCTCAAGACTTCTCCTTGCACTGTGGACTCAAATTAGGGTTTGTGTTTGCCTAAGGATGTTTTGACCTAAAATGCCTAAGATGACTTTCATGCTTCATATTGGACTCCCAAGTTTACCTATACCAAGTTTCAAGTCTTGATTCCAAGTTTTGCCCAGTCAATTGGACAGTTGACCTAGAAATCAGCTGTATTGGGGAAAAAAGTCAACTGTGGCCAATTGACAGTCAAACCGCATGAAATTTGACCCACATCAACATTATGAACTCACATGGACCATTTGATCAAGTTTGGATCACAATTCCATAAGAAATTTGATCAGATCATCAAAAGGGCAAAATGGTCATTTTTAGGGTTTTGACTGCACAAAGGCAATTTTTGACTGTTTGACCTAGCCAATGGCAAATCAAAATCACATATGGACCCAAGAACTCAATAAAATGGTCTTGACACATTCATCAAGCTCAAAAGATCCCAAGTACACAAGATTGACAGTTGAATTTCCCAGTCAATTGATCAATTTTGACTGTATACTAAAAAGTCAAACTTTGACTTTTTGGTCAAAATCAAGAGTCAAGATTCATTTTTCATCAAAACATGCCAAATCATGAAACTTGTTCACCAAGAAATCACAAAATGCAAATTAGGGTTTGAAAATGGAATTTTTCATAACTTAGAATTTTTCTAAGTTATGGAAAACCCTAATTTTTTCCCAACTTTGCCCCATCTTTTCACCAAGATCCATTTGGATTCAAACAAAAGTCAAAACATGAAAGTTGTAGCTTGTTGCATAATCTACAACTTTGATTCACAAAGTTTTCTCATTTGAAGCTTGTATCTCAAGTTACAGTTTTTTGAATAAGGGCACTAAACCATTTTTAACTTAGTGAAATTTTAACCTATTTTGACAAGGTTTTCTACCCCACTTCAAGGCCACTTTTCATACCCTTCCACTTGGAATTTTGATTTGCATTTCAAAGATGGATTGTAGTACACATTCCAAGCTTTCCAAAATGTCCAAGAACTTATCAAACAACCTCATAACTTGAGAGATTCGAATTTCACAAGTTGGCAAAAATTCACTTTTGTTCTTCATCAAAACATGTTCATAAACTTACAAATCTGAACTTAGCTTGCTTTATGCTTGATTACAGGTCCTTGAACCATTCCATACTCAATAATTTAATGCATATTCAATGTGTTAAGACCATGTTCTTTGTGTTCTAACATTGCATAGTGAATTAATCCTAAACTAGATAAAGTGAACTTTCCATTTTTGAAAAGATTAACTTTATGTCCAATTGCAAATCAAGAAGGTACAAGCAAAATCCTTTTGGCACAAGATTATGGGCAAATTGCTCTGATCAAGAGAGGCTTATGCAGCAGGATTAGAGGCCCCTACTGACCTAAAACACAAAGTGACCTTTGCTTGCTTCATTTTCAAGTAACATTGCATAACTTATCACAACTCTCATCTCAGCAGAGGGACACAACACAAAAGCTATCAAACACATTCCAAACTACCCAACCAAGCTTTTGCACGAGCCATTTGCCTCTCAAGCACTCTCCATCTCAGAAACACCACAAAACTGCTCAAACAGAGCAAGCTCTGCAGATTGAGTGCTATCTCTCAATCCCTTCGAGCATTCTTGTCCAAACTTGTTCCTCTACCTTCCTTACAACATATGCAAGCTAACCATGTCCTGAAACCTGGCCTGTAACACCTCCAAGCCACTTCACCATTTTTAAATTTCTGTTTTGCAGTTGGAGTTCACTAGCTCGATTCAGGGAGTTTCAAGACGAAGTAGGACTTGGAAAAGCATCCTTACACTTCAAGGAAGCTATACAAGTCATCATTTCACTCTGAAACATCCTCCATTGCAAAGCTCGATTCCAACTGAACAAGTATATTCATGGAGTTCTATCTCCCTTATTAGGCATTGTTAGCTTTAGGTTTTTGAAGAAAACACGTCACAATTATAGCCCTGAACATGCTCATATGATTAGATTTCATTTATATTTCGTGTGCTTAGAGAATTTCATGTCTGAACATTGATGAAAAGTTATGTCAGAAATTGGGGGAGGAGAAATTCTCCCTCATCTTAGAGAGATGGGTCAAGTTTTTTATATGGTTGAAACCGTCTCTTAATGCTCGACACTTTTCATGTTATGAGTTTTGCTTGAAAGTCCAGGAATCCAGAGATAAAAAACGCGTGTTTTGCTTGAAGGATGTTGTACAGAGGTTGAAGAAGAAGTGGTCTGGGCTGGGCCTGGAACTATTTTCTTTCCACACCCTATTTCCATGTTTACACCCCCTGAGCCCATTTGCTTCATTTTTGACTCTTTTTGACTTTTTCTTTTTTGGTTGACTTTGTTTATTTTTTCTCATGGCATTAAAAAATTAAAAATATTTTTTCCATCATTTTTTGAATATATGGCATATTTATTTGATTTATTTCTTTTGTTTGCATAAAAATATTATATATATACTATTATTAGAATAAATAGAAAAATAGTGTAAATACATTTTTTATTTTTATTTACCTTCTGAAAATATTTCACATAAAAAATACTCTTTTTATTTGTTTTATTAAAATATTAAATAAATATTTATTTTGTGTATAATGCATATTTAAGAAATTAATATATGTATATATATATGTTTATTAATATATTTAAGATAAAATATAAAAATACTTGAATTTTTCATTTTATTAATATTTGATACAAAAATACTTTTTTTCATAATATACTTCATTTTATTTTATTTTTATAAATAATGAATAAATAGTTGTATTAAATTAGATAATAATGCATTTTCTTTTAAAAAATTAGGGTTTTTGCCCTAAATTCAAAATACTCCAAAAAAAATAATTTTTATTTTCTTTTCTCTTTTACATAAATAATTTTTTTCTCATACATATAAAACATTCTTTTGCATCTTGCATTGTTATTTAATTTTTTGTACATTGATTAATTGCAAATATTCAAAATGATGTAATAATTTAGATTTAAATTCTTGTCAATATCCCCATTTGAACATTTGTACCCCCCTTCCCATATTTGGTTTTGTAATAGCTTAGTAATTTTAATTTCGCACTTTATTGCTTTCTAATGATAACATGTTAGAATTAGGGTTTGTATGCGAAAAAACGATAAAAAAAATAGTTTGACCTAATACAAGATAAACAAGCATGAAGATGGACACACAAATCACACTTGCACCCCCTAGGGTATTCCACTTGTTGCCTTCAAATAAATGGGCCATGTTGTATGTTGAACTTCTTTGGGCAAAGCAAACAGTTTGAATGATCATAGTCCCCCGATAAAACTTTTTCAAAACAAACAAAAACAAATGATCAAGTCCCTTAAAGAAATTGCCCAAAGACATTTAACGCCGTTGCAATTATGGTCTAAACGATGACCCGCGCCTGTCCCTTTCACATCCTAACATAAGGTTGTCCACCAAACACAATGGTGGAACAAACTTGTTAAAAGGGTTAAAACATAGCAATAATCTTTTGAGAAATTTAGGAGTAGATAACCTCTTAGTTGCTTGAATCAAACTTGCAAAACAAAACGCTTGCCTAATTTCAAAACCACACATCACTACATTTTCAAAACAACTTTCAAAAAACAAATGAAAACCTTTTCAAAAGACATACATCTTTGTATACATCCCCACATGGATCATTACAAAGGTTGCCACCACATTGGCCTCTTTTCAAAATATTTTCAAACCCACACACATAAAGCACCATTTCAAACAAATTGAAAACACAAGGCAAGTGATCTAAGCAAGTAACTAAGAGCCCATGGATAACCATGGATAGAAAGGGTGCTAATACCTTCCCTTTCTATAATCTACTCCCCGAACCCAAGAAAACATCTCAAAAGGTTTTTTGATGTGCTTTTTAACCTTTCCTTAGGATAAAATAAAAAGTCGGTGGCGACTCTTGCTCAACCGAAACATTTGCGAAAATAAACGCAAAACCTCAAGTAAGTTCTCCCACCGTATCACAGAACTGGCGACTCTGCTGGGGAAAATGATAAAAGTGGAATAACCTTAGGGCTTAGATCACCTTTTTTTTCAATTGATTGTCTTGTTTGCTTTTACATTTGTGGGCTTTGCATCGGAGTTTCATAGATCCTAACCCGGATCTGGGATATACCCTTTTTAGGTAGCATAATCTGTGAGGGACCTGTCCGGCGTAGACCGACATGGGTGAAGCTGTGGCTACGTTGGTGTGGCATCTTAGTCTATACCTATATCCCTTGTGTTGCAACGGGGAGAATATAGGTCTTCTAAGGAGTCATTAAACACCAACCAACCTTAGAACCCTAAATTGACCAACTTGGCTATTAGGACAGTAGCAGTATGCTACACTCATTGAGGCTAAACTCTCGAGATGGTTCTGGCCGCGAGAAAAGATTGCGATGCTGGAGTTATGACCGATTGAGGGTAGCCAATGATTTGAGATCCTCTAGAACCCGGTTACTTTTGATAGGACAAGTTTTAACCAACAAAACCAAAAGAGGGTAATACCTGAAACTCATGCTGGCCTGAAACCTAAGGGTGTCTTGTGTGACTTGTGTGCCTTATTTGCCTATGTGAATACTTGTGGTGTGTTTCATCATAGCATCATGCCATCATACCATTGCATGCATCCTGTATAAAGGACTAACCCATTTCAAAGACAAAAAGGTTTCATCTTTGCTCTGTTTTGTAGGACATCATGATGCCCGTGCGTAGAAATACTGTCCGGCTCAACTTTGTTCAACCACCAGTTTTACTCAAGGATCTGGTTGGAAGGATTCCAAACACTACCTCCTTCATCAACAGACATGGTTCTCTCCTTGGCTTGATCACTGCAAAATGGGACCAACAACTGATAAGTGTTCTGACCCAGTTTTATGACCCTCTGTACCATTGTTTCACCTTTCAAGACTTCCAGCTGGTTCCTACCCTGGAAGAATTTTCTTGTTTGCTTGGGATCCCTGTCTTGGAACAAACTCCATTCACTGGTTTGGAAAAGACTCCTAGGCCTGAAGAGATTGCTGCAATTCTCCCCTTGACCAAAGAAGAGGTATTGTCCAATTGGGAAACTAGAAATGGGATCAAAGGTTTTTTGGTCAAATTCCTGGTTGGCAAGGCTAATGATTTTTGGAATGACTTGGACTTCAAGGCGTACGAGGATATTCTGGCACTTTTGATCTATGGTCTGGTATTGTTTCCCAACCCTGACACTTTTATCAGTACCCATGTCATAAGGATCTTCATGTCTCGGAATCCGGTACCCACTCTTTTGGGTGATATTCTACAACAACTCTACGCTCGTACTGCTCGAAAGCGGGGGACTCCGTGGTGCTGTGCTCCTTTGCTAGTAAGGTGGTTTATTTCGCACCTTCCTAAGTTCGTGCTGAAGAATGAAGAAGGAAAAGGTTGGGCTCAGAGGTTAATGTCTCTCACTGATAATGACATCACCTGGACTCTCAGAGGTTTGGATGAGGTAGCTGTTATTGACCGTTGCGGAGAATACCCTAATGTCCCGTTGATTGGTATCCAAGGAGGAATCTCTTACAATCCGTGCTTATCTCTCCGACAGTTTGGAAGAGCCAGAGGAGATGGGCCTCATAAAATGCTGGTTCCTCACTTCCATTTTGAGTTTCAGACAGACAGTGACAAACTACGCCAGGGATTCATTAGAGCTTGGGACAGAATCCACAAAGCTGACCCACATGAGTTGGGACCAAAGACTTCTCTACCAATGGAGCCCTATTGCAAATGGGTCCGCATCCGTGCTCAAAGGTTAGGTATGCCCTACGAAGCTGTTAGACCTCTCATTCTTGAATCTCCTGATGAAGATGGGGTTCCTCCAATTGTCCTCCCTCCTCAGATACCCACTGATTTTGATACAATGAAGAGATCTTGGGCACAGCTAAAGGAAGAACGGGACTTCTATCGGGAAAAATTCAACGAGCAGGAACGGAAGATTCAGAGGCTGACTAAGCAATTGGAAGAAGAACGGGTCCTGAACAACTACATCAGCACTGAAAAGATAAGGCCATGGGAGCATTGATGAGCTTTGATTGTTTCCTTTTGTAGTTTATTCCCTTTCCAGTATTTTTCATTCCTGTAATGCCTAAGGGCAAATTGTTGAACAATTGAAAATTTTAATCTAATGAAGTGTGTTTCCCTTGTTGTCTACAAAGTTGAATCTTGTTTGTCTTTGAAAACATAAAACATACGCATTCCATTGCACCATATGCATAGCAGGTACCCTATTTCACAGGTTGCTTAATTTTCTTCGCTGTTTGTGTGAACAGTCATCATGAATCCAGACTCATCCAGTGAGCAAGCAATCAAGGCCCTTCAGGCCCAAAGTGCACAGTTTCAAGAGATGGTCCTAAGCCTAGCCCAAGGTCAGCAAGAGTTGAAGACTCTGCTCCTGAAGAAGAAGAAGAAAAAGAGGACTGCATTGTTCAACACCGGACGCAGATTTGGGAACACACTCCACAATGAAGCTGATCCAACCACTTCTTCTGCTGAGAAAAACAGTCCACAAGGGGGAGGAGCTCCTAGTCCCGCAGTCTCTGACAACGAGACGGACTATAACGACGAACAATACCCACCTGCTGCTGACAGATACAAGCAATTAGAGGACCGCTTGAGCGCCATGGAAATTCAGAATGTGCCGGGGCTGGATTTCGGAGATTTGGGGTTATCTTCTGGAGTAGTAATTCCACACAAGTTTAAGGCGCCTGCCTTCGCCAAGTATGATGGGGTCTCCTGTCCAAAGCTGCATCTAAGGTCGTACGTAAGGAAGATCCAACCTTACACGGCAGATAAGAACCTCTGGATTCACTTCTTCCAAGATAGTCTCTCGGGGTCACAGCTTGAATGGTTTTACCAATTAGATGGAGCTAGCATCCGACACTGGGAAGATTTGGCAACCGCATTCTACAGACAATACCAATACAATTCTGATCTCGCTCCTACGCGTACCCAACTTCAAGGTATGTCTCTAAGAACGGGTGAAGGGTTCAAAGAGTACGCTCAAAAATGGAGAGATTTGGCTGGCAGGGTGCAGCCTCCATTGACTGATCGAGAGCTGGTTGATATGTTTCTAGGGACGTTGTCTGGTCTGTTTTTCAATCATCTGGTTGGTAACTCCTCCGCTGGGTTTACAGATTTAATATTGACAGGAGAAAGAATTGAAGCTGGCATCAGGTCAGGCAAGATACAAAAGGCTGCCTCCACCAGTGTTGAGAAGAGGCCGTTTAAGAAAGAAGCAAGTGCCGTCTATGGTCCTAGAAGACAAGTCAAGCCCGAAAGTTGCCAAGCCGTCAATGCTTTGGTCATCTCCAAACCTGTTGCTGCTCCTCAGCAGTACAATCAACAAAGAAGCGAAAGGCCCAAGAGGCAGTATACCCGACTGAGTATGACCTTATCTCAAATTTTACCCCAACTGTTATCCACCAACCTGGTGACCCTCAAAGAAGCTCCTAAGGTCGTCAACACTACGTCTCCTAAGTATAACCCAAATGCCCGGTGTGCTTATCATTCTGATAGTCCCGGGCACACTACTGATGATTGCTGGGCCTTGAGAAACAAAGTGCAAGATCTGATCGACGCAAAGGAAATTCAATTTGAAGCGCCGGAGAGACCAAATGTTGTAACTGCTCCTATGCCCCAGCATAGAGTAAATGCCATCGAGGAAGAAATGTACGCTGTTTCGGTAAATGAAGTTGTCACCCCTCTGAAGACCGTTAAGAAGAACCTACTGCGGGCCGGTTTATTTCCGGGTTGCAGTGAAGGTTGCCTGTTCTGTGCTGTTTCCCTATCTGATTGTCCCTTGCTGAGGTTAGGCATCCAAGGCCTAATGGATAGCAAGGAAATTCTATTCAAAAAGTCTGCTGTTCAGTTGGTTCCGATAAAAGAAGTTTCTGTGGTTACCATCTTCAATAATCCAATCAAGGCTCCCCCGAAGAAGCCCGTTCAAATCATGACTGTTGCACCTGTGATTATTACTGTTCCGGGGCCTCTCCCCTACGTGTCTGATAAAGCTGTCCCCTGGCATTATGGGGCAGACGTGTATGTAAATGGAATCAAACAAGAATTCGACACTGGCGCCAGTATCTGCGATATCACTGGTCCAGCCAAGGTCACCCGCAGTGGCAGGCTCTTCTCGCCTGACATTGCACCGCCCGCTATTCGAAAACCCCTCCTTATAAAACCTACACGTTTACCTATTCCTGTTGCTGATCAATTTGTTTCCCCTGCTGCCGAGTCATCAAATGCTCGGGGCAAAGGGATTGAAGAAGAGCCTGCCCGGATGGAGGCACCAATACCCATAAATGCTGAGGCCTCCCGACAAGAAATGGAGGAGATTCTGAAAATAATAAAGAAAAGTGATTTCAATGTTGTCGAGCAGCTGGGGCATACGCCCTCCAAGATCTCCCTGCTCTCCTTATTGCTATGCTCCGAGGCCCATGCTAAGGCCTTGATCTCATTTCTCAAGACGGCCCATGTGCCGCAGGAAACGTCTGCAGTCCAGTTCACTGATTGCATAGCAAATCTGACAGCAGACAATGGCTTGGGTTTTTCAGATGCTGACCTGACCGCGAAAGGAAGAAACCACAACGACGCCCTGCATGTCTCTATCGAATGCAGGGGCACTACTCTGGCGCATGTATTGGTGGATACTGGTTCTTCCTTGAATGTTCTACCGAAAAAGGCTTTAGATCGTCTGGATTATGAAGGCCTGGAATTGAAGCCCAGCAATATCATCGTCAGGGCCTTTGACGGTTCAAAAAGGATGGTTCATGGAGAGGTTAACATCCCTATTCGTGTGGGCTCTCAAGTGTTTGACTCTACTTTTTATGTAATGGATATACGTCCATCGTACTCTTGTCTGCTGGGTCGACCTTGGATCCATAAAGCTGGGGCAGTGACCTCTACCTTGCACCAAAAGCTGAAATACCCTGTCAGAGGGAAGATCGTCACTGTGCAAGGAGAAGAGGAGTATATGGTGAGCCATTTGAATTCCTTCAGATACATTGAGATGGACGGGGAGTTTATTGAAACCCCCTTTCAGCATTTCGAGGAGGTGCATCCAATTTCAGCAACAGCAGAGACAGCAGTCGAAGAGAATGTTTCCTTGAAGATGGCTTCCCTAAGGGATGCCCGGGCTGTGGTTCAGAAAGGCAATTGTGCAAACTGGGGTCAGCTTCCTGACTTCACTCAGAAGAACGACAAGTTTGGGCTAGGCTTTACTGCGGAGGCTCAGAGGGCTGTGCGCAAAGAGAAGATCAGAAAGGCTCCGGTGTTTATCTCCAGCTCAAGGGTGAATGCTATCGAGGAGGATGTAGAGGAAGCAGAGTTTGACAGTTGGATCTACCCGACTGCCAGCGACGGACCGAGCAACTGGACGGCAAAAGATTTTACCCCTATCACATTTGTCACGCAGTAATTAATTTCTTTTGATTTCCAATTTGTAACAAACAATATGTTAAAACTTTGTTGGCTCGGTGTCCTACCCGGGGCATCGTAGCTCCATTTGTGAGGGCTTTTTGTATGACATTTTCATATATCATCAATCAAAACATTGGACGTTTGTTGCATTTCAAATCTTGTGCTCCTTTCCTTTCTGTGTTATATATATTGCAAAACAGCTATATTTACACACACTCACTTATACAGGTTTCAATCCACCCTGGATCTCACTGGTAACAGCTCTGCTACTGCCAGTTATGACTTCGAAAATCCGATCAACTTGGCCGAAGACGAAGGTGAAGATGATTGTGAAGTACCTGGTGAACTCGCAAGACTGCTACTCCAGGAAGAGAGAGCTATTCAACCACATGAAGAGCCTGTGGAGACAATTAACCTGGGTACTGAGACGGATAGGAAAGAAGTCAAGATTGGTTCCAATCTAGAGCTCAGCGTGAAGCAACGATTGATCCAGATGCTACAAGACTACATGGAGATTTTTGCTTGGTCCTATGAAGATATGCCTGGTTTGGATGCCGACATTGTAGTTCACCACCTGCCAACCAAAGAAGATTGCCCTCCGGTAAAGCAAAAAGTTCGACGGATGCGTCCGAAGATGTCTGAAAAGATCAAGGCCGAGGTTATGAAGCAGTTTGATGCCGGGTTCCTTGCAGTGACTTCTTACCCTCAGTGGGTTGCCAATGTAGTGCCGGTGCCGAAGAAGGACGGTAAAGTCAGAATGTGTGTTGACTACAGGGATCTGAACAGGGCCAGCCCCAAGGATGACTTCCCCCTACCTCAAATTGATGTCCTTGTTGACAATACAGCTCAACACAAGGTGTTCTCCTTCATGGATGGTTTTTCAGGGTATAATCAGATCAAGATGGCTCCAGAGGATATGGAGAAGACTACATTTGTGACTCAGTGGGGCACCTTCTGTTATAAGGTCATGCCATTCGGATTGAAAAATGATGGGGCAACCTATCAACGTGCCATGGTTGCTTTATTTCATGATATGATCCATCATGAGATTGAGGTATACGTTGATGACATGATTGCAAGGTCTCAAACTGAGGAGGAGAACCTTGACCATCTGAGGAAGTTATTTGACCGACTCAAGTTATACAAGCTGAGGTTGAATCCCAACAAATGCACCTTTGGGGTAAGATCCGGAAAATTGCTAGGTTTCATTGTAAGTGATAAGGGTATTCAGGTGGACCCTGCCAAGGTAAAAGCCATACAAGAGATGCCGACTCCAAGGACAGAGAAAGAAGTCAGAGGCTTCCTGGGACGACTAAATTACATTGCCCGATTCATCTCACATCTAACTGTTACTTGTGAGCCAATCTTCAAATTACTGAAGAAAGATCAAGTAGTACGCTGGAATGATGAATGTCAGGCTGCCTTTGAAAAGATAAAGGAATATCTCCAAGAGCCACCCATTCTTATGCCACCGGTGGAAGGAAGACCTCTGATACTATACTTGACAGTGCTTGATAATTCAATGGGGTGTGTGCTGGGGCAGCATGACGAGCCTGGCCGAAAAGAGCACGCTATTTATTACTTGAGCAAAAAGTTTACCGACTGTGAGTCTCGTTACTCACTGCTTGAGAAAACTTGCTGCGCTCTTGTATGGGCTGCTCGCCGGCTAAGACAGTATATGCTGACTCACACTACTCTATTGATTTCAAAAATGGATCCCATCAAGTACATATTTGAAAAGCCCGCTATGTCTGGAAGAATAGCGAGATGGCAAATGATCTTAACAGAATATGATATCCAGTATACAACTCAGAAAGCAATTAAGGGAAGTGTACTGGCAGATCATTTGGCACACCAACCTGTGGACGATTACCAATCACTGAACTTTGATTTTACGGACGAAGACGTCATGGTGGTAACTGACTATGAAGTACCTGGACCGGATGAAGGACCTAAGGAAGGATCCCGATGGTCTATGCATTTTGATGGAGCCTCCAATGCTTTGGGTAACGGTGTCGGCGCTGTAATCATATCTCCCAAAGGAACTCATACTCCCCTCACCGCCCGATTATGTTTCAGCTGCACCAACAATATGGCAGAATATGAGGCATGTATCATGGGTTTACAAGCTGCAATCGACTTAAGGATCAAATTTCTAAGTGTTTTCGGAGATTCCGCTCTCGTGATCAATCAGATCAAAGGCGAGTGGGATACGAAACACCCGAATCTTATTCCTTACAAAGAGTACGTGTTGACCTTGCTTCCCCACTTTGAAGAGATAACTTTTGAACACTTCCCTAGAGAGGAGAATCAACTAGCAGACGCCCTAGCTACGATGTCTTCAATGTTCAAAGTTAAATGGGACAATGAAGCTCCCCGAATCATAATCTGGAAGTTGGATGAACCGGCATACTGTTGCGAGCTCGAGGCTGAGAAGGTGACCGAAAAACCCTGGTATCATGAGGTGAAGAGGTACTTGGAAACTCAGGAATACCCTGAAGGTGCGTCTGTCAATGATAAGAAGTTCATGAGGAGGTTTGCTGCAAAATTCTTCCACAGCAACGGTATTCTCTACAAACGGAATTATGATTCAACTCTGCTACGTTGTGTGGATAAGGCAGAAGCAGAGAAAATCATGATGGAGCTGCATGAAGGTACATTCGGAACACATTCCAGTGGGCACACCATGGCTAAGAAAATCCTTCGGGCAGGATATTTCTGGTCCACAATGGAAGCCGATTGTTACCAACACTCCCGAACTTGTCATAAATGCCAGATCTATGCTGACAAGGTGCATATCCCTCCGGTTCCTTTGAATGTCCTGACGGCACCTTGGCCTTTCGCAATGTGGGGCATCGATATGATCGGTGAGATCCGACCAACGGCATCCAAAGGGCATCGCTTCATCTTGGTGGCGATCGATTACTTCACGAAGTGGGTTGAGGCAGCTTCCTATGCCATAGTAACCAAGAGCGTCGTGGCACGTTTCATCCGGCATAATCTGATCTGTCGGTACGGAGTCCCGGAAAGAATCATTACGGACAATGGTACCAATCTCAATAACAAAATGATCACTGAACTCTGTGAACAATTCAAGATACAGCACCACAATTCTTCTCCCTACCGGCCGAAGATGAATGGGGCTGTAGAGGCAGCCAATAAGAATATCAAGAAAATTATGCAGAAGATGACAGTGACCTATAAAGATTGGCACGAGATGTTACCGTTCGCTCTTCATGGGTACCGCACCTCAGCAAGGACATCAACCGGGGTAACTCCCTTCTCCTTGGTCTATGGCATGGAGGCAGTCTTGCCAATCGAGATCCAGATACCCTCTCTCCGGATAATGAAGGATGCAGACTTGAATGAAGATGATTGGATCCAGACTCGACTTGATCAATTAAATCTGATTGACGAAAAGAGGCTCACTGCTATCTGTCATGGTCAAACGTATCAAAAACGGATGATCAGGGCATTTAACAAGAAAGTCAGACCGCAAGAGTATCAAGTTGGGGACCTGGTAATCAAACGCATCATCCTTCCTCAAAGTGATCCCCGGGGCAAATGGACCCCTACTTACGAAGGGCCATTTGTGGTTAAACGTGTGTTCTCAGGAGGAGCCATGATCCTAACCACCATGGATGGTGACGACCTTCCTCACCCCGCCAATGCAGACATAGTGAAAAAATACTACGCATAAATAAAAGACCCGCTAGGTTGACATACCTAGGCAAAAATAAGGGCTTCCCGGCGAACCAAAAGGGTTCGGGCAAAAGTAAGGGATGAAATGAATAAAAATCTGTACACCCGGCAAGTCGAAAACCTGAAAGGGCGACTTGGGCAAAAATGGGTATCCCGGTGGACTGAAAACCCGAAAGGGCGGTCCAGGCAAAGGTTAGGGATAAAGCGTAATACTATGTCTCATTGATCACTTTGCGTCCGGAATTCGGCATCAACTATCTGGCTCCAGATTTCGGCATTGACCAATCAGCTTCATCTTCAAAATAGGCAGCAAGCGATGAGACGTTCGAAGACATAAAGGCGATAGCAGAGTTGGAACCCAGTGGGATTATTCACATAGCTGTTTTGTTTCCTTTTTCGAATTGTAAATTCTATGTTATTTGGCGGCATCCTCTTACTAGGATGTCATCCTCTTGTACAAAAAACGCCTATTCACAGGCAAAGTTTAAATCAATACGAATTCACTTGTCCATACAAATTACCATTGTTTTCCTTTTTTCTGTTTTGTCTTGCGAAGAACGTCCAATGTTCGTGTTTGATATATGCATTTGACATTAAATTGCTGATTCATAAATATTTACATATGAAACAAGAGATTGATTACAGTTGACATCAGAGACAGGGGCAATGTGGAGTTATCTGATGAAGTCTGGTTGTTTTGTCCGCCAAGGTACCAAGGTAAGATCAACTGAAGAAGGTAGCCAGATCATCTCAAATTCCCCGCAGAGTAAAACAAGATTCGACAATACTTTCCCCAAGCGGAGTTGATTCCCCGTCGATCCTGAAAAAGCACAGCATTCCCCGGCAGGTCTTAAAACTCATCCCCAGTAGATTCTAGAAGCTTATCCCCTGCAGAGTACGGACGTCTCTCCCGAGTTTTATTTAGAGTTATTTCCTCACAAGGACTTATAACTGGGTTATCCTCAGCTAAAAACCACGGAAGACCGCCCTCGGCAAAGTTCCTTCAATCCCCAGCGGAGTTTATCATCATTGTCCTCAGCGGAATCCATCATTAAAGTCCTCAACAGGCCTCTTATCAAAACTTCGGCCAAGTATCTCTTCCACAGAGCAACTCCCCGGCCGTTCGTTAAGGATTTACTTTCCTGAGACGAAATTACATTCATAAACATTTCACATTTTCATACATCTTGCTTACCTACATGATAAAGCGCATACAACACTATCTCATGTTGAACATCATGCATCATGACATTGCATACAACTTATGTTTTTGCCTTTTCAGGAAAAGGACAATCCCAAAAACAACTACCTTCAACTGTCACAATTCCATATCCGATACCTGTATCTAGCCAGGGCACATCTGAGAGTGGTCAGTTTCCAGACTCGATTCCTGTATCTAGCCAGGGCATGTCTGAAGAGTTCGAAGATTCGATTCCTGTATCCAGCCAGGGCACATCTATCAACTACAACATCCCCAGATTCGATTCCTGTATCCAGCCAGGGCATATTTGTTGACCACGTTTCCAGACTCGATTCCTGTATCTAGCCAGGGCACGTATGAAGAGTTCGAAGATTCGATTCCTGTATCCAGCCAGGGCACATCTATTAACGACTATTTCCAGATTCGACTCCTGTATCCAGCCAGGGCACATCTGTGAGCAACCAATTGTAGATTCGATACCTGTATCCAGCCAGGGCATATCTGCAAAAGGAGACTGAAGATCAAACACCTGTAACAAGCCAGGAAAACATCCGTCTTTCTCAAATACACAAGTTCTCGCTAAGGAATCTCTTATGCGATCGACACTTCCAAATGGCATCTATAAGCCCATTCCCGACAAGGTTCTGTCACGTCTCCAGATGGCATCTATAAGCCCATCTCCCTATCTACCACCTCTCCAAATGGCATCTGTAAGCCCATTCCTGACATCACATTGCTGACACTTCAACATGCGAGTGCAAATTTCCGGGCACTCTAGTGTCCAATCTCCTTTTACCCTCGAGTCGCGAAAGGCAAACTTGCCAATCTAACTCTTCAGGTTCAAGAAGATTGAACAGGGGCAACTTTTGTACCCCAAAATTTTCCCTCCAATTTCCTCAACATTTTCTCATCACAAGACCTTTGAAGATCAAGATCCAGTTAGGGTTTCCTCTGCTCAAGACTTCTCCTTGCACTGTGGACTCAAATTAGGGTTTGTGTTTGCCTAAGGATGTTTTGACCTAAAATGCCTAAGATGACTTTCATGCTTCATATTGGACTCCCAAGTTTACCTATACCAAGTTTCAAGTCTTGATTCCAAGTTTTGCCCAGTCAATTGGACAGTTGACCTAGAAATCAGCTGTATTGGGGAAAAAAGTCAACTGTGGCCAATTGACAGTCAAACCTCATGAAATTTGACCCACATCAACATTATGAACTCACATGGACCATTTGATCAAGTTTGGATCACAATTCCATAAGAAATTTGATCAGATCATCAAAAGGGCAAAATGGTCATTTTTAGGGTTTTGACTGCACAAAGGCAATTTTTGACTGTTTGACCTAGCCAATGGCAAATCAAACTCACATATGGACCCAAGAACTCAATAAAATGGTCTTTACATATTCATCAAGCTCAAAAGATCCCAAGTACACAAGATTGACAGTTGAATTTCCCAGTCAATTGATCAATTTTGACTGTATACTGAAAAGTCAAACTTTGACTTTTTGGTCAAAATCAAGAGTCAAGATTCATTTTTCATCAAAACATGCCAAATCATGAAACTTGTTCACCAAGAAATCACAAAATGCAAATTAGGGTTTGAAAATGGAATTTTTCATAACTTAGAATTTTTCTAAGTTATGGAAAACCCTAATTTTTTCCCAACTTTGCCCCATCTTTTCACCAAGATCCATTTGGATTCAAACAAAAGTCAAAACATGAAAGTTGTAGCTTGTTGCATAATCTACAACTTTGATTCACAAAGTTTTCTCATTTGAAGCTTGTATCTCAAGTTACAATTTTTTGAATAAGGGCACTAAACCATTTTTAACTTAGTGAAATTTTAACCTATTTTGACAAGGTTTTCTACCCCACTTCAAGGCCACTTTTCATACCCTTCCACTTGGAGTTTTGATTTGCATTTCAAAGATGGATTGTAGTACACATTCCAAGCTTTCCAAAATGTCCAAGAACTTATCAAACAACCTCATAACTTGAGAGATTCGAATTTCACAAGTTGGCAAAAATTCACTTTTGTTCTTCATCAAAACATGTTCATAAACTTACAAATCTGAACTTAGCTTGCTTTATGCTTGATTACAGGTCCTTGAACCATTCCATACTCAATAATTTAATGCATATTCAATGTGTTAAGACCATGTTCTTTGTGTTCTAACATTGCATAGTGAATTAATCCTAAACTAGATAAAGTGAACTTTCCATTTTTGAAAAGATTAACTTTATGTCCAATTGCAAATCAAGAAGGTACAAGCAAAATCCTTTTGGCACAAGATTATGGGCAAATTGCTCTGATCAAGAGAGGCTTATGCAGCAGGATTAGAGGCCCCTACTGACCTAAAACACAAAGTGACCTTTGCTTGCTTCATTTTCAAGTAACATTGCATAACTTATCACAACTCTCATCTCAGCAGAGGGACACAACACAAAAGCTATCAAACACATTCCAAACTACCCAACCAAGCTTTTGCACGAGCCATTTGCCTCTCAAGCACTCTCCATCTCAGAAACACCACAAAACTGCTCAAACAGAGCAAGCTCTGCAGATTGAGTGCTATCTCTCAATCCCTTCGAGCATTCTTGTCCAAACTTGTTCCTCTACCTTCCTTACAACATATGCAAGCTAACCATGTCCTGAAACCTGACCTGTAACACCTCCAAGCCACTTCACCATTTTTAAATTTCTGTTTTGCAGTTGGAGTTCACTAGCTCGATTCAGGGAGTTTCAAGACGAAGTAGGACTTGGAAAAGCATCCTTACACTTCAAGGAAGCTATACAAGTCATCATTTCACTCTGAAACATCCTCCATTGCAAAGCTCGATTCCAACTGAACAGGTATATTCATGGAGTTCTATCTCCCTTATTAGGCATTGTTAGCTTTAGGTTTTTGAAGAAAACACGTCACAATTATAGCCCTGAACATGCTCATATGATTAGATTTCATTTATATTTCGTGTGCTTAGAGAATTTCATGTCTGAACATTGATGAAAAGTTAGGTCAGAAATTGGGGGAGGAGAAATTCTCCCTCATCTTAGAGAGATAGGTCAAGTTCTTTATATGGTTGAAACCGTCTCTTAATGCTCTACACTTTTCATGTTATGAGTTTTGCTTGAAAGTCCAGGAATCCAGAGATAAAAAACGCGTGTTTTGCTTGAAGGATGTTGTACAGAGGTTGAAGAAGAAGTGGTTTGGGATGGGCCTGGAACTATTTTCTTTCCACACCCTATTTCCATGTTTACACCCCCTGAGCCCATTTGCTTCATTTTTGACTCTTTTTGACTTTTTCTTTTTTGGTTGACTTTGTTTATTTTTTCTCATGGCATTAAAAAATTAAAAATATTTTTTCCATCATTTTTTGAATATATGGCATATTTATTTGATTTATTTCTTTTGTTTGCATAAAAATATTATATATATACTATTATTAGAATAAATAGAAAAATAGTGTAAATACATTTTTTATTTTTATTTACCTTCTGAAAATATTTCACATAAAAAATACTCTTTTTATTTGTTTTATTAAAATATTAAATAAATATTTATTTTGTGTATAATGCATATTTAAGAAATTAATATATGTATATATATATATATATATATATATATATATATATATATATATATATATATATATATATATATATATATATATATATATATATATATATATATATATATATATATATATATATATATATATATGTTTATTAATATATTTAAGATAAAATATAAAAATACTTGAATTTTTCATTTTATTAATATTTGATACAAAAATACTTTTTTTCATAATATACTTCATTTTATTTTATTTTTATAAATAATGAATAAATAGTTGTATTAAATTAGATAATAATGCATTTTCTTTTAAAAAATTAGGGTTTTTGCCCTAAATTCAAAATACTCCAAAAAAAATAATTTTTATTTTCTTTTCTCTTTTACATAAATAATTTTTTTCTCATACATATAAAACATTCTTTTGCATCTTGCATTGTTATTTAATTTTTTGTACATTGATTAATTGCAAATATTCAAAATGATGTAATAATTTAGATTTAAATTCTTGTCAATATCCCCATTTGAACATTTGTACCCCCCTTCCCATATTTGGTTTTGTAATAGCTTAGAAATTTTAATTTCGCACTTTATTGCTTTCTAATGATAACATGTTAGAATTAGGGTTTGTATGCGAAAAAACGATAAAAAAAAATAGTTTGACCTAATACAAGATAAACAAGCATGAAGATGGACACACAAATCACACTTGCACCCCCTAGGGTATTCCACTTGTTGCCTTCAAATAAATGGGCCATGTTGTATGTTGAACTTCTTTGGGCAAAGCAAACAGTTTGAATGATCATAGTCCCCCGATAAAACTTTTTCAAAACAAACAAAAACAAATGATCAAGTCCCTTAAAGAAATTGCCCAAAGACATTTAACGCCGTTGCAATTATGGTCTAAACGATGACCCGCGCCTATCCCTTTCACATCCTAACATAAGGTTGTCCACCAAACACAATGGTGGAACAAACTTGTTAAAAGGGTTAAAACATAGCAATAATCTTTTGAGAAATTTAGGAGTAGATAACCTCTTAGTTGCTTGAATCAAACTTGCAAAACAAAACGCTTGCCTAATTTCAAAACCACACATCACTACATTTTCAAAACAACTTTCAAAAAACAAATGAAAACCTTTTCAAAAGACATACATCTTTGTATACATCCCCACATGGATCATTACAAAGGTTGCCACCACATTGGCCTCTTTTCAAAATATTTTCAAACCCACACACATAAAGCACCATTTCAAACAAATTGAAAACACAAGGCAAGTGATCTAAGCAAGTAACTAAGAGCCCATGGATAACCATGGATAGAAAGGGTGCTAATACCTTCCCTTTCTATAATCTACTCCCCGAACCCAAGAAAACATCTCAAAAGGTTTTTTGCTGTGCTTTTTAACCTTTCTTAGGATAAAATAAAAAGTCGGTAGCGACTCTTGCTCAACCGAAACATTTGCGAAAATAAACGCAAAACCTCAAGTCAGTTCTCCCACCGTATCACAATGACTATCAATCAATGAACTTCGAGTTTCCGGATGAGAGCATCATGATAGTGACTGATTGTGAAGTACCTGGACCGGATGAAGGACCTGAGGAAGGATCCCGATGGTCTATGCACTTTGACGGAGCCTCCAATGCTTTGGGAAACAGTATCGGCGCTGTAATCATATCACCGCAAGGCACTCATACTCCGCTCACTGCCCGGCTATGTTTCAACTGTACCAACAACATGGCAGAGTATGAGGCATGCATCATGGGTCTTCAAGCTGCGATCGACCTAAGGATCAAGTTTCTGAGTGTCTTCGGAGATTCCGCTCTCGTGATCAATCAGGTCAAAGGAGAGTGGGATACGAAACATCTGAATCTTATTCCTTACAGAGAATGCGTGTTGACCTTGATCCCCCACTTCACGAAGATAACCTTTGAACACTTTCCAAGAGAAGAGAATCAGCTGGCGGACGCATTAGCTACAATGTCTTCTATGTTCAAAGTTAAATGGGATAATGAGGCTCCCCGGATCATCATCTGGAAACTGGACGAACCAGCATACTGTTGTGATCTCGAGACTGAATTGGTGACTGAGAAGCCTTGGTACCATGAGGTGAAGAGATATCTAGAAGCTCAGGAATACCCTGAAGGTGCCTCTGTCAATGATAAGAAGTTCCTGAGAAGGTTCGCAGCAAAGTTCTTCCTTAGCAACGGCATCTTGTACAAGCGAAACCATGATTCAACCCTACTGCGTTGTGTAGATAAAACTGAAGCAGAAAGGATCATGGAAGAGCTACATGAAGGGACCTTTGGTACACATTCCAGTGGACATACAATGGCAAAGAAGATCCTTCGGGTAGGGTATTACTGGTCCACAATGGAAGCTGACTGCTACCAACATTCCAGGACATGCCACAAGTGCCAAATTTATGCAGACAAGGTGCATGTTCCTCCAGTTCCTCTAAACGTTCTGACTGCGCCTTGGCCGTTTGCAATGTGGGGCATAGACATGATCGGTGAGATTAAACCTACGGCATCTAATGGGCATCGCTTCATCCTAGTGGCAATTGATTATTTTACAAAGTGGGTCGAAGCAGCATCCTATGCTACGGTAACCAAGACTGTTGTGGCACGGTTCATTCGGCATAATCTGATCTGTCGGTACGGCGTCCCGGAAAGAATAATTACAGACAACGGTACCAATCTCAATAACAAGATGATCACTGAGCTCTGCGAGCAGTTCAAAATACAGCACCACAATTCTTCTCCTTACAGACCGAAGATGAATGGGGCTGTAGAAGCAGCAAATAAAAACATTAAGAAAATCGTGCAGAAGATGACAGTGACCTATAAAGATTGGCACGAGATGTTACCGTTCGCTCTACATGGGTACCGTACCTCAGCCAGGATGTCAACCGGGGCAACTCCTTTCTCCTTGGTTTATGGTATGGAGGTAGTCTTACCGATCGAAGTGCAGATACCCTCTCTCCGGATAATGAAGGATGCAAATCTGAACGAAGATGATTGGATCCAGACACGACTTGATCAATTAAACCTTATTGACGAAAAGAGACTTACTGCTATCTACCATGGTCAGACGTATCAGAAACGGATGATCAGGGCATTTAACAAAAAGGTCAGACCACAGGAGTATCAAGTTGGGGATCTGGTAATCAAGCGAATCATTCTTCCTCAGAGTGATCCAAGGGGCAAATGGACCCCTACGTACGAAGGGCCATTTATGGTTAAACATGTATTCTTAGGAGGAGCCATGATTTTAACCAACATGGACGGTGACGACCTTCCTCACCCCGCTAATGCAGACATAGTAAAAAGATACTATGCATGAAAAAAGACCCGCTAGGCTGACATGCCTAGGCAAAAATTAGGGCTTCCCGGCGAACCAAAAGGGTTCGGGCAAAATGAAGGGATGAAATGAAAAAAATCTGTACACCCGGCAAGTCGAAAACCTGAAAAGGCAGCTTGGGCAAAAATGGGTATCCCGGTGGACTGAAAACCCGAAAGGGCGGTCCAGGCAAAAGTTAGGGATAAAGCGTAATACTATGTCTCATTGGATCACTTTGCATCCAGAATCCGGTATCTACACCAAGTTCAGACGGCATCGATCAGTCAGCTTCACCTTCAACCAAGGTCATCAAGTGATGAGACGCTCGGAGTCATAAAGGCAATAGCAGGGTTGAAACCCAGTGGGATCATTCATTTCACACAGCTGTTTTATTTTCTCTTGTACAAAATTTGTATAAACTCTTTTGTTCGGCGGTGTTCTCTTACTAGGACGTCAGCCTCTTGTACCCATAAACGCCTATTTTCAGGCCATTCAAAAATCAATACAAATACACTTTTCAGTTAAAATTGCCAATTTTTTTTCCTTTTTCCTGTTTTGTTTTGCGAAGAACGTCCAAGGTTCAATTTGTGATATATGCATTGACAATAATTTGCTAACTCATAAATATTGGCATACGAAACAAAGGATTAATTACGAGTAACATTAGAAACAGGGGCAATAAAAGAGTTGTCTAAGTAATCTAATTGTTCTGTCCTCCAAGGTATCAAGGTAAGATCAGCCAAAGAACATAACCAGTACATCCCCAGAGAGTGTGTCAGCAAATCAATACGCTCTCCCCGGGCAAAGCTACTATCAGTCTTAAGGAAATTGGGTATCCCCCGCAGATCTCAACATTCCCCAGCAGCATATATGCACTCTTAACAGGCATCCCCGGCAGTCTTGGTCTAAAGATTGTTCCCCGGAGGTATACCAAACATTCAGTGGAGTTACTTCCAATACATCTCAAAACTTCCCCCCAGAGAGTCCAATCTAGTTCCCCAGGAAATTTGGAATTCATCTCCCCAAGCAGTAAGCTTATCCCCAGTAGATTCTGGAAGCTTATCCTCGCAGAGCACGAACGCGTCTCCCGGCTTTATTCAAAGAGTTATTTCCTTACCAGGATATAACTGGGTTATCCTCAGCCAAAAGCCACGGAAAGATCGTCGTCGAAAAAATCTTCTTATCCCCAGCGAAGTCTAGTAACACTTGCAATACAACAAGGGTACCCCCAGCAAGTTATTATCAACATTCCAGCAAAGTACCTCTTTCCCCACAGAGTTTTGTTTCCCAGCAAGATCGTTAGAGTACTTTTCTCCCCGCAGAGTTATTCCGTTCGCCAAGTTTATTCCCCAACGGAGTCTTCTTCTCCTACCGGTATTCTTGCAATTATCATCCCCAGCGGAAGCAAAATCTATTCTCCAACATCATCCCAGGAGTGACTTCCCGGCACCCGTCAAGGATTTACTTTCCTAGACGAAAAATACATTCATAAACATCGCACTTCCATACATCATTATAGCATGCATAGACGCATCATACCTTACAAATCTCATTTATGTTGAGAACATCATTGCTTAGTCCATATCATGCATTGCATATGACTGACCTTTACCTTTCAGGAAGGATTCAGTTAAATTCTCAATCATATTTCAAGACCTACACCGTTTCAGTTAAATCGACTCCAAAGATTTCTTATCCAGTCAAAGACCTTCTCTGGTCCAGTTAAATCGACCCCAAACAGATTTTTCTGATAAAAACCCAGTTGAAGACAGTCCAAGACCTAGACCGGTTCAGTTAATCGACCCTAAGATTCTCTGTTTCTTATCCAGTCCAAGGCCTTCTCTAGTCCAGTTAAATCGACCCCAAACAGATTTTTCTGATGAAGACTCAGTAGAAGTTATCCAACGTTTTCCCAATAATTGCTATTGAGGTTGTAATCGCCTATGGTTCTCTCCCCGATACTGCGGAGACGATAATTCCATCCAAGGTTCTCTCAATGTTTGCTGTTGAGGTGGTAATCGCCTATGGTTCTCTCCCCGATACTGCGGAGATGATAATTCCATCCAAGATTCTCTCAATGATTGCTATTGAGGTTGTAGTCGCCTATGGTTCTCTCCCCGATACTGCGGAGATGATAATTCCATCCAAGGTTTTCTCAATGATTGCTATTGAGGTTGTAATCGCCTATGGTTCTCTCCCCGATACTGCGGAGACGATAATTCCATCCAAGGTTCTCTCAATGTTTGCTGTTGAGGTGGTAATCGCCTATGGTTCTCTCCCCGATACTGCGGAGATGATAATTCCATCCAAGGTTTTCTCAATGATTGCTATTGAGGTTGTAATCGCCTATGGTTCGCTCCCCGATACTGCGGAGATGATAATTCCATCCAAGGTTTTCTCAATGATTGCTATTGAGATTGTAATCGCCTATGGTTCTCTCCCCGATACTGCGGAGATGATAATTCCCACCAAGATTCTCTCAATGTTTGCTGTTGAGGTTGTAGTCGCCTATGGTTCTCTCCCCGATCCTGCGGAGGTGGTAATCCCAAGATTCGCTCAACGATTGCTGTTGAAGTTGAAGTTATCCAAGATTCTCTCAATGTTTGCTGTTGAGGTTGTAGTCGCCCTAGGTTCTCTCCCCGATACTGCGGAGGTAGTAATCATCCCAAGATTTTCTCAACGATTGCTGTTGAAGTTAAAGTCACCCAAGGTTCTCTCACCGTTCCTGTTGAGGTAGTAACCACCCCTGGTTCATTCATCACCATTTGAAGATCCAGATCCAGCTCCTGTAACCAGTCAGGACACATCTATACCAAGCATCTGAAGACCAGCTCCTGTAACAGGTCAGGTGATCATTTTTCTTTTGCAGGTATACAAGTTCTCGCTAAGGAAGCTCTTACGCGATCAACATCCAGATGGCATCTATAAGCCCATCCACCTTCCATCATCTCTTAGCATGGCATCTATAAGCCCATCATCCTATCCATCAATCTCTAAATGGCATCTATAAGCCCATTCCACCATCACACTGCTACTATGTGAGCGCAAATTTCTGGGAACTCTAGTGTTCAATCATCTTCCACCTTCGGATTACGAAAGGCACGTCAGCCAATCTGCATCCTCAGGTCTAAGAAGATTGAACAGGGGCAACTGTTGTACCCCAAAATTTGCCCTCCCATATTCTTCAAGATTGCCAAGTCAAGCTTCAAAATCTCCCCAAGGGTTGCACAGTTCAAGGGCCTCCTAAACAGTCAAAATTAGGGTTTTGGTTCTGACAAAGTAAATGAAGTTTCCAAGGGTCAAATCAAGCCCCACATGCCTATAAACATGGTCAAGCATCCTCATACCAAGTTTCAAGACTTTCAGCACAAAATTGCACAGTCAAAAACCCTAATTGCACTACAGTCAACTGTAGGGGCAAAATGGTCATTTGACAGTCAAAAGTTCAAATTTTTGGTCAACATCTCATTTGGAAGCCACAAACATCATTTGACCAATGCTTGATCATGATTCTCAAAGCTTGGCTCAAAAATCATCAAGATGCAAAAGTTTCCTTATTTGGACAGCTGAAAAAGTCAACTGTAAATTGACCAGGGCATAACTTTCACATGGATTATCAGAAAAATTCCATCCAAAGCTCATTTTGAAGAGAAAGACATTTCCTACAACTCCTCTTCATATTTCAAGTCCAATAAATTCTCTCACAAAAAGTTATCAATTTCAACATTATAGGTCATTTTCAAAAGTCAACAAAAAGGGACTTTAAGTCAAAGGCCATAACTTGAGATTGGTAAATCAAAATGACATGGGACCAAAGGAATTGGTTAGAGGACTCAAAGACCTTTCCAAAATGTCCAAGAACATTAGCAAAGCTTAAAAATTGAGCAAGTTATGCCTTGTATAAGTTGGGAAATTTTTGGATATTTTGAAAAGTCAACATTGCTTCAAATGACCTAAAATTGCTAATGGGCCTCCTTTTCTTCCACAATTCATTATCCAAGGCATGTGCACGACCATTTGGCCCAAAGGGAAGTTTTTCTTCATTTTTTATTTATTTATTTGGATTTTTATTATTAATAATTCATTTAATTAAATTAAATATGTGAAAAATACTAAACCTAATTTGTTGAATCTTTTTGTGCATGAAATAATTTCAAGATATTGTGTATAATCAGATTTGGAAAGAATCTTGCTAATTGGTCATGATTTGGTAGAAGTTTGCATGAAAAAGATTTGAAAGCTAATGCCATAAAAATCAAATATCCTATTCATCAATTCATGGATTTTGGATCAATTTTCTTTGACCTAATCACTCACATACAAATACAAAACGCAACCCTAATGATCATAGACTCCAAGCTGCATAACCAAGCCATACAAGAACTCAAGAAACTCACATATTTTTAAAAATTCGATTTTGGTTTTACAGGTGAATTCAAGGTGCAAGAGCTTTTCAAACGCCTTCCTGGAGGATCATAGAACGTTTTCCAATCATTCACTAAGTCCCATACTCAAGAGAACACAAAATCACCATTGAAGTTGGTGAGAAAAATTCCAAAATCGTTTTACATCATTCATGCGCTTTTAACATATTTCATTGTTGTTTTTGTGTTTAGAATGATGTTTGCAAGCTACCTGCATAATTTGATTGGAGTTTCAGGCTAAAACGAAGGATCCACCATGAGAGCATATTAGGGTTTCGTGAAAATTGATTTAGGGGTTTCCAAACCTTGAACAATTAGGCCGTGAGAGATACATCATTGGAATCGTGAGAGAGAGACGATTCTAATGGCCCTAGTCCGAAAAATTTATACATGCCCATGTGTTATTCGCTATTTTCTGGAATAGTGCCTTTTGGGACGGTTCAAAACCGTTGCCTATGTTTTTTGTGTTTCAGGAAAATAAACAACCCACGAAGACGATGATTTGGTGGCAGGCAGCGAATGGTTGGTTTTGAATTTTCGCGCCAGGCTTCTACTAACCATTATTTTCTCTTATATTAATTGTTTACTATTATATATTCAAACGCGTTAGGTGGCTCAGTGGCAAGCAATTGTGTTGGTGACCTTCAGGACCTGGGTTCGATCCCAGGTCCCCACCCCCTTTCATATTATTTTTCATCTAATGCTTATGTGCAGTTTCAGCGTGAAGACGCATCATACATCCTCAACATCAATCCGTCCACGTGCCTATTGAGATGGATCACAGGGTTCTAATTGGAAGAACATGATGGATGTTGGTCAACGCATATGCATACTTCCTGGAAAGTCAATCAGGCCAGAACTTATTGGGCTTAAAATTACTGGATTTCACCTCAACTTGGGGACAGCACCCCCCTCTAGTTTGTTTCTTTTACCCTTTTTTATATTTTTTCTTTTCTTTATTTTAATTAATTTCTTTTAAATTATTATTTTCATAATATATAAAAAACACCAAAAAATCAGAAAAGATAAAAAATAATAAATATTTTTATTTAACTAGTATTTTTGTAAATAAAGTTCATTAATTAACTTAGTTTTTTAATTTAGGTTAACCTTAACTTTTTTTAATAAAAACCTAAAATTGGTAGAATTAGGGTTTGTAATAATTTTTTTTATCCTTTTTTCTTTTCTTTCACAATAATTAATTATTAAAATATTATTTACTTTTATAAATCAAGATTTGCATGTAAATAATTAGGTTAATATTAGGTTAAAATTTAATACTTTCTTAATAAACTAAAACAATTAGAATTAGGGTTAATCTTTTAATTTCGTTTAATTCTTTTTCATTAAAATCATAAGATACAAAAATACCAAAAACAATTTCTTTTCATTTTAATTTTATTAATTTAATAATCGTTTAATTTAATTTAATTAAAAAGGGTCCAACGCCCTCGTTTCTAATTTTAATTCAATTCGCATATGTATTTATTTTTCTTTTAATTATTCATGTAGCTCTCCCAAAGCCATGTAAACATTTTAATCTTTCGCACTTTACTTTTAATTCTTTATTTTTCTGTCAAATCGGGTCCTGGAAATTTTGGCGATGTGGACCCGCGCCTTTGTAATAGTTTAGAATTTTATCTTTCTCGCAATTTTTAACTGTTAAATATGGCATGCAAGAATGAATGACTTAAATAAAAATAAACGCGTAGCTCACCCATAACATGACAAGACAAAAATAAATGAATCTGACACACAAATCACACACCACCCCTAGGGTACGCCTCACTGTTGCCTTGCCTCGAAAGGTGATCGTCGAGTAGAGGATGTCTTAGTAAGTCCTCATGATCCGGGAACCTGGCATGAGGGTAGCTTCTAAGGTGTCTTCCCATTGCTCTGGTGATCACCATGTCCCGAACCTCGAATTGACCCGAACACCTCCAACGGTGGTACTACCTACCTCTCAATGGTGGGATGGCACTGCTTTAAAGGACATTTACACAGACGAATTCCTTAGGGTAGGTAGACGACTCTAGATACTTGCTCTAAATTTCAAAACAAATCAAAAATACTTTTCACACCGACACCTTTTCAAAAGCTTTCGAAAGCAATTTTTCAAACACTCTTGAGGACCGATACAAGAGTCGAACTGAAATTTTCAAAGAAACTTTTTAAAACCCACAATTGAAAAGCAAACAAATCATTTTTGAAAACACAAATGAGCAAGTACCTAAGAGCCCATGGATAACCATGGATAGAAAGGGTGCTAACACCTTCCCTTTCTATAACCTACCTCCCGAACCGAGAGCAATCTCTTTAAGGAATTTTTCTGTGCTTTTGTCCTTTCCATTTGGAGAAAATAAAAGACGGTGGCGACTCTTGCTTCCGCGACATTTCGCGAACCAGCTTTAAACAGTCAGTTCCAGATCCACCGATCTCAGGCGCAACTACAGGAAGAACGGGATTCTTATCGGGAAAGGTTCAACGAGCAGGAACAGAAGATCCAGAAGCTGACAAAGAAATTGGAGAACAAACGGATTCTGAATGATTATATCCGCACTGAGAAGAAGAGGCCATGGGAACATTGATGAACCTTTGATGTTTCTTTTACAGCTTTTATTTACTTTTCAGTATTTTCATTCTTGTAACGCCTAAGGGCAATTTGTTGAACAATTTAAATTCTAAAGTTAAAACTAATAAAGTGTGTTTCCTTTCTTGTCTACAAATTTGAATCCCGATTGTCTTTGAAAACATAGATCATACGCATTTCATTTCATCATATGCATAAACAGGTACCCCTTTTACAGGTCACTTACCTTCTTCGCTGTTTATTTCAGCAATCATCATGTCTTCTGAACCTTCCACTGAACAAGCTATCAAGGCCCTCCTGGCCCAGAATGCTCAGTTCCAAGAGTTGGTTATGAGCCTAGCCCAGGGTCAACAGGATTTGAAGACTCTGATTCTGAAAGAAAGGAAGAAGAAGAAGAAGAGGACCGTCTTGTTCAACACTGGATGCAGATTTGGGAATGGACTGTAGAATGAGGTTGATCTGGCTACCTCATCTGTAGGAAAAGACAGCCCACAAGAGAGAAGGGTTCCTAGTCCCGTAGTCTCCGACAACGAGACAGATTATGATGAAGAGCAGTACCCTCCTGCTGAGGATAGGTACAAACAGTTGGAGGACCGCTTGAGCGCCATGGAGATACAGAATGTGCCCAGGTTGGACTTTGGAGACCTAGGCTTATCCTCTGGGGTGGTGATTCCCCATAAGTTTAAGGCACCTGCCTTTGCCAAATATGACGAAGCCTCCTGCCCAAAGTTGCACCTCCGGTCGTATGTAAGGAAGATCCAACCTTACACTGCTGACAAGAATTTATGGATCCATTTCTTTCAGGATAGTCTTTCAGGGACTCAACTCGAATGGTTCTATCAGCTGGATGGAGCCAGTATCTGTAACTGGGAGGATTTGGCTACTGCGTTCTATAAGTAGTATCAGTATAATTCCGACCTCGCTCCTACGCGTACCCAACTCCAGGGTATGTCACTAGGGACGGGTGAAGGATTTAAAGAGTACGCTCAAAAGTGGAGAGACCTAGCTGGAAGGGTGCAGCCACCTTTAACTGATCGTGAACTCGTTGATATGTTCTTGGGGACCCTGTCTGGTCCGTTCTTCAACCATTTGATTGGAAATTCTTCATCCGGGTTTATAGACCTTATCTTGACTGGTGAGAGAATTGAAGTTGGTGTCAAGTCTGGGAAGATACAGAAGGGTGCTTCCTCGAGCACTGAAAAGAAGTCGTTCAAGAAAGAATCCAGTGTCGTCTATGGTTCAAGGAGACCAAATAGATCTGAACACCGCCAAGTTGTCAATGCGGTGGTCATTTCTAAACCTGATGGCACTCCTCAGCATCACAACTAACAAAGGGGTGAGAGACCTCGAAGGCAATTCACTCGTCTCAGCATGACCTTTTCCCAGATATTGTCGCAGTTGCTGACAACCAATTTGGTAACTCTAAGAGAAGCCCCAAAGAATCCGAATACTACATCCCCAAAGTACAATCCTAACGCCCGCTGTGCTTATCACTCTGATAGCCCAGGGCATAATACGGATGATTGCTGGACTTTGAAGAATAAGATCCAGGACCTGATCGATGCAAAGGAAATTGAGTTCGAGGCGCCCGAGAGGCCCAATGTTGTGACTGCTCCCATGCCCAATCATGGAGTGAATGTTGTAGAGGAAGACTTGTTTGTAGCTTCTATGGATGATATTGTTACTCCACTGATGACCGTCAAGAGGAACCTGTTGCTAGTCGATTTATTTCCGGGATGTAGTGAAGGTTTCCATCTATGTTCTGTTTCACCTACTGGTTGCCCATCTTTGAAGTCATGCATCCAAAACTTGATGGATAATAAAGCGATCATGTTCGAGAAGATTGTTGTTCCTGCTACCCCTACTGAAGAAGTTTCCATTGTTACCATTTTCAACAATTCTCCCAAGGCTCCCTCGAGGAAGCCTGTCAAAATTATGCTTGTTCAGAAGATTGCACCCATAATCATCACTGTTCCGGGGCCTATTCCCTACACATCCGACAAAGTTGTCTCGTGGCACTATGGGGCGGATGTTTATGTTCTTGGAGTTAAACAAGAGTTTGATACTAGTATCGGCGTCAGAAACATCACCGGGCCTGCCAAAGTCACCCGCAGCGGTAGACTTTTCTCACCAGATATTGTGCCACCAACTATCCAGAGACCTATTGTCATCACACCTGCAAGTGTGCCCACTTCCCTTCCTGATCAAGTTCCTATTTCTACCCTTGTTGCCGAGTCATCTGACGCTCGGGGCAAAGGGATCGCCACTGATATGCCTGCCCAGACGGAGGCACCAAAGACCATCAATGTTGAAGCTTCCAAACAGGAAATGGAAGAGATCCTGAAGATCATCAAGAAGAGTGATTATAATGTAGTTGAGCAGCTGGGGCAAACCCCCTCCAAGATTTTTATGTTATCCCTGTTGTTGTGCTCAGAGGCCCATGCCAAGGCTTTGATTATCTTCCTGAAGACGGCCCACGTTCCACAAGAGACATCAGCTGATCAGTTCACCGATTGTGTGGCCAACTTAACTGCTGATAATGGTTTGGGTTTCTCTGACGCCGATCTGACTGCTAAAGGGAAGATCCATAACGATGCCCTGCATGTCTCCATTGAATGCAGAGGCACTACTCTTGCACATGTGCTGGTTGATACTGGTTCCTCATTGAACGTCTTTCCCAAGAAAGCTCTAGACAGGTTGGATTGCAAAGGGTTGGAGCTAAAACCAAGTAACATTGTTGTTCGGGCCTTTGACGGGTCTAAAAGGATGGTACATGGTGAGGTTGATATCCCAATTAGAGTTGGTTCTCAGGTCTTCGATTCTACATTCTACGTGATGGACATTCGGCCATCCTATTCCTGCTTGCTGGGACGTCCATGGATCCATAAGGCTGGAGCTGTGACCTCCACACTACATCAGAAGCTGAAATACCCGGTCAGAGGGAAGATTGTGACAGTACAGGGGGAGGAAGAATACATGGTCAGCCACCTCAACTCGTTCCGTTACATAGAGATGGATGGGGAGTTCATTGAGACTCCATTTCAACACTTTGAAGAGGTTCCTCAGACACTGGCATCAGCTGAAACTGTGGTCGAAGATTCTCCTTTGAAGATGGCTTCCTTAAAGGATGCTCGGGCTGTTATTGAGAGGGGTGAGTATGCAAACTGGGGCCGACTTCCTGATTTCACTCAGAAGACTGACTAGTTTGGTTTGGGTTTCACTGCAGAAGCTCAAAGGGTTGTTCGTAGGGCAAGGATTGGAAGACCTCCTGTATCCATCAGCAACTCGGGAGTAAATGCCATTGAGGATGACGGGGAGGAATCTGAATTCGACAGCTGGATCTACCCTACGACTAACAGTGGACCAAGCAACTGGACGGTAAAAGACTTCGTCCCTATTACTTTTGTGACTCAGTAATGAACTCCTTTGTTTTGAATTTGTAACAAACAATATTGTGAAACTTTATGGCCCGGTGTCTTACCCGGGGCACCGTGGCTTCATTTGTGAGGGCTTTTGTGTGTCATTTTCATATATCATTAATAAAAGCATTGGACGTTTTTTGCATTTCAAATCTTGCGCTCGTTGTCTTTCTTTATTATATATTGCAAAACAGCTATTTTACACACACTCACATATACAGGTCCCAATCCACTCTGGATCTCACTGGTAATGACTCTGCTACTGCCAGTTATGACTTCGAAAATCCGATCAACTTAGCCGAAGACGAAGGTGAAGATGATTGTGAAGTGCCTAGTGAGCTTGCAAGACTGTTACTCCAGGAAGAGAGGGCCATTCAGCCACATGAAGAGCCGGTGGAAACGGTAAATCTAGGTACTGAGACAGACAGGAAGGAAATCAAGATTGGTGCCAATCTGGAGCTTAGTGTGAAACAACGGTTGATTCAGATGCTGCATGACTCCGTGGAAATCTTTTCCTGGTCTTACGAAGACAAGCCTGGGTTGGATACCGACATTGTGGTTCATCACCTGCCTACCAAGGAGGACTGCCCTCCGGTAAAACAGAAGGTTCGCCGTATGCGTCCAGAGATGTCCGAGAAAATCAAGGCCGAGGTTATGAAACAATTTGACGCCGGTTTTCTAGCAGTGACTTCTTACCCTCAGTGGGTTGCTAATGTGGTTCCGGTACCGAAGAAAGATGGTAAGGTCAGAATGTGTGTTGACTACAGGGATTTGAACAGGGCGAGCCCTAAGGATGACTTCCCTCTACCTCACATCGACGTTCTGGTTGATAACACTGCTCAGCATAAGGTATTCTCCTTCATGGACGGCTTCTCCGATTATAATCAGATAAAGATGGCTCCCGAAGACATGGAGAAGACCACTTTTGTTACTCAGTGGGGCACCTTTTGCTACAAGGTCATGCCGTTTGGGTTGAAAAATGTTGGGGCAACGTATCAACGTGCCATGGTTGCTTTGTTTCATGACATGATCCACCATGAGATTGAAGTATATGTTGACGATATGATTGCAAGGTCCCAAACTGAGGAGGAACACCTTGACCATCTACAGAAGCTGTTTGACCGGTTGAAGTTGTACAAGCTGAGGTTAAACCCGAACAAGTGCACCTTCGGGGTGAGATTTGGAAAATTGCTAGGCTTCGTCGTAAGCAACAAAGGTATTCAAGTGGACCCTGCCAAAGTGAAATCTATACAAGAGATGCCAGTTCCCAAGACCGAGAAAGAGGTCAGAGGCTTTCTAGGACGGTTGAACTACATTGCCCGATTCATCTCGCACCTAACTGCTACTTGTGAACCTATCTTCAAGCTACTGAAGAAAGATCAAGTAGTACGTTGGAACGATGAATGTCAGGCCGCTTTCGAAAGAATCAAAGAATATCTCCAAGATCCACCCATTCTTATGCCACCGGTTGAAGGGAGACCTCTAATCTTATACTTGACAGTACTGGACAACTCAATGGGATGTGTGCTGGGTCAGCATGACGAGTCTGGCCGAAAAGAGCATGCTATTTATTACCTTAGAAAAAATTTTACCGACTGTGAGACCCGATACTCACTGCTCGAGAAAACTTGTTGCGCTTTGGTATGGGCTGCTCTCCGGCTAAGACAGTATATGTTGACTCACACTACTCTGTTGATTTCAAAGATGGATCCAATCAAGTATATCTTCGAAAAGCCTGCCTTGTCCGGAAGAATAGCAAGATGGCTAATGATCTTGACTGAATATGACATCCAGTACACGACTCAAAAAGCAATCAAGGGGAGTGTGTTGGCAGACCATTTGGCACATCAGGCAGTGGATGATTACCAGTCGATGAACTTTGAATTTCCAGACGAGAATATCATGGTAGTGACTGATTGTGAAATACCTGGACCGGATGAAGGACCTGAGGAAGGATCCCGATGGTCTATGTACTTTGACGGAGCCTCAAACGCTTTGGGCAACGGTATTGGCGCTGTGATCATATCTCCTAAGGGCTCTCATACTCCACTCACTGCCCGACTATGTTTCAACTGCACGAACAACATGGCGGAGTATTAATCATGCATCATGGGTCTTCAAGTTGCAATTGACCTTAGGATCAAGTTTCTGAGTGTCTTCGTAGATTCCGCTCTCGTGATCAGTCAGATCAAAGGCGAGTGGGATACGAAACACCCAAATCTTATTCCTTACAAGGAGTATGTATTGACGTTGCTTCCCCATTTCGAGGAGATAACCTTTGAACATTTCCCAAGAGAGGAGAATCAGTTGGCGGACGCGTTAGCTACAATGTCTTCTATGTTCAAAGTCAAGTGGGACAACGAGGCTCCCCAGATTATTATTTGGAATTTGGATGAACCTGCACATTGTTGTGATCTTTAGACCGAAGAGGTAACAGAAAAGCCTTGGTATCATGAAGTAAAGAGGTACCTTGAAGCTCAAGAATACCCCGAGGGCGCGTCCGTTAATGACAAGAAGTTTCTGAGAAGGTTCGCAGTAAAGTTCTTCCTCAGCAATGACATTCTTTACAAACGTAACCATGATTCAACCTTACTGCATTGTGTGGATAAGACTGAAGCAGAAAAGATCATGGCAGAGCTGCATGAAGGTACCTTCGGAACGCATTCCAGTGGACATACCATGGCAAAGAAAATCCTTCGGGCGGGATATTACTGGTCAACAATGGAAGCCGACTGTTATCAGCATTCTCGGACATGTCACAAGTGCCAGATCTATGCTGATAAGGTGCACATTCCTCCGGTTCATTTGAACGTCTTGACAGCACCTTGGCCTTTTGCAATGTGGGGCATTTATATGATCGGCGAGATCAGACCTACGGCATCCAACGGGCATCGTTTCATCCTGGTAGCGATTGATTACTTTACGAAGTGGGTCGAAGCAGCTTCCTTTTCTACCGTAACCAAGAACGTCATGGCACGGTTCATTCGGCATAACCTAATCTGTCGATACGGTGTACCAGAGAGGATCATTACGGATAATGGTACCAATCTTAACAACAAAATGATCACTGAGCTCTGCGAGCAATTCAAGATACAGCACCACAACTCTTCTCCCTACCGGCCGAAGATGAATGGGGCTGTAGAAGTAGCTAATAAAAACATCAAGAAGATTGTGCAGAAGATGACAGTGACCTACAAAGATTGGCACGAAATGTTACCATTTGCTCTTCATGGGTACCGTACCTCAGCACGGATGTCAACAGGGGCAACACCCTACTCCTTGGTATACGGCATGGAGGCAGTCCTGCCCATTGAAGTTCAGACACCCTCTCTTCGGATCATGAAGGATGCAGGTTTGAGCGAAGACGACTGGATCCAGACCCGGCTTGATCAATTAAACCTAATCGACGAAAATAGACTCACTGTTATTTGTCATGGTCAGACGTACCAAAAACGGATGATCAAGGCATTTAACAAGAAAGTCAGACGACAAGAGTATCAAGTTAGGGACCTGGTAATCAAGCGCATCATTCTACCTCAAGTGATCCCATGGGAAAATGGACCCCTACGTACGAAGGGCCATTTGTGGTTAAGAACATCTTCTCAGGAGGAGCAATGATTCTAACCACCATGGATGGTGACGACCTTCCTCACCCCGCCAATGCAGACATAGTAAAAAGATACTACGCATAATTAAAGACCCGCTAGGTCGACTGGCCTAGGCAAAAATAAGGGCTTCCCGGCGAACCAAAAGGGTACGGGCAAAAATAAGGGATGAAAATAAATAAAAAAATCTGTACACCCGGCAAGTCAAAAACCTGAAAAGGAAGCTTGGGCAAAAATGGGTATCCCGGTGGACTGAAAACCCGAAAGGGCGGTCCAGGAAAAAGTTAGGGATAAGTGTAATACTATGTCTCATTGGATCACCTTGCATCCAGACTTTGGTATTAACTATCAGGCTCAGATGGCACCAATCAATCAGGTTCATCCCCAACTAAACAGCAAAGTGATGAGATGCTTGAAGACATAAAGGCGATAGCAGAGTTGGAACCTAGTGGGATTTTTCACATAGCTGTTTTGTTTCCTTTTTACAAATTGTATAAATTCTATTTTCTCGGCAGCATTCTCTTACTAGGACGTCAGCCTCTTGTACAAAAACGTCTATTTACAGGCAAACTTCAAAATCAATACAAGCTCAATTTTCAGACAAATTACAAATTGTTTTTCCTTTATCCGTTTTGTTTTGCAAAGAACGTCCAATGTTAATTTTTGATATATGCAGTTGACATTAATTGCTGTTCATAAATATTTGCATGCGAAATAAAGGACTAATTACGGGTGACATCGGAAGTAGGGGCAATAAGAATTGTCTAAGCGATCTAGTTACTCTGCCCACTGAGGTACCAAGGTAAGTTCGGCTGAAGAATATGACCAAGATACCTTCACTCCCCAAGAGTAGGACAGTAATGGTAGCTCTCCCCACTGAGACTTACAACCATGAACTAATCAGCAATGCTTTCCCCAGGCAGAGTTGGTCTACCATCAGCCCTAAAAAAGTTAGGTATCCCCCAGTAGATCTTAATATTCCCCATCGGAGTATACAGATATTCCTCAGCAAGCATCCCCGGCAGTCTTAATATTCCTCGACAGAGTATAAGAATGTTCCCCGGTGGAACACAAGATACCCCCAGTGGAGCCATTTCCCAGCGCAGTCTAAAAAGCTTCCCCACCAGAGTTGAATCATCTCCCCAGTAGATTCTGGAAGCTTGTCCCCTGCAGAGCACAAATGCATCTCCTCAGCCATATTCAGAGGTTATCCCCACGAGAGTCTAACTGGGTTATCCTCAGCAAGTTGCAACGGAAAGATCATCCCCAGCGAAGTTCTTTCTATCCCCAGCGGAGTTCATCATCAAAATCCCCAATAGAGCTTATCAACGGAATCCCCAGCGGAGTTATCGTTAAAATCTCAGCAAAGCATCTCCTCCCCACAGAGTAATTCCCTGCCGAGTAATCTCTTCACCAGTTTATTCCCCAACGGAGTCATCCTCTCGTGCAAGTTTATCATCTTCGTTCATCATCCCCAGCGGAAACGAAGAATCCAACTCTATTCTCCAGCAGCTCTGGGATTTATTTTCCCAGCTAAAATATCACATTTTCATACATCATGATACATGCATATACGCATCATACCATACAATCTCATTTATGTTGAGAACATCATTGCTTGATCCATATCATGCATTGCATATGACTGACCTTTACCTTTCAGGAAAGATGCAGTCAAATTCTCAACTATGTCAATGGAGACAAAATCAGTTAAATCGATTCCTAAAGATTTTTCTGAGGCAAAGCCAGTCAATGGAGACAAAATCAGTTAAATCGATTCCTAAAGATTTTTATGAGGCAAAGCTAGTCAATGGAGACAAAATCAGTTAAATCGATTCCTAAAGATTTTTCTGAGGCAAAGCCAGTCAATGGAGACAAAATCAGTTAAATCGATTCCTAATGATTTTTCTGAGGCAAAACTCGTCAATAGAGACAACCCGTCAATGGAGACAAAACCAGTTAAATCGATTCCTAAAGATTTTTCTGATGTTAATCCAGTCAATGGAGACAAAACCAGTTAAATCGATTCCTAAAGATTTTTCTGAGGCCAATTCAGTCAATGGAGACAAAACCAGTTAAATTGATTCCTAAAGATTTTTCTGATCCGAACACAGTCAATGGAGATAAAATCAGCTAAGTCGATTCCTAAAGATTTTTCCGATGCAAATCCGTCAATAGAGACAACCTGTCAATAGACACAACCCGTCAATGGGGACAACCTGTCAATAGAGACAACACTCGTCAATGGAGACAACCCGTCAATAGAGACAACCCGTCAATGGAGACAACCCGTCAATAGAGACAACCCGTCAATGAAGACAACCCGTCAATGAAGACAACCTGTCAACAAAGACAAAACTACCTACCAACAATCTCCAGATGGCATCTATAAGCCCATCCTCCTATCCATCATCTCTCCAAATGGCATCTGTAAGCCCATTCCCGACATCACATTGCTGATACTACACCATGCGAGTGCAAATTTCTGGGCACTTTAGTGTTCAATCATCTTCCACCTTCGGATCACGAAAGGCACACAAGCCAATCTACATCCTCAGGTTTAAGAAGATTGAACAGGGGCAACTGTTGTACCCCAAAATTTGCCCTCCCATATTCCTCAAGATATGTCAAGAATCATCTCCAAATGGTTCAAGATTGCTCAAGGGTTGTATAGTCAGACCACCTCTTAAGACAGCTGAAATTAGGGTTTTTGTTCTTTCAAGGAATTTGGGGCTCTCAATGGTTCAATTAAGTCCTATAGGCCTATATACATTCTCAAGCACCTACATGCCAAGTCTCAAGACTCATAGTGCCAATTTGCACAATCAAAAGCTCCATTGGATCTACAGTCAACTGCAAGGGCAAAATGGTCATTTTGCAGTCAAAAGTCAGAATTTTTGGCCAACGTCTTATTTTGAGTTCACAATCATCATTTGATCAAGTCTTGATCATGATTCCACAAGAATAGCTCAAAAATCATCAAAGATGCAAAAGTTATTATTTTTGGACAGTAGAAAAGTCAACTGTATCTTGACCAGGGCATAACGTTTTCATGGTTTATCAGAAAAATTCCATCCAAGGCTAATTTTGAAGAGGATGCAATTTCCTATAATCCATCTTCACACTCCAAGTTCAAGAAATGCTCTCACAAAAAGTTACCAATTTTTACATTATAGGTCAATTTCAAAAGTCAACAAATGTACACTTTGAGTCAAAGGCCATAACTTGAGATTGGTAAATCCAAATGACATGGGACAAAAGGCATTGGTTAAAGGACTTCAAGAGCTTTCCAAAATGTCCAAGAACATGGTCATATATTCAAAATTTAGCAAGTTGTGCATTGGAGAAGTTGGGAAATTTTCATGAATTTGCAAAAGTCAACTTTGCTCAAAACACCTTCTTTTTGCTAATGGGCCTCAAATCTCTTCTTGAAACTTCACCCATGACCTATGCACGACCCATCAAGATTAATTGTATTTATTTTCTAATTTTTATTGATTAATTGGATTTTTACTTAATATTAATCCATTTAATTAATTTAAATCATAAGAAAATAGAAGATTTGTTTTTTAAATCAACTTGTGAAGCAAATCTAATCAAAACATGCTGGCAAATTCGTGCACAAGTCAAAGATACAAAAAAAATCCAAATTTGGCAACATTGTTCAATCATGAAAAATCAAGAATATTTGATTTTCAATCAAAGATTTAAACATCAATGCAATGGATATTGGCCCAGATTTTTGACCTAATTTGTTTCCCTTATACATAAGCAAGCTAACCATACCCTAGCACACGTGAAAAAGCTGCAGAAACCACCCTGTCCAATTTCAAGAAATTCCAAGAAAACTGAAAATCTGTTCTTGCATCCTAGGCTAATTCAAGGTGTTTTGACCATTCAAATACATTGCAGGAGGTTCCAGGAATGTTTTGCAATCGAATTCACGCACCAAAGCTCAAAGAATCGTCATACACAGTCCCACGGTTTGCACTTTTGATTCAAAACTATATATCTTAATTCATGTGCATTTAACATGTGTTTGTGATTGTTTTGCATTGCTAGAGACCATACGAAGCTAATGGCATAATTGAATTGAATTGTAATGCCCTGAATCGTGAGATGCCATGATCAAATTTCTAGGGTTCTTGAGCTTTCAAATAGGGCTTTCTGAACCAGGAAAAATTGGGACTCATGAGATGCATGACTGAAATCGTGAGACCAAGACGAACACAATCCATACCTCGCGAAATATTTATATGTACTGTGGTGCTATTCGCTATTTTTCCTTGCAGGACTTAGTGGGGGTTAAAAACCCCCACTATTTGATATTATTTATGCAGGACAAACGAAGAAGACGATGAGGTGCTGATACCTGGTTGGACAATTTAAAAAGGGCGCACATTATTTTTTGTTTTACAGCATAATATTTGTTTTTGTATATAATATTCATTATCTATCTATTTAACAAACGCGCGTTACAGTTCAGTTGGCAAAGGCATTGAAGCAATGAGCATTGGGACCTGGGTTCGAATCCCAGGTCCCCCAAAACCTTTATTCCCTTTTTTCTTTATATGTTCACATGCAGATTTCACAAGGTGGTACACCATACACCTCCAATTCCCAGGCGCCAGATGTCTTCAAACTCAAATCCAATGGCCTAGATGGAAGGACTATCATGGTCCTTAGTCAACACGCGTGTGGACAAACCAGAAAGTCAAATAGGCTGGAGCATTGTTGGGCCACAAATTTCCAAACACACCTCCTGACTTGGGCAAGCACCCCCCTGTTTATTTCCTCTTCTCTTTTTATTATTTTATTTAATTTGTTTTTATTAATTTTTAATTAACTACTAACTAAAACAATTAATGTTTTTTTAATAAATCCAGAAAACATAAAAAATGTAATATTTTTATTTATTAAATTTAATTAGTTATTTTGTAAATAAATACTAATATAATTTGTTTAGTTTTAATTAGGTTAACATTAATATTTTCACAATAAATCTAAAATTAATGTAGAATTAGGGTTTCTTGACAATTTTACTCTTTTTTTTATTTCTTTAAAACATTCAAAAAAAACCAAAAAAATATTTCTTTCTTTTAATTAATTAATTAGCTTAGGTTTAATTTAATTAAATATACAAAAATAACAAAAAATCTCTTTCTCTCCTAACAAAGGGTCAAAACCCTAAAGACTCTCCGATCAATTTTTTCTCGCGTGTGTGATTTTGGTTGATTAATATTTTTTTTATCATATAATTGTATTTGCTCCGAGGATGTAATAGCTTTAATTAGGACTTTTTATCGTTTTTATTTATTTTCCGCAATTTACTTTTTCAAGGGTTCGTTTTTGGCGATGTAAATACCCGACGCCTTGTAATAGCTTAGTTTTATTTTCCGCAACTATTAACTGCTAGATGTATGCTTATAGGCTATGCATGTCAAGATCTCTCTTAAATTAAAATCAATCGTAACTCACCATGACATGTACAAAGATAACATAAACTGAAATCTGACACACTCGCACATGCCACTCCTAGGGTGCGCCTCACTTGGTTGCCTCGACGTGGTCATTGAGTATAGGGTGTTTTAGAGGTCACCCTCCTGTCTAAAGATCAAAGTTGCCTCGAAATGGTTGCCTCGATAAAAAGATGATCTAAGACATTAGGGTTACCGCTAAGGCGTCCTACCATTGCTTTAGTGACCACATGTCTCATTAATTGAATTGACCCGAAAACTCCAATGACGGTGCTACCTACTTCTCAATAGTGGGATAGTACTGTCTAAAGGACATTTACACAGCTTAATTTCTTTGGAGTAGGTAGAGGTTCTCAGGTTCTTGTTCTTTCAAAACAAAAATACTTTTCGCACCTACACTTTTCTGACAAAAGTTTTTAAACAACACTTCATACACTCTTGAGGACAGATACAAGAGTTAAATCGAAGTTTTCAAAACAAAACTTTTTTTCAAAACCCACAAACACAAGAAAAGCAAAACTTTTGAAAACATAGTGAGCAAGTACCTAAGAGCCCGTGGATAACCACGGATAGAAAGGGTGCTAATACCTTCCCTTTCTATAATCTACCTCCCGAACCCGAGAAACATCTCGAAAAGGAATTTTTCTATGCTTTTGTCCTTTCCTTGTTGGATAAAATAATAGACGGTGGCGAATCTTGCTTACCGCGACATTTTGCAAAAACAAACGCAAACGCGAACCAGCATTCCAAAACAGTCAGTTCTCATTCCCACCGATCACAGAATGCAACACGAGAGAGTTCCTCTTTTCTTCATGGTGTGAGTGTGAAAACAATGTAGAATGTCTTCTAGCATGGTAGGTACAGGATTTCTAGAGAGAAAAACCTTAATGGCATTCATATCTATGAATTGGTCTGGATTGGGAAATAATACCAAACCATAAATTAGAAGAGCCAAGACATCTACAAAAGCTTGAAAATCCATATCCTCCCAGAACAGATAAGCCTTCTCCAACAAAAACTTGGCTAAGAAACCCTTAACTTCACTTCTTGTCTCCCAATTTTCCACAATGTCGGATCTATTCAAATGCAAAGCTTTGGCAATAACTTCGGGTTTTGGAATCTCTTCTAAACCGGTGAATGGTATTTGATCAATTACAGGTACTCCTAGAAATTGAGAGAATTCTTCTAATGTAGGCACCAACTGATAGTCAGGAAAGGTGAAGCAATGATGCATGGGATCAAAGAATTGGAAGAGTACACACATCATTTCTTCCTGGAAATTGGAGGTAGCCAAGCTGAGAAGTCGACCATATTTCTTAGTGAAGGGGGAATCTTTAGGCACCCTTGATGCTAATTCTTGGAGTTGAGGATGTGCTTTCGCGAAGCTGACTCGGATGGTATTCCTTCTAATGGGATTCATGGCCTACAAAACAAAGCAAAGATAAATTCCTAAATCCTTGAAATGGTTAGTGAGAATGCTTATGATGTTATGAGGTTTATGATGTTATGTATATGCAAACAAAGCAAACAAACCATATACACACAAAGCAAACAAGTCCTTAGGTTTAGGCTTGCAATGGGGTTTGTAGGTAAGTACCCTCTTGAAGTTTAGTTGGTTCAACCCGTCCTAGAAAGTAACCGGATTCTAGGGGATCTCAATATCACTGACCTTTCTTTTAGGCATTTCCTCAACACAACCAATCTTTTCTTGCGGCTGAGATATCCCAAAAGTCCGATCTCAATGAGTGTAGTATCGAGTATCAACCAATTTTCAGCTTTCCACCGAAACCGGCTATCTCACTACTTCCTAATGGCCAAGTTTTCCAATTAAGGTTCTAAGGTCAGTTAGTGTTTCATGACACCGCTCAGTGGCCCCGTATTCTCCTCGATTCAACACAAGGGATACCGATACCAATAAATGTGTCACACTAATGTAGTCATTGCTTTAACCATATCAGTCTATGTCGTACAGTTTCCACAATCTATTGCTACTTACTTAAAAGGTGTTCCCCGATCTGGGTAGAGGATCAATACAAGCCTAAACAAGGAACCATAATGTAAAGCAGACAAATCAAACAATGAAAGCAAGTAAATGTGATCTAACTCTAAGGTAACCCCACTTTTAAGCAAAAATCCCCAGCAGAGTCGCCAGTTCTGTAATACGGTGGGAGAATTGACTTGGTTTGTTTTGTGTTTGATCGCAATTGTTGCGGATAGCAAGAGTCGCCACAGACTTCTTTTATCCAATAAGGAAAAGGTGAAAAGAACAGGAAAGACCTTTGAGATGTTTTCTTGAGTTCAGGGGGTAGATTATGAAACGGGAAGGTGTTAGAACCCTTTTCATCCATAGTTATTTATGGGCTCTTAGTTTCTTGCTAGATCATTTTGAAAATGTTTTGTTTGAAAATGTGTTTGTGGTGGATTTTGAAAGTATTTTTGAAAAGAGCCTTCGTTTAGGCAAACTTTGTAATGATTCTCGTCTCTGTAAGAATGTATATAAAGTGTTAGACTTTTTTGAAAATATTTCATTTTTTTAAAGTGTTTGGTGTGTTTGAAAAATGTTTTGTTTTTGAGAATAGATTGTGAGCAAGCAACTAAGAACATTCTACCTTACTCAAAAGTCTTTTGTTCATTTCTCTCTTCCTTTAATATTTCTATCTTACCATTGACTGGTAAGAAGCCTTATCTTTGGATGTAAAGAGATAGGTGTGGGTCAATTTTATAGTCATAGAAGGAAACCTATGAGACGTTTTAGCAAATTTTTGTTTAGGGACTAGATCATTTACCTAAGGCAACATTGAGGGACAACGAGGGACTACGATCTTTTTATCGAGGGACTTTTGCTAAAACTCTCATATTCGAGGGACATGACTATTTTCCGAGGCAACAAGTGAGATTACCCTAGAGGTGCATGTGTGTGAATAGTGTGTTTGATTGTATGCATTTTTTTCTTGAATTTAAAGGTTATCTATTTGTTGATTTTATCTTTCCATATAGACTAATTACTAATAATGTTGGAAAGCAATAAAAATGCAAAGAATAAATCCTAATCTATTGCAACCATATTATATAAAAAAAACAAAATAAAAGAGAGGAAAAGTGGGTTCTTCGACCCAGGAAGTATGCTCCTTCAATTCACCCTATCTCAGCTTCTTTCGACTGGGCCTGTAAGGCAGCATGAATATGTATCCTTCGATCACGCCCTTTTTCTCTGCTTACTTCGATTGGACCTGCAAAACAAAAATGAATGTGTCCTTCGATCACACCCCTTTCTCTGCTTACTTCGATTGGACCAGCAAGGCAAAATGAATATATGTCCTTCGACCAAACCTCTTTCATTTTAGATAGCAGCATGGGGCGAAGCCTAAAAGGCTTTGATTCACACAACCTTCTTCTTGTTCTCTTTCGTTTGAGGACTAAGTAGAAGCATGGGTTGAGGCCATGCTAATATTGTTTCATAGCCAGATTAATTCTTAAAATATTGGTAAACAAAGAAAATAAAACAAAAGATTGGCAAAGAAAACAAACAGAGCTGAAAATGAAAACAAGCTAAAGAGTAACGATAATGCTTAAAACAAAAAGAAATGGCTATTAACATGTATTTCTTGAAACGAAAGGTTAAGGTATAGAGGACTTACCTTGATTGAAGCTGGAATGTGGGTCTTGGACTTGAGTTGTTTCCCTGGGCGTTCTTGGATTCGAAGGGGAAGAAACAAACGTGATGTTTTTTTGGCTAGATTCGAAAACCAAGAAAAGTTGATTTGTGTTTGTTTATTTCTGGATTTTAAAGAAACAAGTGTAGTGTTTCTTCAAGTTCTGGGTTTGGGAGGGTGTTAAATGTTTGAGAGTTTTGAGAGTTTTTGAAGATTCTTTCCACACAGCCAAAATCTTCTTCAGCGTTCTTCTTCTTTTTTTCCACCCCTTTGATGTGAAAATGAACTCTCTACTTATAGAGAGAAAATTTTTGAATGAGCAGCTTTGTGAAGGAATAAAATATAGTTTCTTTGAAAGGCCAACATCCACTTGTGTCAACTTTTTATAATCCCAAGATAAAAGTACTAAAGTCAATGGTTGAGATGTGTGACTCCTAGTTTGTAGGGGGCAAGTGTGCAGAAGAGGCAGGCGCAAGGCTCAAGAACTTTCTAAAAAGGTACTGATGTCATCAAGAGAAAGTTGGCTTGGAGAACAATTAAATATGGAGTGAGGCACAAGTTGGAGGCCTATGTAGCCTGACCTATAGACAACTTGAATCTTTGAATCGAATCCTTCATCTTTCCATAGCCTTCGAACAGACTTAACAAAGCAGCATTCATTTCCACCAGTTGTGTGTCCTTCAAATGGACCAACAGTGTGTTCTTCGAATGGCCCTCTTCAGCTGAATATGCCATTGAGTCTTCTTGCTTTTGAACACTTAGGCCTAACCCTTCAACCAGACTCAAAAGTAAACAAAAACCAATTGTTTCCCAACCATGGAAAGTCCTTCGAATGGGCCACCAAGTTGTGTGTCATAATGCAGCGTTATGTGTGTTGAAAGGTCTGCAGTTGGATTCGAAGGTGATATGAAGGTGATTCAAAACAATCCTGAAGGTGGATTCGAAGGTGATATGAAGGTGTATTCGTATCAATTTAAAAGGGAAACATTGCTTTATGGGTGCTAGCGTGAGAGAAACCCCTGCCTTGTGCGTGCAAGTTTGTAGGAGGATTTGAAGGTTGCATAAAAATGGATTTAAAACAAGCCTGAAGATTGATTCTAAGCTATCATGTAGATGTATTCGAAGGAGACATGCAGGTGAAATACCTTGTGCATGCTAACATGAGGATAACCCCTACCTTGTGAATTAAAGCAAACACGTAAGGAGCCAATGGTGCAATCGAAACCAGCATGCAGGAGGCCACATGCTTTGTGTCAATGGAAAACCTTCAGAAGGCCATTGCCCTCTGAATCGAAGAAAGATTTCAGAAGGTCATCTCCTTCTGAATCAAAGGAAGCTTTTCATAAGGTCATAATGCCCAGTCGAAGCTAGAATACAGGAGGCCACTACTTGAATGAAGCTTGTGGACCAAAGGATGCATGAAGGGCTCCAGAGTTGGATTCGACGTATGTTATTTTGAAAAGAAAGCCTACTCCAATCGAAGCTTTGTGAGAAGGTAATCCTTTCCCAATCGAAGCTTACCTGCAGGAGGTCATTGCTCCCTGAATTGAAGCTTGCATGCAAGAGGCCACATGCTTTGTCAAAGCTTGTGGAAAGCTTTATCGAAGGAAAGATAAAAGTTTAATTGAAGCGTGTGAATCAAGGCTCGCTCAAAGAAGCCAGGATGTTCAATCTAAGGATGAATGAGTCGAATCAAGCTTGCTTTTCTTCAATTTTGTCAAAAAAATCATTTTTTAATATTTTGCCCTTTTTGTCTGTTTTATGCTTGTGCAAACTTTGAGCATTTGAAAATTCTTGTGAGAAGATGCCTTAGAAATGAGAGGGCAAATTTTGGGGTACAACACCTTGTATAGCTTTTACTTTGTCAGGGTCTACTTTGATACCCCGTTGGCTTACAATGAAACACACCAATTTTCCTGATCTGACGCCAAATGTACACTTATTCTGATTTAACCTTAGTCTGAATTTGCGCAGCCGTTCGAATAGATTTTGTAAATGTATGATGTGTTCCTCCTCCGTATTGGATTTGGCGATCATATCATCTACATACACTTCAACCTCTTTGTGGATCATATCATGGAATAATGTGACCATTGCCCTCTGATAGGTTTCCCTTGCATTCTTGAGGCCGAATGGCATTACTTTGTAGCAGAAAGTTCCCCAAGGTGTCATGAAGGTAGTTTTTTCCATGTCTTCGGGTGCCATTTTTATTTGATTATAGCTTAAGAAGCCGTCCATGAATGAGAATATTGAGGCTTGAGTCGTGTTATCCACCATAACATCTATGTGGGGTAACAGAAAATCGTCCTTGGGGCTTGCTTTGTTCAGATCTTGGTAATCCACACACATGTGTACCTTGCCATATTTCTTGGGTATTGGCATAATGTTAGCTATCCAGGGTGGATAATCTACCACTGCTAAGAACCCTGCGTCAAACTGTTTAAGAACCTCTTCTCTGATTTTTATGGACATATCTGGATGAGTTCTCCTGAGTTTTTGCCTAACTGGAGAACACCCTTCTTTGAGAGGTAGTCTGTGCACCACGATATCGGTATCTAACCCTGGCATGTCCCTGTAGGACCAAGCGAATATGTCCACGTACTCGTGCAGTAGTTCGATCAGCCTTTCTTTGACGCTCTGCTCTAACATTTCCCCTAGCTTGATTTCTTTCGGATCTTCTTTTGTGCCCAGATTAATGATCTCGATAGCCTCTTGGTGTGGTTGTGTGCTGTCAGCATTTCATTCTATTTCCTTCTCCATTTCCTCAGAGAGTTCAATATCTTCATCATCTTCCTCTTCGGCTTGGTTAATAGGAGTATCAAAATTGTATCGGGTTGCATCAGTAACATTATTGGTGGTTTTGGGCATGGATATGCACATTTATCATGTTTTGGTGCAAATATGAGATTCTGAAAATGCATATGTAGAGAAAGTATTGCCATTTTTAAATTTAAAGAACAAATGCAAAAGAAAGACAAGGATCTTAATTGAAAACAAGATATAATTTTTATTGATTATAAATATTGTCTAAAACAAAACGGGAAACCCTTACAAGCAACCCCTATGCCTCGGGCTTGACATAGGTTCCTTTTTTAAAATAAGAAAAATTACTTAGGAAAGAAAAAGATCTTGGGAATCTCCATGGCAGTCCAGCTTTTGAGTTCCTCTCCTGGGGCGCATTCCCGGATGAAGTCAGTTTCCTTTATAATGTTGACCTTGTTGGATATCATCGCCACATGCCCGCCATGTTTTGTTTCTTTGTTGACAAAAGTCTCTTGGATCAGAGGGAAATGTGCTTTTCCTTTTAGAGTATCTTTCGATGATTCATAGCCCAACCCAAAGCGATTCTTCTTCTCATGAATTTCTGGGAGCTTTCCCTAGCCTTTTGAGGCATCACATCCCATAGTTGTTTGTAGATCTCTCCATGATGTCACCTTAGGCTTATTACCCTTCTCGACTGGTAAAGTCACCATTGAAGCAATTTCCAAGGCTTGGAACGGGGTAGCTATACAGTCTTCGTCAGTACTGATATATCTATATGATTCAATGTGGCTTACAAAGATGTCCTCCTCGTCGTCGATTATGATTAATTTACCCTCCACTAGGAACTTCAACTTTTGATGCAGGGTCGAGGTAACTGCCCCTGCTGCATGGATCCAAGGTCTCCCCAGTAAGCAAGTGTATGTCGGTTCTATATCCATGACCTGGAAAGTGATATTGAATATATGCGGCTCAATTTTAACTAGAAGATCCACCTCTCCTAACACCGAGCTTCGAGAACCGTCAAATGCTTTCACTATTGTAGAACTTGGTCTCATCACCACGTCATCTATTGTTAACTCCAAATCACTATTGTAGTACCTATTTGCATAGTAATTTGGAGTGACTTGTTATGAGCTCGACCCTGTGGCGGAAATCCATTGTTGCTAAAGCCCATTTATTATCCGGATGTTAGATTCACTATGACATTGTCAAATTGATTTACAGAAATCTCCTCCGCGACGTGAGCTGAACTTAGTACCTTCATCAAAGAGTCTCGGTGTGCTTCACAGTTGATGAGCAGTGAAAGTATGGAGATTTTTGCTGGAGTTTGGTGGAGCTGATCCACCACTCTATAATAACTTCTTTTGATTATATTCAGAAACTCTTCTGCCTCTTGATCAATAAAGTTTTTGCTTGAAGGTTTTGTTTCTTGACTTGTATCAACCGCCGCTTTTCCTTTGTCCTTTGTTGGAGTTTCATCTTTCTTTTTTGATGGTTCAGCTCCAAAAATTTGACCACTTCTGGTCATACCCCCTGTCCCTGCTATATTTGAAATTGCAGGTCCCTGATTTGGTAAGGGCCTATTTTCTTGCTTCACTCCATTAATGTACACGGATGAGTCATAACTCCATGGCACTGCCTTGTTATTTTCATAAGGGATAGGTGACGGTCCCTTAATTACCATTGTGGCCTTTGGAATTGCTGATATCAGGAGAGCCTTCTTGGGTGCCACTCATGTGGTCTCTGTTGATTCTTCCCACGGGATCACTAGAGTTTTCTTGTTAAGATTTTGGCCTTGGCACAGGATTACAGTGGCTTCTTTCCTTCAATTGTAGCTACACATTTTTTTTCAGGGTATGGTCTGAATTGGACTATCCCCTGGTCCACTAGTTTTTGCAGAGTTCTTTCAAAGGCTTCATTATGCTCTAACAAGAACCCACATTCGAACAGATGTTCCTTTAACACATTAATTGGGGTTTTTTCTTGTCTGATTCCCCCAAGGTCAGTGACTACTTCAATTGCATTTATTGTTGGCCCACCATGCAGAGGCATAGGGTTTGATTTAATGTTAGGTTTCTCAAAAGTGATGCCTGAGATTCTAATAAATCATGCACCTTGTGTTTGAATGCCCAACATTGCTCTATGGTGTACCCAGCAGAGTTGGCATGGTATTCGCATCTGGCATCGGCGTTGTATCTTCGTGGGAGTGGCCCTACTGGAGGATCTAGAGGCTTGATTTCCACCAATGATGCCTTAACCAAGTGTTGTAATAACTGGCAAGGTGGCATGGGGAGTGGATCAAAATTTCTTGATGGCCTTCTAAATCTATCTTGTTGATGCCCTTGTGGGATCATTAGTGGTTGTGGTGCCCTCGGTTGTGAGGCTACAACATTGATTTCTCCCTCTTTTATCTTTGGGAAGTTTGAAGCAGGATTTTTTGAATTATAGGGAGTATTTGATGGTCCCCCTGATATCTTCCCATTTTTTATTCCAGTATTGATTCTTTCTCTGATAGTCACTAGATCTGAGAATCCCTACGAGATACTTCCTACCATTTTCTCATAATACAGTCCCTGCAAAGTTCCCATGAACATGTTTACTAATTCCTTTTCTAACCGTGGAGGTTGCACGCGGGATGCCATTTCCCTCCATCTCTGAGCATACTCTTTGAAGGATTTTTCTTTCTTCTGGGACAGATTCTGGAGTTGCATGCGGGTAGGAACCATGTCCAGATTATATTTGTAATGTTTTAAGAAAGCATTAGCAAGATCTGCCCAGGTTCGAATATGTTTTCTCTCCAATTGCATGTACCAGTCTAAAGATGCCCCACTCAAGCTATCTTGAAAACAGTGAATCATCAACTTCTGATCATGGGCATGGGCATGCATCTTCCTGCAATACATGCACGGATGATTTCTTAGGAAAGTGAGCCCCTTGTATTTTCCAAAGTCAGGTACTTTGAACTTTGGTTGAATCACCACATCGGGAACTAGACCCATTTCGAGGGTGTCTACTTCGAAAGCATCAAAACCCTCCATAACTTTTAATCTTTCCTCCGGAGCTTTGTACTGATTCATTACCAGTGGATTATCAATAGCATGAGTACCAGTCGTCTTTAATGGTGCTTGGTTGGCATCCTCTGGGTCGTGGTCTCCGTGTTGTAGGTCTAAGTAGTTATCTTCATTATTGGTTGGAATCTGTAAGGTATGTGATGCCCCTGCTTTTGGTGGAGGTGGGACAAACCCTTCAGTTTAAACTTCTTTTTGGGCCATGACGAACTTTTGGAGTCCTGCGTCTGGCTCTTTCCTTAGTTGGTGACCGCTTGATGCACCAATCGTTTGGGCTACTTCTTTGAAAGCTACCCTGGGAATTTGGTCTTGCCTGTCAATGATGTTCTTAAAAGCTAGGAGAACTTGACTCAGATCTCCTTTCATTAAAGTTATATCCCCCTTTACTTGGTCGAAATCCTCTTTAAATGCAGCTTGAGTTTCCTCGATTTTCTCCATTGCTTTTTGTTGGTAGGCCCTGGTTTGATATAGAGGCCAAACAGGTGGAGATTTTCTTCTACCAATGGTTTACTGGAGAGATTTTTTTATATAAAAAAAAGATGAGTTTCGATATGATATGCAGGTGTTTATGAATGCTTGTATACAGATGGATGTGTGTGAACATGAAATGGTTTCTTGTTTTAAATGTCTTATTCATTTGGGTATCAATTTATCTTTTGCTTATTTTTTATTCGGTGACCAGCTTTAAAAAAAATAGATACGCCAATGAGACAAGGAAATAAAATTCCTTCATTGAAAGTAACGTAATTCAGATATTGAAGAATATTACAATCTTGAACCAAAACTTGTTTGTGTGAAATTAAGCCAAGGGAAATAAGTCTTCTAGGTGCACCTGTGGAGGTCTGCTCTTGAAACCATCCACCATTTCTTGACAAAGCTTGGGAAAGTCTTCAGCACATTATTTCCCTTTTGTGGATTTGATTTTAGACTTGTTTGGTGCATTGACGTGGACAAGTTGTTTCCTTTTGTATCCATTTTTAAGGACAGTCACCAAAAGTCTTGAGTTTATTATTATCTTTTATACCCCCTGTGAATAAGACAAATAAATAGAAACGGGTGACAAATATATGAAATGTATGACAAATATATGAAATGTATGGATTCATAGGTGTAGGGTTGAGTGATAGGATTTTTGTAATAAGTACCCCTGTAAGGTAGGGATGTATGGTTCAGTGACGGGGTTTTTGTGATAAGTACCTTTAGAAGGTAGGCTCCTTAATTTTGACCTGTGGTTAGTCTACCCTCCCAAAAGGTGGTTTCCTTAAGGGTATCATGAATAACACCAGAGGGAAAAGGCATAACGGTCTCCCTTAGGTGGAGCCTCTTTACGGACTTAAACTTTCGTCTCAAAGTCGTGAAAGGTCTCATCATGAAATTTTAGGTTAAGGCCGTTACAAAGAGTCATGGATGACCTTCCAAATTCCTACTCGTGAAGAGAATATCTCTCGATAAGTATTCCTTTTTTGGAAATTCACCGACTCTAGGCGAAGTCCTCACATAAACTTGCAGGGATGATGTACCCCCTAAGCTAATAGACGAACCTTCTTTCTAAGGGTTATTGAAAATATTTTGAGAAATAAAAAATCCCGCCACACAGTATATATGATGATAAACAATAGCTAATAATTAAATAAATGCAATGAATAAATGAAATAAATAAATAAATAAAGCAATAAAAAATAAATAAATAAAAAACCCCAAAGTAAAACCCTAAAACTTAAAGTTGAAGTCCCCAGCAGAGTCGCCAGCTGTAGCAATTGGATTTTTAATCAGAGTCGCCATTATTAGTTTTTATCCTAGGGAAGGGAATCTAACAGAAAACCCTAATTCGCAGATAGAGATTCTAGGTTTCGGACTTCTTTAGATGAAAGGAAGGTGTAAGGCACCTTTCATCTACCTTGTTCACAAGGATATTAGGTTTTAGGGTTAGGTTTAGGTAAAATAGGGGTTTTAAGTTTTAATAGGGGACTCGCCACGATTTTTAATCATATGCCTACGTATCCTCTTATGAGGAATCAGAGTCCCAATTCGTAGTTCGTATGGGGTTGGTGTTTTTTAGGGGTTGCAAATGTACTTTGAATCACCTCGCATTTTGGCCGGGAGTAGTGATTACGGAGATTTTGGCTAAATGCGTAGTTAGTCAAAATTTGTTTGAAACCCTTTTACAAAAAACAGTTGATTAGATTAGTTGATTGCGAAAAAATAGTTTGAGATTTGTTAGTATTTTTAATCATATTAATTACAAAAATTCTTGGTTAATGGATGATCAAAAATATTTAATGCAATATGTGGAAAATAATATATTCATGAGTTTTAAATAAAAATAATTTATGTACATGATAATATTTACATTTTAGTAAAAATAAAATTAATATTAATAATAATAATTATTATATAATAATAATAATAAATAAATAAAAGGAGAAAACAATGGAATAAGAAAATATAATATAAAAATAGAAAAGACAAATTTAATTAATTAATTCAAGAGGGGGTGTTTCATGTTAAGTAGTAAAAGAGTAGGGGTGCAGAAAGTCAGGACTTGAATTCAGATATTGAATTCAGGCCCAATAAGACTGAGGGGTGTAACTTTGAACTGTCAAGCAAAACAGGGGGTGTTAAAGGTAATGGGCTTGGCCCAAATGTAATTTTTTTTAGGCTTGAATGATCGTGTGTGGCGATGGTGCATGGGGTTTATGGTGAACTTGGCCTCACGGTCGTTCAATCATGATCAAACAGATGGGATTTAAAGGTACATACTAATTATTATGGGTGCGCATGTAGTGAATTTTTACAGAACGTAATAGTTTGTTTTCACATTTTATTTCATTATATCGTTTTCTTTTACAACACCCTTTGTCTCTCTCTTTCCAGTACCCTTATCTTCTTCTTTCTAACCCTAATCCTAAAGCAAGCTCTGCGACGATGCAATAGTAGACCCTTCCCTTTAGCACACAATCAAACCCAATAACCCCAAATTAACATTAGGACAGAACAAAAGCTAAGCTATTTTACCCTTTTCACTCTTTGTATTCTGACTTCAAGCTTTCGGTTGGCTCCCAATTAATCTCTCTTTGTCTTCTTTGATTTACAGGTCGCAGAGGTGGTGGTCGATGGTGGCGAAGGCGACGGTACAGTCAAGCAATTAGGGTTTCAGATATTGAAACCATAATTTCCTCTCCTTCAATCTTCAACAATGGTGAGGTCTCTCTTCTTCAAATTTCTCTCCATTAGTCAAGCTCTTCTTTGTTCTTCACTTTTGTTTCATTTCTGTATTCGAGCTTCGACCACTATAATTGACCTATGTCTTCGTCTCTGTATCTCCGTCTATCCTTCTCCTTTCTTTAAACTTTCTTTTTGTATTTATAGGTTTCAAATTTTAGGGTTATACGGATTTCTGTTTGGGCTTGCTTAGATTTAGGGTTTAGGAACAAATTAGGGATCCCACATTTTAGGTAATTGATTGAGTAATTAGATTTGTCATATGTAATTGATTCAATCTCTTCAAATCTGTTATGATTGACTGCAATTGATGTAAATTTTGGATTTTGTTGTAATATATGGATATAGATTTGATTTAGCAATTTCTGGATTTGATTGTTGTAAATTGGTATTTGATTTAGTTTTCTGCTATTTCCTGGATTTAATTTGCGTTTTTAGATTTGATTAGTTTTCAATTTGAACAATTGTTGTTAGTAGCAAAACCTGCGCTAATTATTGGTAGATTGGAATAGTAGATATTTCTTTAACACTTGGGCCATTACACTATTATTTTATCATCAGCCCGTCTAAATTAATTTGATTCAGCTATATTATTGTTTTTTTACAGCAAAAAAAAACATTCTCTAACATTTCTAGGCCTAATTGGCCTCTAACCCAATGCTAATTATTTAACTAAAAGCTTTTAATAAATAAAAAAAATTATTTAGTAACTAATGAAAATTATTAAAAGAGTTTAACAACAACATTCTTGTAAAAATTTTGTCCGTACTAAAAATATATTGTGTTTTTAACAAAGAAAAAATATTTTGTTTATTTTTTATTAAAACAATTTTAGTATTAATGCTACCTTTTGACATGAGACAGTAAAATTCAAGAAGACAAATAGGCTCAGCTTTACTAAACAAACAGCAAAATAATGTTTAAGCACAATAAGATGATTTTCAAAAATAGATCGAATGGGCTACTTCAATGTTTTCAATTTCTTTAGGCCTGTAACTTGAAATTATACCTCCTTTCTTTACTAACAACCACTTAAACTTAAGTGGACTTAATAATTTAATAACTTAATAATTATTTTTGAAATAAATTTCCATATTTGAATCGCATGGGCCATTGGCCAACATGATTCTTAAATGGGCCTACGGGTATATGAGTCTTTCTGATTTAGAAAGCCCCACTCTCTTGAATTAGAATACACCCCCTAGTCGACTTAAATTTTAAGAATGGGCCATCAGATATTGATGAACGACCTTTAATTAAATATTTCTTCTATTTAAATCTCAAAAAATAAAATCATCGAGGTAGGACAATTTTGGGGTACAAAAAACTACGAGTACCCTGATCCCCTATTACATGGAAGGTGGTACGTAGGCACTAAAGGTTCACATTCGCGGAGGGTGCAAAAATTGTAAAAAATACTTCTTTTCCCATCCCCACAATCTATTTTTATACAACATTTATAGCCAAAATACATAAATTTTCAAAGAGGTTCCTACAGAGTATCGTAGATGTTTAAGGTGATAATACCTTATGTTGTACCCCAAAATTTTCCCTCCCATTTTTCTTTAAAGCATTCTTTCAAGGCTATTCAAATGGTCAAGGCACCCAAGGGTTGACTAGTCAAAGATGCACCTCCTAGACCAAAAGCCTACAACTAGGGTTTGGAGTTTCTCAAGAAAATTTGGTCTGCAAAAGTATCAAGTGGCTCCCATGTTTCTTCATAGGTCCTCAACAAGGCTCATGTCAAGTTTCAAACCCTACATCACAAGTTTGCTCAGTCAATGACTCAAATGCTTGAAAATCAATTGTATTGATCAAAAAGTCAATTATGGTCAACATACAGTCAAACTTCAAGATTATTGGTCAACATCAACATTTTGAAGTGATATTCATCATTTGATCAAGGGTTGATTATGATTCCCCAAGTAAAGTCCTCAGATCATCAAAAGTAAAGATTTGTCAAATTAGGGTTTCCTTAGGAGAAGTCAATTGAACTTTGACCAGGCATAACTTTCACATGCTTCATCAACTTTTCCCCAACCAAAGCCCATTTTGAATAAAATTCAATTCTCTACAACTTTTCTATTGTTATTAAGTCAAAAAAATGCTTCATTTTGGAAGATATGATCTCTTACATTATAGGTCATTCTCAAAAGTCAACAAAAGACACTTTTTGTCAAGGAAACTTACATCAAGATGATGTCTTAAAAAGCAAAAATTATTAACATATAGATTGAAGGGGACATCTTTGGATTTCCAAAAAGTCCAAAATCAACTTCAAAAGATGAAAATTGATCAAGTTATGAGGTGCACAAGTTAGACAATTTTCAATAAATGCATGAAGTGAACTTTGAGAAAAATTGAATTTTTAGGTTAATGAACCTAACTTTTAGGGTTCAAACATGTTTATGACATACCCAAGGACCTCTAAACCTAACCATGCACTATTGTGATTTTTATTTTTATTTATTTGAGTTTTTATTTATTTAAATATGAATTAAATCAAATAAATTAGATAAAAATACAAGAAATAATGGGCTAGCGCATTTGGGCTTGACTTAACCCATCATGAAGCCCAATATTTCATGCAAAGACCAAAAAAAAAATTTACAGGTTCATGCAGCATCAAGAATGGCAAGAATCATCCAAACATGGCAAACTTTCAATATGTTGGATTTTTGTCTCATGGTCTTGAAAGCTTTGTTCCTTTCCATACTTGATTTTCTCATAACTCTATAAATACATAACATTGCAAGCAAGAAAGGGCACGGAATTCTACATGCAAAACCTCTCCAAAAGCTCTCTAAAAAAGCTCTCCAAAAACTCTCCAAAAAAATCAAAGAATTGGTGCAACTCATATCTCAAAGTTCCAGCCTCTCTCGATTGAAACCAAGCCTCGAGCCATCCTCTTGAAGTCCCCAGGATATTTTTACAAGGCCCAAGATCAGTCTATCATAAGCTTAGAACTCCCCCATTTGATAACTCCGGTTTGGTAATGTTTAAAATTTCGAATCTCTAATTTTAATCATATTTCATGGCATGATAACATTTGTTTGAGTTTATATGAATCTATAGATCAGGTATGAGTGGGACCAAATGTGCGTATCATGCACCTCCAATTCCCGACCACCATATTTCATCAGGCTAGATCCAAAACCTTAAAGGAGCGTCTCCATGATGAACCCCAAGAAGTGTCCCTCACTGGATCTCCAGGCACCTGGGCCCTATTGCTAGTGGACCTGGGATTTTTTTGCTATTTCACATCCTCTAACTACTTTTTGCAGTGCATGGTGAAACAACCTACTAAAAATCATTAAACAATGAATTCGCCACCAAACGTCTTTTATCCCACATTAAGGGAAAGGTAAACATCGAGAAAACATGAGAAGGGAGAAGTCACGGTCTTGCAACCGAGAGATCGAGTAAGGGAGTCTGTTACGCGAGGGGAAGGTATTAGCACCCCACGCGTCTGCGGTACTCTATGGTATCCACTCTTGTTATCTATCTTATGGGTGTGTTTAATCTAAGCTTACTGCTTATTACTGCTAAAGGGAGAATGCATGCAAAAGAAAGGAGAAAAGAATGTAGGGAAAATAAATTTGTACTCGCTTGGGGCCTACCCCAATGCCTACATATTGTTTTTGAGGAATCCGAGCTACCGTAGTTCAGCTCACATGTTTTTGTTTGTTTGTGTTTTTTATGGACAATGTTAATTCCACTTTCTTCCGTAGCTCGACCTTTGGAGACTTATGTGTTGGCACATAAGTAAATTAATCATGTCCTTACCTGAAAAGGGTTTTGGATAAAAGGTGCTTGGGAGCACAAAAAGGTTTGAGTTGGTTTGTATTTTGTTACCTTGAAAAAGGGTTTAAGTGAGATTAGCATGTTTTTGAATTGCTAAGAAAAGAAGTTTTAGTTTTGAATGCAAAGAGAAAAAGGAAAGAAAAAAGTCTAAGGGAGACTAGCCTATTTCTAACATAATTTTATCATACAATGGTAGCCCTACGTCAAGGATGAAAGGTGAATCTCTACCTAATGTTAGCATGCATGGTTTACAACCTAATGTCTAACTTGCATCTGAAAGGAGCAAGCACGTCCTAAGGGAATATTGTATGTACAAGGATAAAGAAACAAGCTAATAATCTCAAGGGAGCACACCTAGAGAGATCCTATCTAAGTTAGCATGCCAAAGAAAGTCTAACAAAACTATCATATAGGGAACATGCAATGAGAGCGAAGTCGTGATCTCAATTTCTAAATTGAGTGACTCATCAATCAGCAAGATATAAAGGAAAGAGATAAAATCCTATAGGAAGCATGCACTGAGAGCAAAGTTGTAATCTCAATTCCTAAATTGAGTGACTCATCGATTAATAACCAAAGAAACAAACACAAGCACAACACATATAGCAAATGAAGTGTGGAATGCCTACTACAGGTCTTTAAACAGCGACTTTGAGCAAACGCTCTTTATTTCCTACTTCTCATGTGTTGTACCCCAAAATTTGCCCTCTCATTTCTCAGGAAATCACCCTGGATTCCCAAAGTTTTCTCTTAAACAAATCCAAGTCTGGAATTATCATTTCTTTCCAAGCAAGCCATTTAAAAAGGCAAAATGGTCATTTACACGCTGAGAAGTCAAACTTCTTCTTTTGGATCAAAATCAAATCTCAAAAATTATATTTCATCAAGACATGTTGGAATATGAAGTTTTGTTTCATCAAGAAGCTCAAAAGTCAAATTTTACCTTGGTAAAGTTAAATTCTAAATACTTAGAATTTTTCTAAAGTATTTAAGAAAATGACACTTCAGAACTTCTGAGCCAGCCTCCAGACAGGAGAAGTCAGAAGTTGTAAGCGTGGTTCAGCACATAACATTCAGTCAGAATGTGGCCCTTCAGCACCTACGCCAACTCAGTCAGAAGTTGCCAGAAGATTATAAAACGTGATGAAAAAATCTGAAAGCTCCTTCAGAACATGTTGGAACCAGAAGGTAAGAGGATCAGAAGATTAGGTGCTACACTGAAGCAGAACCTTTAATTCAGAATTTTCAGAGGGAAAATCAAAGAAGTTTACTAGAAAACTGGTGAATCCTTCAGAACATGATGGAGTCATAAGGTAAGAGAATTAGAAGATTGGGAACTACACTGAAGCAGAATCCCTAAGTTCAGAGTTTGCTGAGGCAACAGGATACAAAGTGAGAAGATCAGAAGTTGGACGTTTGTCCTAAATGGAATTTCTGACTCGGATTTAAGTAATGATGCAAATCTCATATTACAATATTTCTGATTTTGACAAATCTCATCACCATTTAATGTTCATTAATGCTCACAACCACTTTTAAGTCTTTGTCCAAAGGGTCTCTCCACGTGTAGCATAAAAAAAACCTTTGTACAGATTTAGGTATGGGTTCATGCTCTATTTCCGCTCATGGGTGTCACTTTTCCTTAATCCTCGCTTACTAACCCAGCCTAGGCTAAAAGCTCCCAATCATCACAACCTTTTTTTACATTCTTCAAGAGTAAGTCAGCATCTAGTGCATGATATTGGCGCCACTTGAAATTTTAAAACCCACTAAGCTTTGCCTATAAATAGAATACCATTGATCATGGAGAAAGGGGCCAGACAGGAAAATTTGTGAAAGAAATCAAAATTTTGAGAAAGAAAAGTCTTGAACCTCTGCCCAGATATCCTAGAGTTTCAAAAACTGTAAACACAGCATACAAACCATTAACTTTGGATCCCTTGCGTTCAAACTCCATTTGTTCTCAAAATATTTCTTGACTAAAAGAAAAAAACCACCCATACAGTTTCTGACCTACACGTTAGAAACTGCCATAACTTATGTATTCATACTACTATATACCCTCCATCCATCCATTCAAAAATGTTGTTCAGAACATCATCAGAGTTGAAGCTAACTCCAGTTCATAGAACTTCTTCCAGCTGCAAGGTAATCACTTGCTGACCCTCGCCGCATTGCTTAAAGCATCACCAGATTTGCATGCTCAAAAACACAATGTAGATATCATGCTTCTGATGTTGTGCATGTTCTGATATTTTCACGTATATGTATGCTTAAGTAGAGAATGAATCAGTTCAGAACTTGCCTCTGATTTTTGGTTCTGATTTCTGAAACACTATGACACCTGCTGAAACTGTCCTAGGCATGTCTTCTATTTTGTGGAGAAATAACCAAATTGCAGATGTTCTGACTAGCATAGAGGGAGACCAAGTTCTGACATTGGCACCAGCGCCTCTGGAGCCTGTTTTGTTATCAGTAATGTCAGAACTTCTAAAGATTACTGTGTTCCCAGCAGGGTCAGAACCTCTGACCCCATACATTTTCACTAACAGGTTTCTGTTTTGCAGCGCCAGGGTCAGAACCTCTGACTTCCTTTCAGCAGCACGCTGATCCTCCTTTTTTCTTCCCCTTGTTTTTTTTCTTTTTTCTTTATTTTTCTGGATGGCACTCTCCATTTTTATTAATCAGCAAAACACCAAAAATATTTTCATTCACACTTTATTTTATTCCTTAAAAAAAGATTAAAAAAATATTTTCTTAACAAGTTCATTTAATATTTTCTTGTATGTATTTAAATATGGTTGTAATAGTAATTTAGGGCTTTATTTTCATTTCCAATCCCCATTCATAAATTTGTACCCCCACCCCCTAAATGTTGTAATAGCGTAGGAGTTTACATTTTTTACAATTTATCGCTTTCAAATGTAAATGCAAGATAGAATCAATAAATAGACCACCAAAAAAATCAAAGACAAAAGAATGCAATCAAACACACTTTGCATACAAACACCCTTAGGGTTTCTCCACTTGGTTGCCTTATATAAAAATAGCCATGTTACGCATGCAAAGTATCTTGGTAAAACAAACAAAATCAAGAGATCATAGTCCCTCGATGACACTATTTAAAGTTGCCTTACAAAATGATCTTAGTCCCTCAAAAATGCTAAGATACTTTGCAACATTGCTAATCATGGTTATACGATGACCCGCGTCCGTCCCGTTTACATCCAAAGATAGGGTTGTTTACCAAATCAATGGTAAGACAACAATGTCAAAGGAATAGAAAATGAACAAGAAAGACATTTGAGTAGGTAGATTGCTTCTAGTTACTTGCTCTATTTTTAAACAACTATCCTTGCTATTTTCAAAACAAACACATACATTCTCAAACATTGAAAACATTTTCAAAAAGACAAACATCTTTGTATATATTCTTAAGAACGAGAATCATTACAAAGATTGCCTAAACAAAGGCCTCTTTTACAAAATACTTTCAAAACCACACCAAACACATTTCAAAACAAAAATCAAGTGATCTAGCAAAGTAACTAAGAGCTCATGGAAAACCATGGATGAAAAGGGTGTTAATACCTTCCCTTTTAATAATCTACCCCCCGAACTCAAGAAACAATCGCAAATGTCTTTCCTGTGCTTTTTCACCTTTCCTTTTGGATAAAAGAAAAGTCGGTGGCGACTCTTGCTAACAGCAACATTTGTGAACACAAACGCAAACCCTCAAGTCATTTCTCCCACCGTATCACAGAACTGGCGACTCTGCTGGGGAGGTTGAAAAAAAAGTGGGGTTACCTTAGGTCTAGATCGCATTTACTTGCTTACATTGTTTGATTTGTTTGCTTTACATTAAGGTTCTTTGTTTGGGTTTGAATCCTCTACCCGGATTTGGGGATACATTATAGGTAAATAGCAATACGTTGTGGAAACTGTGCGGGGTATACCGACATGGTCTAAGCAATAGCTATGTTAGTGTGACATATTTATGGGTACCGGTAGCATTTGAGTTAATTAAAGAGAATACGGGGCAGCTGAGTGATGTCATAAAGCACTAACGAACTTTTAGAACCTTTACTTGACCAACTTGGCCTTTAGGGCGTAGTGAGATGACCGGATTTGGTGCATTCCGAAGTTGGTAGATACTCGATACTACACTCATTGAGGGTTGTTTTCTTGGAATATTTCGGTCGCCATTAAAGAGGCTTGAGCTGAAACAATGACCAAGGAAACAATCCAGTGATTTTGAGCTCCTTAGAACCCGGTTACTATTACTAGGACAGGTTGAGCCAACTAAACTTCAAGAGAGTACTTACCTATAAAACCCCATGCAAGCCTAAACTAAGAGCTTGTTTGTTTTGCTTGTATATACATACTTGTACATAACATCATGGACATCATATGCATCCACTAACCATTTCAAGGATTTTTGGAGATTCATCTTTGTTCTTGTTTTGTAGGATATGGATTCACTTCGCAGGAAAACTATCCAAGTCAACCTTGTAAGAATTCCTCCACAACTTAGGGAACTAGCTTCAAGGATCCCTGAAATCCCTCCTTTCACTGAGAGGCATGGTCGTCTGCTCAACTTGGTCACCTCTAACACGGAGGAGGATATGATGAAGGTGTTCTTTCAGTTCTTTGATGCTTTGCACCATTGCTTCACATTTCCCGACTATCAGCTTGTACCTACTTTGGAAGAATTCTCTCAACTCTTGAGGATTCCCATTCTCAATCAACTACCTTTCAATGGTACGCAAAGAGACCCAAAGCCAGAAGAGATTACTCAAGCTCTGCACTTGCACTCATCTGATATCATAACTCATTGGGAAACTAGAAGTTGTGTCAAAGGCTTCTTAGCAAAGTTTCTGTTTGAGAAAGCCCAAATCTGTTGGAATTCCTTAGACTTGAAAGCTTTTGAAGAAATTGTGGCCCTTCTTATCTATGGGATGGTTTTGTTCCCCAATTCTGACCAACTCATAGATATAAGTGTCGTCAAAATCTTCATGTCACGCAATCCGGTGCCTATATTGCTAGGGGATATCCTCCACTCTTTTCACACTCGTACAATGAGGAAAAGAGGTGTCCTTATGTGTTGCACTCCCCTCCTGGAAAGATGGTTTATTTCTCATCTTCCCCAATTAGTCTTAAAGAATGAGCAAGGATTAAGGTGGTCACAAAGGTTAATGATGCTTAAACATTCAGATATTCATTGGTGCTCTCGATCCAAGGAGAATGTTATCATTATTGACCATTATGGGGAATTCCCTAATGTCCCTCTACTTGGCGTTAGGGGAGGCATCACCTACAACCCATACTTAGCTATAAGACAGTTTGGTTTTGCCCGAAGGTATGGCCCGCACGAGATGCTGATTCAAGGCTTGGTTTTCGACTACGACAACGACAATCAAGGTCTTCGCCAGAGATTCATCCGAGCATGGAGGATGTGAAATAAGGTGTACAGTAAGACTTTGGGACACAAGAATTACATCCCTCTTGAGCCTTACCTCAAGTGGGTACGAACCCGCGCTCAAAGTCTTATGATGCCTTATCCTTCCATTCTCCAGGTAATCATTGAGCCTGTTAAGGAAGGAGAAGTTCCATACACTATCCTACATTCTGACATGCCCACATCTCTTGAAGACCTACAAAGGGATTGGATACAGCTCAAAGGAGAGCGAGATAATTTCGAAGCCCGATTCTACGCAAGCGAGAAGAAGGTTTTGGAACTCACTAGGCTACTTCATGAGGAGCAGACTCTAAATGCCTACATTGTACCAAAGAGGATGCGCACTACTTTTTTATCTTAGAGTTTTGTATTATTTTTGCCCAAGGGGCATTGATGTACTCAAACTCTTAATATAATGTGTGTTCTTTTGTCTAAAGAAAACTTGAATCTTTAAAAATCCTTGAAAACATTACATATGCACATATCATTCATCATAACATAAACAGGTCTTTTGCAACAAGTTCCCTCATCTCTCTGCTGTTTATTTCAGTAAGATGGATCTCGAGCAGACAGTCAAAGATCTTCAAGTTCAAAATACGCAGTTTCAACAGTTACTCATAACCCTGGCCAAAGGACAGGAGGAGTTGAAGACTCTGTTGGCCAAAGAAAAGAAGAAGAAAGAGAAAAAACCAATCAGTGTTGTAATCATGGGGAGAAGGTTTCAGGGACAGGCTAGAAGAACCTTGAATTTCACAACAACCTCTGATGAAGGAAAAGGAAAGGAAACAGCGGTTCCGTCAGAATCTGAAGAAGAGGAAGAAGAGGAAGACTACTCCGAGGAACAGTATCCGCCAACTGATGATAAGTACAGACATCTTGAGGAACACTTGAACGCTATGGAAATACAAAGGATACCAGGTCTAGACTTTGAAGAATTGGGACTAGTGTCAGGAATTTTGATCCCACCGAAATTCAAAGTTCCGTTGTTTGAAAAGTATGATGGAGTGTCATGTCCTAAGATGCACCTCCAATCATATGTAAGAAAGATCCAGCCGCACTCCGCTGATAAAGATCTATGGGTGCATTTTTTTCCAAGATAGCCTATCTGGAACACAACTCGATTGGTTTTACCAATTGGAAAGGGCCGAAGTCCACAACTGGGAAGATCTTACCGCAACTTTCTATAGGCAGTACCAGTATAATGCAGATTTGGCGCCTACCCATACTCAACTTCAGAGTATGGCTATGGTTTCAAACGAGGGTTTCAAAGATTACACGCAGAAATGGAGAGATCTAACTGGGAGAGTTCAACCCCCTCCGTCTGAAAGGGAATTGGTAGACATCTTCTTAGGCACTTTATCAGGCCCTTTCTTAAACACACTAATTGGAAGCTCATCTGCTAGATTTACTGAATTAATACTAACCGGAGAGAGGGTAGAAGCTGGCATAAAAAGTGGAAATATTCAGAGGGATTCGTCTGCCTCTACAGCTGTGAGAAAGCCTTTCACTGGGAAGAAGGAGGTATCTGTTGTTTACCCACAAAGGAATTAAGGGAGAGCTGAACGCTGACCAATGGTAGGAGCTGTTATGATCCCAAAACCTCATCTGATCAACCAAGGAGTCATCAACCGAGGGTGGAAAGGCCAGTCTGGCAATTCACCAGAATCAATATGACTCTAGCCCAGGTTTTACCGCACCTTCTGAAATCCAATTTGGTAACTTTAAAAGAAGCTCCAAAGAACCCCAACACTGCGCCCCTCATTATCACCCAAATTCCCGCTGCGTATATCATTCCGAAAGTCCGGGTCATGACACCAACAACTGTTGGGCCCTGAAAAACAAGATTCAAGATCTTATAGAGGCAAAAGAGATTGAGTTTGATGCGCCCGAGAAGCCAAACATCATTTCCGCTCCAATGCCTAGACATGGTCACAACGCCAATACAATTGAAGAAGATATGTTCGTTACCACAGTTGATGAACTCCTGACTCCGCTCCCAATCATTAAGATAAACTTGTTGAAAGCCGGTATATTCTCGGGTTGTAATGAAGACTGCCATCTCTGCTTATCCTCACCAACTGACTGCCTTTTGTTAAAATCAGGCATTCAATACTTGATAGACAACCAAGAGATTATGTTTGAAAGTGCTCCTGTTTCACCTGTTCCTGTTGAAGACGTTTCAATCATAACCATCTCCACCAATTCTTCCAGGGTCCCCAAAAGACCCGTTAGGATTACATCGGTTCCAAAAACTACTCCTCTTATAATCACAATGCCCAGGCTGGTCCCGTATGAATCAGACAAAACAGTGTCGTGGAATTACGGTGGAGACATCTACTACCATGGTATCAAACAAGATGGGCTGGCCGCCGAAAAGATGAGCTCCAAAGAAGAAAACTCTGGCATTAACAATATTGCCGGAACCAATAAGATTACCCATAGCGGTAGAATCTTCTCTCCAGAGATTGCCCCCCCCAAGGGAAGTTTTTGGACCCGTAGCTGCTCCAAAGGTTACTTCCATACCAATAATCATATCTGCAAGTGCCCCTACTGACAAAGACGACACAACCCCTGTTGTTATCCCTACCAACACCCCTACTACTGAAATTCGAGGAAAAAGTATTCAAGAAGAGCCTGTCCAAACGAAGGCTCAACCACTGACTATCCCCGAAACCTCCAAAAAGGAAATGGAGGAGATCCTGAGAATAATAAAGAAGAGTGACTACGACGTAGTTGAACAGTTGGGGAAAACTCCCTCCAAAATCTCCATGCTAGCGTTTCTACTATGCTCGGAGGCACATGCGAAAGCCCTGGTGAAGTTTCTAAAGACATCCCATGTGCCTCAAGAGACGTCTGCTGACCAATTTCAAGATTGTGTGGCCAGTTTGATGGCGGACAACGTCCTAGGCTTCTCGGATGCTGATCTGACACCAAAGGGAAGAAAGCACAACGAGGCATTGCATGTCTCTGTGGAATATAGAGGAACAACTCTGGCCCATGTCTTGGTGGAAACCGGCTCATCTTTGAACGTTTTACCGAAGAAAACTCTTGACAGATTGGATTGCGAAGGATTAACGTTGAAACCCAGTAACATAGTTGTAAGGGCATTTGATGGTTCAAAGAGGATGGTCCACGGGTAGGTGGACATCCCCATAAAGGTTGGGACTCAAACTTTCAACTCAACCTTCTATGTAATGGACATCCGCCCATCTTACTCCTGTCTACTAGGACGACCATGGATCGATAATGTCGGTGTTGTCACCTCCACACTACACCAGATGCTGAAATATCCAGCCCACGGAAAGATTATCACTATCCACGGAGAGGAAGAATATATAATTAGCCACCTCAATTCTTTCTGGTATATGGAGTTGGACGGCGAATTCATTGAAACTCCTTTTCAACATTTCGAAGAAGTCTCTCAAGAGATAGCAGTAACTAAGACGGTATCCCAGATCCCCAAGATCACAAGACCTCCGCTCCAATTGTCATCTCTAAAGGACACCAAGGCAGTAGTAGAGGATGGTGGATGCACCATCTTGGGGAAACTTCCAGAAATTCTATATAAATCTGACAAGTTTGGCTTATGGTTTACTTCAAGTACTCAGAAGGCTGTGCGTCGTGCCTGTGCTGGAGGGCCACCTTTGAAGATTAGCAACCGAGAGGTCAATGCAGTGGAAGATGGTGAAGAGGATTTCAGCTTGGAGGATTGGATATTTCCTACTGTCAACAGAAGACTTCGTAATTGGGAAGCCAGAGACTTTGTCCCAATAACTTTCATCCCTCAGTAATTTATCTTCTATATTTCTGTTGGACCTGTAATATTCACAAACAATTTGCACATTTTAAACCTTGTGTCTTGCCCGAGGCACAATGGTCCATTTGTAAGGGTTTTTATTTCATCTTCATATGACATGCAATGAATCATGGATGTTTTTCACATACAAACTTTTTATGCTCATTGTTTTTCTTTTACATTTTATTGTTTAAAGATGGCTATACCCTTACACACACCCACACTCACATATGCAGGTACCCCTCCATTATGAATCCCATGGGTAACAATACTGCTGTGGCCTTTAGTGACTTTGAGGATCTAATCTATCAAGCCGGAGACGAAGGTGAGGAAGATTGTGAAGTACCAGGGGAACTTGCCAAACTACTCCGGCGGGAGGAAAGAGCTATTCAGCCTCATGAGGAATTAAGGGATACAATCAACCTGGGTACAGAGGAGGATAGAAAAGAAATCAAGATAGGTGTCAATCTAGAGCCGAGTGTCAAGGAACGTCTGATTCATCTATTGTAGGATTATGTTGAGATCTTTGCCTGGTCATATGAAGACATGCTGGGACTCGATACCGACATCGTGGTACATCGTCTGCCAACAAGAGAAGACTGTCCACCAATAAAACAAAAAGTCCGCCGCATGAGACCTGATATGTCAGAGAAGATCAAAGCGGAAGTCATGAAACAATTCAATGTTGGATTCTTGGTTGTCACTTCCTACCCCCAATGAGTTGCCAACAGTGTTCCCGTGCCTAAAAAGGGCGGCAAAGTACGAATGTGCATGGACTATAGGGATTTGAATAGGGTCATCCCTAAAGATGATTTTCCACTTCCCCACATAGATATCCTGGTTAAAAATACGGCCCAGCACAAAGTGTTTTCCTTCATGGACGGATTCTCAGGTTACAACCAGATCAAAATGGCACCTGAGGACATGGAGAAAACTACATTTATCACACAGTAGGGGACATTCTGCTACAAAGTGATGTCATTCGGACTAAAGAATGTTGGGGCCACCTATCAGCGTGCCATGGTAGCTTTGTTTCATGATATGATACACCATGAAATAGAGGTCTACATAGACGATATGATAGCCCGATCACAAACTGAAGAAGAGCACCTCGATCACTTGCAAAAGTTGTTTGAGAGACTGAAGAAGTATAAGCTAAGGTTGAATCCAAACAAGTGCACATTCGGAGTACGATCCGGTAAACTTTTAGGTTTTGTCGTCAGTAACAAAGGCATTGAGGTTGGTCCTGCCAAGGTTAAAGCAATACAAGAAATGCCTGCTCCTCGTACTGAGAAGGAAGTCAGAGGATTCTTGGGACGCCTGAACTATATTGCCATATTCATTTCTCACCTAACAGCTACTTGTGAGCCAATCTTCAAACTGTTGAAGAAAGATCAAGTAGTCAAGTGGAATGATGAGTGCCAGACTGCTTTCGACAAAATCAAAGAGTACTTACAAGAGCCTCCTGTTTTGATGCCACCAGTAAAGGGAAGACCATTGATCATGTATCTGACTATTTTAGAAAACTCAATGGGGTGCATATTGGGGCAGCATGACGAGTCTGGCTAAAAAGAGCACGCTATTTATTACCTGAGCAAAAAGTTTACCGACTGTGAAACCAGATATTCACTGCTCGAGAAAACTTGTTGCGCTCTAGCATGGGCTGCTCGCCGGCTAAGACATATATGCTGACTCATACTACCTTGTTGATATCTAAGATGGATCCGATAAAATACATCTTCGAAAAGCCTGCTCTGTCTGGAAGAATAGCTAGATGGCAGATGGTCCTAACAGAATATGACATACAGTACACTACCCAGAAAGCTCTAAAGGGCAGTGTGCTAGATGATCATCTTGCTCATCAAGCTGTAGAAGATTATCAGTCCATGAAGTTTGAATTCCCGGATGAAGACATAATGACGCTAGACAACCGTGAAGAAATCAGACCATATGACGAACCTGAACAAGGATCCCGATGGATCCTATTCTTTGATGGGGCCTCTAATGCACTCGGTAATGGTATTGGCGATGTACTCATATCTCCGAAAGGGTGTCATACTCCCTTTACTGTCAGACTTTGCTTCAATTGTACAAACAACATGGCAGAGTACGAAGCATGCATCTTGGGCCTCAAGGCTGCCATAGATCTGGGAATCAAATCTTTAGATGTGTTTGGAGATTTAGCTTTGGTCATCAGTCAGATCAAAGGGGAATGGGACACTAAGCACCCAAACCGTATCCCTTACAAAGAACATGTTTTGACATTGCTACCACACTTTGAGGAGATTACCTTCGAGCATTTCCCGCGAGAAGAAAATCAGCTAGCAGACGCTCTAGCCACAATTTCATCTATGTTTAAACTTAATTGGGATAACGAGGCTCCACATATCACCATCAAACGAATGAATGAACCAGTACACTGTTATGAGATTAATACTGAAGAGATAATAGACCAGCCTTGGTTTCATGAAGTTAAGACGTATCTCGAGACTCAAGAATATCCAGAAGGAGCCTCAATCAATGATAAGAAGTTCTTAAGGAGATTCTCTGCTAAATTCTTCCTTAGTAATGGCGTCCTGTACAAGCGCAATCATGACTCCATTCTGCTTCAGTGTATGGATAAGATTGAGGCGAAAAAGATCATGGTTGAATTACATGAAGGTACTTTTGGCACTCACTCCAGTGGGCATACAATGGCGAAGAAAATCCTACGGGCAGGATATTATTGGTCTACCATGGAAACAGATTGCTATCAACACTCTCAGACCTATCATAAGTGTCAAATTTATGCTGACAAGGTGCACGTGCCTCCGGTTCTTCTAAATGTCTTGACGGCTCCTTGGCCCTTTGCTATGTGGGGAATTGATATGATTGGAGAGATCAAGCCGACAACTTCCAATGGACACCGCTTCATCCTGGTGGCCATTGACTATTTTACAAAGTGGGTTGAAGCAGCTTCCTTCGCATCCATTACTAAGAATGTTGTTGCTCGCTTCATCAAACAAAATCTCATTTGCCGGTATGGTATCCCAGAAAGGATCATCACTGATAATGGTACAAACCTTAACAACACTATGATCACCACCTTGTGTGAGCAATTCAAGATGCAGCATCATAATTCTTCTCCCTATCGGCCAAAGATAAATGGTGATGTCGAAGCGGCAAATAAAAACATTAAAAAGATCATACAAAAGATGACAGTCACATACAAAGACTGGCATGAGATGTTACCATTCGCTCTCCACGGGTACCGTACCACGGCTCGCACATCAACTGGGGAACACCATATTCTTTGGTATATGGTATGGAAGATGTTTTGCCTATTGAGGTTAAGATCCCCTTGCTAAGGATTATGAAGGATACGGGTTTGAGTGAAGACGTCTGGATCCGAACTCAACTTGATCAACTGAACTTAATTGATGAAAAGAGACTTACTGCTGTTTTCCATGGTCAAATGTATTAACGGATGATCAAGGCTTTCAACAAGAAAGTCAGATGCCAAATATATCAAGTTGGGGATCTAGTGATCAAATGTATCATCCTACCGCAAAGTGATCCCAGGGGCAAATAGACTCCTACCTATGAAGGACCATTTGTATTCAAAAACATATTCTCTGGTGGGGCAATGATCTTGACCACCATGGATGGCGACGACCTGCCACACCCTGCGAACACGGACATAGTCAAAAAATACTATGCATAAGAGACCCGCTAGGTTGACACGCCTAGGAAAAACAAGGGGCATCCCTGCGAACCAAAAGGTTCGGGCAAAAATTAGGGATAAAATAAAAAAATTTGTACACCCGACAAGTTGAAAACCCGAAAGGGCGAATTGGGAAAAAAGGGGTTTCGCGGTGGACTGAAAACTCGAAAGGGCGGTCCAGGCAAAAGTTAGGGAATAAAAGCATATGACTATGTCTCGTCGGATCACTTAACGGACCACATTGGAATTCCACTGACAAACTCGGAGTTTCTAATCAATTCAATCATCTTCAGACGAAGCAACAAATAGACAAGATACTCAGAGATACGAAGGCTATAGCAGGATGGGAACCCCATGGGACTGTCACACATAGCTGTCTTTCTATGTATAATTTTTTCTTGTTTTATGGCACCATTCTCTTACTAGAATGTTTGTCTCCTTTGTACAAAATTTTTATTCAAAGTCAATACAAAGATACCTCATTGAAAGTACAAAAACTATTTGTCTTTTCCTTACAATTGTGTTTTGTTCGCAAAAACGTCCAATGATTCATTGATAAACATATGCATTTGAACATAATCACTATTTACAAATAAACAAGATGAGAAAGACAATTACTGATAGGTTGAAAGGACAGGAAAACATTCTTAAACCACTCCATATTCCCCACAGAGTTTTCAATAACTCCCTAGCAGAATAAGACTCCCAGCTAATCCTCAGCAGAAACAAAAGTTGAGGTTTTAATCCCCAGTAGAAATCATCAAATTTCTCAAGATTCCTCAAACAGATCTTACAAGCAATACACGGCATTGCCCTCACAATGAAATTTACTCCTCTCAACAAGAGTTCATCAATATTTAGACTTCAAGACATGGAAATTCACATATCCCCAACAAACTACAGATTCCTAAGTTTGAGTTTGCCTCTCTGACTACTACAAATCAAAGGACCACAATTCCTCTTCCCCAGTAGACTACTCTACATCAAGTTACTGCGAAGCCTGGAATTCAACCAGATAACAGTAAACTTCCTTATCCCCAGCAAGTCATTGTGAAGCCTGGAATCCGACCAGATAGCAGCTAACTTTTGATTCTCTCCAGCCAAGGATAACTCCCCAGTAGAGCGGCAGACAACCGAGGCCCCTGAACTTTTTCAAACAGAAATCAACTTTTTCCCCACAGAGTTTTCAATACTCCCCAACGGAACAAAGACTCCCATTGGTTAATCCCTAGTAAAAGTCGTCAAGATTCTCAGGTTTCCTCAAGCAGATCTTACGAGCAATACATGACATTTCCCTTACAACAAGAGTTTATTCCTCTCAGTAGAAATTCATCAACACTTCGAATTCAAGACATGAAGAGTTACATATCCTCAGCAACAGTCAGGGATTTATTTCCCCAAACCGAAAGCAATACAGCAAATCAGCTCACATGCGCATACATTGCACCCATATATCATAAATGTCAAATAAAACCAATACATTGCATCATACATTTCATGCAACATAACTTGGTGTTTCAGCTAACATTTTACCCTTTTCAGGATAAGATTAACAGCTACCGCTAACAATATGCAAACTTTTGATACAGTCCAGATACGCTCCAGACCCGGAAGCCATTATGATACTCATTCAAAGACCCCTCCTGATACAGTGCGGATACGCTCCAGACACGGAAGCCATTCTGGTACTCATTCAGATTCAACTTTTGATACAGTCCATATATTCTCTAGACCCGGAAGCCATTCTGATACTCATTCAAAGACGCCTCCTGATACAGTGCAGATATGCTCCAGACACGGAAGCCATTCTAGTACTCATTCAGATTCAGATTCGATACAATCTAGATACGCTCTAGACCCGGAAGCCATTCTGATACTCATTCAAAGACGCCTCCTGATACAGTGCGGATACGCTCTAGACACAAGCCATTCTGGTACTCATTCAGATTCAGATTCAACTTTTGATACAGTCCAGATACGCTATAGACCCGAAAGCCATTCTGATACTCATTCAAAGACGCCTCCTAATACAATACGGATACGCTCCAGACACAGAAGCCATTCTAGTACTCATTCAGATTCAGATTCAACTTTTGATACAGTCTAGATATGCTTCAGACCTAGAAGCCATTCTGATACTCATTCAAAAACGCCTCCTAATACAGTGGGGATACGCTCCAGACGCAGAAGCCATTCTGGTACTCATTCAGATTCAGATTCAACTTTTGATACAATTCAGATACAGACGCCTTTCTAAGGTTCGACTTACAGATTACATCTCAACAAGCATTCTTGGATGGCATCTACAAGCCCATCCCCAAAAAGGTTTTATTACCTCTCCAAATGGCATCTTTAAGCCCATTCCTCCTATCGTTGCTGAGTGCAAATTTCTGGGCACTTTAGTGTCCAATCATATTCCACCTTCGAGTCGCGAATGGAAAATCTTGCCAATATAACTCCTCGAGTTAAAGAAGATTGAACAGGGGCGGCTGTTGTATCCTAAAATTTTACCTCTCATTTCTCAGGAAATCCCCCTGGATTCCCAAAGTTTTCTCTTAAACAAATCCAAGTCTGGAATTATCATTTCTTTCCAAGCAAGCCATTTACAAAGGCAAAATGGTCATTTACACGCTGAGAAGTCAAACTTCGGCTTTTGGATCAAAATCAAATCTCAAAAATCATATTTCATCAAGACATGTTGGAATATGAAGTTTTGTTTCATCAAGAAGCTCAAAAGTCAAATTTTACCTTGGTAAAGTTAAATTCTAAATACTTAGAATTTTTCTAAAGTATTTAAGAAAAATGACACTTCAGAACTTCTGAGTCAGCCTCCAAGAAGGAGCAGTCAGAAGTTGTAAACGTGGTTCAGCATATAACATTCAGTCAGAATGTGGCCCTTCAGCACCTACGCCAGCTCAGTCAGAAGTTTCCAGAAGATTATAAAACGTGATGAAAAATCTGAAAGCTCCTTCAGAACATGCTGGAACCAGAAGGTAAGAGGATCAGAAGATTGGGTACTACACTGAAGCAGAACCTCTAATTCAGAATTTTCATAGGGCAAATCAAAGAAGTTTACTGGAAAACTGGTGAATCCTTCAGAACATGCTGGAGTCAGAAGGTAAGAGAATCAGAAGATTGGGTGCTACACTAAAGCAGAATCCATAAGTTCATAGTTTGTTGAGGCAATAGGATACAAAGTGAGAAGATCAGAAGTTGGACGTTTGTCCTAAATGGAATTTCTGACTCAGATTTAAGTAATGATGCAAATATCATATTACAAGATTTTTTATTTTGACAAATCTCATCACCATTTAATGCTCATTAGAGCTCACAACCACTTTTGAGTCTTTTTCCAAAGGGTCTCTCCACGTGTAGCATAAAAAAAACCATTGTACAGATTTAGGTATGGGTTCATGTGCTACTTTTCGCTCACGGGTGTTACTTTTCCTTAAGCCTCACTTACTAACCCAGCCTAGGCTAAAAGTTATCAATCATCACAACCTTTTTTTACTTTCTTCAAGAGTAAGTCAGCATCTAGTGCATGATATTGGCGCCACTTGACATTTTAAAACCCATAAAGCTTTGCCTATAAATAGAATACCATTGATCACTGAGAAAGGGGCCAAACAGGAAAATTTGTGAAAGAAATCAAAATTTTGAGAAAGAAAAGTCTTGAACCTCTGCCCAAAATTCCTCGAGTTTCAAAAACTATAAACACAACATACAAACCATTAACTTTGGATCCCTTTGCATTCAAACTCCATTTGCTCTCAAGATATTTCTTGACTAAAAGAAAAAAACACCCATACAGTTTCTGACCCACGCGTTAGAAACTGCCATAACTTCTGTATTCATACTACTATATACCCTCCATCCATCCATTCAAAAAAGCTGTTCAGAACATCATCAGAGTTGAAGCTAACTCCAGTTCACATAACTTCTTCCAGCTGCAAGGTAAGCACTTGCTGACCCTCACCACATTGCTTAAAGCATCACCAGATTTGCATGCTCAAAAACACAATGTAGATATCAGGCTTCTGATGTTGTGCATGTTCTGAGATTTTCACGTATCTGTATGCTTAAGTAGAGAATGAATCAGTTCAGAACTTGCCTCTGATTTTTGGTTCTGATTTCTGAAACGCTATGACACCTGCTGAAACTGTCATAGGCATGTCTTCTGTTTTATGGAGAAATAACGAAATTGCAGATGTTCTGACTAGCATAGAGGGAGACCAAGTTCTAACATTGGCACCAGCACCTCTGGAGCCTGTTTTGTTATCAGTAATGTCAGAACTTTTGAAGATTACTGTGTTCCCAGTAGGGTCAGAACCTCTGACCCCATACATTTTCACTAACAGGTTTCTGTTTTGCAGCGCCAGGGTCAGAACCTCTGACTTCCTTTCAGCAGCACGCTGATCCTCCTTTTTTCTTCCCCTTGTTTTTTTTCTTTTTTTCTTTATTTTTCTCGCTGGCACTCTCCATTTTCATTAATCATTAAAACACCAAAAATATTTTCATTCACACTTTATTTTATTCCTTAAAAAAGACAAAAAAATATTTTCTTAACAAGTTCATTTAATATTTTCTTGTATGTATTTCAATATGGTTGTAATAGTAATTTAGGGCTTTATTTTCATTTGCAATCCCCATTCATAAATTTGTACCCCCACCCCATAAATATTGTAATAGCGTAGGACTTTACATTTTTTGCAATTTATCGCTTTCAAATGTAAATGCAAGATAAAATCAATAAATAGACCACCAAAAAAATCAAAGACAAAAGCATGCAATCAAACACACTTTGCACACAAACACCCTTAGGGTTTCTCCACTTGGTTGCCTTATATAAAAATAGCCATGTTACGCATGCAAAGTATATTGGTAAAACAAACAAAATCAAGAGATCATAGTCCCTCGATGACGCTATTCATAGTTGCCTTACAAAATGATCTTAGTCCCTCAAAAATGCTAAGATACTTTGCAACATTGCTAATCATGGTTATACGATGACCCGCGCCCGTCCCGCTTACATCCAAAGATAGGGTTGTTTACCAAATCAATGGTAAGACAACAATGTCAAAGGAATAGAAAATGAACAAGAAATACATTTGAGTAGGTATATTGCTTCTAGTTACTTGCTCTATTTTTAAACAACTATCCTTGCTATTTTCAAAACAAACACATACATTCTCAAACATTGAAAACATTTTCAAAAAGACAAACATCTTTGTATACATTCTTACGAACGAGAATCATTACAAAGATTGCCTAAACAAAGGCCTCTTTTACAAAATACTTTCAAAACCACACCAAACACATTTCAAAATAAAAAGCAAGTGATCTAGCAAAGTAACTAAGAGCACATGGAAAACCATGGATGAAAAGGGTGGTAATACCTTCCCTTTTCATAATCTGCCCCCCGAACTCAAGAAACAATCTCAAAGGTGTTTCCTGTGCTTTTTCGCCTTTCCTTTTGGATAAAAGAAAAGTCGATGGCGACTCTTGCTAACCGCAACATTTGTGACCACAAACGCAAACCCTCAAGTCAGTTCTCCCACCATATCACATCATGGTATCTAGAAAAGCGGTAAAGAAATACGATAAAACATAGAAATGAGGGATAAAATAAAGGTCACGATGATACCGAATGGAGAAAGTCTGTTGCCTCTTCAAAACCACGCAAGCGATAAGAAAACTCTACAGAAGCAGCTTCGTACGAGTGATCAAAAAATTAACCCCCGAGCATTCCACATTGTGAAAATTGCATCAATCATTCTATCACAAAATCTTTGCTAAAAATGACAATGAAAATGATTATTAAACATAAAATGATAGAAAACTCTAATAAAATTCTAAGGAGAAAACCTAAAATTCTAAATTATTCTATTATTCTTTGTATTATTTTTTATTATCAATTAAAAGGAAGAATTAAACTAGAGTAAAACTGAAATAAATAAATAAATAAATAAAGAAAAATTAGAAGAGTCAAGGGGGTACAAGTTGAATTCAGGATGCTGTAGAAGTAGGGCACTAGGCCCATCCAAAGGTCTGGGATTCCTTTTTGTTGTGTCAATGGCCCCCAAAAAAAAGTATAGGCTCAAGGTTGGTTCAGTCCCATGCGGATGAATATTCAACAACCATTCATATGATTTCATTATTCAACTTATTATATTCCTATTGAACAAAAATGAATAAAATAAATAAATAAAATTGAAAAGGATATTGAAACGATTTAGTATTGAGCTAGGGATCCCAGACTATGTTACAGCCAGACTTCAAGAGAAACAAAGTCCTCTTCCTCTTCCCTCAAGCTCCTCATAGCAGCGACTCTCCCTTCCGATCCCTTTGTACTAGATTCATACCGTAGATTCGACTTCTTAGGTTTGCAACACTGATTCTCCTCCACCATCTTCTTAGGTTCAACTCCTCCGCCGTGGATCCTCAAATTCGGTTTCACGATTCGTTGACGATGATGCGATGCGTTGGTGCGTTAATGCTATCGTGGTGCGTTAATGCTATCGTGGTGCAAGTTGAAGACGATGTTGTTGCAGTTTTTGATGTGCAGAGATACATGAAGATAGTTATAGATGAAGGCGGTGCAAGATGTTGATGAAATTGCAGAAGCAATGTCGTGAGATGCAAATTCCGATGCAACATTGATGTTGATTCAGAAGATGATGAGGCTTGTAGAGGATTGAAGATGATACTGATGATGTAGTTACCTTGCGAGATTACGATGCGAAGTTGCGGATTGATACGGTTCTTATGTGATTTTGTTGCAGAGAAGTTGTGTTATAAAGCAGGTTAAAGTGTAGTGATAAAGATGTGTTACTATCTGGTTTCCAGAGAGAGTATAAGATTGAAGATGATTATGGAGCACAAGTTGCAGTAATGTTGAGAGGTGTATGAAGATATGCTTTGAAATTGTTGTTTACAGCTTATATAAGCTTGATGAATTGTTACATGGTTCTTGGTGATGATTGAAGAAGATTGAAAGTTGTTGATGAAAGGGATTACGGTGATGAAGTTGCAGAAATGATCAAGATGATGAAGGGAGCGAAGAAGTGGTTTCAATTATGGAGATAGAGATTCGTTGCAAAGGAAAGGTACTGCTGGGATTGAAAGATGAAGGTGAAGATATGATTCACATAGAAAGATTGAAGAGGAGTTTCTATTTTTTTAGAATCGGTGTTGTATCCTCAAGAGTGATGTAGAATTAGAGAGTGAAGAAGAAGGTTTAAGAATGAAGAATGGTGAAATTAAGTATGTATGAAACTGGAAAAAAAATGGATGGTGCATGTATGGATGAAGTTTTTGGAGAGTGAGAGAATGAGTTGCCTAAGAAGAGGAATCCAGAGCGAGTCTTCAGCATATTGGAGAATCAATTCAACCAAGGTGAGTTTCTTCACTCTCTGATTTTGAGTTTTGTTCACTTGTGCATCTCCCCCTCTTCTTATCTTATAGGTTTTTGTTAGTTTGTTGAGATGTTAGTTAGAAAAGAGGTTAGGGAATTCTGTTATGCAGGGTAGTTAGGTTGTTAGTAATTCTATTAGAAGTCTGTTTCTGTTACAGGGTTATATAATTTTGTTAGCGGTTTGTTTCTGTTACAAGATTGGTTAGAAGCAGTTAGGTGAGCTGGCTTTTTGTTAATTCTGTTGGAAGGCTGGGAAGTCAGTTACAGGAGGTGGTTGGTTGGCGGCTATTATAAACAGTAGTTACAGGTTAGAGAATTTTTGAAATTCTGTTTCATTTTTTGCTGGAAGATTGTTGGACTGTTAGGGAGATTGTGAAACTCTGTTATGAAGTTAGTTAGGGTATGGGGATAGTTAAAATCTATTTCTATTCTGTTATTTTTTTTCTGTTTTGGAAGAAATTGTTAAAGGAGTTTTTTGATTTTCTGTTAGGACAGTTAGGAAGGTTAGGAGATGAGAATATGGTTTATGAATTCAGTATTTTTCTGAGCCGATTTTGTGGTCGCAGGGCTATTTTCGAATGAATATTGATGTTCTGTTTACACTAGTTTTAGACGGTGCAGGGCTAATTGTTTTTGAATTCTGAACTAACTTCTATTACTTTGTGAAATTGCAGGTTCATGATTTGGGATGGTGCAACTTTGGAAAACCTGAGATGGAGTCAAGTCTGATACATGAAGTTTTGGGCATAGCTTGAAGATATGCTAGCTTAGGAACTTAGCAACTTACAGAATAGACTTAATTTGTAAAATCATTTTCTTTTATCAGAGGTTCCAAAGATGTAATGGTAATCATGAAGATTTTTTTAACTCTTTCTAATGCTTTAAAGATTCAATTACAATTCCTTCAAGTATTCAAAGCGTTTTCCTCCGATGTTGTGATATCAATATAGCATGATTAACTGTGTAATGGCATGGAACTGCACGTTGTAATGAGTATGGTGACTTGATCTAATAGAAGAAATGAATTTAATACTCTTTGAATCCAGTATGTTCTTTCTTCCTTTATTTTGCTTTTGTAACGGTGTTGATGAAATGATGATGATGATGGTGATAACTTGGTGTTGTAACGAGTTATGATGTTATACACTTCTTGCGGTGACATGTGAAAGCCCAATAGTTTAAAATGGACTTTGAACTCATCCAATGCCATCAAACTTTAAAAATTCACATGACAAAAAATGAATTTCAAACCTTGCATCAAATCCACAATATTGTCTTGTAATGCAAATAACCGAGTGAACCAAAATTTCGATGATGATAAACAAAAGAAGCCCTAGATATGAGATATGAGTTGCATGAAAGCCATGAAACCAAACCCTTAAGATCGTTATGATAACCACTTGGCATATAAAAGTGAATCTATATCCCTGATTAATGAGAGTACTTGTTGGAACAGAACCCTAGCTCACAATATCCTCTTTTGAAGTGTTGTGAGAAACCATGTCATTATCATAAACCTAATCCACTTCCTTTTAAGGCATCTTGATGAAAAAGTTTAATGAAAGAAGAAGTCATCAATGAATATAAACATAAAACCCTAGCTTCACAAACCATGATTGATGATGAAACCAGTTGATTATTCAAGCTTGAATGAAGATGAGAACTTTAAAGCCATACAACAAACCTAATTCCCCAATATCTTTGATCACATGCCCATTTAATTGACTAATGATGCATGATATTGTTAAATGGACTAATGGAGGTTATATACATGAGAGGAATGCGAGATGTGTAATCCAGATAAAAAAAAGTGAAAGGGGTAGGACAAATTTGGGATATTACACCTGGCCCATTTCTTTTTTTATTTTTTTGTTATTTATTTATTTAATTTTCTTTAAACCTATGAATGGAAAGGGTGCTAACACCTTCCCTTTCCATAACCTACCCCCCTTACTCATAAAAAATCTCGAAAGGTATTTCCTGTTCTTTTCACCCTTTCCTTTGTAGGATAAAAGAAAATTCGATGGCGACTCTTGCTAACCGCAACATTGCAATAAAATGAAAACCGGTAAAAGTCAGTTCTACCACCGTATTACAGAATTGAAGCTCTGTTGGGGAAAATTGCTAAAAAAAAGTGGGGTTACCTTAGAGATAGTTAAAATTTAAATGCTTTACTTGTTTGACTTGCTTGCTTTACATTTCAGGTTTATGTTTGGGTATTCTTGTAAAGATCCTATACCCGGATCTGGGGCACTTTTAGGTAAGCAACAATAGATCGTGGAGATTGTACGGCATAGACCGATATGGTTGAAGCGATGGTTGTGTTAGTGTGACACATTTGTTGGTACTGGTATCCCTTATGTTAAATCGAGGATAATACGGGGCCGCTGTGTGGTGTCATAAAGCACTAACTGACCTTAGAACCTTAGTTGAATAAACTTAGCCATTAGAAAAGTAGTGAGATAGCCGGCTTCGGTATAAAGCTAAGGATTAGTTGATAATCGATACTACACTCATTGAGATCGGACTTTTGGGATATTTTGGCCGCAAGAAAAGATCGTCTGAGCTCAAACAATGCCCGATAAAGAAAGATAAGTGATATTGAGACTCCTTAGAACCCGGTTACTTTTCTAGGACAGGTTGAACCAACTAAACTTCAAGAGGGTACTTACCTAAAAATTCCATGAAAGCTTGAATCTAAGGCTGCTTGTGTGACTTGTTTGCTTTCATTATCTAACAACTTGAACTCCTTGCAGGGTTTTGTTTATACTCATTATCTAACTATGTGAGTTCCTTGGAGGACTTGTTTGTAGTCATTATCCAATAACCTGGACTTCTTGCAAGACTCACTTGTCTTCTTCACCTTACACTTTTGCTTGGTGCATAGCATACACATTATAACATCATGCCATATCATTTCCTTAACCATTTCAAGGATCTCAAGGGCCTATGATGTATGTTATGATGAACCAGACGTCTAGCAAGGGGCAAGGGGATTTATTTTCCTCTAGCCAATGCCGTCAAAAGACCAAAACACGATAACTTGAGTATGAGGCTATGGCCCACTCGACATGGTGAGCTTGATTCTCGTAGAAGGACATTTAACGATACGAAATTCTTCAATCAAAGCTGAAGTCAAATTAAACATCTTCTTGTGTTTACCCCGCTAGATCCTTAAAAACATTGCATGTGTGTCATTACACAACAGGTATTCTTGAGACAGGTTTCTCATTTTCTCATTGTTTATTTCAGCAGTAGGAAGATGGCTCTTGAACAGAATGACATAGATCTTCAAACTCAAGACGCTCAGTTCAAGGAATTGTTACTGAATCTATCCAAGGGTCAAGAAGAATTGAAAACACTCCTCGTTGGTAACATGACCAAGAAAAATCCTGAAGATAACAAGGATGACCAGTTGGAACAACTGCAAGCTGAGATGGAAAGGATGAGAATCCAGATGAGTAGTCAGATGGCTCTTATCCAAAATTTAGCTCGGGGACAAGAAAAGTTAAGGATTCTCATCAGTAAGCTTCATCAAGACAGATACGACCGTCTGGGGAAAACTGCTAGAATTTGGGGCCTAATCAATGATCAACCTCTCTTGGCAGACATGGAATTGGATGACATGTTCATGCAGGAACATGTTGAAAATAAAATCGGGAGCAGTGAAATCCAGGGGACTGCATCTTCAAGTATTCAGAAGAGACCATACAATGGAAAGAAAGAGTCCAGTACTATGTACGACCAAAAGGGTCGCAATAAGAGCAATCTCAACCAATCTGTGGGGGTAGTGCGGGTCTCTAATCTAGCACTAGTGCAATAACAACGACAAGGCAATCAGCATAAGTAGGACACGCCCAAAAGGCAATTCACCAAAATCAACATGTCCTCGACTCAAATATTACAACACATGTTGAGGATGGAGTTGATTACGCTGAAGGATCCTCCTTAGAATCCCAACACCACTTCTCCTTGGTACAATCCTAATGTGAGATGTGCTTATCATTCCAATAGTCTGGGGCATGACACTAATAGCTGTTGGGCTTTGAAAAATAAGATTCAAGACTTGATTGACGAAGGAGTGTTGGAGTTTACACAAGATGTCCAGACTGAATTCTTCTGTCATCCAAGGCACACCATCTGAAGTGACAAGTTCAGACAGAGAGGATTTTTGTTCATTAGAATTTTCAAATTGTAATTTCTTTTGATTGTTCGAACACTTATTTCATGTCAAACTTTGTTATTCCATTAATGCATTGCATATGTTTGTCTTGAATTAATCCATTCGTCGTCACTATACTAAAACTATGCTTTTACTTTCTTTTTGTGATATTCAACTCTCGATTAAAAGTTGTAAGCCTTTAGAGGGAGGATGACGAAAAAGATACCACAATATCTATAGTATGCTTTTGAACAGACCTGGCTGACGATGTACAAGCATTATTTCAAATCCTAAACAGTGTATTTATAAGGAAGATAATCCCTAGTCAACCCCTTTGAGCCTAAGAAGTAGGAGTTTTCTTTTTCACACAAATTGAAACCTTTAATCATGACCTGGGGCAGGGTAGTTTCTCAGTTAATTCAAATGTGCATTCAGTCGTAAGCTTTACCTTCATACACGATGAATAGTGTCAAAGATGCTCTTCTAAAGACATTGATGGTTCCCCATAATCATTAAAGTAGGCAGTCATTATTTTTCAAAAGAAAAGCCCGCTAAGTCAAAACCTATGAAGGCGACTTAAGGAAAAACGGGGGCATCCCGCTGACTGTAATCACAAAAGAAATAGTTCAGGCAAAAGGTAGGGATAATAAAATCAAAAAGAGGTCGCTACGAATCCTCAACAAAAAATATTACAAAAAATGATGATTGCCTTCTCAAATAAACTTTCAGTATCCGAATTATCACCAGAATTCAGGGCAAAGATTCTAGACTCAATTGGGATCTAAACGCACAATTAACTGAGTATAGGACTGAAGAACATCATGAAGAATTGGTTAGGTACAAATAAAGTTTGAGCCTTTATCCTTTGTTTCTTGAACCGTGAACTAGGCCACGCTACAACCCTTAAAAGTCCTAGCTGAAGCATGGTTTAGTTCGAAAGCATACTGTTATAAAAAGGTATCCTGACTCCTGCGAGGTTTACTATAAATCCTGAGTTGAATTCATATTCTTCCAAAATTTTGTTTGTTACTAAAAATGCATTTGCAAAACTTCAAGACAGACATAAGATTTGCACTTTTAAATACCATTGTTTGCATATGACTAATTGTTCGACAATAGAGAAATTCGCACGACGAATATTCAATGAGCGGAAATCCTCTCAATGAACAAAATCACCTCAGATGGAAAGACATTTCCAATAACAGGCCTTTCATAATCAAGGGGCATAGCATGGTATCCAACTGATCTGGGGGCAGTCGATTCAAGATTCAAGGAATTTCTCAAAAAGTTCCGAATAGCCAGGGGCAAACCTCCATTTGAATCACTTGGGGCATTGAACATAAGTTCCAACAAAGGGCCACGTACGATCAAGAAAACATTTTCTAGAAGTGTTGCAACACTTACTACTATGGATAGTTACAATTCTCTGCATCCTGTGAACACGGACATAATCGAAAATACTACGCGTGAAGAAAAAAGACTCGCTAGGTTGACTGGCCTAGGCAAAATAAGGGCATCCTGATGAACCAAAAGAGTTCGGGAAAAAATTAGGGATATATAAATAAAATTGTACACCCGGCAAGTCAAAAACCTAAAAATGAGGCTTGGGCAAAAAAGGGTATCCCGGTGGACTAAAAATCTGAAAGGACAGTCCAGGAAAAAGTTAGGGATTAAAGCGTACGATTATATCCTATCATCTCGTCACTTATTTATCAGTAGAAGACGTATCGCCCTGATCAGCATTAACCAAAGGCTCTAGAAGTTGAGGTGTGATCAAGTCTCCATGAATCCATACAGAGCAACTTCCATGAGATTATCCCTACATGGTAAACTTCACAAATTCATACATTCCCCGTCATATTCCCAACATATCACTCTGGCAGATAAAGGAGTGCAGGTTTCCTCCCAGTAATATTGCATATCTACAGGATCCCAAACATTACAGTCTATGGGAATTCTTCTCTCTAGCTGAGTTTTCAAAACTATAAAAGCCCTTGTAGATTACTTCTCTCAGCAGAATATACATCCATTAATAGGGTTTATTTCCCCAACAGGATTTATCTCCCAAGTGAGGACCAATCTCCCCAGCTTGAGTCTATTACTCAGATGATAATGAGTCACCGGTAAAACTTCCCTTCCCTAGTGAAATCATTACTATCCATAGAGAATTGCTATTTGAATCTAAAATTGGATCAAATATCAGTAAACTCTATCCTCCTCAGACGATCCATAAAGTTATCCATCGATGTTATCCTCAATCAGGGTATACAAGGAATTATAACTCCCTGGTAGAGAAAAAAACAACCAAAGTTTTAACCTCTTCTTCCCCAAGCAGGAGTAAACACTCTCTAGAAAAGTTCCCTAAGAGCAGAAATCAATGTTCCGCAACAGAGTTTCATAAAATCTCAAGCAGTTTATAAAGCCTCATCCCCAGTAGAGTTTATTTCTCTAGCTACGGAAGTTCATCCCCCAGCGGAGTTTATTTCTCCAAATTGGTAAAATTTTCCAACTGGACTCTTCTCTCCAGCAGGATTAATCAAGATAACCACCTCCAGAAGAGTAGCTACTCTCATCACGAGATTATCCGTTCTTCTATCCCCGGTCAGAGTACATGTAATCTATCTATTTTAGAAACCATGACAGGTTATCAACTCTCCTAAAAAGCTTTTATCCTCAAGCAGAAATCAAAATCTCATGCAGAATACCCTCAAACAGAAAACAGGAATCCCTGGCGAATTTAACTTCAACAAATAGTAAGGAACTACATTCTTCATCTCCAACAGGCAGCCGGGGATTTATTTTCCCCAATTCAACGACACTAAAAAAAGCAACTGACGCACTTACATATTACATTCATACATCATTTACAAACGTCATAGCATATGCATACAAAGCACATGCAACACAATCTCATTTATTTTGAGAACATTGTTTCGCAGTGCATTTCATACATCATGAAATTGCATATAGCTAACTCTTTACTGTTTCAGGAAAAGATCAATCAACAGACCAACATCATCAACTACTGGTATGACCAGACCATCTTCTCAAAGACAAAATCCTCTTGCTCAGATTAAATCGACCAATGATTTATTTTGATACTTCTTCCAGAGGACCTTTTTCTGGCTCAGATTAAATCGACCAAAGATTTATTCTGATACTTCTTCCAGTTAAAGACAAAGAGACCTCTTCTAGCTCAGATTAAATCAACCAACGCTTTATTCTGATACTTCTTCCAGTCGAAGTCGGACATAAATATCCTATGGCTCAGATTAAATCGACCAAATATTTATTTTGATACTTCTTCCAGTAGACCTTTTTCTGGCTCAAATTAAATCGACCAAAGATTTATTCTGATACTTCTTCTAGTTAAAGACAAAGAGACCTCTCCTGGATTAGATTAAATCGACCAAAGATTTATTTTGATACTTCTTCCAGTCAAAGTCAGGCATAAAGCATCTTTTGGCTCAGATTAAATCGACCAAAGATTTACTCTGATACTTCTTCCAGTAGACCTTTTTCTAACTTAGATTAAATCGACCAATGATTTATTCTGATACTTCTTCCAATTAAAGACACATAGACCTCTTCTGGATTAGATTAAATTAACCAAAGATTTATTATGATACTTTTCTAGTTGAAGATGGTCGTAGATAGTCGCTAGCTCGGATTAAATAGACCATTGATTTATTCTGATACTCCTACCAGTGGACATTCTTTTGGCTCAACTTAGATCATGTGTAGATCTATTATGATACTTCTTCCAGTTGAAGACATTTTCTGGCTCAGATTAAATATACCAAAGATTTATTCTGATACTTCTTCTAGATAAAAGCAAGCATAAATATCTGGTGGCTCAGATTAAATTGACCAAGATTTACTCTGATACTTCTTCCAGTAGACCTTTTTCTAACTCAGATTAAATCGACCAATGATTTATTCTGATACTTCTTCCAGTTAAAGACACAAAGACCTCTTCTGGCTCAGATTAAATTAACCAAAGATTTATTCTGATACTTTTTCCAGTTGAAGACGGCCGTAGATAGTCGCCGGTTCAGATTAAATCGACCAATGATTTATTTTGATACTCCTTCCAGTGGATATTCTTCTGGCTCAACTTAGATCAGGTGTAGATCTATTCTGACACTTCTTCCAGTTGAAGACATTTTATGGCTCAGATTAAATCAACCAAAGATTTATTCTTATATTTCTTCCAAATAAAAACAAGCATAAATATATGTTGGCTCATATTAAATTAACCAAGATTTACTCTGATACTTCTTCTAGTAGACCTTTTTCTGGCTCAGATTAAATTGACCAATGATTTATTCTAATACTTCTTCCAGTTAAAGACACAGAGACCTCTTCTGGCTCAGATTAAATTAACCAAAGATTTATTCTGATACTTCTTCCAGTTGAAGATGGTCGTAGATAGTCGCTGGCTCAGATTAAATCGACCAATGATTTATTCTGATACTTCTTCCAGTGGACATTCTTCTGGCTCAGCTTAGATCAGGTGTAGATATTCTGATACTTCTTCCAGTTGAAGACATTTTCTGGCTCAGATTAAATCAACCAAAGACTTATTCTAATACTTCTTCCAGATAAAAACAAGCATAAATATTTGTTGGCTCAGATTAAATCGACCAAAGATTTATTCTTATACTTCTTCCAGTAGACCTTTTTCTAGCTCAAATTAAATCGACCAATGATTTATTCTGATACTTCTTCCGGTTAAAGACACAAAGACCTCTTCTGGCTTAGATTAAATTAACTAAAGATTTATTCTGATACTTCTTCCAGTTGAAGATGGTCGTAGATAGTCGCTGGCTCAGATTAAATCGACTAATGGTTTATTCTGATACTACTTCCAGCAAACCTTTTCTGGCTCATATTAAATCGACCAATGATTTATTCTGATACTTCTTCCAGATAAAATGAACATAAATATCTTCTGGCTCAGATTAAATCAACTAATGTTTTATTTTGATACTTCTTCCAGTAGACCTTTTTTGGCTCAGATTAAATCGACTAATGATTTATTCTGATACTTCTTCCAGATAAAATGAGTATAAATATCTTCTGGCTCATATTAAATAGACCAATGATTTATTCTGATACTTCTTCCAGTAGACCTTTTTCTGGCTCAGATTAAACCAACTGTGGGTTTATTCTGATTCTTCTTCCAGTTAAAGACAATAATGACCTCTTCTGGCTCAGATTAAATCAACCAAAGATTTATTCTGATACTTCTTCCAGTTGAAGACGGTCGTAGATAGTCGCTGGCTCGGAATAAATCAACCAAAGGTTCATTATGATACTTCTTCCAGTAGACATTCTTTTGGCTCAACTTAGATCAAGTGTAGATCTATTTTGATACTTCTCCCAATTGAAGACATTTTCTAGCTCAAATTAAATCAACCAAAGATTTATTCTAATACTTCTTCCAAATAAAAATAAGCATAGATAGTGGCTGGCTCAGATTAAATTGACCCAAATATTTATTCTGATACTTCTTCCAGTAGACCTTTTTCAGGCTCAGATTAAATTAACCAATGATTTATTCTGATACTTATTCCAGTAAACCTTTTTTGGCTCAGATTAAATCGACCAATGATTTATTCTGATACTTCTTCCATTTAAAGACAAAAGGAACATTTTCTGGCTCAGATTAAACCAACCTTAGGTTTATTCTGATACTTCTTTCAGTTTAAAGTAAACATTTACTTTGGATGGCATCTATAAGACTATCTCCTAAGAATCTCAGTCATCTCTCCAAAAGGCATCTTATAAGCCCATTCCCGATAAAATCAGCCAACAATGTTACCATCTTGCACAGGCGTGTGCAAATTTCTGGGCACTTAAGTGTTCAATCATCTTCTACCTTCAAGTCACGAATGGAAGACATGCCAATCTAATTCTTCAGGTTTAAGAAGATTGAACAAGGTCAGCTGTTGTACCCCAAAATTTTCTCTCCCATTTTTCTTTAAATCATTCTTTCAAGGCTCTTCAAATGGTCAAGGCACCCAAGGGTTGACTAGTCAAGATGCACCTCCTAGACCAAAAGCCTACAACTAGGGTTTGGAGTTTCTCAAGGAAATTTGGTCTGCAAAATTATCAAGTGGCTCCCATGTTTCTTCATAGGACCTCAACAAGGCTCGTGTGAAGTTTCAAGCCCTACATCATAAGTTTGCTCAGTCAATGCCTCAGATGCTTGAAAATTAACTATATTGATCAAAAAGTTAACTATGGTCAACATATAGTCAAACTTCAATATTTTTGGTCAACATCAACATTTTGAAGTGATATTCATCATTTGATCAAGGATTGATCATTATTCCCCAAGGAAAGTCCTCGGATCATCAAAAGTCAAGATTTGTCAAATTATGGTTTCCTTAGGAGAAGTCAACTGAACTTTGACCAGGCATAACTTTCACATGCTTCATCAACTTTTACCCAACCAAATCCAATTTTGAATAAAATTCAATTCACTACAACTTTTCTATTGTTATCAAGTCCAAAAAATACTTCATTTGGAAGATATGATCTCATACATTATAGGTCATTTTCAAAAGTCAACAAAAGACACTTTTTTTCAAGGAAACTTACATCAAGATGGTGTCTTCAAAATCAAAAATGATTAACATAGATATTCAAGGTGACATCTTGGGCTTTCCAAAAAGTCTAAAATTAACTTCAAAAGATGAAAATTGAGCAAGTTATGAGGTGCACAAGTTGGGCAATTTTCAAGAAATGCATGAAGTCAACTTTGAGCAAAATTGCATTTTTAGGTTAATGAACCCAACTTTTAGGGTTCAAACATGTTTATGACATACCCAAGTACCTCTAAACCTAACCATACACTATTGTGATTTTTATTTTTATTTATTTGAATTTTTATTCATTTAATATAAATTAAATCAAATAAATTAGATAAAAATACAAGAAATAATGGGCTAGCGCATTTGGGCTTGACTTGACCCATCATGGAGCCCAATATTTCGTGCAAAGACCAATAAAAATTTGTCCAGGTTCATGCAGCATCAAGAATGACAAGAATCATCCAAATATGGCAAACTTTCAATATGTTGGATTTTTGTCTCATGGCCTTGAAAGCTTTGTTTCTTGTCATACTTGCTTTTCTCCTAAATCTATAAATACATAACATTGCAAGGAAGAAAAGGCACAAAATTATACATGCAAAATCTCTCCAAAAGCTCTCCAAAAAAGCTCTCCAAAAACTCTAAAAAAATCAAAGAATTGGTGCAAGTCATATCTCAAAGTTCCAGCCTCTCTCGATTGAAACCAAGCCTCGAGCCATCCTCTTGAAGTCTCCAGGAATTTTTTACAAGACCCAAGATCAGTCCATCACAAGCTTAGAACGCCCCCATTTAATAACACTGGTTTGGTAAAGTTTAAAATTTTGAATCTCTGATTTTAATCATATTTTATGGCATGCTAACATTTGTTTGAGTTTATATGAATCTATAGATAAGGTATGAGTGGGACCAAATGTGCGCATCATTCACCTCCATTTCCTGACCACCATATTTCACCAGGCTTGATCCAAAGCCTCAAAGGCGTGTCTCCATGATGAACCCTAAGAAGCGTCCCTCACTGGGTCTCCAGGCGCCTGGGCCCTATTGCTAATGGACCTGGGAATTTTTTGCTATTTCACACCCTCTAACTACTTTTTGCAGTGCCTGGTCCATTTCTTTTTTTATTTTTTTGTTGTTTATTTATTTAATTTTCTTTAAACCTATTTTTTTCTTTTTACGAACATAAAAAATCAAAAAATCAGAAAATCACAAAAAATAGTAGATTTAAGTTTTTATTAATTAAATTAATTTTGATCAATCATTTAATCACATTTTTTAATTAATTAACTAATTAGAATTAGGTTCTCATAATTTATTTATTTTTATAAGTAAAAATAAAAAACAAAAACAAATATTTATTTTATCACTTAGAAATTTTTCTTAGGGTTTTTCTTCATCCTTTCATTTTTATTTCTTTCTCCTCTGCGCGTTCATTTATTTATCCGCATTACTTTTCACCAACATTATGTAATTGCATATGGATTATAATAGTTTAACTCAGGACCCTTTACATTTCTTTTCCCCATTTTGGTTTGTAATTCCCCCATCCTGAAGCCTTGTAATAGCGTAGATTCAAAATTCCCGCACTTTATTTTCTGTACTTATTCAATTAACTGTTAGATGAATGCTAATAGGCTTGTATGAAAAGACTAAAAGCAAACGTTAGAAAACCTAACATTCAAAGATAAACATAACTGAAACACAACACACTCGCACACGCGCACCTCTAACGTACCTCCACTTGTTGTCTTCAGATTAAAACAGTCACGACTCTCAAACGTAAAAAATTTTAGTGGAAACCCTTTGGTTTGAAGATCATAAGTCCCTCGATGATCCTTTCGATGTTGCCTTTGTATATGATCTTAAATCCTTAGGGTAATTACTAAAGTATATTATGAGTTGCTTTCGTGACTGTACGATGACCCTCGCCTGTCCCTCAAAACATCCAATGATAGGGCTACTTACTGACTAGTAGTAGGATAGCACTATCTAAAGGAAAGAGGAAAAGAACAAATCTTTTGAGTAGGTAGATAGCTCCTAGTTGCTTGCTCATAAAAACAAACAAAAAAATTTCACACATACACAAAATCTTCTATAAAATATTTTCAAAGACAAAACACCATGTATACGTTCTCGTCAAAACGAGAAACATTACAAAGTTCGCCGCACTTAGGCATCTTTTTTAAAATATTTTCAGATACACTTACACAAAAAAAGAATTTTTAAAGTGAGCTAGCAACTAAGAGCCCGTAGATAACTACGGATGGAAATGGTGCTAACACCTTCCCTTTCCATAACCTACCCCGCTTACTCAAAAAATCTCGAAAGGTCTTTCTTGTTATTTTTACCCTTTCCTTTATTGGATAAAAGAAAAGTCGGTGGTGACTCTTGCTAAATGCAACATTGCGATAAAATGCAAGACCAGTAAAAGTAAGTTCTCCCACCGTATTACACCTTCCCTCTGCATAACCAACCCCCGAACTTAGACTCTCTCCCCCTCTTTTTGGGTTATTTTCTCTTTTCCCATTCCTTTTGGAAATAATAAAGCGTGGTGGTGATTTTTATTTGATATGTGCGAGTTAAGTCAATCCAATGGCTTAGTCTTAACATTTCTACAGCTATAATGAGCATATGGATTTCTTCTTAAGAATTCAAAGGTGTGATTCAATTATTTAATTGGATTAAAAGCATGTAACATATTACAAATGATAAGGGTTTTAAATACATCAAGGGAAAGGAGTTAGGCGTATCAATTTTGTGCTTCGAATATAAGTCAATTGGACATTAAGGTCCAAGTATTGAGTTAAAGTTTCATTAAGGATCAAGCATGGAATTTGGGGTCTACTGAGATTTAACTTGTCATGAAAGCTTGAATTACACATAAGGGTTTATTTAAGGTGTATATGAATAATTTTCGATCTAAACACCATTCACGGTCCCTAGAAGAAAAGACATTGGTGAATTCTTTTAGAGAAAGATATGTTATTAAAAAAATTTCACAAGGACATGTCTCTTCTACAAGACCAAGTCTCTTCTACAAGATCAAGTACCGTGACTTCAAATGACATTACATCATCAACTAATATCAAGATCCAAAGAAAATATAAGCAACTTGAAAGAGAAACTACTTTGAATAAAGAACTTGTCATTAAATTCAAAGAGTGCAAATTGTATCCATTACACAAAAAAAAGCAAGTGGAACATCATGGTTATTAAATTTCCCAGTATCATTACAATATCGTCATTAAAAGATATACAAGGTGTTTCCATCCAATGAAAAGATTAAAAATGTTAATGGTCAATACTAGACATTGCGAGCAGAAGAGATTCCAGAAGAAAAGAAAAACATCGGTCCACATGATCGATTTATTCACGTGTACCACTTTACTAAAGACACTACTCAAAATCAAATGCGAATTCAAAACTTTGGAGATCCTTTTTCTTGGTTATACATGAAGGTGAAGATCTATCTAAAATTAAAGTGAGAACACATAAGAAACTTTAAGTTCCTGATGAAGAGTTTAGCAAGTGGAGGTCTGTTTTTCTATCATTTGGGCACCCTGAGTACCTTCAGAATTCAGACATTGTATCCAGTCGTTTTCAAAGGTGAGGTGTTTATGTTGCTTGGGAGAAATATCTTGGTTTGGAGCATACTAACTGTTGTACCCCAAAATTTTCCCTCTCACTTATCAAAGATTTCCTCACAAGATCTCTTGAACTCAAGACTGCATTAGGGTTTGATCAGCTCAAGACACCTCCTCATGTATTGATGACCAAAATTAGGGTTTGAGTTTGCACAAGGATTTTTGGACTATCAATGCTTAATATGGATTTCAAGGATCACTAGGGACCCCCAATATTACTCATGTCAAGTTTCAAAGCTTTGAATCACACTTTTGATCAGTCAATTGGACAGTTGACCTAAAAATCAGTTATATTGGGGGGAAAAGTCAACCATGGCCAATTTTCAGTCAAAATTCATAATTTTTTATCCACATCAACATATTATACTCATATGTATCATTTGATCAAGTTTGGACCACAATTCCCCAAGAAATTTGATCAAAACATCAAAAGGGCAAAATGGTAAAAATTAGGGTTTTGACTGAGAAGGGGAAATTTCTGATTTTTGACCTAGCAAATGGTCAATTGGTTTAAAGCATGATCTCAAGAGTTCAATTGAATCATCTTGACCTAATGACATGGTTCAAAACATTTCAAATCCATTGGATCGACATATGAATTTTTCAGTCAACTGATAAAAAGTTAACCGTGCACTGAAAAGTCAAACTTTGACTTTTTAGTCAAATTCAAGTGCCAAGGATCATAATTCATAAAAACATGTCAAAATGTGAAACTTGTTCATCAAGAAACCAGAGATTTAAGATTTGGATTTGAAAAGTTGAAAAATTCTAACTTAGAAAATTTTCTAAGTATAGAAAATTTCTTATTTTTTCTCAATTTTAAGCCAAATTGTCACCATGATACAAGATGATTCAAAGGAAGTTCCCAACATGAAAGTTGTATATCTCCATGAAATCTACAATTTTTCTTCACACAACTTCTCCTAAATATGCTTGGATCTCAAGTTATAAATTCATGAAGTCATGACATTTTCATTTAACACTTAGAGAAATTTTCAACAGATTTTGTTCAGGATTTTATCCCAACTTCTTGGCGTTTTTTCACATAGTTCTAAGATGATTTTGTCAAAATGGCCAACATGAAAGTTATATAGGGTGTTTCAAGCTTTCCAAAACATTCAAGAGCATTAATTTATCATATTTGAGCTAGGAGATTCAAGGATCTGAAGTTGGACATTCATTCTTGATTTACAAGGCAGATTTGTGATGAACAAGAAACCAAAATCTTAGCCATGCTGCATAATCTTACTTTTCAGGCCTTGTGACTTGAAAATCTTACCATAATTTAATGCTTACACAAACGTTTAAGCTATGGTCCATTTGGTTTAAGCATTGTCCAAGTGATCTTTCCATTTTTGGCACAAAGTTGACATTGCCATTCTTGCAAAGTAGCTTTAATCATAAATTCAATTTCTTGAGCCTCTAACTTGTTGTTCTAATCACACTCAACTTATACAAGTCAGAACAAACATGTTTAAAGTGATCAACCACTTTTGATAGCTTGGTACAAGCATTGGGAACATGTTCTTCAAGCTTGATTCATGTACAATCTAACCTAGCCATAACATGAGATCCAAAATCTGAGTTTGTTCAAGTCTCAAACCTTCTCTATAAATAGAGAGGCCAATCACAAGAGAAAAAGGTTAGAAAAAATATAGAGAAAGGACAAGGAGAAAAGCCAGAAGTTATATTGGTAAACCCTCAAAATCTCATTCATTCAAAAATCCAGTTATGTTCTTATTTAAAACAGAACCCCAACTCATCATTCCACCATACAAACTCTCCATAAGCCAAACACTTCATCACATACAAAGTTTGGTCCAAACATAAAAACAGTCCTTGTAGTTCTATTCATCTTCACCATCAAAAATACCAAAAATATTACAGTGCAGTCCAACTTAGTTCCAACAGTCCGGAGCAGCTTTCTGAAGACTCACAAAGTCATCACAGCATTTGGAAAAGCATTCAGATCTAAAACAACCAGTGCAGCCCAAAGATAAGTCCTCTTGACTTGATATCTTTTTATACATCATTAAAAATTTGTTGTTCTTGAAGATAAGATGTAGTATTTTATTATCCCTTTGAACTAGTCGTTTGTTTATGATTTAGGCTTATTCACTCATCTGTTATTTACATATATCCATCATATGTTGTAAGTTAACCTGTACAGACAAGAAAAACAATGTTTAAGTCAGGAAAATACAGCATGTATCGACACATAACCCCCATTTATCGACCCATACTGAGTTCAGATTGCAAAATAGAAGCTGGAAGAGCCTATGAGTCGATACATACGCGTTTCACATCGATACAAGAAGGTGCATGAGTCGACACATCCCATTATGTGTCGACCCATATTGAACTGATTTTGTTTTACAGGAGCAGGGAAAAGCTATGTGTCGATGCATAACAGCATGGGTCGACACATAACAGTTCAAAATACATTTTTCCCTTTGTTTTGCACTGCTTTTACATTGTTTTCATTATTATTCGATATGGTTGTAATATTTCATTCTCCATTTCATCCCTATTGTTAAATTGTACCCCCATCCCTCTAAAGTGATGTAATAGCTTAGATTTTATTTTCCGCATTTTTACTTGCTTTTCATATATTTCTAGTAAATAGGATGTATGGCAAGATAAAATCAATAAATAGATAACTTTCAAATATAAGACAAAATGCATGCAAACTAACACACTTGCACACTAACACCTCTAGGATAATCTCACTTTGTTACCTTTCGAAAAATAATCATGTCCCTCGAATATGGGACGTTTTAGCAAAGACCCTTCGATAAAAAAGATCGTAGTCCTTCGATGACCCTCGATGTTGCCTTCGGTAAAACGATCTAGTCCCAAAACGACATTGCTAAAACATCACATAAGTTGCCTTTTATGACTATTCAAACGTCCTACGCTCGTCCCTTCACATCCGACGATGGGGCTTCTTACCAAATCAATGGTATGATAGCCGCATCTAAAGGAGAAGGAAAATCACGTTAAAAACCTTTCGAGTAGGTAGATTCGCTCCTATTTACTCGCTTGCTCATGACAAAAAACACTTTTACACACAAACACTCTCATTTAAAAACATTTTCAAAAAGACAAACATCTTTGTATACATTCTTACGAACGAGAATCATTACAAAGATTTCCTAAACAATTGCCTCTTTTATAAAATGCTTTCAAAACCACACCAAGCACAATTTCAAAACAAAAGCAAGTGATCTAGCAAGTAACTAAGAGCCCATGGAAAACCATGGATGAAAAGGGTGCTAATACCTTCCCTTTTCATAATCTACCCCCCAAACTCAAGAAACAGTCTCAAAGGTCTTTCCTGTGCTTTTTTACCTTTCCTTTTGGATAAAGGAAAAGTCGGTGGCGACTCTTTCTAACCGCAACATTTGTGATAAAACGCAAAACCTTCAAGTTAGTTCTCCCATCGTATCACACTAACAATGCTTCTAAAAGATCACATGGAGTCAATCAGAATCGCCACATATTAAATGGAATAAGCCAATAAAGCAATTATCTACAAAAAATCATTTTAAGGGAAAGAAAACCAGTTCAACTCAGAAAATCAGAAATAAAATTAAACCATAACAAAATTTCCAGCTCATCATAACTTTCATAACTAACTTGCAACAAAATTTTGATTTACTTAACTAACTCTCATGACAAACTCTAACGACATGATCTCACCATTCATTTCCTTTAACAGAAATATAAAATCAAGGGTGCAGATCCTAACAAACTTTCGGATTCTAACAGAATATAAAAACATAAAAACTCACCAATTCAGATTCATTCTTCAACTGCAAAAGAATCACAAAAAATAACAAGAAAAACTCTCTCATCTCTTGGCTTCTCCTCTCTGAATTCTCGTGGAGTTCCTCTTCAATCTTCCACTGCTTTGTAATCTTCATCATCCTCACTCATATTCATCTTCAATCATTCTTAAATCTCTAGAGAATCACATCACAAACAAAAAACTCTCAGAACTCTCTCTCCGAAAAACTGTGATACGGTGGGAGAACTGACTTGGGTGTTTTGCGTTTTATTGCAAATGTTGCGGTTAGCAAGATTCACCATCGACTTTTCTTTTATCCAAAAGGAAAGGTGAAAAAGCACAAGAAAGACTTTTGAGATTGTTTCTTGAGTTCGGGGGGTAGAATATGAAAAGGGAGGGTATTAGCACCCTTTTCATCCATGGTTTTCCATGGGCTCTTAGTTAATTTCTAGATCACTTTCTTTTGTTTGAAATTATGCTTTGTGTGGTTTTTGAGAGTATTTTTGAAAAGGTGCCATCGTTTAAGCAAACTTTGTAATGATTCTCGTTCGTAAGAATGTATACAAAGTGTTGATATTTTGAAAATGTTTCAAGTTTGAAAGATGTTTTTAAAAGTGTTGGTGTTTGTTTTGAAAATAGAAAGGATGTTTTTGTTTTGAAATTTAGCAAGTAACTAGGAATAATCTGCCTACTCAAATGTCTTTCATGTTCATTTGCTTTCTCCTTTTACATTGTTATCTTACCATTGATTTGGTAAGTAACCCTATTTTTGGATGTGAACGGGATGGGCATGGGGCATCGTATAACCATGATTAGCAATGTTGCAAGGTATCTTAACATCCTTCCTTAGGGACTAAGATCATTTTGAAAAGGCAACATAGATAGCGTCATCGAGGGACTATGATCTTATATTTTTGCTTGTTTTTGCTAAGATACCTCACATGAATAATCTGGTCATTTTTACAAGGCAACCAAGTGGATTTTACCCTAGGGGTGCTTGTGTGAGAGTGTATTGATTTTCATGCTTTGTTTAGTCTTTGATTAGGGTTTGCTACTTGTTGATTTTATCTTCTCATACAAACCCTAATTACTAGCATTTATATAAAGCGATAAATTGCGAAAAGTAAAATTACTACGCTATTACATCATTAGGGGGGGTGTACAAATTTACAAATGGGGATTGCAAGAAAATTAAACATAATTATCTATTACAACCATATTGAATATTGTAAAAAATTGAAAATAGAATGCAATAATATAAATGGAAAAGGAAATGGTTTTTATTATTTTTATGAAAGGGTTTTGTCTTGACCTAAATAAAGGAAATGATTAATTAAAATTAAATAAAATTAACTTAAACTAATTAAGAAAAGAAACTAATTTGAAAAGGATTTTTTAGGCTTTTTTATGAAAAGGTTTCAAATTAAGGAAAATAATATGAATATTAATTATTTAACATATACCTAAGTTCTAAATTAATTTTAACTAAGAAAATAAAATAATATACTAATTTATCCTAAGTCTAAAAATTAATTATTTAAGAAAAAAAGAAATTAATTTGTTTTAAGAAAATATTTTTTAGTCTTTTTGTTTTATGGGAAAAATAAAATATATAAGTATGATTAATAAATAAAGATATTTTTTGGATTTTTTATGATTTATGAAAATAATAATAGTAATAATAATAATAATAATAATAATAATAATAATAATAATAATAATAATAATAATAATAATAATAATAATAATAATAATAATAATAATAATAAAAATATTAAATAAGAAAAGAAATAAAAACAAAAATAAGAAAAAGAAAATAATTAATGAAATGTGGGCATGGGTGTTAAAAACAGTCAGGAGGGTGGAAGGCTAGCAAAAATTCTCAGGCCCAAAGGAGGAAGGCCCAAGCGCTTATGGCTGGCAAAAAGGAAGAAAAAACGTTGCAAAAATGAACAAACGGTAGCGCTGGGTCTCGAACACGTGACCTTGAGATAAATGCGCGCTGCCTTTGCCACTGGGGTGGCTGTACATCCGTTAACATAAGCAAAACAAAAAATACATAACATCAATCCAATCCTGAAAATGACTTCATCTTCAACCTTCAGCCAAAGGATCTGTAACTTGCTCATTTCTCAACCATTTACAAAAATGTAAACATGAAAATTGCTCCATTTTGTCACATGAATCCAACCATATAAATATTATAAGCTATAAATCAAAGATGAACGAGAATTTCTAAAAGTACCAAATTCTGACCTAAATATTTTAGAAAGTTCAAACTCAAAGTTCTCCTAGCTCAATCAAAATAAGTGAAATCTATGGACATGTATAGTTTCAGGGCAATGATGTCTACATTTTATCTTCACAAATGCAAGCCTAACAATGCCTAAATGTGAAGATAGAAGTTCAAGAAAATTACCTCAAAACTGGAAATCGTGAAATGGATTTAAGCTTGTTCAGGCAGTGTTGATGATCAGGTTAGCTTCCTTGGACCTCTAGGAAGCTAATGTAATGGCTGGCTTGAGTTAAGGGTGGCTGAAATGGCCTGAAGAAGTCCAACTGCAATGCTCTATTTTTGGCTATGGAAGTTGATGAAGATGATGTTACAGTCTGCAAACAGGGAAAAGGATGGTTTGCATTTGATATGAGGAAGCTTTTGAAACTAAAAGGCCAAGAAATACACGAGTAGTTTTGAAGATTGAAGTTCAAAGTCAGAAATGACACAAAATTAGAGGTTTTGTGCAATATGAGTTTTAAGGGAGTTTGGGAGTTTTTCTATTTGTGTCTTAGCTTTCAAATAACTTGTATAGTTATATGAAAAAGTTTAGAGGGTTTGAAGTTGACAGAACTGTGAGATACAGAGTTATGGCTATGTTACTTGATTTTGAAGAAAAGTGGGAAATCAAGTTTCAATGTGTAGTACAAGCATGACCTGAGTTTATGGGAGGCTCTAGACATATTGCTTTTGCTTTTGACATTGCTTGTGTTCAGATGAAACAAGTTAGGAGCTCTATGCATTGACTTTGTGATTAAAGTCACTTTTCCAAAATGGAAGTGTGAACTTTGTTCCATTAATGGAATAATCACTTGGACAAAGACTCAAACACTTGGATCATAGATCAAATAGTTGTGTAATCTTCTGATTATGGATATATTTAGAGGTTAAAAGCCTGCAAAGTAAGATTCATGCAGCATAGGATTGGATTTGAATTCTTGTTCATCATAAAATGGCTTGTAATTCAAGTTTGAAAACCCTAACTTCATCTCTTCGATTCTCCTTTCTCACAAATGATCTCAAGGAGTTCTTGGACATTTTAGAAAGCTTGAAATGTGATATACAACCCCTCTTTGAATCACTTTTTAAAATTCCCCTTGTAACTATATGAAAAAGTGCCATGAAGTTAGGTCAAAATCCTGACCAAAACTAGGGCAAAATTTCACTAAGTGTTCAACTTCAAGACCATGACTTTATGAATCAATAACTTGAGATCCAAGCATTTTTAGAAGAATTTGTGTAAATAAATATTGTAGATATCATGTTGAAAGTTTCTTCTAAATCATCTTGCATCATGGTGAAAAATTAGCTCAAAGTTATGAAAAAACATGAAGTTTTAAATACTTAGAAAAATTTCTAAGTTAGCAAACTTTGACTTTTCAAAATGAAATCTTGACTTTTTGATTCTTGATGAATAAGTTTCATATTTTGACATGTTTTGATGAATTGTGGTCTTTGACGTTGAATTTTGACCAAAAAGTCAAAGTTTGACTTTTCAGTGTACAGTTGACTTTTGATCAGTTGACTGAGAATTCACTATCAATCCAATTGATCTTGAGCAATATTTTAGGTCATGCCATTAGGTAAAAATCATGCAATTGAACTCTTGAAACCATGCTTCAAACCAATTGACCATTTGCTAGGTCAAAAATCAGAAATTGTCCTTTCTCAGTCAAAACCCTAATTTTGATCATTTTGCCCTTTTGATGATTTGATCAAATTTCTTGAGGAATTATGGTCCAAACTTGATCAAATGATACATATGAGTTTATAATATTGATGTGGATAAAAAATTATGAAGTTTTACTGCAAATTGTCCATAGTTGACTTTTTCCCCAATACAATTGATTTTTAGGTCAACTGCTCAATTGACTGAGCAAAAGTGTGATCCAAGGCTTGAAACTTGACATGAGTAATCTTGGGGGTACATAATGATACATGAAATTCATATGAAGCATTGAAAGTTCAATTATCCTTGTGCAATATCAAACCTTAATTTTGGTCATTATTGCTTTAGGAGGTATCTTGAGCTGATCAACCCTAGTGCAGTCTTGAACCAAGAAAGATCTCTGTAAGAAAATATTTGATAAGTGAGAGGGAAAATTTTGAGGTACAGCAAATTCCCCTGTTCAATCTTCTAAAACCTGAAGAGTTAGATTGGCGGATCTGTCATTCGTGACTTGAAGGTGAAAGATGATTGAACATAAGAGTGCCCAGAAATTTTCACTCGAAGATGGATGGTGAATGGGCTTATAGGTCCATTTGGAGGAATGTTGGTAAACACTAGAAGAAGTATCAGTACAAATCTCTTGTTGATTTATACTAAAACTTGATGTTTTACCTGTGAGAAAAAGAGTTAGTAAAATGCATATGCTTGTATGATGTTCACCAGATGTGGTATTATGTTAAATGCATATGGTATGTACATGCTATGATGTATGAATGTGAGATGTATGTTTTTGTCCGGGAAAGTAAATCCCTGATTGCTACTGAGGAAATTCTGGGGGGTTGAATCCCTGATTGCTGTTGGGGATGAAGAATATGCATATCTTCAAACTTTATTGAAAGGATGCTTTCACTGGATAATATATCTTGAATGTCAATTGTTATCTGGTCGGATCCAGGCTTCACAATCTGCTGAGGATGAAGTAGTCAAGTGCTATCTAGTCGGATCTAGGCTTCACGGAAACTTACTGGGAGAAAAGACGAATTAACTGTTATTTGGTCGGATTCCATGCTTTGCAGAAAATTTCTTGAAGTTGAATAGTTATCTGGTCAGATCCAGGCTTCACAATAATTTGTTGGGGATACAGAAGTTGATTGTTATCTAGTCAGATCTAGGATTTGCAATAACTTGAAGTGGTAACTACTATCTGGTCGGGTCCAGGTTTCATGGTTTTTGGAAAGTTGTACTATTATCTGGTCGAGTCCGGGCTTCATAGTGTCTCTCTGGGGATCATAGTTAATTGTTATCTGGTCGGGCTCCAGGTTTCACAATAAACTGTTTGAAAAACGGTTATCTGGTCGAGTCCAGGCTTTGTAGATTTATGAGGTTGATGAGGTCAAATTGCTATCTGGTCGGGTCCAGGTTTCATCATAAACTGTTGGGGATTTAGTCGTTATCTGGTCAGTTTCCAGGTTTCACAACTAATTTTTTAGGGTAATTGCTATCTGGTCAGATCCAGGCTTCACAACAATTTGCTTGAAAAGATGAATTTGAAAACTGATATCTGGTCGGATCCAGGTTTCACAGTAATTTGTTGGGGAAGAGGCAAACTTTATTGGGGAAAAGAAGCTAAGCCTTGGTTGTGTTGAGTCCAGGTTCTTTTATATTTTTGAAGAGTTAGACTATTATCTGGTCGGGTCCAGGTTTCATAGTATCTTGAAATTGAGATCAATTATTATATGGTCGGGTCCAGGTTTCAGATACTCATACTGTTATCTGGTCGGGTCCAGGTTTCTGTAATTCACTAGGGACAGTGGCAAACTCTACTGGAGAAGAGGAGTTTTGCTAATGATTTTGTAGGAAATAAATTGCTCTCTGGTCGGGCCCAGGCTTCGGCAATTGAAGAAGGCAAACCATTATTTGGTCGGGTCCAGGCTTCAGTAATAACTTGAAAATTGTGTTAATATCTGGTCGGGTCCAGGCTTCATAGTATCTTTTTGGAAATAGTAAAGGCTTTGTTGACGGATTTACTTGGGATCAGGGGTTGTGGCCCTATAATTTACAATAATCTAAAAGGAAAATTCAAACTGGAAAGTGTAGACTCAGTCGGGTAGGACAGACTCAACTTGGGGAGGATACACTCAACTAGGGAGGATATACACAGCTGGGGAATAATGGGCTCAGCTGGGGAGGATGGACTATGCCGAGGGAATACAGACTCGGTTGATAGGATGTACTCGGCTGGGGAATTTTGTGGTTCCTCGATTGTTGTTGGGGAACTAAAACCTGTTTGGGAAATAAACCCTGTTGGGGAAATAAACCTTGTTGGCGACTTCACTGGGGAAAGGTTTATTGTAGCCGTCCTTGTGGGGATAATGATAATGAGATAACTCTGTGGGGATATTTCATATACATTAAAGAGATGTTTGTTTCTGCTTAGCACGACACATGTGCCGAATAGTTTTAATTATGTTCATTCAATTTTAGTCATTGGACAAATTTGCATTCAAAACAAAGACAAAAAAATTTCACTTCAAAGTATATTTGTATTGATATTTTGCCCATGAATAGGCGTTTTTGTACAGAGAGACGGAGATCCTAGTAAGAGGAAATCGTCAAAGGGAAAACAAAATTGAGAACAAAAACAAATATCCATGTGAAATGATCTCATTGCCTTCCAACTCTACTATTGCCCCAATGTCTTCGAATGTCCCTTGTCGTTGATAGAAGTTGATTGGATTGATCTTGGACCGTTTGAACTTGGACCTTGGCGATAAAATTGACTGTGCTGATTCCATGGGACATAGTCATACACTTTTAATCCTTAACTTTTGCCTAGACCGCCCTTTCGGATTTTCAGCCCACCAGGATACCCTTTTTTGCCCAAGTCGCCCTTTCGGGTTTTCAACTTGTCGGGTGTACAATCTTTTGCATATATCCCTAATTTTTCCCAACCCTTTTGGTTTGCTAGGATGCCCTTATTTTGTCTAGGTGTGTCAACCTAGCGGGTCTCTTATGCATAGTATTTTTTAACAATGTCGCGTTTATAGGATGTGGGAAATCTTCACCATCCATGGTAGTCAGCATCATGGCACCGCCAGAGAAAACTCTCTTGACAACAAATGGCCCTTCATAGGTGGGAGTCCATTTTCCTATGGGGTCGCCTTGTTGTAGAATGATGTATTTTATTACTAAGTCACCAACTTGATATACTCGAGGCTTGATCTTTTTGTTGAAAGCCTTGATCATCCATTTTTGGTACGTCTAACCATGGAAAACAACAGCTAACCGTTTTTCGTCAATCAAGTTCAACTGATCTAATCTCGTTTGAATCCACTCGTCTTCGCCTAGGCCTGCCTCATTCATAATTCTCAGCAAGGGAATCTGAACTTCCACTGGCAAAACAGCTTCCATGCCATAGACTAGAGAAAAGAGAGTTGCCCCGGTTGATATTCTAGCTGAAGTACGGTAGCCATGTAGAGCAAACGGAAACATCTCATTCCAATCCTTATAGGTTACTACCATTTTCTGCATAATCTTCTTGATATTTTTGTTGGCCGCTTCGACTGCGCCATTCATTTTTGGTCTATACGGAGAAGAATTGTGATGCTTGATTTTAAATTGAGTGCAAAGCTCAGTGATCATAGCATTGTTGAGGTTAGTCCCATTGTCAGTGATGATCCTTTTAGGGATACCATAACAACAGATGAGGTTGTGTCTGATGAATCTGGCTACCATATTCTTAGTGAGTGAGGCAAATGAGGCGGCTTCGACCTATTTGGTAAAATAGTCAATATCAACAAGAATGAAGCGGTGTCCGTTGGAAGCGGTGGGCTTGATCTCTCCAATCATGTCAATGCCCCACATTGCAAATGGCCACGGAGCGGTCATGACATTCATAGGGATGGGAGGCACATGAACCATGTCAGCATAGATTTGGCATTTATGATAAGTTCTTGAATGTTGATTGTAATCAGTCTCCATCGTTGACCAATAGTAACCGGCTCTTAATATTTTATTAGCCATCGTATGTCCACTTGAGTGAGTACCAAAGAGACCATCGTGCATGTCTTCCATGATCTCCTCCGCCTCCTTCTTGTCCACACATCGGAGTAGAGTTGAATCATGGTTGCGCTTGTACAGTATCCTGTTACTTAGGAAGAATTTAGCTGCAAATCTTCGCAAGAACTTTCTGTCATTGATAGATGCCCCCTCTGGATACTCTTGTGCTTCAAGGTATCTCATCACCTCATAGCACCATGGATTTTCCGCATCGGTGTCAAGCTCATAGCAATGTGCAGGTTGATCGAATCTTTCAACCGTTATCATAGGGGTTTCGTTGTCCCATCTGACCTTGAACACTGAAGACATGGTTGCCAAAGCGTCAGCCAACTGGTTTTATTCCCTAGGTAAGTGCTCAAAATTGATATCTTCGAAGTAAGGAATTATGGATAGCACGAGTTCCTTGTAAGGGATAAGATTAGGGTGTTTAGTTTCCCAATCTCCTTTTACTTGGCTGATCACTAGAGCGGAATCCCCAAACACATTCAAATGTTTGACCCTTAAATCAATGGCAGCTTTCAGACCTAAGATGCATGCTTCATACTCGGCCATATTATTTGTGCAATTGAAGCATAGTCTGGCAGTGAAAGGAGTGTGGAAACCTTCAGGAGAAATGATCACAACACCAATTTCGTTACCTAAGGCGTTGGAAGCCCCATCAAATGCCATAGTCCATCGGGATCCTTGTTCAGGTCCGTCATACGGTCCAGGTTTCACACAATCGGTTACCAACACGATGTTCTCATCAGGGAAGTCAAAGTTCATTGACTGATAATCATCCACAGCTTGATGAGCCAAATGATCTGCTAGTACACTTTCTTTGATGGCCTTTTGAGTCGTGTATTAAATGTCGTACTCAGTCAAGATCATTTTCCATCTGGCTATCCATCTGGAAAGGGCAGGTTTCTCGAAGATGTACTTGATTGGGTCCATCTTAGAAATCAACAAAGTGGTATGAGTCAACATATATTGTCTTAGCTGGCGAGCAGCCCATGCCAGAGCGCAACAAGTTTTCTCGAGCAATGAATATTTGGTTTCACAGTCGGTAAACTTTTTGCTCAGGTAATAAATAGCATGCTCTTTTCGGCCAGATTCGTCATGTTGGCCCAAAACACACCCCCATAGAGTTCTCTAATACTATCAAGTACATGATCAAGGGTCTTCCTTCAACTAGAGGCATGAGAATAGGAGGTTCTTGTAGATATTATTTGATTTTGTCGAAGGCAGCTTGGCACTCATCATTCCATCTGACTACTTGATCTTTCTTCAAGAATTTAAAGATTGGCTCACAAGTAGCAGTCAAGTGTGATATGAAGCGAGCAATGTAATTGAGACGACCCAAGAATCCTCTGACTTCTTTTTCAGAATGAGGGACTGGCATTTCTTGGATGGCCTTTACCTTGGCAGGATCAACTTCAATGCCTTTATTGTTGACAACAAAACCTATAAGCTTTCCAAATCGTACTCCAAACGTGCACTTGTTAGGGCTTAACCCTAGCTTATACTTCTTCAGCCTCCAAAATAATTTATACAGGTGATCGAGATGTTTTTCTTTGGTTTGTGATCTGGTAATCATATCATCCACATATACCTCTATCTCATAATGAATCATGTCGTGAAATATATCTACCATAGCCCTTTGACATGTTGCCCTTGCATTCTTCAATCCAAACGGCATGACCTTGTAGCAGAAGATGCCCTATTGCGTAACGAAAGTAGTCTTCTCCATGTCTTCGGGAGCCATCCTTATTTGGTTATAGCCTGAGAAGCCATCTGTCATACGGTGGCAGAACCGACTGTTAATACTTGTTTGCGTTTTTTGTTCGCAAAATGTCGCGGTAAGCAAGAGTCGCCACCGGTTTTTATTTCATCCAACAAAGGAAAAGGAAAAAGAACAGAAAAAACCTTTTTCGAGATGTTTCTAAGTACGGGGGGTAAATTATAGAAAGGGAAGGTGTTAGCACCCTTTCCATCCATGGTTTTCCATGGGCTCTTAGGTACTTGCTCATTTTGAAATTGCTTGAGTGTGCTTTCTTTGAAAAGTTTTGTTTTACTTTGTTTTAACCCTTGTTTATGTCCTCAAAAGTGTTACGAAGTTGTTTTTGAAAACTTTGTTTGAAAAGTGTTTGGTGCGAAAAAATTGGTTTGTTTGAGCAAGTACCTAAGAACTAATCTACCTACTCGAAAAAGACTGTTCGTTTTCCTTTAGATAGCGCTATCCTATTATTAAGGAATAGGTAGCACTGTCGTTGGAATTTCAAAGGGACTGTCGAAAGAGACGAAATGGTCATTGAAGGCAACATGTAAGGATACCTTAGCAGTTTGAAGGGACTGTCATCATATATTCGTAGGCAACATCGAGGGACAAGATCATTTCCTGTAGGCAACTCGAGGGACGTTAAGGGATTATGATCTTTATGATGACTTTTAGATTGAGGGTCTTTTGCTAAGATATCCCTACGTTCAAGGGACACGACCATTATTTTCGAGGCAACCAAGTGAGGCAAACCCTAGGAGTGAGCATGTGCGAGTGTAATTTTCAGTTAATTTATCTTTGCACATTTAGGGTTTTCTACCATATTAATTTTCAATTTGTCTTTCCATACAATCCTATTAACATACATCTAAGCAGTTTATAGTTTGCGGAATTAAAAGCAAGAAAGTTTAAAGTCTTAGTTATTACAAGGCTTTTGCATATACATAATTATTTTGGACTGAAAATAAAAATGCAGAATTTAAACCTTAATTACTATTACAACCTCGAAATAGTTACAATAATAATAAAAGGAAATTGAAAAATGCGCGCAGCGAATTAAATGCGAGAATAATTTAGGAAACCTAAAAAATCTAATTGAAAAAAGATTTAGGTTAGTTTTTTTTAGAAAAATTAATTAGGTTATGTATAAATTAAAACCCTAATCTCTAATTAATTTAAATTATAAAAAAGGAATTAAATTTGCCATAAATTAAATTAAACTAATTAATTAAGGAAATAAAATATTTTTATGAAAAAAACTGATTTTTATGTTGTTTTTTTTAATGATTTTTTGATTAAATAAATAATAATAATTTTTTGGTGTTATTTTAATAAAGGAAAATAATTAGTAAAACAATTTAAATAAAATAAAATAGAAAAGAAAAGAGTGGGCATGTTTTGTGCCAGCCTGAGAGTGCACCATAGTCCTTCATTATTTGAGGAGTTGGATTTGAATTATTGATACATCCAATGGCCAAATGATGGTAACGCATGGTAGGCGTTTTGGATGATGATGCATTGAATCCAAACGCGCGTGTGATTCAAATCATCCAATAGGAGTCTGCCACCTAATTGTCTTCTTCCTCAAAATTGTTGTTTTTGGCCACACTTTTACAAAAAGTCGCTTCCGTCACTAAAGGCTATAGTGACAGATTTTGCTCGTAGCCATAAACCTGTAAAATTCAAAGAAACGCAGCACAAGCAGAATAAATTAAAACCAAAGATATGGATCAACTGCAAATCATCTTCTGAGCATGATAGTACCCCTAATTTTTTCCAATTTTGCCTTTATATAGAATTTCCAATTTGGGACCTCAAAACCCTAACAATGGCATCGTGCCATTCCTGCACTTAAACGTGGCACTGTGAGGCGTGATTTCTGAAGGTTTTAAGGCTTGAGAATGATTGGAATGGCTTCAGAACACGTCCAGGAACAGATTGTTGGCTTTGGAATTACTTGAAACGGCCTATGGAAGAGAATACAGTCTACACTTTTTCTTCTAAAATTTGCAATTTCTTCCCCTTGTTTTCACGGCCCCAAACCCTTCCATATGCTTTGGAAATGTTGTGTATATATCATAGAATTATTTAGGTCAACAAAAACTGATCATATCTTTGCAAATTATGGAGATTTGATTTCATTCTTTGCCTTGTATGATTTGTTTCCAAAATAGACCAAATTAAGATATTTTCCAATCAATTAGATCTTGCACGAGTTTTTTGATTCGCTAGCTGTTCATGGACTCATAATATGCTCATAAAATCAAATCTTTGATTTTATTTGATTATTCTACTATTTAAATTGATTGATTTTGATTTAAATGGATAAAAAATCAAAATAAATAATAAAAATAATAAAATAATAGGTGGGTAAGCTCAGGGGTCGTGGACCATCTTAGGAACAACTTTCAAACAAGAAAACATGGGCCCATTTGGAGAAAAAAAGTCATTTTGATCAATATTGACTTCATGCACATTTCCAAAAATTGGTCAATTTTGACAATACATATCTCCCTCAATTTTAACCCTAAGAGGGTGTTCTTTGAATTTTTAGAAAGCTTAGGATGTCCCCTAAACGACCCTTTTTGTATCATCTCAATTGGGTCTTCCATGTTCATGTAAGAAGCTTTGACCCAAAAGGTGTTTTTGTTGACTTTTCAAAAGGACTTATAATGTAGAAATTCATATCTTTTTATGAGTGCATATTTTGAACTTGTGGGATGAAGATGAGTTGTAGGAAATTTCACCCTCTTCAAAATTATCCTTGGATGGAAATATTCTGGTAAAGTATGAAAAGGTTATGTTTGGTCAAAGTTTGGTTGACTTTTCCTAAGAAACCCTAATTTAGCAACTTTTGGGTTTTGATGAGTTAGGAGCATTTCTTGAGGAATCATGATCAACCCTTGATCAAATGATGGATATCACTTCAAAATGTTGATGTTGACCAAAAATATTGAAGTTTGACTGTATGTGGGCCACAGTTGACTTTTGACCTAGTTTAGTTGATTCTCAAGCATCTGAGCAGTTGACTGAGCAAACTTCTTGTGCAAGGCTTGAAATTTGACATGGAGAATCTTGGTAAAATATTAGGACCTTGGAAAGAATTTGGGGCCTTTGTGATCCACATATCTTGATGAAAGTGGAATCCCTAATTTGAGACACACTGCCTTAGGAGAGAGTTTGTCTGGTCAACTCTTGGGCAAACTTGAGCAAATTAAGGACCTTTAGGAGTATGTATTGAGTAAAATGAGAGAGCAAATTTTGGGGTACAACAGCTGCCCCTGTTCAATCTTCTTAAACCTGAGGATGTAGATAGACTCGTCTGTATTTTGTGATCTGAAGGTGGAAGATGATTGAACACTAGAGTGCCCAGAAATTTCCACTCACATGAAGTGATACTTGATTTGTGATATCGGGAATGGGCTTATAGATGCCATTTGTAAGTTGCTAGAGAATTGTTGGAGATGGGCTTAAAGATGCCATCCAATACGTGATGGAGTACCTTCAGATATTGGCTTAAAGATGCCATCTAGAGGATGTTGATTTCCTGATATATTCCTTTGATGAGAATCCTTGCTCCTGTCGTTGAGGAGAAATCTGTTGAGGAATGTTGGTATCTATCTTAGGAGAAATAGAATTTTAGGATCTTCAGTTGTTCGTTACTCTATTGGGGAATTAACTCCAGAGGTGAACTGCATATATGGTCAGTGTATAGGCTGCATCGCGACCTACTAGGGAAAGGTGAAACCGATCGTGTTTGATCAGGTCCAGGTCTTACAGTGTTATGGACTGCTGTCTGGAGATAAGAGAAAAGAAACCTGGATGGTAAGGTTATGAGAAGGAACCTGGATAGTAGGGCTTATGGGAAGAAACCTGGGTAAGGTTGCTTCGTGAGGAGTTTGGGTAAAACTGCATCTGAACCGAGAAGGAACCTGGATAAGGTTGCTTTGTGAGGAGTTTGGGTAAAACTGCATCTGAACCGAGAAGGAACCTGGGTAAGGTTGCTTTGTGAGGAGTTTGGGTAAAACTGCATCTGAACTAAGAAGGAATCTGGGTAAGGTCTCTTTGTGAGGAGTTTGGGTAAAACTGCATCTGAACTGAGAAGGAACCTGGGTAAGGTTGCTTTGTGAGGAGTTTGGGTAAAACTGCATCTGAACCGAGAAGGTACCTAGGTAAGGTTGCTTCAGGATAAGTCTGAGTGAAACTTTAGAAGGAACCTGGGTAAGGTTGCTCGTAATGAGTCTGTGTAGGGATTTAGGAGGAACCTGGTGTTGTACTCCAAAATTTGCCCTCCCATATTCTTCAAGAAATTGCCAAGCCAAGCTACAAAATTTCCCAAGGGTGTGCAGTGCAACAGTCTCCCATACAGTCAAAATTAGGGTTTTGAGTCTGATCAAGAAAAGGAAGTTTTCAAAGGCTCAATCAAGTCTCATATGCTTACAAAGATGGTCAAGTATCCTCATATCAAGTTTCAAGGCATTCAGCTCAAGATTGCACAGTCAAAACCCTAAATTGCACTACAGTCAACTGTAGGGGCAAAATGGTCATTTGGCAGTCAAAAGTTCAAATTTTTGGTCAACATATCATTTTGAAGCCACAAACATCATTTGATCAATGCTTGATCATGACTCTCAAAATTTGGCTCAGAAATCATCAAAGATGCAAAAGTTGCTATATTTGGACAGTTGAAAAAGTCAACTGAAATTGACCAGGGCATAACTTTCACATGGATTATCAGAAAAATTCCATCCAAAGCTCATTTTGAAGAGAAAGACATTTCCTACAACTCATCTTCATGCTTCAAGTCCAAGAAATGCTCTCACAAAAAGTTATCAATTTCAACATTACAGGTCATTTTCAAAAGTCAACAAAAGGGGACTTTAAGTCAAAGACCATAACTTGAGATTGGTAAATCAAAATGACATGGGACCAAAGGCATTGGTTAAAGGACTCAAAGACCTTTCCAAAATGTCCAAGAACATGTGAAAAGCTTAAAAATTGAGCAAGTTATGCCTTGTAGAAGTTGGGAAATTTTTGTGAAATGGCAAAAGTCAACTATCTTTGAAAATCCAATTTTGACAAAAGGGCCCCATTTTTTCCACTTGGTCCATCCTTGTCATGCCACACACGTGTCCCATGGTTAATTTCAAGACCAAATATTGATTTTTTTATTTTATTTAATTTTTAATGATTTAATTCATTTTAATTCTTTGAAAATTCAAATAAAATTTAAAAACCAATGGAATAGTGTCATGTGAACTTGGACAATTTCTATGTATCATGAACCAACTCAAAAATCAGGCTAAGGTTCATTTGCACACTAGGTCTAGGTTTTGGCTAAAAAGTAGGAAAAATGGTTAATGGAAGAAACCCTAAGACCAATTCTTTCCCAAGCATGAATTAAGGCCAAAAAACTAGCCAATTCCATTCCATGAGATGCATTGAGTCAAACCCTAACCATAGTGCAGCAAAAGGCTCGCTCAAAAGTGGATTGGCAATTTGAAAAATGAGCCATATAAGTCAAAACTGATTTCAAAGTTAGGGACGATTTTAAGCCTTGATTCACATACCATTAGCATCCTGAGATAATTCTGAACGCATTCCACTTCCTAACATCAATCAAAACACCCTGAAACGGTATCTACAAGTAAAACTGTGAAGCAAAAAATCTCAAATTGCATAGCATAATTCGAGCATTTTCTTTCATTTTTATTTATGTATTCATGATCACAATGAAGTTTCTGAGCTAACCATGGTGTTTAATTTCATTTTTGTTGATCACACGAGATTCTACCATTTTCGAATATTAGGGTTACAGTTTTTTTAATTTAGGGGTTTTCAGTCCAGGAACAATTAGCCCATGAAAGTCACACCATTGCATTCCTGGCATCTGGACGAAGAGAATGAGATGCTCGCGCCTAATTTCTGATCACCACAGCCCTATTCGTTATTTCTCCATAGCCACCCTAACCCCACGGTTGCAAAACCGTTGCTCATTTGTTTTGTTTTACAGGGCATGTGAAGAAGAAGGCGTCGTGGCAGCCAATGATACGTTCATTCAAATTCGCGCGCGTGGAATCATTAATGTCTTGATTATTCCTTTTATTATTTATTAACTATACTATGTTAAATGACTTCAAAGTGGCTCAGTGGCAACGCGTTAGGCACATGACATCAAAGACCTGGGTTCAAACCCCAGGTCTCACACATTTCTCATATTATTTTTTCACTTGAATTCCCATGCAGCATAACATTGAAGACTCACCATGCACTTCAAAAGCAGCTCATCCACGTGTCCCTGAGCACCCACATCAATGGCATGGATCTGAGGAACACTATAAGCCCCAGTCAAAGCGTCACACAAGATTGGAAAAGTCAACAAATTGCCAGCAAATGGGCCAGGCTTTTCAGGCCTGCACCTCACAAATCTGGGCTATACCCCACCCTGGTTTGCCAACTTTGATTGTTTTTTTTTTCTTTCTTTTTATTTATTATTTCAATTGTTATGTTTTATTGTTTTATTTAATTTTTAATCAAAATATAAAAAACATTCAAAAATCAGAAAAGAACAAAAAATATAATTTTTATTTCATTATTTCCATAAACAAATTATGTGTAAATTATTTAGCTTTAATTTAGGTTTATTACATATTTTTCATAATAAAAATCCAAAAAAAAATAGAATTTAGGTTTATTACATATTTTTCATAATAAAAATCCAAAAAAAATAGAATTTAGGTTTAATAACTTTTTTTTTCTTTTTTTAATTTTCCTTTTTTTTTCAGAATAATAATATTATTTTTATTTTTCATAAATCAAAAATTGTACATAAATTAATTTAGAATTAAATTAGGTTAGAAATTAAATCTTTTTCTTAATAACTTAAAAAATATTAGAATTAGGGTTTAGCATTTTTAATTTTAATTAATTTTTCTTCTTTCTTTTAAATCTAAAAAAACACAAAAAAATACTATTCTTCATTTAATTTTAATTTTAGATTCCTTGATTAATTTTAATTGTTTGTAAAAGGGTCCAACGCCCTAATTTTGTTTAATCTCTTTATTTCGCGCATTTATTTTATATTGTTTAAATACCTCTGTATATGCCCCAAAGCCTTGTAATAAGTTTAGATTTATTTCTCGCACTTTTATTTTATTGTTTTTACTTTCAGTCAAATCGGGTTCGGTTTTTTGGCGATGTGGACCCGCGCCAGTTGTAATAGTCTAGATTTATTTTCCCGCAAGTATATAACTGTTAATAAATATGCATGAAAGAATGTATGCCCAAAAATAAAATCGAATCGTTAGATCACCATTGCATGACAAGACAAACAATAAACTGAAAATGACACACTCGCACACACCACCCCTAGGGTACGCCTCACTGTTGCCTTTCGAAAGGTGGTCGTCGAGTATAGGACGTTTTAGTAAGTCCTTATGTCCATGACATGATCCAGTTGCCTCGAAACGGTTGCCTCGGAAAATAAAGGATCAATGGCATAAGGGTAGCTTCTAAGGTGTCCTACTGTTGCTCTGGTGACCACCACGTCCCTAAAACTCGAATTGACCCGAACACCTCCAACGGTGATGCTACCTACCTCTCAATGGTGGGATGGCATTACTTTAAAGGACATTTACACAGACGAATTCCTTAGGGTAGGTAGATGACTCATGGATACTTGCTCTCTTCAAAACAAACTGAAATCTTTTCACACCAACACTTTTCAAAAGCTTTCAAAGCAAATTTTTCAAACACTCTGACGTACGAGTCGAACTGAAATTTTTCAAAGAAACTTTTTAAAACCCACAATTGAAAAGCAAGCACACATTTTGAAAACACATTGAGCAAGTACCTAAGAGCCCATGGATAACCATGGATAGAAAGGGTGCTAATACCTTCCCTTTCTATAACCTACCTCCCGAACCGAGAGCAATCTCTTTAAAGGAATTTTTCTGTGCTTTTGTCCTTTCCAATTGGAGAAAATAAAAGACGGTGGCGACTCTTGCTTCCGCGACATTTCGCGAACCAGCGTTAAACAGTCAGTTCCAGATCCACCGATCACAGAACTGGCGACTCTGCTGGGGATAAACTTAAAGTGAGGTGTACCTTAGGGATAGTTCTCACCTGTGTTTTCAATTGTATTCTTTGCTTGCTTTAAAATTGTGGGACCGTCTTGGGAGTTCTATAGATCCTAACCCGGATCTGGGGGATACCCTTTTAGAAAGTAGCAACAAGGCTGTGAGGGAACTGTGCGGGGTATACCGACATGGTTGAAGCAGTCTGCTACGTTGATGTGGCATTTTGGTGTGTACCGGTAACCCTTGAGTCAGTCAAGGAGAGTACGGGGCCTCCATGTGGTGTCATGAAGCATCAACAGACCTTAGGAACCTTAATTGAACCATCTTGGCCTCTTTAGAGTAGTGAGATAACTGACTTTGGTGCAGTCCGAGGTTGGTTGATACTCGATACTACACTCAATTGAGGGTTGCTTTCCTGGAATATTTCGGTCGCCAGTTCAGTGGCTAAATCGAAACGATGAACAATGAAAGCAATCCCGTGATATTGGGAACCTTAGAACCCGGTTACTTTGATTAGGACAGGATGAACCCACCAACTTCAAGAGGGTACTACCCAGACCTCATGCTGGCCTTAAACCTTAAGGGCCTGTCTTGTGTGCCTTGTGTGCCTTACATGTTTGTCTTTGTAAATATCTGTGTTTAATCATAGCATCATGACATCATCCAGCATCATATGCATTAACTAACCATTTCAGGGGTTCGAATTTTCATCTTTGTTCTTATTTTGTAGGACATGGAAATTGTTCGTAGAAAGACAATTCCAATCAGCCTTGTAAGGATCCCTCCTCAGCTTAAGGAGCTTATATCCAGGATTCCCGAGAACTCTTCGTTCAGTGAAAGGCATGGAAGCCTCATCAGCTTGGTCAACACCAACATTGAGGAAGATATGATAAAAGTCCTGTTCCAATTCTTTGACCCTCTGCATCACTGTTTCACTTTCTTGGACTATCAGTTGGTACCTACATTGGAGGAGTTCTCCCGACTCCTGAAGATCCCTATCCTTGATCAGCTACCCTTCAACGGTACAGAAAAGGAACCTAAGCTTGAAGAGATTGCTAAAGCCTTGCACCTACAGTCATCTGACCTCAAGGGACATTGGGAAGTTAGAAGTGGTATCAAAGGGTTCTTAGCCAGGTTTCTGTTTGAAAAGGCCTATGATTGTTGGAACTCCCTTGACTTACAAGCTTTTGAAGAGGTTGTGGCTCTCCTTGTTTATGGTTTGGTGTTGTTCCCTAACCCAGATCAGCTCATTGATATCAGTGCTGTCCAGATCTTTATGTCCAGGAATCCTATACCTACGTTGCTGGGGGACCTCCTTCACTCATGTTACACTCGAACCATGAGAAAAAGAGGTGTCCTTATGTGTTGTACTCCTCTCCTGGGAAAGTGGTTTATTTCGCACCTTCCACAATCAGTCCTGAAGAACGAGCGGGGTTTGAGATGGTCGCAACGGTTGATGACTCTTACACATGCAGATATACATTGGTGCCCTAGGTCCAGAGAAGATGTCACTATCATTGATCGTTGCGGGGAGTATCCTAATGTTCCTTTACTTGGAATCAGAGGGGGTATTACTTATAGTCCATGCCTGGCTTGGAGACAATTTGGTTATGCTCGGAGGGATGGTCCTCATGACATGTTGATTCCTGACATAGTTTTTGACTTCGACAACGATACTCAAGGACTTCGCCAGAGATTTATCAGAGCTTGGAGGATGCCTAGCAGGATAGACAGCAAGACACTGGGGCACAGGAACTCCATCCCTTTGGAGCCTTACCTCAAGTGGGTACGAACCCGCTCTCAGAAATTAGTAATGCCTTATCCTCACATGCTTCCAGTAATCAAAGAACCTGCCTTGGAAAGAGAGGTGTCTCATGTTATTCAGCACCCTGATATGCCCACATCCTGGGAAGAGATGCAGAAGAGCTGGATCCAGCTTAAGGAAGAACGGAATTCTCTTGAGACTAGTCTGCATGCCAGTGAAAAGAAGGTCTTGGAGCTCACCCGTCTGTTGCATGAGGAGAGGAACCTCAACACTTACATAGCTCCAAAGAGGATGCGCAACATATTTTTGGATTGATTTGATTTTTTTGTACTTTTGCCCATGAGGCTTTGATGTATTAAACAATGATTTTCTTAATAATAACGTGTGTTCCTTTTGGTCTACAACAAATTTGAATTTTCGAACTCTTGAATGCATTGCATAAACACATATCATTCATCATGTGCATCATAGGTACTCTTCTTTTCAGGATGTTTACTGTTCTTCGCTGTTTATTTCAGCATCATGAACCCTGAATCATCGACCGAGGCATCTATCAAGGCTCTTCAGGCGCAGAATGTCCAATTTCAGGCGCAAAACGCCCAATTTCAGGAGCTGATCAAGGGCTTGGCTCAGGGTCAACAAGAATTGAAGACCATGCTTTTGAAGAAGACCAAGAAGAAGAGGAGGACTATGCTATTTAACACTGGGCGCAGACTCGGGAACACCTTGGTTGGAGCTGAAAGGACTCCTCCATCTGTGACGGAAGGTAGTCACCAAGAAAGGGAGGTCACTACTCCTGTGGGTTCTGATACTGAAACAGACTTCAACGACGAACAGTACCCTCCTGCTGAAGACCGGTACAAACAGTTGGAAGACAGATTAAAGGCTGTGGAAGTTCAGCGGGTGCCTGGATTGGATTTCGGAGACTTGGGGTTATCTACTGGAGTGGTGATCCCGCACAAGTTCAAAACACCTGCCTTCGTGAAGTATGATGGGGCTTCCTGTCCCAAGATGCACCTCCGTTCTTATGTAAGGAAGATCCAGCCTTACACAGCAGACAAGAACCTTTGGATCCACTTCTTCCAGGAGAGTCTTTCAGGGACTCACCTCGATTGGTTCTATCAGCTAGATGGAATCAGCATTCGTAACTGGGAGGATCTGGCCACTGCTTTTTACAAGCAGTATCAATATAATGTCGACCTCGCTCCTACGCGTACCCAACTCCAGGGTATGTCGCTAGGGTCGGGTGAAGGTTTTAAGGAGTACGCTCAGAAATGGAGAGACCTGGCTGGCAGGGTGCAGCCACCATTGACGGATCGGGAGCTAGTAGATATGTTCTTAGGGACCCTATCTGGTCCATTTTTCAATCATCTCATTGGTAATTCCTCTGCTGGGTTTACTGATCTGATCCTGACTGGTGAAAGGATCGAGGCCGGTATAAAATCGGGGAAGATACAGAAAGTTGCCTCCTCCAGTACTGAGAAGAAACCCTTCAAAAAGGAGGCTAGTGCTGTATATAACTCCCGGAGAACAGAGCGACCTGAACACCGCCAATCTGTCAGTGCGGTAATGATTGCCAAACCTGCTGCCGCTCCTCGGCCAACTAATCCTCAAAAGTTTGAAAGACCCCGGAGAGAGTTCACCCGGTTAAGCATGACCTTATCACAAATCCTGCCACAGTTGCTATCCACCAATTTAGTGACTGTCAAGGAGGCTCCAAAGTTTCCCAACACTGCATCTCCCAAGTTCAATCCAAATGCTCGCTGTGCTTATCACTCTGATAGCCCGGGGCATAACACAGATGACTGTTGGGCCCTAAGAAATAAGGTTCAAGACCTCATTGATGCCAAGGAGATACAGTTTGAGGCGCCCGAGAGGCCGAATGTTGTAAATGCTCCCATGCCCCAGCATGGAGTGAATGCTGTCGAGGATAATTTGTATGTAGCTTCAGTGGATGATGTTGCTACTCCGTTGTTGATGGTCAAGAGGAATCTGTTGCTAGCTGGATTATTTCCGGGATGTAGCGAAAGTTGCCCTCTATGTGTTGCTTCCCCTGCTGGTTGTTCTCTGTTGAAATCAGGCATCCAAAACCTGATAGATAGTAGAGAGATTTTGTTCGAAAAGACTATTGTTCCTGCTGCTCCTGTTGAAGAAGTGTCGATCGTTACCATCTTCAACAACTATTCCGAGGCTCCTTCAAAGAAGCCTATACAAATTTTGTCAGTTCACAAGAATGTTCCCATCACCATTACTGTTCCGGGGCCTATACCCTACAAATCTGATAAGGCTGTCCCATGGCACTATGGGGCGGATGTTTATGTTCTGGGTGTGAAACAAGAGTGCAACATTGATACTGGTGTCTCCAACATCACCGGGCCTGCTAAGGTCACTCGTAGTGGAAGACTGTTCTCGCCAGACATTGCACCTCCGGCAATTCATAGGCCTTTGATCTTCACACCTGCCAGGGTACCTGTTTCTCCTTCTGACCAAGTATTCACCCCTGCTACTGAGTCATCTGATACTCGGGGCAAGGGAATTGCTGCTGATGTGCCTGCCAGGACGGAGGCACCAAAGACCATTGTTGAGGCTTCCAAACAGGAAATGGAAGAAATCCTCAAGATAATAAAGAAAAGTGACTTCAACGTTGTAGAACAGCTGGGGCACACCCCCTCTAAAATCTCCATGTTGTCACTGCTGCTGTGTTCAGAGGCCCATGCAAAGGCTCTGATTGCTTTCTTAAAGACTGCCCACGTACCCCAAGATACGACTGCTGACCAGTTCACCGATTGTGTGGCCAACCTAACTGCTGATAATGGCCTGGGTTTCTCTGATGCCGATCTGACAGCAAAGGGGAAGAACCATAATGATGCCCTACATGTCTCCATTGAATGCAGGGGCACTACTCTTGCTCATGTGCTGGTTGACACAGGTTCTTCATTAAACGTGCTGCCCAAGAAGGCTCTGGATAGGCTGGATTGTGAGGGTCTAGAGCTCAAACCAAGTAGCATTGTTGTCCGGGCCTTTGACGGGTCCAAAAGAATGGTGCATGGTGAAGTGGACATCCCAATCAGGGTTGGGTCACAGGTATTTGATTCAAAATTCTATGTGATGGACATCCATCCGTCCTATTCTTGTTTGCTGGGTCGCCCATGGATCCACAAGGCTGGAGCTGTGACTTCCACATTGCATCAGAAGCTCAAGTACCCGGTCAGGGGGAAGATCGTAACAGTGCAAGGGGAGGAGGAGTACATGGTCAGTCACCTCAACTCCTTCAGATATGTAGAAATGGATGGGGAGTTCATTGAAACCCCCTTTCAACATTTTGAGGAAGTACCACAAACCTTGGCGGCAGCAGAAGATGAAGAGGTTTCTCCTATGAAGATGGCCTCCTTAAAGGACGCCCGGGCTGTGATCGAAAAAGGCGAATGTGCAAACTGGGGCAAGCTCCCTGATCTTACTCCTAAGACTAACAAGTTTGGGCTGGGTTTCACCACAGAAGCTCAGAAAGCGGTGCGCAAGGCAAGAATTGGAAGACCTCCGGTGCTCATCACTCAGCATGGAGTGAATGCTATTGGAGAGGAAGATGAAGTGGGAGAGTCAGAGTTCGATAGCTGGATCTACCCAACGGCCGACGGTGGATTGACCAATTGGACTGCTAAAGATTTTACACCCATAACTTTTGTCTCCCAGTAATGAATTTCTTTGTTTTTTGATTTGTAATAAACAATAATTTGAGACTATATGGCCCGGTGTCTTACCCGGGGCACCGTGGTTTTATTTATGAGGGCTTTTGTTTGTCACCATCATATATCATGAATAAAAGCATTGGACGTTTTTCACAATTCAAATTTTGCGCTCCTTTTCTTTCCTTTCTTTACATATTGCAAAACAGCTGTATTTACACACACACTCACTCATACAGGTTTCAATCCACTCTGGATCTCACTGGTAACGACTCTGCTACTGCCAGTTATGACTTCGAAAATCCGATCAACTTAGCCGCAGACGAAGGTGAAGATGATTGCGAAGTGCCTGGTGAACTTGCAAGATTGTTACAACAGGAAGAGAGGGCAATTCAACCCCATGAAGAGCCAGTGGAAATAATAAACTTGGGTACTGAGGAAGACAAGAAAGAGGTGAAGATTGGTGCCAACCTAGAACTCAGCGTGAAGCAACGGTTGACTCAGATGCTGCATGACTATAAAGAAATCTTTGCCTGGTCCTACGAAGATATGCCCGGATTAGATACCGACATTGTGGTCCATCACTTACCAACTAAAGAAGATTGCCTTCCGGTTAAGCAAAAGGTCCGCCGTATGCGTCCAGAGATGTCTGAGAAGATTAAAGCTGAGGTTATGAAGCAGTTTGATGCCGGGTTTCTTGCAGTGACTTCTTACCCTCAGTGGGTTGCTAATGTGGTGCCGGTACCTAAGAAGGACGGTAAGGTCAGGATGTGTGTCGACTACAGGGATCTGAACAGGGCCAGCCCCAAGGATGACTTCCCTCTACCCCACATTGATGTCCTTGTTGATAATACCGCTCAGCATAAAGTGTTCTCTTTTATGGATGGCTTTTCAGGCTACAATCAGATCAAGATGGCACCTGAAGACATGGAAAAGACTACCTTTGTTACTCAGTGGGGCACCTTCTGTTACAAGGTCATGCCGTTCGGGTTAAAGAATGCTGGGGCAACCTACCAACGGGCCATGGTTACCTTATTTCATGATATGATCCATCACGAGATAGAGGTGTATGTGGATGACATGATCGCTAGGTCCCAGACTGAGGAAGAGCACCTTGATCATCTGCAGAAACTGTTTGACCGTTTGAAACTATACAAGCTGAGGTTGAACCCGAACAAGTGCACCTTCGGGGTAAGATCTGGAAAGTTGCTAGGCTTTGTGGTCAGTGATAAAGGAATTCAAGTGGACCCTGCTAAGGTCAAAGCCATTCAAGAGATGCCAGTTCCTAAGACGGAGAAGGAAGTCAGAGGCTTTCTAGGACGCCTGAATTACATTGCTCGCTTCATCTCTCATCTGACTGCTACCTGTGAACCAATCTTCAAGCTGCTGAAGAAAGATCAGGTAGTACGTTGGAATGATGAATGTCAGGCTGCTTTTGACAGAATCAAGGAATATCTCCAAGAACCACCCATCCTTATGCCACCAGTTGAAGGGAGACCTTTGATACTTTACCTGACAGTGCTTGATAATGCAATGGGGTGTGTGCTGGGGCAGCATGACGAGTCTGGCCGAAAAGAGCATGCCATTTATTACCTTAGCAAAAAGTTTACCGACTGTGAGACCCGATACTCACTGCTTGAGAAAACTTGTTGCGCTTTGGTATGGGCTGCTCGCCGACTGAGACAGTATATGCTGACTCACACTACCTTGTTGATCTCAAAAATGGATCCTATAAAGTATATATTCGAAAAGCCTGCTCTGTCTGGGAGAATTGCAAGATGGCAGATGATCTTGACGGAATACGACATTCAGTACACGACCCAAAAAGCCATCAAGGGAAGTGTATTGGCAGACCACTTAGCACATCAAGCTGTGGATGACTACCAATCAATGAACTTCGAGTTTCCAGATGAAAGCATTATGATAGTAACTGACTGTGAAATACCCGGACCGGATGAAGGACCTGAACCAGGATCCCGATGGTCTATGCACTTTGACGGAGCCTCCAATGCTTTGGGAAATGGTATCGGCGCCATAATCGTATCTCCACAAGGTACTCATACTCCACTCACCGCCCGGCTGTGTTTCAACTGTACCAACAACATGGCGGAGTATGAAGCGTGTATTATGGGTCTTCAAGCTGCGATCGACCTGAGGATCAAATTTCTGAGTGTCTTCGGAGATTCCGCTCTTGTGATCAATCAGATCAAAGGAGAGTGGGATACGAAACACCCAAACTTGATTCCTTACAGAGAATGTGTGTTGGCCCTGATCCCCCACTTCACAGAAATAACATTTGAGCACTTTCCAAGAGAAGAGAATCAGCTGGCGGACGCGTTAGCTACAATGTCTTCAATGTTCAAGGTTAAATGGGATAATGAAGCTCCCCGGATCACCATCTGGAAACTGGACGAACCGGCATACTGTTGTGATCTCGAAACTGAATTGGTAACTGAGAAACCTTGGTACCACGAAGTGAAGAGATACCTAGAAGCTCAGGAATACCCTGAAGGAGCATCTGTCAATGATAAGAAATTCCTGAGGAGGTTTGCAGCCAAGTTCTTTCTTAGCAACGGCATTTTGTACAAGCGAAACCAGGATTCAACCCTACTGCGTTGTGTAGATAAGACTGAAGCAGATAGAATCATGGAAGAGCTACATGAAGGGACCTTTGGTACACATTCCAGTGGACATACCATGGCAAAGAAGATTCTACGGGCAGGGTATTACTGGTCCACCATGGAAGCTGATTGCTACCAACATTCTAGGACATGCCACAAATGCCAGGTTTATGCAGATAAGGTGCATGTTCCTCCGGTTCCCCTGAATGTTCTGACTGAGCCTTGGCCATTTGCAATGTGGGGCATAGACATGATCGGTGAGATTAAACCTACGGCATCCAATGGACATCGCTTCATCCTAGTGGCGATTGATTATTTTACGAAGTGGGTTGAGGCAGCATCCTATGCTACGGTAACTAAGACTGTTGTGGCACGGTTCATTCGGCACAATCTGATCTGTCGGTACGGTGTCCCTGAGCGGATTATTACAGACAACGGTACCAATCTGAACAATAAGATGATCGCTGAGCTCTGCGAACAGTTCAAGATACAGCACCACAATTCTTCTCCTTACAGACCGAAGATGAATGGGGCTGTAGAAGCAGCTAATAAAAACATCAAGAAGATCGTGCAGAAGATGACAGTAACGTATAAAGATTGGCACGAGATGTTACCGTTCGCTCTGCATGGGTATCGTACCTCAGCTAGGACGTCAACCGGGGCAACTCCTTTCTCTTTGGTTTATGGCATGGAGGCAGTCCTGCCGATCGAAGTACAAATTCCTTCTCTCCGGATAATGAAGGATGCAAATCTGAATGAGGATGATTGGATCCAGACACGACTTGATCAACTCAATCTCATTGACGAAAAGAGACTTGCTGCTATCTGCCATGGTCAGACGTATTAGAAACGAATGATCAGGGCATTTAACAAAAAAGTCAGACCACAGGAATATCAAGTCGGGGATCTGGTGATCAAGCGAATCATCCTTCCTCAGAGTGATCCAAGGGGCAAATGGACCCCTACGTACGAAGGGCCATTTGTGGTTAAGCATGTGTTCTCAGGAGGAGCAATGATATTAACCAACATGGATGGTGACGACCTTCCTCACCCTGCCAATGCAGACATAGTTAAAAAATACTACGCATGAAAAAATGACCCGCTAGGCTGGCATGCCTAGGCAAAAGTTAGGGCTTCCCGTCGAACCAAAAGGGTTCGGGCAAAATGAAGGGATGAAAATGGAAAATCTGTACACCCGGCAAGTCGAAAACCTGAAAAAGCGGCTTGGGCAAAAATGGGTATCCCGGTGGACTGAAAACCCGAAAGGGCAGTCCAGGCAAAAATTAGGGATAAAAGCGTAATACTATGTCTCATTGGATCACTTTGCATCCGGAATCCGGTACCTACATCAAGTTCAGATGGCATCGATCAATCAGCTTCACTTTCAACCAAGGTCATCAAGTGACGAGACGCACAGAGTATAAGGGCAATAGCAGAGTTGAAACCCAGTGGATTATTCATATTTCACACAGCTGTTTATTTTCTTTTGTACAAAACTTGTATAAACTCTTATTCGGCGACGTTCCGCTTACCAGGACGTCAGCCTCTTGTACACAAAGCGCCTATTTTCAGGCTATTCAAAATCAATACAAATATACTTTTCAGTTAAACGTGCCAAGTGTTTTTCTTTTTGTTTTGCGAAGAACGTCCAAGGTTCAATTTGTGATATATGCATTGACAATAATTTGCTAGCTCATAAATATTTGCATACGAAACAAAGAATTAATTGCAGGTGACACCAGAAACAGGGGCAATGAAGAGTTGTCTGAGCAGCCTAATTGTTCTATTCTCCAAGGTACCAAAGTAGGTTCAGCTAAAGAACCTAACCAGGCATCTTAAATTCCCCAGAGAGTGAGACAGCAAGTCAGTGCATTCTTCCCCAAACAAAGTTAGCAAGTCTCAAGGAAATTGGGTGTCCTCCCGTAGATCCCAATATTCCCCAGTAGCATATACTCTTAACAAGCATCCCCGGCAGTCTTGGTCTAAAGATTGTTCCCCGGCGGCATACATCAACATTCAAAGGAATCACTTCCCCAGCCTATCTTAAATTCCCCAAAAGAGTCCCATCCAGGTTCCCCAGGAAAGATGGAATTCATCTCCCCAAGCAGTAAGTTTATCCCCAGTAGATTCTGGAAGCTTATCCCCTCGCAGAGCACGAACGCGTCGTCCGGCTTTATTCAAAGAGTTATTTCCTTAACAGGATATAACTGGGTTATCCTCAGCCAAAAGCCAAGGGAAAGTCGTCGTCAACATAGTTCTTTCCTATCCCCAGCGAAGTCAATTCACACTTCCAATACAACAATGGTATCCCCAGCAGAGTCGCCAGTTCTGTGATCGGTGGATCTTGAACTGACTGTTTTAAAGCTGGTTCGCGAAATGTCGCGGTAAGCAAGAGTCGCCACCGTCTTTTATTTTCTCCAATTGGAAAGGACAAAAGCACAGAAAAATTCCTTTAAAGAGATTGCTCTCGGTTCGGGAGGTAGGTTATAGAAAGGGAAGGTGTTAGCACCCTTTCTATCCATGGTTATCCATGGGCTCTTAGGTACTTGCTCAATGTGTTTTCAAAATTGTTTGTTTGCTTTTCAATGTGGGTTTCAAAAATATCCTTTGAAAAGTTTCAGTTTAACTCATACGTCAGAGTGTTTGAAAAGTTTGTTTTGAAAGTTTTTGAAAGTGTGTCGGTGTGAAAAGATGTTTTGATTTGTTTGAAATTAGAGCAAGTATCCTTGAGAACCTACCTACCCTAAGGAATTCGTCTGTGTAAAAGTCCTTTAAAGTAGTGCCATCCCACCATTGAGAGGTAGGTAGCACCACCGTTGGAGGTGTTCGGGTCAATTCGAGTTTTAGGGACGTGGTGGTCACCAGAGCAACAGTAGGACACCTTAGAAGCTACCCTTATGCCATTGATCCTTTATTTTCCGAGGCAACCGTTTCGAGGCAACTGGATCATGTCATGGACATAAGGACTTACTAAAACGTCCTATACTCGACGACCACCTTTCGAAAGGCAACAGTGAGGCGTACCCTAGGGGTGGTGTGTGCGAATTGTGTGTCATTTTCAGTTTATTGTTTGTCTTGTCATGCATTGGTGATCTAACGATTCGATTTTATTTTTGGGCATACATTCTTTCATGTTTATTTATTAACAGTTATATACTTGCGAGAAAATAAATCTAGACTATTACAACTGGCGCGGGTCCACATCGCCAAAAAAAACCGAACCCGATTTGACTGAAAGTAAAAACAATAAAATAAAAGTGCGAGAAATAAATCTAAACTTATTACAAGGCTTTGGGGCATATACAGAGGTATTTAATAAATGCGCGAAATAAAGAGATTAAACAAAATTAGGGCGTTGGACCCTTTTATAAACAATTAAAATTAATCACGGAATCTAAAAAACACAAAAATACCATTCTTCATTTAATTTTAATTTTAGATTCCGTGATTAATTTTAATTGTTTATAAAAGGGTCCAACGCCCTAATTTTGTTTAATCTCTTTATTTCGTGCATTTATTAAATACCTCTGTATATGCCCCAAAGCCTTGTAATAAGTTTAGATTTATTTCTCGCACTTTTATTTTATTGTTTTTACTTTCAGTCAAATCGGGTTCGGTTTTTTTTGGCGATGTGGACCCGCGCCAGTTGTAATAGTCTAGATTTATTTTCTCGCAAGTATATAACTGTTAATAAATAAACATGAAAGAATGTATGCCCAAAAATAAAATCGAATCGTTAGATCACCAATGCATGACAAGACAAACAATAAACTGAAAATGACACACAATTCGCACACACCACCCCTAGGGTACGCCTCACTGTTGCCTTTCGAAAGGTGGTCGTCGAGTATAGGACGTTTTAGTAAGTCCTTATGTCCATGACATGATCCAGTTGCCTCGAAACGGTTGCCTCGGAAAATAAAGGATCAATGGCATAAGGGTAGCTTCTAAGGTGTCCTACTGTTGCTCTGGTGACCACCACGTCCCTAAAACTCGAATTGACCCGAACACCTCCAACGGTGGTGCTACCTACCTCTCAATGGTGGGATGGCACTACTTTAAAGGACTTTTACACAGACGAATTCCTTAGGGTAGGTAGGTTCTCAAGGATACTTGCTCTAATTTCAAACAAATCAAAACATCTTTTCACACCGACACACTTTCAAAAACTTTCAAAACAAACTTTTCAAACACTCTGACGTATGAGTTAAACTGAAACTTTTCAAAGGATATTTTTGAAACCCACATTGAAAAGCAAACAAACAATTTTGAAAACACATTGAGCAAGTACCTAAGAGCCCATGGATAACCATGGATAGAAAGGGTGCTAACACCTTCCCTTTCTATAACCTACCTCCCGAACCGAGAGCAATCTCTTTAAAGGAATTTTTCTGTGCTTTTGTCCTTTCCAATTGGAGAAAATAAAAGACGGTGGCGACTCTTGCTTACCGCGACATTTCGCGAACCAGCTTTAAAACAGTCAGTTCAAGATCCACCGATCACACCTGGGTAGGGCTACTTCGGGATAAGTCTGTGTAAAACTTTGGCAGGAACCTGGGTAAGGTTACTTTAGGCTAAGTCTGTGTAAAACTTCAAGAGGAACCTGGGTAAGGTTACTTTGTGATAAGTTTGTGTAAAACTTCAGAAGGGACTTGGGTAAGGTTACTTTAGGATAAGTTCGTGTAAAACTTCAGGAGGAACCTGGGTAAGGTTACTTTGGGATAAGTTCGTGTAAAACTTCAGGAGGAACCTGGGTAAGGTTACTTTGTGATAAATTTGTGTAAAACTTCAGGAGGAACCTGGGTAAGGTTATTTCGTGATAAGTTTGTGTAAAACTTCAGGAGAAACCTGGGTAAGGTTACTTTGTGATAAGTTCGTGTAAAACTTCAGAAGGAACCTAGGTAAGGTTACTTTGTGATAAGTTCGTGTAAAAATTTATTTGGAAATGTATGAGAAAAGACCCGTGTAAGATTTTTCAGGATAAACCTGTGTGAAGCTGCATTTAGGAGAAACCCGTGTAAGATTGCTTCGTGACGAACCCGTGTAAAGCTGCATTTAATCGTGCAGATAATTACTCTGTTTAGTTTCAGGAGCTAATCTTGAACTTGCTGGAAGTTGTTGATGATAACCATCTTTCCTGAAAAGGTACATGATTAATCGTATATGATGCATGACATGCATTGTATGATGATGTTCTCAAAATAAATGAGATTATGTTGTATGCAATATGTATGCGCACGTCATGATATATGAACATGAAATGTTATTGTGGCACGTCCAAGTTTGGGAAAATAAATCCCTGACTGCTGTTGGAGAGTAATGGAAATTGAGTTCCTGACTGTCGTAGAAAATGTGGTTCTTCTACTTCCGCTGGAGATGGTGAACCAGAGATGACTATGTTGGGGATTTGCCCCTTGTTTACGGATATTCTACCGAGGAGAGACTCTGCTTGAGAACAAATCTGCGGGGGAATAATTTTGTTGGAGAGAGAAGTTTCCATAGCTGAAGGGATAAACTCTGTCGAGGATTGGGCTTCTATATTCAGAGAAATAAACTATGTTCAGGAGAAAACTTTATGAACCGCTTGCGATTACAAAATTCGGCTGGGGAATATAGACGTTGGCTCTCCGAAAGAGCTTGGTTGGGGAAATTAACTCATGTTTGGGGAGGCAGAGATCAAAACTTTGGTTGCCTCTACTCTGTGGGGAGTGTAGATTTTACTGGAATGCATGCTAAGGATATGACAATGACTTCGTATCAAGACTTTTGCCCTTGTACCTGCTGGAGAAAGTGCTTGTTGAGGCCTTATGGATTGAGTGTTATCCCTTATGAGGTGCTTGGTAACTTCCGATCGAAATGATAAGTCTTCTACTGATAGGTAAGTGACGAGATGACGGGACATAGTCGTACGCTTTAATCCCTAACTTTTTCTTGGACTGTCTTTTCATATTTTTAGTCCACCGGGATACCCTTTTTTGCCCAGGCCCCCTTTTCAGGTTTTCGGCTTTCCGGGTGTACATATCTTTTTTGTTTTTATCCCTAATTTTTGCCTGAACCCTTTTGGTTCGCCGGGATGCCCTTATTTTTTCCTAGTCCATTCAACCTAGCGGGTCTTTGTTTATGCGTAGTATTTTCTAACTATGTCCACGCTCTCAGGGTGTAGGGAGTTTTCACTGTCAGTAGTGTTGTGTTGCCACACTACCAGAAGATGTTTGTTTGATCGTACAGGATTCGTTGTTGGAATTCATGCCCAATGCCCCCAAGTGATTCAGATGGAGATCTGCCCCTGGCTATTTGGCATCTTTGAGAGATTCCTTGAATCTTGACTTGACTGCCCCAGATGATGGATAATGATCATGCCGTGCCCCTTGGTTGGAAGTGTTTTTCCACTTGAGGTGATCCTTTTTATTGAGAAGGTTTTTGTTCACTAGATATTCGTCATGCGAATTTCTCTGCTGTTGAACAAATAGTCATATGCAAACAATTTTATTTTAAGAATTCAAAGCTTACGTCTGTCTTGAAGTTTTGAAAATGCAGTTTTTTTATAGAAAAAATAGAATTTTGCAAAGATGTGATATCAACTCAGGATTTGTAACGGACCTTCAGGAGTCAGGATACCTTTTGTAACAGTATGTTTTCGAACTAACCCATGCTTCAGCTAGGACTTTTAAGGGTTATAAAGTGGCCTGGTTCACGGTTTAAGAAACAAAGGATAAAGGCTCAAATTTTATTTGTACCCACCCATTCTTCGTGATGTTCTTCGATCCTAAACTCAGCTAATTGTGCTTTTAGATCCCGTTTGAGTCTTTTCTCTGATATTCCAGTGATGGTTCGGATACTGACAATTTATTTTGAATAGGCAGTCATTTCTTTTTTGTTGAGGGTTTGTAGAACCTCTTTCTTTTTTATTTTATTATCCCTGTCTTTTGCCTGAACTGTTTCTTTTTATGATTACAGTCAGCGGAATGCCCCAGTGTTTTTTCTTAAGTCTCCTTCATAGGTTTTGACTTAATGGGCTTTTATTTCGAGAGATAATGACTGCCTGTCTTGATGATTATATGGAACCATCACCGTCTTTTGTTTCGGAAGGACGTCTTTGATGCCATTTATTATATACGAAGCGGAAGATTGTGACTAAATGTGCCTCTGAATTAACTGAGAAAACTACCCTGCCCCAGGTTATGATTAAGGGTTTTAATATGTGTGAAAAGAAAAACTCCTACTTCTTTGGCTCGAAGGGGTTGACTAGGGATTATCTTCCTTATAACTCCACTGTTTAGGATTTGGAACAACGCTTGTACTCGTCAACAAGGTCTGTTCAAAAGCATACTGTAGAGATTGTGGTATCATTTTCGTCATCCTCCCTCTAAGGCTTAGAGTTTTTAGTCGAGAGTTGAATATCACGAAAAGGAAGTATAAAGCAGTTTAAGCATAATGAAAACAAATTAATTCAAGACAAACATGTGTAATACATTAATGAAATAATAAAGTTTGACATGACAATAATTGTTCGAATAAGCAAAGAAAATACAACTTCATAATTCAAATGAACAAAAATGTTTTCAATCCTAGCCATGTTTTGGCAAGGGAGCACTGATCACGTTGGGAGTTTCAAGAGGGTCGAACTCGATCTCCTTGGTGTTAATCATATTCTAAATCTTGTATTTCAGTGCCTAACAATCGTTAGTATCGTGCCCCGAGCTACCAGAATGATAAGCACACCTTGCATCTGAGTTGTAGTTAGGAGAAGAAGTCTTAGGGTTTGGATGAGGGTTTATCACCGTAATCATATTCATCTTCAACATGTGTTGCAATGCTTGTGACAGTGGCATGTTGATTTGGGTGAACTGCCTTTGAGGTTTTTCCACCCTTGGCTGATTGTTTCGTTGTTGTGGTCGTTGTACGCGTGCCGAATTAGAGATCAGCATTGCCCCCACAAATTGGTGGTAGTCTGCCATGCTACGCCCCTTCTGGCCATGCACAACATTGGCTTCCCTCTTTCCACCAAATGACTTATTCTCTGTACTCGAAGAGATATTTTTCTGGATATTGCCACTTCGGATCCCAGCTTCTATTCTTTCTCCAGTCAATATCAGCTCGGTGAAACTAGCTGAGGAGCTACCAATCAAGTGATTGGAGAATGAACCAGACAGCGTCCCGAGAAACATGTCAACCAACTCCCTATCATACAAATGGGGTTGGACTCTCCCTGCCAAATCTCTCCACTTCTGTGCATAGTCCTTAAAGCCTTCACTTGCACCCATGGACATACTCTGGAGTTGAGTACGAGTAGGAGCAAGGTCGGCGTTATATTGATACTGCTTATAAAAACCAGCATCCAAATCTTCCCAATTTAGGAAATTGGCTCTCTCTAGTTGGTAGAACCATTCAAGTTGAGTCCCTGACAGACTGTCTTGAAAGAAGTGAACCAACAAATTTCTATCAGCGGTGTGGGGCTGGATCTTTCTAACATAAGAGCGGAGATGGAGTTTTGGGCAGGACACCCCATCATACTTTGCAAAAATTGGAGCTTTGAACTTCTGTGGGATGACCACTCCCGACACCAATCCCAATTCTTAAAAATCCAACCCAGGTATCCTTTAGACCTTCATAGCACTCAAGCGATCTTCCAACTGCTTGTATTTATCCTCAGTGGGAGGATACTACTCATCATTGTAATCAGTATCATTGTCAGAAACTTCAGGACTGGGATCTTTCTCCCTTGTCTCTTCTTCTTGATTCTCCCATTCCTTGGATGAAGAGGTCAGATCAACGTGTCGCTTCAACGGTCCTCTAAACCTTCTGCCTATATTTAGAATACTGACAACCTTCTCCTTTTTCTTTTTCTCTTTCAGGATGAGGGCTTTCAGATCCTCCTGCCCTTTTTCCAGATTTATGAACATTTGCTGGAACTGGGCATTTTGTGCCTGAAGGTCCTTGGTGCTTTGTTCGGAAGACATTTTTGCTGAAATAAATTGCAAAGAAGATGAGAAACCTGTAATCGTACCTGTAATGATGTGTATGATATGCATGCAATGTTTTCAAGGATCTCACGGGGTAAACAAGAAACTGTTAGAATTTGATTGCAGCTTGATTGAAGAAACTTCGTGTCATTGAGAGTCCTTCTTCAAGAGTCAAGCTCACCATATCGAGTGGGTCATAGCCCCTGACTCAAGATCCTTTGACAACATTGGCTAGAGGAAAATAAATCCCCTTGCCCCTTGCTAGACGTCTGGTTCGCCATGACCTACATCATAAACCCCTTGAGATCCTTGAAATGGTTAGTATGATATGCCATGTTTATGATGTCATGATGTCATGATTATGTTGAGAAATCACGGGTATAACAAGCACAAAAAAATCACACCAAGTCCTTAGGTTTAAGGCTTGCTTGAGTTTAAGGTAGTACCCTCTTGAAGTTGGATTGGTTCAGCCTGTCCTATAAATAGTAATCGGGTTCTAAGGGATCTCAATATCACTTACCATCCTTTATCGAGCATTGTCTCAGCTCAAGCAATATTTTCTTGCAACCAAAATATCTTGAAAGTCTGATCTCAATGAGTGTAGCATCGAGTATTAACCAATCCTCAGATCTACACTGAGGCCGGCTATCTCACTACTTTCTAATGGCCAAGTTTGTTTAACTAAGATTCTAAGGTCCGTTAGTGCTTCACGACACCACGCGGCAGCCCCGTATTCTCCTTGTTTCCCCACGAAGGATACCGATACCAACCAAATTTCCACACCAACACAACCATCGCTTAAACCATATCGGCCTACACCGTACAGTCTCCATGATCTATTATTGTTTACCTAATAAGTGTCCCCAGATCTGGGTGTAGGATCTTCAACAATACCCAAGCAAAAAACCTTAAAGATAAAGCAGGCAAAACAAAAAAGAAAGAAATTTAAAAATGGCCTAGATCCTAAGGTAAACCCCACTTTATTAATTTTCCCCAGCAGAGTCACCAGTTCTGTGATACAGTGGCAGAACGGACTGTTAATACTGGTTTGCGTTTTTTGTTTGCAAAATGTCGCGGTAAGTAAGAGTCACCACCGACTTTTATTTCATCCAACAAAGGAAAAGGAAAAAGAACAGAAAAAACCTTTTTCGAGATGTTTTTGAGTACGGGGGTAGATTATAGAAAGGGAAGGTGTTAGCACCCTTTCCATCCATGGTTTTCCATGGGCTCTTAGGTACTTGCTCATTTTGAAATTGCTTGAGTGTGCTTGCTTTGAAAAGTTTTATTTTACTTCTTTTTAACCCTTGTTTCTATCCTCAAGAGTGTTACAAAGTTGTTTTTGAAAACTTTGTTTGAAAAGTGTTTGGTGCAAAAAAATTGGTTTGTTTGAGCAAGTACCTAAGAACTAATCTACCAACTCGAAAAAGACTGTTCGTTTTCCTTTAGACAACGCTATCCTATTATTAAGGAATAGGTAGCACCGTCGTTGGAATTTTAAAGGGACTATTGAAAGGGACGAAATGGTCATTGAAGGCAACATGTAAGGATATCTTAGCAGTTCAAAGGGACTGTCATCATATATTTGTAGGCAACATCGAGGGACAAGATCATTTCTCGTATGCAACTCGAGGGACGTTAAGGGACTATGATCTTTATGATGACTTTTAGATTGAGGGTCTTTTGCTAAGATATCCCTACGTTCGAGGGACACGACCATTATTTCCGAGGCAACCAAGTGAGGCAAACCCTAGGAGTGAGCATGTGCGAGTGTAATTTTCAGTTAATTTATCTTTGCACATTTAGGGTTTTCTACCGTATTAATTTTCAGTTTGTCTTTCCATACAATCCTATTAACATACATCTAAGCAGTTTATAGTTTGCGGAATTAAAAGCAAGAAAGTTTAAAGTCCTAGCTATTACAAGGCTTTTGCACATACATAATTATTTTGGACTGAAAATAAAAATTCGGAATTTAAACCCGAATTACTATTACAACCTCAAAACAGTTACAATAATAATAAAAGGAAATCAAAAAATGCGCGCGGCGAATTAAATGCGAGAATAATTTAGGAAACCTAAAAAATCTAATTGAAAAAAGATTTAGGTTTTTTTTTGTTGAGAAAAATTAATTAGGTTATGTACAAATTAAAACCCTAATTTCTAATTAATTTAAATTATAAAAAAGGAATTAAATTTGCTCTAAATTAAATTAAACTAATTAATTTAGGAAATAAAATATTTTTATGAAAAAAAATGATTTTTATGTTTTTTTTAATGATTTTTTGATTAAATAAAAAATAATAATTTTTTGGTGTTATTTTAATAAAGGAAAATAATTAGTAAAACAATTAAAAAAATTAAAATAGAAAAGAAAAGAATGGGCATGTGTTATGCCAGCCTGAGAGTGCACCATAGTCCTTCATTGTTCGAGGCGTTGGATCTAAATTATTGATACATCCAATGGCCAAATGGTGGTAGCGCATGGAAGGCATTTTGGATGATGATGCATTGAATCCAAACGCACGCGTGATTCAAATCACCCAATAGGAGTCTGCCACCTAATTGTCTTCTTCCCCATAACTGTTGTTTTTTGCCACACTTTTACCTACAGTCATTTCCGTCACTAAAGGCTATAGTGACGAATTTTGTTCGTAGCCATAAACCTCTAAAATTCAAAAAAACGCAGCACAAGCAGAATAAATTCAAACCAAAGACATGGATCAACTGTAAATCATCTCCTGAGCATGATAGTATCCCTAATTTTGTCCAATTTTGCCTTTATATAGAATTCCCAATTTGGGACCTCAAAACCCTAACAATGGCATTGTGCCATTCCTGCACTTAAACGTGGCAATGTGAGGCTTGATTTCTGAAGGTTTTAAGGCTTGAGGATGATTGGAATGGCTTCAGAACATGTCCAGGAACATATTGTTGGCTTTAGAATTACTTGAAACAGCCTATGGAAGAGAATACAGTCTGCACTTTTTCTTCCAAAATTTGCAATTTCTTCCCCTTGTTTTCACGACCCCCAAACCCTTCCTTATGCTTTGGAAATATTGTGTATATATCATAGAATGATTTAGGTCAACAAAAACTGATCATATCTTTGCAAATTATGGAGATTAGATTTCATTCTTTGCCTTGTATGATTTGTTTCCAAAATAGACCAAATTAAGATCTTTTCCAATCAATTAGCTCTTGCACGAATTTTTTGATTTCCTAGCTGTTCATGGACTCATAATATGCTCATAAAATCAAATCTTTAATTTTATTTGATTATTCTACTATTTAAATTAATTTATTTTGATTTAAATGGATGAAAAATCAAAATAAATAATAAAAATAATTAAGTAATAGGTTGATAAGCTCAGGGGTCATGGGCCATCTTAGGAAGAAGTTTCAAACAAGAAAACATGGGCCCATTTGGAAAAAAAGTCATTTTGATCAATATTGACTTCATGCACATTTCCAAAAGTTGGTCAATTTTGACAATACATATCTCCCTCAATTTTAACCCTAAGAGGGTGTTCTTTGAATTTTTATAAATCTTAGGATGTCCCCTAAACAACCCTTTTGGTCTCATCTCAATTGGGTCTTCCATGTTCATGTAAGAAGCTTTAACCCAAAAGGTGTTTTTGTTGACTTTTCAAAAGGACCTATAATGTAGAAATTCATATCTTTTTATGAGTGCATATTTTGAACTTGTGGGATGAAGATGAGTTGTATGGAATTGCATCCTCTTCAAAATGAGCCTTGGATGTAAAATTTCTGATAAAGTATGAAGCAATTATGCTTGGTCGAAGTTTGGTTGACTTTTCCTAAGAAACCGTAATTTAGCAACTTTTGGGTTTTAATGAGTTAGGAGCATTTCTTGAGGAATCATGATCAACCCTTGATCAAATGATGGATATCACTTCTAAATGTTGATGTTGACCAAAAATCTTGAAGTTTGACTGTATGTGGGCCACAGTTGACTTTTGACCTAGTTCAGTTGATTCTCAAGTATCTGAGCAGTTGACTGAGCAAACTTCTTGTGCAGGGCTTGAAATTTGACATGGAGAATCTTGGGAACATACTAGGACCTTGGAAATCATTTGGGGCCTTTGTGATCCACACATCTTGATGAAAGTGGAAACCCTAATTTGAGACACACTGCCTTAGGAGAGAGTTTGTCTGGTCAACTCTTGGGCAAACTTGAGCAAATTGAGGACCTTTAGAAGTATGTATTGAGTAAAATGAGAGAGCAAATTTTGGGTTACAACACCATCCATGAAAAAGAAGACTTTATGCTGAGTAGTATTATCAACTAAGAAGTCAATGTGTGGTAGAGGGAAGTCATCCTTGGGACTTGCCCTATTCAGATCCCTATAGTCTACGCACATGCGAACCTTTCCGTCCTTTTTTAGCATCGGAACCACATTAGCAACCGATTGGGGATAGGATGTCACAGCTAGGAACCCTGCATTAAACTGTTTCATCACTCCAGCTTTGATATTTTTAGACATACCAGACCCCATGCGACGAACCTTTTGTTTGACAGGCGGACAGTCTTCTTTTGTTGGCAGACGATGAACTACGATGTCGGTATCCAACCCAAACATATCTTCATAAGACCAAGCAAATACTTCCACATAATCATGCAACATCTGAACCAACCTGCTCTTGACACTGCTTTCCAAATTAGCATCGATCCTGATTTCCTTCTTATTTGACTCAATACCCAGGTTGATAACTTCAACTGAATCTTCGTGCAGTTGAATGGCTTTTTCCTCTTGTAATAGAAGTCTGGCTAGTTCTCCCGGTATGTGAAAATCTTCCCTGCCTTCGTCTTCGGCTTGATTGATAGGACATTCAAAGTCATAGTCGGCAATAATAGAGTCATTGGCAATAAGATCTAGAGTGGATATGGACCTGCAAGAGTGTGTGTGTGTGTGTGTGTGTGTGTGTGTGTGTGTGTGTGTGTGTGTGTGTGTGTGCATGTAAGATACATGGTGTTGTACCCAAAAATTTGCCCTCCCATATTTCTCAAGATATTGCAAGAAAAATCTCCAAGTTGCTCAAGGTTGCTCAAAGATTGACCAGACAAGCTATCTCCTAAGGCAGTCCATCCCAAATTAGGGTTTCACATTGCATCAAGATCCTTGAGTCCAAATGACCTCAAGTTCTCCCTAATGTCCTAATATGTTCTCAAGATCATCCATGTCAAATTTCAAGCCTTGCAGAGGAAGTTTGCTCGGTCAATTGCCCAAAGGTCCAAAAGTCGATTGTACTAGGGCAAAAGTCAATTGTAACCCAAATACAGTCAAACTTCAAGATTTTTTGTCAATATTCTCATTTTAAAGGATATTTAATCATTTTATCAAGGTTTGATCATGATTCATCAAGGATTGCTCAAAATTCATCAAGATTCAAGAGTTGCTAAATTAGGGTTTTGTAGGGAAAGTCAACCCAACTTAAACCAAGCATAACTTTCTCATAATTTATTATAAATGACCCATCCAAAGCTCATTTTGAATAGGATGCAATTCCCTATAATCCATCTTCATATCCCAAGATTAAAAAATGAACTCACAAGAATTTATGAATTTTGACATTATAGGTCATTTTTGAAAGTCAACAAAAACACCTTTGTTGTCAAAGCTTATAACTTGAGCATGGAATATAAAAATGAGATGAGACCAAAATGGTTGGTAATAGGACATCTCAAGCTTTCTAAAAAGTCCAAGAACACATCCAAAAGTTCAAAATTGAAGAAGTTATGCATTGTTGAAGTTGGACTTTTTTGCAAAATTGCCAAAAGTCAACTATCCCCAAAACTTCAAATTTTGCCAAATGGGCCCATTCTTTTTCACTTATTTTGAGTTTGCATTATTGCCCACGTGCTCTAGCTTTAGCCATGTGTCCATATCACATTTTTATTAATTATTTTGATTTTTATTTGAATTAATTTGATTTAAATCAAATAAAATCCAAAGCATTGATACCAATGGATTTTTTTTTACTGTTTCAGGCTTTAATCACAGCTAGCAAACCATTCCCAATTCGTATCAAGGCATAAGGGTACAAAAAGATTGAAATCAAGCCAAAATTGGAAGGTGGTAAAAGAAGATCAAATCAAATATTCAATTATCAATGGAGGAAGATTTGGACAGGATTTTTTACCCTAATGTATTGTACAATACATAAGGAGGCGAGAGACACAAGAATCAGGGTTAGAGAGCAATTCTAGAGGCAGAACAAAACTTGCAAAAACAAGGAAAAGTGTGGGATCGAAATCAAGGTTAGAGGTCGTTTCGGGGCTTGGCAAGTATCTCAATCATTTCCTGGCCATCTCCACAAGCAAAAGCAACCAAGACCACGCATTTTCAGACCCTCGTACGCACTGTAAGTCATTCGTAACATGGCTATGTTCTTGATTTCGTATTTCCATATTTAGGCATTGTTAACATGAAATAACTGCATATTCTTAACCCTCACATCATTTGCAAGCTTTTCACAATAATGAATTTCATTTACCCGACCTGTATCACAGATCACCATTACTAGGGTTTGGTGTTTGGTTTTGGGGCTTTTATTTTCAGGTAAAATTGGCCTTAATGGTGGTTATGGCTGTAATCAGAGGGATGAGACGAGGCTAACTATGGTATTGGATTCCATTTATATGGCCTGGAGAAGATTTTAGAACGAAGCTACGCTTTTAGCTGCAGATAAAAATCCGCAAGTAAAAGTTACAGTTTTGGAGGACAGGGACGAAGACGTGTCCTCCACCCATTTGCCCATTCAAATAAAACGCGCGCTTTTTTCTTTTTCTGACCATTGAACTCTGTTTCTTTATATTATTATTAATTTGTGTTATAACAACAAATGAAGCAACTTGGTCTGGTGGTAGCCACATAAGCCTTAAAGCGTCTCAAAGCTGGAGGTCAGGGGTTCGATCCCTGCCTCCAGCATTTGTTATTTTTCCAATTGCTTTCAGGAAATCAGGTGCATGTTCAAGTTGGAGGTTCACCATGGACGTTCATTATCAAAGCGCCAGATGGCCAGATCTGGTGACCAAGCATCCAAGGCACACCATAAGTCAGTCAACGCGCGTGTATTGGATCACAAAAGTCAAAATGGATCAGCATATTTGGGCCAATATCTTTGCTATCCACACCTCCAAATCTCAGGCCCATTCTTTACTTCCTCTCATATTTTATTTATTTTTATTTAATTATTTAATTTTGTTTAATTAATTTCTAACCAATAACAAATTTCCTTTTTATCAAAAAAATCACAAAAATAATTTTTATCCAATTAAAATTCAGAATTATTATTTTTTTAATAAATACTAACTAATTAACTAGGATATTAATTAGGTAACTTTAATTTATTTTCGTAAATAAATAAAATTAATTAGAATTAATTAGGTTTTAGTTTTAGTTTAATTATTTTAATTTCTTTCTTAAAATATCAAAAACTCCAAAAACATGTCATTAATTATTTATTTCCATTAATTAATTAATTTAATAATTAATTTAGCTTTTAATTTTAGAATTTAATTTCTTTTCTTAAAATAAAAACAACAAAAAAGAAGCATTTTCTTTAACCGAAAGGGTCAAAACCCTAAACTCGCTTTCGATTCAATTTCACTCGCGCGATTTATTTTTCCTTATTTAATTATTAATGTATCTGCTCCCGGCTTGTAATAGTTAAATAGGACATTTATTTATTTTATCGCTTTATTTTATTTTCAGAGGGTTGCTTTTGGCGATGTAAATACCCGGCGCCTTGTAATTTAATTTCTGCACTTTAAATCATGCTAATTATAACTACTAGATGTTTGATAATAGGGTTTGCATGACAAGACTGAATGTTTAATCTAAAATCAAATTAGATCACCCTTAACATGTACAAAGATAAAAATAACTGAAAACGACACACTCGCACATATGCACTCCTAGGGAACACCCCACTTGGTTGCCTTCGTACACGGTTATTGAGTATAGGTCATTTTAGAGGTCGCCTCTTGTCTAAAAGATCATAATCGCCTCGAAATGGTTGCCTCGGATACTGTTGCCTCAAACAAATGATCTAAGACATTAGGGTTACCGCTAAGGCGTCCTAACATTGCTTTAGTGACCGTATGTCCCTCTCGAATTGACCCTAAAACTCCAATGACGGTGCTACCTACTCACCAATAGTGGGATAGCATTGTCTAAAGGAAATTAGCATAGAACGATTCCTTTTTCGAGTAGGTAGATTAGTTCTTAGATACTTGCTCATTCAAAACAAATCCTTTTCACACTCACTCCTTTTCAAACAAAGTTTTCAAAAAAACACTTCATTACACTCTTGAGGACAGAAGCAAGAGTTAAATCGAAGTTTAAAACAAAAACTTTTTCAAACCCACAAGCACAAAGAAAACAATTTTGAAAATGATGAGCAAGTACCTAAGATCTCGTGGATAACCACGGATAGAAAGGGTGTTAATACCTTCCCTTTCTATAATCTACCCCCCGTACTCAGAAATAATCTCAAAAAAGGAATTTTTATGTGCTTTTTTCCTTTCCTTGTTGGATAAAATAAAAGTCGGTGGCGACTCTTGCTTACCGCGATGCTTACCGCGACATTTTACGAACAAAAAACGCAAAACGCGAACCAGCATTCCAAAAACAGTCAGTTCTTCCCACCGTATCACAGAACTGGCGACTCTGCTGGAGAAATTTTTAAGTTGGTGTACCTTAGGAATAGTTCATCATAATGTTCTCAATTGCTTGATTTGTATGCTTTATATTTGTGGGTTTGAATCGGAGTTACTATAGATCCTAACCTGAATCTGGGGGATACCCTTTAGGTAAGTAGCAATAGACTGTAAGGGAACTGTACGGCGTAGACCGATACGGTTGAAGCAGTAGCTACATTGGTGTGGCACTTTAGTTTGTACCGATATCCCTTGTGGTGGAACAAGGAGAATATGGGTCTTTTAAGGGGTCATTAAGCACCAACTGACCTTAGAACCTATAATTGACCAACTTGGCCATAGAACAGTAGCAGTATGCTACACTCATTGAGACCAAACTCTCGCGATGATTCCGGCCGCAGGAAAAGGATTGCCAAACTGGAATTATGACCGATCGAGGATGGTCAGTGATATTGAGATCCTCTAGAACCCGGTTACTATTTCTAGGACAGGTTAAACCAACTAAACTGGAAGAGGGTAATACCTAAACTCCATGCCATCCTGAAATCTAAGGGCTACTGTGTGACTTGTTTGCCCTTACCATGTTTGCTATCTGTGAATACTTGTGGTGTGTTTCTATCATGACATCATGCATCATGACATTGAAAGCATCTTGCATCAAACTAACCCATTTCAAAGACAGAGGGGATTCATCTTTGTTCTGTTTTGTAGTTCATGACCTCTATGCGTAGAAACACTATTCGGATCAGCTTTGTACAGATTCCTACTCAGCTTAAAGATTTGGTTGCAAAGGTTCAAGATACTTCCTCCTTTATCAGAAGATATGGTCACCTCCTTGATTTGGTCACTTCCAAAATGGATGAGCAGATGATGAGTGTCTTGTGCCAGTTCTTTGATCCATTATACCACTACTTCACTTTCCCGGACTATCATTTGGTCCCTACTCTGGAGGAGTTCTCTGATCTACTTGGTATCTCTATTTTAGAGCAGACCCCGTTTACAGGTTGGGAGAAAGTCCTTAGGTCAGAAGAGATTGCTTCAGTCCTCCATCTGACAAAGGCTGAGGTAATGTCTAACTGGGAGACTCGAAGTGGGACAAAAGGCTTCTTGGCTAAGTTCTTGGTTGATCGGGCTAATCAGTTTTGGGACAATTTGGATTTTCAAGCATTCGAGGATATCCTGGCTCTTCTCATTTATGGTTTAGTGTTGTTTCCTAACTCAGATTCTTTCGTCGACGTGAACGCGGTGAATATTTTCATGTCCCATAATCCGGTGCCCACTCTCTTGGGTGACATTCTACACTCTCTTTATGCCCGTACTGCTCGGAAACGGGGAACCCTTATGTGTTGTGCACCATTACTGGCGAGGTGGTTTATTTCTCACCTCCCCAAATCAGTTTTGAAGAACAAGGAAGGCATGGGTTGGGCCTACAGAATTATGTCTCTCGCTCACACTGACATTATCTGGAGCACTAAAGACATGGAAGACGTAGCTATTATTGATCGATGTGGGGAGTACCCCAATGTTCTATTGTTGGGAATTCAAGGAGGGATTACCTATAATCCTTGTTTGGCCTTACGTCAGTTTGGGCGAGCTAGGAGGGACGGACCTCGTGAGTTGCTAATGTCGAGCATTGTCTTTGATTTCCAAGGGGATAGTGAGGAGCATCGCCGCAGGTTCATATGAGCTTGGGACAGGGTGCGCCGATCTAATCCACATGAGTTAGGGATGAAGACCTCTCTTTCGTTGGAACCGTATCTCCGTTGGGTTCGAATCCGTGCCCAAAAGCTGGGAATGCCGTACGAAGCTGTCTTGCCTGTGATTGTTAAGATTGCTGATGAAGAAGGAGTTCCACCTACCATCCTCCACCCGTACATGCCTACTGACATTGGGGCATTAAAGAGGTCTTGGATGCAGCTAAGAGAAGAGCGAGATACTTACAGAGAAAAGTATCATGAGCAGGAGCGAAAGATTCTAAAGCTTACAAGACAGCTGGAGAATGAGAAGGTCCTTAACGACTATGTCAGCATAGGAGGCAAACGACCGTGGGAGCGCTGATGTTTTTTTTTATTTCTAGCTTTAATTTATTTTTCAGTATTTCTTTCTTGTAACGCCTTAAAGGCATCTGTTGAACATTGAATTCAAGTTTATCTAATAAAAGTGTGTTTCATTTTGGTTTACGAATTTGAATCTCTCGACGTCTTTGAAATCATATCATGTGCATTTCATTCCATGCACCTCATCACAGGTACCCATTACAGGTCTCTTATCTTCTTCGCTGTTTATTTCAGCAATCATGTCTTCTGAAACATCAACTGAACAAGCTATCAAGGCTCTGCAAGCTCAAAACTCCCAGTTCCAGGAAATGTTCATGAACTTGGCTAAGGGTCAGCAAGATCTGAAGACTCTTATCTTGAAAGATAAGAAGAAGAAGAAGAAGAAGAAGACGGTCCTCCTAAATATGGGTCGCAGATTTGGAAACAATTTGCGAGAAGAGGTTGATTTGACTCACTCATATGTAGGGGGAGAGAATCAAGAAGAAAGGAGGGTTCCTAGCCCCGTGGTTTCAGACAACGAGACTGGCTTTGATGAAGACCAGTATCCTCCGGTGAGGATAGGTATAAACAGCTTGAAGACCAGTTAAGTGCATTGGAGATCCAGAAGGTACCTGGATTGGACTTTGGTGATTTGGGTTTGTCATCTGGGGTAGTGATCCCCCACAAGTTTAAAGCACAAATCTTTGCTAAATACGACAGGGTTTCTTGTCCAAAGTTGCACCTCCGCTCGTATGTTAGAAAGATCCATCCATACACTGCTGATAAGAACCTTTGGATCCACTTCTTTCAAGATAGTCTGTCAGGGACTCAACTTGAATGGTTTTACCAGCTGGAAGGAGCTAGTATCCGTAATTGGGAAGACCTTGCTGCTACTTTTTACAAGCAGTACCAATACAATACCGACCTCGCTCCCACGCGTACCCAACTTCAGGGTATGTCTATGGGTGCGAGCGAAGGTTTCAAAGGCTACGCTCAGAAATGGAGGGACCTTGCTGGAAGAGTACAACCCCTGCTGGCTGACAGGGAGTTAGTGGATATGTTTCTGGGGACCTTGTCTGGTCCGTATTTCAACCATTTGATTGGAAGTTCATTGTCCGGGTTTACTGAGCTGATTATGACCGGGGAAAGGGTTGAGGCTGGCATCAAGAGCGGTAAAATACAGAAAGGTGCTTCGTCAAGTACCGAGAAGAAGCCTTTTAAGAAGGAATCTAGCGTTGTTTATAGTTCAAAGAGCCATAATAGACCTGAGCGCCGCCAAGTAGTCAATGTGGTTGTTATATCAAGACCTGTTGTTGCCTCACAATGCAACAAGCAACCAAGAGTCGAGAGGCCGCGAAGGCAATTCATTCAGCTCCATATGACTTTGTCTCAGATTCTACCGCAGTTGTTAAAGAGCAACTTGGTGATCCCAAAGGAAGCCCCGAAGAATCCCAATACAACATCACCGTTGTACAATCCGAACGCCCGCTGTGCTTTTCATTCTGATAGCCCGGGGCATGATACAAATGATTGTTGGGTCCTGAAGAATAAGGTACAGGGTCTGATTGATGCTAAGGAGATTGAGTTCGAAGCGCCCGAAAAGCCTAATGTTATGACTGCTCCGATGCCTAAGCATGGAGTGAATGTTGTAGATGAAGACTCGTTTGTGGCTTCTGTGAAAGACATTATTACTCCATTGGTGACTGTGAAGAAGAATCTTCTGTTAGCCGGTTTATTTCCGGGCTGTGGAGAAGGTTGCCATCTGTGTTCCGTCCTACCTATTGGTTGCCATCTTTTGAAGTCAGGTGTCCAACGCCTGATGGATAATAAATAAATTATGTTTGATAAGACTTTTGTTCCTTTGGTTCCTGTTGAAGAAGTTGCTATAATCACCATTTTCGACAATTCTTCCAAGGCTTCCTCGAGAAAGCCTGTTAGAATTACATAGGTTCCGAGAATCGCTCCTTTGATTATTACTGTTCCTAGACCTATCCCATATACATCAGATAAAGTTGTCCCATGGCACTATGGGGCTGGCGTGTATTATCACGGGGTTAAACAAGATTTGAAGGATGAAGAGGCTGATACTGACGTCAGCAATATTGTTGGATCTAGTAAAGTCACCCGCAGCGGAAGACTTTTCTCCCCTGAGATCTCTCCACCAACTGTTTGGAAGCCTGTTGTTATTACGCCGGCCAGTACATCTGCTACTGTCCCTGCTCAAGTTCCAATTTTTACCCCTGTTGCCGAGTCATCTGACACTCGGGGCAAAGGGACCACCAGTGAGCCTTCCCGGACGGAGGCACCAAAGAAAATTATTGTTGAAGCCTCTAGACAAGAGATAGAGGAAATTTTAAAGATCATCAAGAAAAGCGACTACAATATAGTCGAGCAGCTGGGGCAAACCCCGTCGAAGATCTCTATGTTGTCTTTACTGTTATGTTCAGAGGCCCATGCTAAGGCTCTGATTGCTTTCCTGAAAACTGCGCATGTGCTGCAGGAGACATCAGTTGATCAGTTCAAAGATTGTGTGGCTAGTCTGACAGCAGATAATGGGTTGGGTTTCTCTGACACAGACTTAACTGCTAAGGGGAAGAATCACAATGACGCCCTGCATGTCTCCATTGAATGCAGGGGCACTACTCTAGCTCATGTATTGGTGGACATTAGGTCCTCGTTGAACGTTTTACCCAAGAAGGCATTAGACCGGTTAGACTGTGAAGGGTTGGAGCTGAAGCCGAGTAACATTGTAGTCAGGGCCTTTGACAGGTCCAAGAGAATGGTACATGGAGAGGTGGATATTCCAATTAAGGTTGGTTCTCAGATTTTCGCATCTACATTCTATGTGATGGACATTCGGCCATCTTATTCTTGTTTGTTGGGTCGCCCATGGATCCATGAAGCTGGGGCAGTGACTTCTACGCTTCACCAGATGCTGAAGTACCCAATAAAGGGGAAAATTGTTATGGTACGAGGAGAAGAGGAGTACATGGTGAGCCACCTAACCTATTTCCGGTATGTGGAGATGGACGGGGAGTTCATTGAGACCCCGTTTCAACATTTTGAAGAAGTGCCCCAGATGCTGGCATCAACTAAAACTGTTACTGAAGATCCTCCAATGGAGATGGCTTCCCTCAAGGATGCCCGGGCTGTTGTTGAGAAAGGTGGGTGTGCAAATTGGGGCCAACTCCCTGATTTTGCACATAAGACTAACAAGTTTAGTTTGGGGTTCACTGCAGAAGCTCAAAGGGTTGTATGGCGTGCACGGATCGGAGGACCTCCCCTGTTTATCAGCAATTCAAGAGTGAATGCCATTAAAGACGATGATGAAGAATCCGAGTTTGACAGTTGGATCTACCCAACTACCGATGGCGGATTAAGCAACTGGACAGCAAAGGACTTCGTCCCAATTTCTTTTATTACCCAGTAATGAGACCTTTGTTTTTAAGTTTGTAACATACAATTTTTAAACTTTACGGTTCGGTACCTTACCCGAGACATCGTGGCTTTGTTTGTGAGGGCTTTATGTGTGTCATTTCCATATATCATTAATAAAAGCATTGGATGTTTTCTTGCATTTCAAATTTTGCGCTCTTTGTTTTTCTTTTTTTATCTTGCAAAACAGCTATTTTACACACACTCACATATACAGGTCTACATCCACTCTGGATCCCATTGATAACGACTTTGCTACTGTCGGTTATGACTTCGAAAGTCCGATCAACTTAGCCGAAGAGGAAGGTGAAGATGATTGCGAAGTGCCTGGTGAACTTGCTAGATTGTTACTTCAGGAAGAGAGGGTCATACAGCCGCATGAAGAACCAGTGGAAACAGTAAATCTGGGTACAGAAGAAGACAAGAAAGAGGTCAAGATCGGTGCAAATCTGAAATCTAGTGTTAAGCAACGATTGATTCAGATGCTGCGTGACTATGTGGAGATCTTTTCCTGGTCCTATGAAGATATGCCTGGGTTGGATACTGATATCGTGGTACACCGCCTGCCTACCAAGGAAGACTGTCCTCCAGTGAAACAGAAAGTCCGCCGAATGCACCCAGAGATGTCTGAGAAAATCAAGGCTGAAGTTATGAAACAATTTGATGCCGGTTTTCTAGCAGTTACTTCTTACCCGCAGTGGGTTGCCAACGTGGTTCCGGTGCCGAAGAAGGATGGTAAAGTTCGGATGTGTGTTAACTATAGGGATCTAAACAAGGCAAGCCCCAAGGATGACTTCCCTCTACCTCATATCGACGTTCTGGTTGACAACACCGCACAGCATAAGGTCTTCTCCTTTATGGATGGTTTCTCCGGTTTTAATCAGATTAAAATGGCTCCCAAAGACATGGAGAAGACAACCTTCGTTACTCAATAGGGTACCTTTTGCTACAAAGTCATGCCTTTCGGATTGAAGAATGTTGGGGCAACGTATCAGCGCGCCATGGTCGCTTTGTTCCACGATATGATCCATCATGAGATTGAGGTATATGTTAACGACATGATTGCAAGATCCCAGACTGAAGAAGAACATCTTGACCACCTTCAGAAGTTATTTGATAGGTTGAAGTTGTACATGCTGAGGTAAAACCCGAACAAGTGCACCTTCGGGGTGAGATCTGGTAAGCTGCTGGGTTTCATCGTAAGTGATAAAGGTATTCAAGTGGATCCTGCAAAGGTGAAGGCTATACAGGAAATGCCAGCTCCCCGAACAGAAAAAGAAGTCAGAGGCTTTCTGGGACGTCTGAACTATATGCCTGATTCATCTCGCACCTGACTGCTACTTGTGAGCCAATCTTCAAGTTACTGAAGAAAGATCAAGTGGTAAGATGGAATGATGAATGTCATGCCGCTTTCGAAAGGATTAAAGAGTATCTCTAAGAGCCACCTATTTTGATGCCTCCAGTTGAAGGGAGACCTTTGATCTTATACTTAACAGTACTCGACAATTCAATGGGGTGTGTGTTGGGGCAGCATGACGAGTCTGGCCGAAAAGAGCATGCTATTTATTACCTTAGCAAAAAGTTTACCGACTGCGAGACTCGATACTCGTTGCTCGAGAAAACTTGCTGCGTTTTGGCATGGGCTGCTTGCCGGCTGAGACAGTATATGCTGACTCACACTACTCTATTGATATCAAAGATGGATCCAATCAAGTATATCTTCGAAAAGCCTGCTTTGTCCGGAAGAATAGCAAGATGGCAGATGATCTTGACTGAGTACAGCATCCAATATATAACCCAAAAGGCAATTAAGGGAAGTGTGTTAGCAGACCATTTGGCACATCAGGCAGTGGATGATTACCAGTCTATGAACTTTGAATTCCCGGATGAGAATATCATGATAGTAACTGACTGTGAAACACCTGGACCGGATGAAGGACCTGAGGAGGGATCCCGATGGTCTATGTACTTTGATGGAGCTTCAAACGCTTTGGGTAATGGCATTGGCACCATGATCATATCTCCTGAAGGCTCTCATACTTTGTTCACCGCCCGACTATGTTTTAACTGCACCAACAACATGGCGGAGTATGAAGCGTGCATTATGGGTCTTCGAGCAGCTATTGACCTAAGGATTAAGTTCTTAAGTGTTTTCGGAGATTCCGCTCTCGTGATCAGTCAGATCAAAAGCGAGTGGGATACGAAACACCCTAATCTTATTCCTTACAAAGAGTATGTGTTGACGTTGCTTCCGCACTTCGAGGAGATAACCTTTGAACACTTCCCTAGAGAGGAGAATCAATTGGCGGACGCGCTAGCTACGATCTCTTCTATGTTCAAGGTCAGATGGGACAATGAAGCTCCCCAGATTACTATTGAGAGGTTGGACGAACCTGCACATTGTTGTGATATTGAGACTGAAGTGGTAGCGGATAAACCCTGGTATCATGAGGTAAAGAAGTATCTCGAAGCTCAGGAGTACCCTGAGGGTGCATCTGTTAATGATAAGAAGTTTTTGAGGAGGTTCGCGGCGAAGTTCTTCATCAGCAATGACATTCTTTACAAGCGTAATCATGATTCAACCTTACTACGATATGTGGATAAGAACGAAGCAGAAAGGATCATGGTTGAGTTACATGAAGGTACTTTTGGGACTCATTCCAGTGGACATACCATGGCAAAGAAAATCCTACGGGCAGGATTTATTGGTCTACAATGGAATCAGACTGTTATCAGCATTCTCGGACCTGTCACAAGTGCCAAGTCTATGCTGATAAGGTGCACATACCTCCGGTACCTCTGAACGTCTTGACAGCTTTGTGGCCTTTTGCAATGTGGGGCATCGACATGATCGGCGAGATCAGACCTACGGCATCTAATGGACATCGTTTCATCCTGGTAGAAATTGATTACTTCACAAAGTGGGTTGAAGCAGTTTCCTTTGCTATCGTAACCAAGAACGTCGTGGCACGGTTCATTCGGCATAATCTGATCTGTCAATACGGTGTACCAGAAAGGATTATTACAAACAATGGTACAAATATCAATAATAAGATGATCACCAAACTCTGCAAACAGTTCAAGATACAACAACATAACTCTTCTCCTTACCGGTCGAAGATGAATGGGGTTGTAGAAGCGGCTAATAAGAACATTAAGAAGATTGTGTAGAAGATGACGGTGATGTACAAAGACTGGCATGAGATGTTACCTTTTGCTCTTCATGGGTACCGTACCTCAGCACGGACGTCAACAGGGGCAACATCCTATTCCTTGGTTTATGGCATGGAGGTTGTCTTGCCCATTGAAGTTCAGATACCCTCTCTTAGGATTATGAAGGATGCAGGTTTGAGCGAAGATGACTGGATCCAGACTCGACTTGATCAGCTGAACTTAATAGACGAGAAGAGACTCACTGCTATTTGTCATGGTCAAACGTACCAAAAGCGGATGATCAAGGCATTTAACAAGAAAGTCAGACGACAAGAGTATCAATTTGGGGACCTGGTTATCAAGCGCGTCATACTACCTCAAGGTGATCCCAGGGGCAAATGGACCCCTAATTACGAAGGGTCATTTATGGTTAAGAACATTTTCTCAGGAGGAGTTATGATTCTAACCACCATGGACGGTGACGACCTTCCTCGCCCCGTCAATGCAGACATAGTGAAAAAATACTACGCATAATCAAAAACCCGCTAGGTTGACTGGCCTAGGAAAAAATAAGGGCTTCCCGGCGAACCAAAAGGGTTCGGGCAAAAATAAGGGATGAAAATGAAAAAAAACTGTACACCCGACAAGTCGAAAACCTGAAAAGGCGGCTTGGGCAAAAAGGGTATCCCGGTGGACTGAAAACCCGAAAGGGCGGTTCAGGAAAAAATTAGGGATCTAAGTGTAACACTGTGTCTCATTGGATCACCTTGCGACCAGACTCTGGTATCGACTATCAAGCTCGGACGGCACTAATCAATCTGATCTACCTTTAACCAAGTAGCAAAGTGATGAGATGCTCGAGGACATAAGGGCAATAGCAGAGTTGGAACCCAGTGGGATTATTCACATAGTTGTTTTGTTTTTTTACAAATTGTATAAACTCTATTGTTCGGCGGTGTTCTCTTACTAGGACGTCAGCCTCTTGTACAAAACACCTATTTACAGGCCAAACTTCAAAATCAATACAATTCATCTTCAAAGAAATTTCAAATTGTTTTTCCTTTATCTGTTTTGTTTTGCAAAGAACGTCCAATGTTCATTTTTGATATATGCATTTGACATTAATTGCTGCTAATGAATATTTACGTGCGAAACAAAAGACGATTACTCGTAATATTAGAAACAGGGGCAATAAGAATTGTCTGAGCTTTACAGTTGCTATGTCCACCAGGTACAAGGATAAATTCAGTTGAAAAATATGGCTAAAGTACTTTCACTCCCTGCAGGGTAAGAAAAGGCAACAATGGTAGCTCTCCCAGCTGAGACTCACAACCGCGAATGAATTGGTAATATTCTCCCCAAGCAGAGTTTATCTATCATCAGCACTGAAAAGTCTTATCATCCCCGGCGGAGTATAAAATATCCCCAGTGGAGTTTGAAAAGTTTCCCCAGCGCAGTCTGAAAAAGCATCCCCAGTGGAGTGTAGAGAATTATCTCCATTAGACTTTGGCAGATTGTCCCCAGTAGAGCCTAAAAGGTTATCCCCAGTAAGGTCGCTATTGGAAAAATCATCCCCAGCGGAGTTCATTCCTTTCACAAGTAGAAACACGAATACCCAACAGGATTCAGTATCACCAGCAACGGTAATTCATCCCCAGCTGAATTTGTCAACAGAATCCTCAGCGGAGTATCTCTTCCCCACAGAGTCATCTCCTCATCAGTATATTCCCCAACGGAGTTATCCTCTCATGCAGGTCTATTCTCACAATCATCTTCATTCACTATCCCTAGCGGAAACGAAGAATTCAACTCTTTTCTCCAGCAGCTATCTGGGATTTATTTTCCCCGGCTAAAAAACATTACATTTCCATACATCATGACGCATGCATATACGCATCATACAACACAATCTCATTTATTTTGAGAACATCATTGCCTGATACATATCATGCATTACATACAACTAACCTTTACCTTTCAGGAAGGATACAGTTAAATTCTCATAAAATTCAAAGCTATGAAGCTTTTTCCTCCGTTGAAGTACGGGCAGGTTCCTAAATCTCAGTAGAGAAGTTTTCTCAGTTGAATTACGGGCGAGTTCTTAAATCTCGACGAAGATGTTTCCCCAAGTTGAATTACAGACGAGTTCTTAAAACTCAGCATAGATGTTTTCTCAGTTGAAGTACAGACAAGTTCCTAAATCTCGACAAAATGTTCCTCCGTTGAAGTACGGGTAGGTTCCTAAATCTCAGCAGAGAAGTTTTCTCAGTTGAATTACGGGTGAGTTCTTAAATCTCGACGAAGATGTTTCCCCAAGTCGAAGTACGGACAAGTTCTTAAATCTCAGCAGAGATGTTTTCTCAGATGAAGTACATATAAGGTCCTAAATCTTGACATAGTTCCTCCGTTGAAATACGGGCAGGTTCCTAAATCTCAACAGAGAAGTTTTCTCAGTTGAATTACGGGAGAGTTCTTAAACCTCGACCAAGATGTTTCCCCAAGTCGAATTACGGACAAGTTCTTAAATCTCAACAGAGATGTTTTCTCAGTTGAAGTACAAACAAGGTCTTAAATCTCGACATAGTTCCTCTGTTGAATTACAGACAAGTTCCTAAATCTCAGCAGAGAAGTTTTCTCAGTTGAATTATGGGAGAGTTCTTAAATCTCAATGAAGATGTTTCCCCAATTGAATTACGGATGAGTTCTTAAAACTCAGCAGAGATGTTTTCTCAGTTGAAGTACAAACAAGTTCCTAAATCTCGACAAAATGTTCCTCCGTCGAATTACAGACGAGTTCCTAAATCTCATCAGAGAACTTTTCTCAGTTGAATTACGGGCGAGTTCTTAAATCTCGACGAAGATGTTTCCCTCCAGTTGAATTACGGACAAGTTCTTAAAACTCAGCAGAGATGTTTTCTCAGTTGAAGTACAGACGAGTTCCTAAATCTCGACAAAATGTTCCTCCGTCGAATTACAGACGAGTTCCTAAATCTCATCAGAGAAGTTTTCTCAGTTGAATTACGGGCGAGTTCTTAAATCTCGACGAAGATGTTTCCCTCCAGTTGAATTACGGACAAGTTCTTAAAACTTAGCAAAGATGTTTTCTCAGTTGAAGTACAGACGAGTTCCTAAATCTCGACAAAGTGTTCCTCTATTGAATTACAGACAAGTTCCTAAATCTCAGTAGAGAAGTTTTCTCAGTTGAATTACGGACAAGTTCCTAAATCTCAACACCCCAGTTGAATTGCGGGCAAGTTCCTAAATCTAAACACCTCAGTTGAATTACGAACGAGTTCCTTTTTCTCAACAAAGATCAGACTTCCCCAGCGGAATCTTCCTCAAACAACAGGTATACAAGCTCTCGCTAAGGAATCTCTTATGCGATTGACACTCCTTCAGATGGCATCTGTAAGCCCATTCCCGACATCACAAGGCTGATTACCACTTCATGCGAGTGCAAATTTCTGGGCACTCTAGTGTTCAATCATCTTCCACCTTCAGATCACGAAAGGCATGAAAGCCAATCTACATCCTCAGGTTTAAGAAGATTGAACAGGGGCAGCTGTTGTACCCCAAAATTTGCCCTCCCATATTTCTCAAGATATTGCAAGAAAAATCTCCAAGTTGCTCAAGGTTGCTCAAAGATTGACCAGATAAGCTATCTCCTAAGGCAGTCTATCCCAAATTAGGGTTTCACATTGCATCAAGATATTTGAGTCCAAATGACCTCAATTGATCCCTAATGTCCTAATATGTTCTCAAGATCATCCATGTCAAATTTCAAGCCTTGTAGAGGAAGTTTGCTCAGTCAATTGCTCAAAGGTCCAAAAGTCGATTGTGCTAGGGCAAAAGTCAACTGTGACCCAAATACAGTCAAACTTCAAGATTTTTTGTCAACATTCTCATTTTAAAGGATATTTCATCATTTTATCAAGGTTTGATCATGATTCATCAAGGATTGCTCAAAATTCATCCAGATTCAAGAGTTGCTAAATTAGGGTTTTACAGGAAAAGTCAACCCAACTTTGACCAAGCATAACTTTCTCATACTTTATGAGAAATGACCCATCTAAAGCTCATTTTGAAGAGGATGCAATTCCATACAGTCCATATTCATATCCCAAGATCAAAAAAATTCACTCACAAGAAGTTATGAATTTTGACATTATAGGTCATTTTTGAAAGTCAACAAAAACACCTTTTTTGTCAAAGCTTCTAACTTGAGCATGGAATATAAAAATGAGATGAGACAAAAAGGGTTGGTTAGAGGACATCTCAATCTTCCTAAAAGTCCAAGAACACCTCCAAAATTTCAAAATTGAATAAGTTATGCATTGTTGAAGTTGAACTTTTTTGGAAATTGCCAAAAGTCAACTATCCCCAAAACTTCAAATTTTGCCAATTAGGCCCATTCTTTTTCACTTATTTTGAGTTTGCATTATTGCCCACGTGCTCTAGCTTTAGCCATGTGTCCATATCACATTTTTATTAATTATTTTGATTTTTATTTGAATTAATTTGATTTAAATCAAATAAAATCAAATAAAATCCAAAGCATTGATACCAATGGATTTTTTTACTGTTTCAGGATTTAATCGCAGCTAGCAAATCATTCCCAATTCGTATCAAGGCATAAGGGTACAAAAAGATTGAAATCAAGCCAAAATTGGAAGGTGGTAAAAGAAGATCAAATCAAATATTCAATCATCAATGGAGGAAGATTTGGACAGAATTTTTTACCCTAATGTATTGTACAATACATAAGAAGGCGAGAGACACAAGAATCAGGGTTAGAGAGCAATTCTAGAGGCAGAACAAAACTTGAAAAAACAAGGAAAAAGTGTGGGATCTAAATCAAGGTTAGAGGTCTTTTCAGGGCTTGTCAAGTATCTCAATCGTTTCCTGGCCATCTCCACAAGCAAAAGCAACCAAGACCATGCATTTTCAGACCCTCATACGCACTGTAAGTCATTCGTAACATGGCTATGTTCTTGATTTCGTATTTCCAGATTTAGGCATTGTTAACATGAAATAATTGCATATTCTTAACCCTCACATCATTTGCAAGCTTTTCACAATAATGAATTTCATTTACACGACTTGTATCACAGATCACCATTGCTAGGGTTTGGTGTTTGGTTTTGGGGCTTTTATTTTCAGGTAAAATTGGCCTTAATGATGGTTATGGCTGTGATCAGAGGGATGAGACAAGGCTAACTATGGTATTGGATTCCATTTATATGGCCTGGAGAAGATTTTAGAACGAAGCTACGCTTTTAGCTGCGGATAAAAATCCGCAAGTAAAAGTTACAGTTTTGGAGGACAGGGACGAAGACGTATCGTCCACCCATTTGCCCACTCAAATAAAACGCGCGCTTTTTTCTTTTTCTGACCATTGAACTTTGTTTCTTTATATTATTATTAATTTGTGTTATAACAACAAATGAAGCAACTTGGTCTGGTGGTAGCGACATAAGCCTTAAAGCGTCTCAAGGCTAGAGGTCAGGGGTTCGATCCCTGCCTCCAGCATTTGTTATTTTTCCAATTGCTTTCAGGAAATCAGGTGTATGTTCAAGCTGGAGGTTCACCATGGACGTTCATTATCAAAGCGCCAGATGGCCAGGTCTGGTGGCCAAGCATCCAAGGCACACCATAAGCCAGTCAACGCGCGTGTATTGGATCATAAAAGTCAAAATGGATCAACATATTTGGGCCAATATCTTTGCTATCCACACCTCTAAATCTCAGGCCCATTCTTTACTTCCTCTCATATTTTATTTATTTTAATTTAATTATTTAATTTTGTTTAATTAATTTCTAACCAATAACAAATTTCCTTTTTATCAAAAAAATCACAAAAATACTTTTTATCCAATTAAAATTCAGAATTATTTTTTTTTTAATAAATACTAACTAATTAACTAGGATATTAATTAGGTAACTTTAATTTATTTTCGTAAATAAATAAAATTAATTAGAATTAATTAGGTTTTAGTTTTAGTTTAATTATTTTAATTTCTTTCTTAAAATATCAAAAACTCCAAAAACATGTCATTAATTATTTATTTCCATTAATTAATTAATTTAATAATTAATTTAGCTTTTAATTTTAGAATTTAATTTCTTTTATTAAAATAAAAACAAAAAAAAAAGCATTTTCTTTAACCGAAAGGGTCAAAACCCTAAACTCGCATTCGATTCAATTTCACTCGCGCGATTTATTTTTCCTTATTTAATTATTAATGTATCTGCTCCCGGCTTGTAATAGTTAAATAGGATATTTATTTATTTTATCGCTTTATTTTATTTTCAGAGGGTTGCTTTTGGCGATGTAAATACCCGACGCCTTGTAATTTAATTTACGCACTTTAAATCATGATAATTATAACTACTACATGTTTGATAATAGGGTTTGCATGACAAGATTGAATGTTTAATCTAAAATCAAATTAAATCACCCTTAACATGTACAAAGATAAAAATAACTGAAAACGACACACTCGCACATGCACACTCCTAGGGAACACCCCAGTTGGTTGCCTTTGTACACGGTCATTGAGTGTAGGTCATTTTAGAGGTCATCCTCTTGTCTAAAAGATCATAGTCACCTCGAAATGGTTGCCTCGGATATTGTTGCCTCAAACAAATGATATAAGACATTAGGGTTACTGCTAAGGCGTCCTAACATTGCTTTAGTGACCGTATGTCCCTCATTCGAATTGACCCTAAAACTCCAACGACGATGCTACCTACTCACCAATAGTGGGATAGAATTTTCTAAAGGAAATTAGCATAGAACGATTCCTTTTTCGAGTAGGTAGATTAGTTCTTAGATACTTGCTCATTCAAAACAAAACCTTTTCACACTCACTCCTTTTCAAACAAAGTTTTCAAAAAAACACTTCATTACACTCTTGAGGACAGAAGCAAGAGTTAAATCGAAGTTTAAAACAAAAACTTTTTCAAACCCACAAGCATAAAGATAACAATTTTGAAAATGATGAGCAAGTACCTAAAAGCCCGTGGATAACCACGGATAGAAAGGGTGTTAATACCTTCCCTTTCTATAATCTACCCCCGTACTCAGAAATAATCTCAAAAAAGAAATTTTTCTGTGCTTTTTTCGTTTCCTTGTTGGATAAAATAAAAGTTGGTGGCGACTCTTGCTTACCGCTACATTTTGCGAACAAAAAACGCAAAACGCGAACCAGCATTCCAAAAACAGTCAGCTCTTCCCACCGTATCACACATGGCTATTTTTTTTGAAAAATGTATTTGCAAGAAAGGAAAGACACTGAACACAAATATTTGAATGCAAAAGAGTCCAATTTACTGAATGATCATATGATTAGATGAACATAAATAAAACCCTTGACAAATATACCAAAGTGCCCCGGGTCAGGTAAATGGCTGAAAAGTCATTGTTAAAATATTACAGACAACATGTTCTTGAATTAAAAGAAAAGCAATAACAAATAGATTACTCCTCAATAAAGGAGATGGGCATAAAGTCCTTTGTATGCCAATTCTTCAGCTCCGTCGTAGTTGGATACACCCAATCTTCAAATGCAGCTTCTTCTTCAGAATCACCCACGGTGTTGACTTCATGGCTTCCAATGCGGAGAGGTGGCTTTCTAGCACGAGCACGCCCCACTTCCTTCTGAGCTTTGACGGTGAAGCCCAAACCAAACTTATCCGCTTTAAATGGGATATCGAGGAGTTTCCCCCAAGTATAACAGTTTCCTTCTTCAATTTACGCATGGGCGTCTTTGACTGAAACCATCTTTGGTGTGGCCTTAACAGCTTTAGACTCATCAGAAGAACATTTGGTAGCAGAAATCATCGGTGGCACAACCTCAAAGGCTTCAAACGGGGTTTCAATGAATTCTCCTTCCATCTCTACGTACTTGAAAGAGTTAAGGTGGCTTACCATAAACTCTTCTTCTCCACAGACGGTGACTATTCTGCCCTTGACTGAATATTTGAGTTTCTGATGGAGAGTTGAGGTTACTGTCCCAGCTTTATGGATCCACGGGTGACCTAACAGACAAGAATAGGCAGGATGAATATCCATAATATAGAAGGTGGATTTGAAGATTTTGGAACCCAGTTTGATTAGAAGATCTACCTCCTCATGAACAGTCCTCTTTGACCCGTCAAATGCCCTTACAATGATATCACTTGGCTTCAAGACTAAACCCCCACAATCTATACAGTCTAATACCCCCTTGGGTAATACATTCAGATAAGAAGCAATGTCGACTAGCACATGTGCTAAGGTAGTCCCTTTGCACTCGACAGAAACATGTAAAGCTTTATTATGATTCTTCCTGAGAGGTGTTAAGTCAGCATCTGAAAATCCCAAACCATTATTAGTTGTCAGGCTAGCCATGCAATTCTCAATTTGGTCTGTTGTTGTCTCATGGGGGACATGGTCCTTTTTCAGGAACTTGATTAATGTTCGAGCATGGGCATCAGAGGAAAGCAGCAATGACAACATTGAAATCTTAGAAGGGGTTTGCCCCAACTGTTCTACAATCTTGAAGTTGCTTCTTTTTATGATCTTCAAAATCTCATCCATCTCGCGAGTGGAGGGTTCTTCATTAGCTACGTCCTTGGAGGGTACTTCAATCACATCAAGCTCAACAACCTTCTCCTTCCCTCTTGTATCGGTACTTGGCTTAGCAGCAGTAATGCGGATGGGCGTCCTTGTAATAATTGGTGGTGAGATATTGGGTGAAAATATTCTTCTAGTTCTAGTTACTTTGCTTGAGCCAGCTATGTTACCAACATTGTCATCCTTTTCCTCTTCGATCCAGGCATATTGTTTAATCCCATGATAAAACACCTCAACACCTTAATTCTATGGTACCGCTTTGTTTAAAGAGTATGGAATCGGTCCGGGATTGGTAATGATTAAGGGAGCAATAGTGGGTTTATTTGAAATCCTAATAGGACCTTTGGAGGTGATCCTAAGAGGCTTGTTTGAGATGGTAATAATGGAGAAGTATTCACATTTGTTAATCAAACTCTTGGCAAGTGGAGTCTTTTCAAATAGAATTTCGTGGCTATCCATCAGGCGTTGAATGCCTTTCTTCAGCCCTTCACATCCATTGAGTTGTCTTGTACAGCACACACAGTCTTTTACACAGCCAGAGAAGATCCCAACTTTCAACAAATTGTTCTTGATTACATTCAACAGAGTAGTCAATTCTTCAACAGAGGCAACAAAAATTATATCTTCAACAGCATTAACACTCTTGTCATGCTTCAGTATTGGAGCAGTAATTACATTCGGTGTTGGAGGAGGATCAAATTCAATAGTCTTATTGTCAATCAAATCCTGGATTTTGTTCTTCAAGGCCCATCACTTGTCAGTCTCGTGCCCAGGGCTGCTTGAATGATAAGCACACTTAGCATTCAGATTATACTTTGGTGACGAGGTGTCAGGGTTGGCGGGAGGATTGCGAAATGTCACTAAATTAGCCTTGAGCAAATGTTGAAGGGCTTGAGACAGTGACATGCCTAACCTCGTAAATTGTATTCTTGGAGTTTCAAAACATTGATGATTTGCAGATGGTCTTAGAGTAGGAGTTGGATTGGATATTCGGACAACATTGACAAATGGGTGATCATTCTTCTTGGTATGGGCCCTTGCCCCATACACAACATTGACTTCCTTCTTTGCAGAAAAAGGTTTCTTGATAGGATTGGGAATGGAGGTAGATTCCACAGAGATCTTCCCACTTTTGATGCTACTTTCAACTCTTTCGCCAGTTAAGATCAATTCGGTGAAACCAGAAGAAGAGCAGCCAACCAACAGATTAAAGAAAGGACCAGATAAATTGCCCATGAACATGTCTATGTGCTCCGTATCAGTCAAGGGAGGTTGTACCCTACTAGCAAGGTCTCTCCACTTTTGTGCATATTCCTTAAATCCTTCATTCTTCCCCATGGTCATATCTTGCAACTGAACCCTCGTTGGCGCCAAGTCGGTGTTATACTAATAATGATGGTAGGAGGCAGTAGCTAAATCCTCCCAAGTATTGATATGAGAACCATCTAACTGATAAAACCATTCAAGTTGTGTTCCAGCCAAACTCTCTATGAAAAAGTGAACCCATGGCTTCTTATCAGCAGTGTGCGGTTGTATCTTACGCACATAAGAATTCAAATGGATTTTTGGACAAGAAACCCCATCGTACTTTGCAAAGATTGGTATTTTGAATTTGTGGGGAATGACTACCCCAGAGATCAAACCCAAATCATCAAAATCTAAACTGGGGACGGCTTGGATTTCAACAACTTTCAATCTGTCTTCTAACTGCTTGTATTTGATATCAGCGGGTGGATACTGCTCATTGAAATAATCATCATCGGATACTTGATCATTGATACATTCAACCTGAGTACTCTTGACCTCACCAATCTGGTTCTCATCCTCTTCAGATGAATCTTCTTCTACTGGGATTTGATGGATTGTCTCTTTGAACCTTCTACACATGTTGAGTAGAGCTTTCTTCTTTGGCTTCTTCTTAACGGCCAGCAAAGCTATCATATCTTGCCTCCCCTTGGCTAGGGCTAGTAGAGCTACCTGAAACTGAGAATTCTGGGCTTAGAGATCCGTCATAGTTTTCTCTAGATCCATCTTGCTGGAATAAACAGCAGAAAGATAAGGAAACATGTTATGCGAAAACCTTTCATGTTATGATGCATGGAATATGTACATGCAAATGATTTCAAGGATTAATGAAATTTAAATTTGTATAGACAAAAGAATGAATAAACATTAATTTTCATTAGACAAAACAAGAAAGATTACATCATGCCTCTTGGGCTTACAAAATACTTTCTAAGATAAAAAGATTGAGCGCATCCTCTTTGGCGCGAGATAAGCGTTCACACTTTGCTCTTCTTGTAGCTGCTTCGTAAGCTCCAAGACCCTCTTTTCACTAGCATAAAATTGAGCCTCGAAATTATCTCGTTATTCCTTCAGCTGGATCCAACCCTTTTGTAAGTCTTCGAGAGAGGTAGGCATGTCGAGATGGAGGATAGTGTAGGGAACATCTCCTTCGACCACAGGCTCCGTGATGACTGGTAAGATAGAGAGATAAGGCATCACATGCTTCTAAGCACGAGCTCGCACCCATTTAAGGTAAGGCTCGAGGGGAATGGAGTTCTTGTGTCCCAACATCTTGTTATCCACCTTGTTCAACATCCTCCAGGCTTGGATAAACCTCTGGCGGTGACCTTGATTGTTGCTCTCGTAGTCGAATACTAATCCTTGGATAAGCATCTCATGGGGACCATCCCTCCGGGCGTAACCAAACTGTTGTAGGGCTAAGCATGGGTTGTAAGTGATACCTCCCCTAATGCCAAGTAAGGGGACATTAGGGAATTCTCCACAATAATCGACGATAGAAACTGTTATACCCCAAAATTTGCCCTCCCTTTTTCACAAGAAATCACAACCCCAGGGTTTTCTCTGATTTTTGAGATTGGCTCAAGAATTGGTCAAACAGACTTTTCTTTATCAGTCAATCCAGAATTAGGTTTTTTTTTTCTCGCTCAAATTTCTCAGAAGGAACTGAATCCTCAGAAATTCAGTTAACTGTTACATTATTTTCACGCTTGTTCAAGATTACTGGTTGTTTCTCAAAACCCAATTATCTGGGATAAGAGCTGAGACTTTTGTTTGGAACATTAAGGCATCTGCTTGATTATTTGGAGTAAAAGGTTTATCGTTTATTGGAATGCTTTGTTGCTTGATTAAGTGGAGTGAAAGGTTTATCGCTTATTGGAATGCTTTGTTTGTTTAACTGTACAATGCGTGTGTTAATTGGAATACCATGCATGTTGTGAGTAATGCAAGGTTACGAGACCGCAAACGTTTGTTGATTATTTATTTTATCTGAATTAAAATTATTGGGATACAGTTCCAATTATTTTGATTTAAGAGTCTTAAATAATTAAATAAACAATGCAAGAAAAGATTGGAAGATGTTTGATAAAGACCTTTTTTATTATTTTCAAATATTGTTACAAAATTTATCGGAATATTGTAAATGTACAACTTACAGTATTTACAATAATATTTGTTTACCATAAATGAAAAATAATAAACATAAGCCTAATCTCCTAAAATCTTTGGCTTCTACTGCTTTTGCTATTGTCCAAGATGCATCCACCTGAAAAGAGAAGAAAGAAAAGAAAATCAGCACAAGGATTTTCAAATGAAAAGAAGAAGAAAAAAAGGGTCATCATTAAAATTGGCCGTCTGGAATCAGATTGCCTATTTTCGTCACGCTTTATTTTTCTCTCTGCAAATCACAAGAAGATCGCTCTTCTCGGTTCACAGAGAGAAAAATAAAATATATAAAATGCAAGCATGACAAACTAGATGCAAAAACATGGTTCAAATACAAAAATTCCAAGCTGCATTAACCAAGAAAACTGAACTACAAACTGAGTTCCAAGCTGCATTAACCAAGCAAACTGTACTGCAAACTAAGTCATAAATCCAAAGGGACAAACAGGCGCCAAAACTGCCAAGGTAAGTCAAGCAAATGAATAACACAACAGCAAGTAAAGTCTCATATTCAGCTACAGTACAAAATTGCCCAAAACCAAGTTACAAGACAAATTGGATAAATGTGGTAATGCAGCATGAAAACAGCAATACAGCAGACAAAAAGTAAGACAGCAGGAGGTAGTTCACTTGACAAGTCAAAACTTGTCAAAGATGCTTTCATCATTTTCTAGACAGCCTAATTTTTCAGAATAAAATATAATAAGAAATTAAAAATGCTTATAGAGAGAGAGAAAGAGAGAACCTTGGTGAAAAAAGTTTGCAGTTTTGGCAAAAGCAGGTTTTCCAAGACAGTAAGAGATAACAAAAAAAGATATATAACAGTAAAAGGGCCAACATAGAAAAGGGAGATAGAGCAAAATTGCAAAACCTGTTTTAAAAACACAAAACAAGCGAGCAAACATGCCTGTAACACATCACTGTAAATCCCAAATCCAAACAAGTTCAAAGCTTACTCAAACACAAGCCTGCCTTACAAATGGCAAACCTGCTAGCTAAAGCATTACAAACTGCAAAACTGTAAAGCTACAGACCTGCCTAAGGTACCACAAACCTGCTCCTAACACAAAAATAAGCAAGCCTGCATAACTGCAAGCTAAACAAATTCAACTCCAAGCCTGTTTCAAAAAACACAACAGACCTCCAAACCTGCATTACAAACTTGCAGTGTCCAGCTATAACTCAAACCAGCACAAACCTGTGAGCCAAAACCAGAAAAACTTCTAAACCTTCCTGTAACAAAATGCAAACTTGCCTGTGACAAAAACACTCAAGCCTGCTTCCAAAACTACAGAACACGAACAAAACTACAAGCCAAATTCCAAAACCTGCTCACGGGCCAAATTACAAGAACCTGTAAACACTTCCAAAACAACAATCAACAAGCTTGCCTTACAAAATGCAAACTTGCATCTTAAACTGCAAAGCCAAAGGTACAATAGTTAAAACCTGTCAAAACTAAACTGAAACACGCATCCTATAACAAAATCACCAAGTTTTGCCAAGGAAAACAAACAAGTTCCAGGTTGTGTTCATCAACAAAAACCAAAACAAAATAGTTTCAGGACTTTTTCATCATTAACATCAGTAAGAAAGAGAGAGCAAGAGGAAGGAGCAAATTTCAGATTCACCATCATCAAATAATCAGGGTCAACAAAGAGAAAGAGAGAGATTCAGAAATAACATGATTCAGAAGCAAAAGTTCATCATCATCAACAAAACTCAAAGCAAAACAAGCAGTTTTCAGAAACTAAAAATCATCATCAAACGTTCAAAGAAGCAGAGATACCAGAAGCAAGCAATCATCATTTCTCCTCCCTCCGCCTAGCCTCCTGGGAGCGCCGCTGGCCAGTTCACCCTCCCTCTCTCACTTCTCAAAAGCGAAACATTCAAGGTAAGTTTGTTCTCAACCTTTTTACTACACATCAAACATCAAAACCATGGATTAGAACATGCATATAACAATCAAAGCGAACGAAAACATAACTGTAAAAAACCCTTAAAACGCAAATTGAAGCAATTCGTACCGTTCGTTCAAGATTCTGAACCACCGTGAAGAAATCAGGAAGTGAGATGGGGCGGCGCTCCGATGGCTAAGGCATGAAAGGAGTGTCAGAATCGTCGCCTGAGAGAGAAGAAGAGAAACGAAGAAGATGAGAGGAGGCGCCGCTGTAACCAAAACTGCAAACCCTAAGTACTGAACAAAATCCTAAAATTGTCAATACTTCAATTGGGCCTTCGCCCCAACAACAAAACGCTTAAGCCCATATCCTTACTAAACACACACCCCCTCCCCTGATTCTTGTCTTTTTTCATTTAGTTTATCTTGGGCCTAAATCCCATTTTGGCCCATTCTCCTAAAATTTCTTTCATTAACTTAACAAACTTTACTACTTAATCTTAATTAGTTTGTTTTCTTTTTTAGTTAATAATACTAATTAAATTCTGTTTTATTTTCTTTTGAGTTAATTATTTCTTTATTAATCTTGATTAACATAATTAAAATACCAAAAAAATAGTTAGTTTAATTTAATTAAATTTTTTTTCATTTAATAAAATACAAGATGATAGATTTTCTTTCTTTTAAAACTTTTCCTTTACATAATTCATAAAATATACATAAAATAAAAATAAATACTTAAGTCTTTATTAGGTTAAATTTTATTTGATCATTTGTAAATAAACACATGCATCTCATAATACTTTTGATTCTCTTTATTTTTAGGAAAAATACCCTTTTTAGTCCTTTAAGTTTACCCCAAGGTCCATTTTGGTCCTTTATCTAAAAAAAGTGTCAAACTGGTCCTATAATTCTTTCAAAAGGACCACGTTTGTCCTTTCCATCCACTCCGTTAGTCATGTTTAATGGCAGCGCTTATGTGGCATTACACGTGTGTTTAGAAAAATTGCATGTGGCAATTCCACTTACAAGTCAGTTTGACACTCTTATGTGGCATTACCACTCATCCATTGCATTTTTCCTTGAAGGTGAAACCAGACTTCTCATCAGAGGTAAGTTTCTGCAAGAATTCTATTTTCATAGTTAGGGTTTCCATGAAATTTGTCTCCCTTCTCTGAAATTCATCTCTCTATCTAGGGCATTGTGTGTAATGGAGGAAATTCTGAATATTACGATACACCACAGTGGTCAATTTGTTAGTGAGGACTTGAGTGTGTACGAAGGAGGTGAGATTGCTGATTTGAGAGTAGATGCTGATATGTGGGGTTATTTTGAGTTATTGGGTGCTGTTGTACCCCAAAATTTGCCCTCCCATATTTTTCAAGATTTGCTAAGATCATGCTTCAAAATCTCCCAAGGGTTGCACAGTCCAATTGCCTCCTAACACAGTCAAAATTAGGGTTTTGGTGCTGGCAAAGAAATTGAAGTTTCCAAGGGTCCAAACAAGTCCCACATGCCTACAAACATTGTCAAGCATCCATATGCCAAGTCTCAAGACTCACAGCATCAAAGTGCACAGTCAAAAACCCTAAATGCTTCACAGTTAACTGCAGGGGCAAAATGGTCATTTGACAGTCAAAAGTCAAAAATTTTGGTCAACATCTTATTTTGAAGCCACAAACATCATTTGATCAATTCTTGATCATGATTCTCAAAGCATGGCTCAAAAAGTCTCAAGATGCAAAAGTTTCTATTTTTGGACAGCTGAAAAAGTCAACTGCAAATTGACCAGGGCATAACTTCTTCATGGTTTATCAGAAAAATTCCATCCAAAGCTCATTTTTAAGAGAATGACATTTCCTACAACTCCTCTTCACACTTCAAGTCCAAGAAATGCTCTCACAAAAAGTTATCAATCTCAACATTATAGGTCATTTTCAAAAGTCAACAAAAAGGCACTTCAAGTCAAAGACCATAACTTGAGATTGGTAAATCAAAATGATATGGGACCAAAGACATTGGTTAGAGGACTTCAAGACCTTTCCAAAATGTCCAATAACATGATCAAAGCTTCAAAATTGAGCAAGATATGCCTTGTAGAAGTTGGGAAATTTTTGGGAATTTTGAAAAGTCAACTTTGCACAAAAGGGTTCAAAATTGCTAATGGGCCTCAATTTCTTTCATGAATCATCACCCAAAGGCTATGCACGACCCATTAAGCTAAAAGGGAGTTATTTTCTTATTTTTAATTAATTAATTGAATTTTTAATCTTATTAATTCATTTAATTAAAATTAATTATGAGAAAAATACTAAATCATGTTTTCCAAATCTTTTTGTGCAGCCAATTCACTCATTATGACCTAAATATTTCGTGCATCACTCAAAAGGGAAAGTTTCTACATGATTGGCAATGATTGGCATAAGAAAGGATTGAAAAAGATTGAAATTGATCTCATTGAAAATCCAATCTCCAAATCATCAATGCATGGATTATAGGCTGGTTTTCTTAACCTAATTCACTCACATACATAAGCACAAATGAAACCTAATGCCTTAGACAAGAAGCTGCGCAGGAATCAAAGAACAACATTGCACTTTTTTCACAAAAATATTGAAAATTGTTTTCATACATAGAGGACGAGTCAAGGCTTGAAAGGCATTCCAAAAGCTTGCCAAGACATCCAGGAAACGATTCCAATCAAAACCGGACCTCTATACTCAAAGAAGTAGTAGAACGACATCACCCTGTTCATAAAATTTTTCATATTCGTGTTTGAATTTACATGCATTTTTCATACGTTTTAAATGTTGATTTACGCTAACATGAACATTCTGAAGCTAATGGTACAATTCAATTGAAGAATGGCTGCCTAAATAGGAATTCACCATGGACGTCCTCTAGGGTTTCAGAAGCTTTGATTTAGGGGTTTTCACGTCTGGAAAAATTGGCCAACCAAACCTATACCATTGAAATCGTGACCTCTAAACGAATGGAATCCACACCTCGCGCCCTTTTTATTTTTGACTATCGTCTAATCGCTATTATTGCAGGTCTGGTTTAGTGGGGGTTTAAAACCCCCGCTATTTGCTTTTATTTACAGGGAAAAGATGGAGACGAAGCTTATGTGTCCAAGCGTGAATGGAGGGTTCAAATCCTGGCGCGCGAATTTTTGTTGACACCACTAACCATTGTTTTCACATATTATATTTCCAATCACTATGTTAACAAATACGCGCGTTGGTTCAGTTGGCTGTTGCGTTGGCTTGCAGGTACTGGGACCTGGGTTCGATTCCCAGGTCCCCCACTTCTTCCATAATTTTTTCTTTAACATGCTTCTATGCAGTGGGCTCTCAAAGGTCCATTGTACAACCCCATCTCCTAGCTTGCCACGCGCCCAGGAAATCTCATCCAAAGGTCAGAACGTGGAGATCACCATACGCGTTAGTCAACTGCTTCCCACGTGATCACTGAAAGTCAAAAGGGCCTGGAATCTGTTGGGCCAAATTACTCACAATTAACCTCTAAATTGTGTCAGACACCCCCATGGTTTGCATATTTTTGTTCTTTATTTTAATTTTCCTTTTTATTCTTTTATTTGTTTTATTGTTTTATTTAATTCACAAAATAATTTCCATAACACAAAAATCAGAAATCAAAAAAATAAAATACGTTTATTTAATATTTAATTCATTAATATTTTTGTAAATAAAATTTTAATGATCAACTTAGTAAAATTAGGTTAAAATTTTAATGTTTTTCTTAAATAGACTAAAATATGTAGAAATTAGGTTTTTAGCATTTTTTATTTTTTTCTTAATAAAATAATTTCTTCTTATTCTTATTATTATTAATTATTAATTATTTTGTAAATAAACATGTAAATAATCAACTTAGTGTAAATCAGGTTAAAACTTGAATATTTTTCTTAAATAATTAAAAACAACTTAGAACTAGGGTTTTATTTAACTAATAATTTTAATTAATTTTTCTTTATTTTCATTAAATACAAAAAACATATAAAAAAAACAATTTCTTTTCTTTATTAAATAATTAATTAATTTTTTAATTTCATTTAATTTCTTTAAAGGGTCCAACGCCCTCGAACACTCGATTCTAATTCCTTTTCGCGCACTTATTCTTATTTATTTTCTTCCAAATATTATGTAATTGCTCAAGCCTTGTAATAGTAATTAGGAAATTTATTTACTTTCCGCATTTTATCAAAAACGGGTCTTTGTTAATTTGGCGATGTATAGACCCGCGCCTTGTAATAGCGTAGGACTTTATTTTCCGCACTTTAATTCCCGCACCCTTAAAACTGTTAAACTTTGCATGAAAGAATGAATGGCCCAAATAAAATCAAAGCGTAGATCACCAAAAGCATGACAAGATAAAATATAACTGAAAACGATACACAAATTCACACACCACTCTTAGGGTACGCCTCACTGTTGCCTTGCCCCTCGAAACGTGGTCGTCGAGTATAGGACGTTTTAGTAAGTCCTTATGTCCGTTGATCCATATGCCTCAAAACAAGTTGCCTCGGAAAAGTTGCCTCGAATTAAAAAAGGATCAATGGCATAGGGGTAGCTTCTAAGGTGTCCTATTGTTGCTCTGGTGACCACACTGTCCCTACAAACGAATTGACCCGAACACCTTCAACGGTGGTGCTACCTACCTCTCAATGGTGGGATGGCACTACCTTAAGGACATTTACACAGCCTAATTCCTTAGGGTAGGTAGATGACTCGTAGATACTTGCTCTAATTCAAAAACAAATCCAAACTTTTTTTCATCGACACTTTCAAAAAAGTTTTCAAAACAATTTTTTTCAAACACTCTTGAGGACTGATACAAGAGTCGATCTGAAATCTTTAAACGAAACTTTTTCAAACCCACTCACACTTTGAAAAGCAAACACTTTTGAAAACACAATGAGCAAGTATCTAAGAGCCCATGGATAACCATGGATAGAAAGGGTGCTAACACCTTCCCTTTCTATAAATCTACCTCCCGAACCGAGAAACCATCTCGAAAAGGAATTTTGTTGTGCTTTTGTCCTTTCCTTGTTGGAGAAAATAAAAGACGGTGGCGACTCTTGCTTACCGCGACATTTCACGAACCAGCGTTAAACAGTCAGTTCCAGATCCACCAATCATAGAACTGGCGACTCTGCTGGGGATTAATTTTAAAGTGAGGTGTACCTTAGGACTAAGATCACTTGTGTTTTCAATTGTTGTGCCTGTTTGCTTTATTATTGTGGGACTGTCTTGGGAGTTCTATAGATCCTAACCTGGATCTGGGGGATACCTTCTTAGAAAGTAGCAACAAGGCTGTGAGGGAACTGTGCGGGGTATACCGACATGGTTGAAGCAGTCTACTACGTTGATGTGGCACTTTGGCGTGTACCGGTAACCCTTGAGTTCAGTCAAGGAGAGTACGGGGCCTCCGCGTTGTGTCGTGAAGCATCAACTGACCTTAGGAACCTTAATTGAACCATCTTGGCCTCTTTAGGGTAGTGAGATAACTGACTTTGGTGCAGTCCGAGGTTGGTTGATACTCGATACTACACTCAATTGAGGGTTGTTTTCTTGGAATATTTTGGTCGCCAGTTCAGTGGCTAAATCGAAACGATGAACAATGAAAGCAATCCAATGATATTGGGACCCTTAGAACCCGGGTACTTCTGATAGGACAGGTTGAGCCCACCAACTTCAAGAGGGTAATACCCAGACCCCATGCTGGCCTAAACTCTAAGGGCTTGTCTTGTGTGACTTGTGTGCCTTACCATGTTTGCCCTTGTGAATATTTGTGGTGTGTTTAATCATAACATCATGACATCATACAGCATCATATGCATTCACTAACCATTTCAGGGGTTCGAATCTTCATCTTTGTTCTTGTTTTGTAGGACATGGAAACTGTTCGCAGAAAGACAATTTCAAATCAGCCTTGTAAGGATCCCTCCTCAGCTTAAGGAGCTTATATCCAGGATTCCCGAGAGCTCTTCTTTCAGTGAGAGGCATGGAAGACTCATCAGCTTGGTCAACACCAACATTGAGGAAGATATGATAAAGGTCCTGTTCCAGTTCTTTGACCCTCTGCACCACTGTTTTACTTTCCTGGATTATCAACTGGTGCCTACATTGGAAGAGTTCTCCCGGCTTCTGAAGATCCCTATCCTTAGTCAACTACCCTACAACGGTACGGAAAAGGAACCCAGACCTGAAGAGATTGCTAAAGCACTACGCCTACAACCATCTGACATCAAGGGACATTGGGAAGTTAGAAGTGGTATCAAAGGGTTCTTAGCCAAGTTTCTGTTTGAGAAGGCCCAAGAATGTTGGAACTCCCACTTACAAGCCTTTGAAGAAGTTGTGGCCCTCCTTGTTTATGGTTTGGTGTTGTTCCCGAATCTAGATCAGCTTATAGATATCAGTGTTGTCCAGATCTTCATGTCCAGGAATCCTATACCTACGTTGCTTGGGGACATCCTTCACTCATGTTACACTCGAACCATGAGAAAAAGAGGTGTTCTTATGTGCTGTACTCCTCTCCTGGGAAGGTGGTTTATTTCGCACCTTCTGCAATCAGTTTTGAAGAACGAGTGGGGTTTGAGATGGTCACAACGATTGATGACTCTTACACATGCAGATATACATTGGTGCTCTCGGTCCAGAGAGGATGTCACTATCATTGATCGTTGCGGGGAGTACCCTAATGTTCCTTTACTAGGAATCAGAGGAGGTATTACTTACAACCCGTGTCTGGCTTTGAGACAGTTTGGTTATGCTCGGAGGGATGGCCCTCATGACATGTTAATTCCTGACATAGTTTTTGACTTCGACAACGATGCCCAAGGACTTCGCCAGAGATTTATCAGAGCTTGGAGGATGCCAAGTAGGATAGACAGCAAGACACTGGGGCACAGGAATTCCATCCCGTTGGAGCCTTATCTCAAGTGGGTACGAGCCCGCTCCCAGAAGTTAGTGATGCCATATCCTCATGTTCTCCCTGTAATCAAAGAGCTAGTCTTGGAAGGAGAGGTGTCCTACACCATTCAACATCCTGACATGCCTACATCCTGGGAAGAAATGCAGAAGAGCTGGATCCAGCTTAAGGAAGAACGGAATTCTCTTGAGACCAGTCTACATGCTAGTGAAAAGAAGGTCTTGGAGCTCACCCGCCTACTGCACGAGGAGAGGAATCTCAACACTTACATAGCTCCAAAGAGGATGCGTAGTGTCTTCTGGGATTGATTCACTTTTGTAATGTTTTTCCCATGAGGCCCTGATGTACTGAACGATTATTTTCTTAATGATAACGTGTGTTCCTTTTTGTCTACAACAAATATGAACTTTCGAACCCTTGAATGCATTGCATAAACACATATCATTCATCATGTGCATCACAGGAACTCTTCTTTTCAGGTTGCTTACTGTTCTTCGCTGTTTATTTCAGCATCATGAACCCTGAATCATCTACCGAGCAGTCTATCAAGGCCCTTCAGGCTCATAACGCACAATTTCAAGAGCTGATCATGGGTCTGGCTCAAGGTCAAGAGGAGCTGAAGGCTCTGCTAGTCAAGAAGAAGAAGAAGTGAATTGTTCTATTCAACACGGGCCGGAGATTTGGTAACACACTGCAGAATGAGGAAGCTGGTTCTTCTGTAGGCAAAGACAGTCCCCAGGGGGGAAGGGCTCCTAGTCCGGTGGTCTCTGACAATGAGACTGATTTTAATGAGGAGCAGTATCCTCCAGCTGAAGACAGATACAAGCAGTTGGAAGACCGGCTGAATGCCATGGAAATTTAACAAGTGCCTGGTTTGGATTTCGGAGACTTGGGTTTATCTTCTGGTGTGATCATCCCACACAAGTTCAAAGCACCATCTTTCGTAAAGTATGACGGGGCGTCCTGCCCTAAGCTACATCTCAGATCTTATGTGCGGAAGATTCAGCCGTATACTGCGGACAAGAACTTGTGAATCCACTTCTTCCAGGAGAGTCTTTCAGGGACTCATCTCGAATGGTTCTATCAGCTGGATGGAACCAAGGTTCGTAACTGGGAGGAGTTGGCTACTACTTTTTACAAGCAGTATCAATATAATGCCGACCTCGCTCCTACACGTACCCAACTCCAGGGTATGTCGCTAGGATCGGGAGAAGGTTTTAAAGAGTATGCGCAGAAGTGGAGGGACCTGGCTGGCAGGGTGCAGCCTCCGTTAACCGATCGTGAATTGGTAGATATGTTCTTGGGGACCCTATCCGGGCCGTTCTTTAATCATCTTATTGGTAACTCGTCTGCAGGGTTCACAGATCTCATTCTGACTGGGGAAAGGATAGAGGCTGGCATGAAGTCAGGTAAAATTCAGAAAGGGGCGTCTTCAAGTTCTGAGAAGAAACCTTTTAAGAAGGAAGCCAGTGCTGTGTATGGGCCTAGGAGGCAAGACAAACCAGAGCGCCACCAAACTGTCAACGCGGTGGTGATTGCTAAGCCTGTTGCCGCTCCTCGGCAACCCAATCAACCAAGGGGTGAGAGACCCAGAAGAGAGTTCACTCGGCTAAGTATGACCTTGTCACAAATCTTGCCGCAACTGCTATCAACCAACTTGGTGACCGTCAGAGAGGCTCCGAAGGTTGTGAATACTACATCCCCCAAGTATAATCCAAATGCCCGCTGCGCTTATCACTCCGATAGCCCGGGGCATTCTACTGATGATTGCTGGGCCCTAAGGAATAAGGTGCAGGACCTTATTGATGCGAAAGAGGTACAATTTGAGGCACCTGAGAAACCCAATGTAGTGACAGCTCCCCTGCCTGACCATGGAGTGAATGCTATCAGGGATGATGATGAAGTGGAAGAATCTGAGTTCAACAGCTGGATTTATCCGACGGCCGACAGTGGACCTAGCAATTGGACTGCAAAAGATCATACACCTGTTACTTTTGTTACGCAGTAATGAATTCCTTTGTTTTTGTTATAAACAATAAACTGAAACTTTATGGCCCGGTGTCTTACCCGGGGCACCGTTGGCTTCATTTGTGAGGGCTTATAACTGTCATTTCCATATATCATGAATAAAGACATTGGACGTTTTTTCGCATTTCAAATCTTGTGCTCCCTTTCTCTCTTTCCTTTCTTTATATTGCAAAACAGCTGTATTTACACACACTCACTCATACAGGTTTCAATCCACTCTGGATCTCACTGGTAATGACTCTGCTACTGCCAGTTATGACTTCGAAAATCCGATCAACTTAGCCGAAGACGAAGGTGAAGATGATTGCGAAGTGCCTGGCGAGCTTGCAAGACTGTTACTCCAGGAAGAGAGGGCAATTCAACCACATGAAGAGCCAGTGGAAACAATAAATCTGGGTACTGAGACAGACCGAAAGGAGGTTAAGATTTGTGCCAATCTGGAGCTCAGCGTGAAGCAACAGTTGACTCAGATGTTGCACGATTATGTGGAGATCTTTGCCTGGTCCTACAAAGACATGCCTGGGTTGGATACCGACATTGTGGTCCATCACTTGCCTACCAAGGAAGACTGCCCTCTGGTTAAGCAAAAGGTCCGCCGTATGCGTCCAGAGATGTCTGAGAAGATCAAAGTTGAGGTTATGAAACAATTCGATGCCGGTTTTCTTACAGTGACTTCTTACCCTCAGTGGGTTGCCAACGTGGTTCCGGTGCCGAAGAAGGATGGTAAGGTCAGAATATGTGTTGACTACAGGGATCTGAACAGGGCCAGCCCCAAGGATGACTTCCCCCTACCTCACATTGACGTTCTGGTTGACAATACTGCTCAACACAAGGTGTTCTCCTTCATGGATGGGTTTTCGGGTTACAATCAGATCAAGATGGCTCCGGAAGACATGGAGAAGACTACCTTTGTTACTCAGTGGGGCACCTTCTGCTACAAGGTCATGCCTTTTGGACTGAAAAATGTTGGGGCAACCTACCAACGTGCCATGGTTGCTTTATTTCATGATATGATCCATCATGAGATTGAAGTGTATGTCGAAGACATGATTGCAAGGTCCCAAACTGAGGAGGAACACCTTGACCATCTGCAGAAACTGTTTGACCGTTTGAAATTGTACAAGCTGAGGTTGAACCCGAACAAGTGCACCTTCGAGGTAAGATCTGGAAAGTTGCTAGGCTTCGTCGTAAGCGACAAGGGTATTCAAGTGGACCCTGCCAAGGTTAAAGCCATTCAAGAGATGCCAGTTCCCAAGACAGAGAAAGAAGTCAGAGGCTTTCTAGGACGTCTGAATTACATTGCCCGGTTCATCTCACACCTAACTGCTACTTATGAATCAATCTTCAAGCTGCTGAAGAAAGATCAGGTAGTACGTTGGAATGATGAATGCCAGGCCGCTTTTGACAGAATCAAAGAGTATCTCCAAGAACCACCCATTCTTATGCCACCGGTTGAAGGGAGACCTTTAATACTATACCTGACAGTACTTGACAGCTCAATGGGGTGTGTGCTGGGGCAGCATGACGAGTCTGGCTGAAAAGAGCATGCCATTTATTACCTTAGCAAAAAGTTTACCGACTGTAAGACCCGATACTCACTGCTCGAGAAAACTTGCTGCGCTTTGGTATGGGCTGCTCGCCAGCTAAGACAGTATATGCTGACTCACACTACCTTGTTGATCTCAAAGATAGATCCAATAAAGTACATATTTGAAAAGCCTGCTCTGTCTGGGAGAATAGCAAGATGGCAAATGATCTTGACAGAATACGACATCCAGTACACGACTCAGAAAGCTATCAAAGGAAGTGTATTGGCAGACCACTTGGCGCATCAGGCAGTAGATGACTACCAGTCAATGAACTTCGAGTTTCCGGACGAGAGCATCATGATTGTGACTGATTGTGAAGTACCTGGACCGGATGAAGGACCTGAGGAAGGATCCCGATGGTTTATGCACTTTAGCGGAGCCTCCAACGCTTTGGGTAACGGTATTGGCGCTGTGATCATATCCCCTCAAGGCACTCATACTCCACTCACTGCCCGGCTATGTTTCAACTGCACCAACAACATGGCAGAGTATGAAGCATGCATCATGGGTCTTCAAGCTGCGATCGACTTAAGGATCAAGTTTCTGAGTGTCTTCGGAGATTCCGCTCTCGTGATCAATCAGATCAAAGGCGAGTGGGATACGAAACATCCGAATCTTATTCCTTACAGAGAATGTGTGTTGACATTGATCCCCCATTTCACAGAGATAACTTTTGAACATTTCCCAAGAGAGGAGAATCAGTTGGCGGACGCGTTAGCTACGATGTCTTCCATGTTCAAAGTCAAGTGGGACAATGAGGCTCCCCGGATCATCATCTGGAAACTGGACGAACCGGTATACTGTTGTGATCTTGAGGCTGAGGTAGTGACTGAAAAACCCTGGTACCATGAGGTAAAGAGGTACTTAGAAGCCCAGGAATACCCTGAAGGTGCATTTGTCAACGACAAGAAGTTTCTGAGAAGGTTCGCAGCGAAGTTCTTCCTTAGCAACGACATTTTGTACAAGCGAAACCATGATTCAACCTTACTACGCTGTGTGGATAAGACTGAAGCAGAGAGGATCATGGCAGAGCTACATGAAGGTACCTTCGGAACACACTCCAGTGGACATACCATGGCAAAGAAGATCCTTCGGGCAGGATATTTATGGTCCACAATGGAAGCTGACTGTTACCAACATTCTCGGACATGTCATAAATGCCAGATTTACGCAGATAAGGTGCACATTCCTCCAGTTCCTCTGAATGTCTTGACTGCACCTTGGCCTTTCGCAATATGGGGGATAGATATGATCGGCGAGATTAAACATACGGCATCCAACGGACATCGCTTCATCCTGGTGGCGATCGATTACTTTACAAAGTGGGTTGAAGCAGCTTCTTATGCCACCGTAACCAAGAACGTCGTGGCACGGTTCATTCGGCATAACCTGATCTGTCGATACGGCGTCCCAGAAAGGATTATTACGGACAACGGTACCAATCTCAATAACAAGATGATCACTGAGCTCTGCAAACAGTTTAAGATACAGCACCACAACTCTTCTCCCTACCGGCCGAAGATGAATGGGGTTGTAGAAGCAGCTAATAAGAATATCAAAAAGATTGTGCAGAAGATGACAGTGACTTATAAATATTGGCACGAGATGTTACTGTTCGCTCTTCACGGGTACCGTACCTCAGCAAGGACGTCAACCGGGGCAACTCCCTTTTCTTTGGTCTACAGCATGGAAGCAGTCTTACTGATCGAAGTGCAGATACCCTCTCTTCGGATAATGAAGGATGCAGATCTGAGCGAAGATGATTGGATCCAGACTCGACTTGATCAGCTAAATCTAATCAACAAAAAGAGACTTACTACTATATGTCATGGTCAAACGTATCAAAAGCGGATGATCAAGGCATTTAACAAAAAGGTCAGACCACAAGAGTATCAAGTTGGGGATCTGCTAATCAAATGCATCATCCTTCCTCAGAGTGATCCCAGGGGCAAATGGACCCCTACATACGAAGGGCCATTTGTGGTTAAACATGTGTTCTCAGGAGGAGCCATGATCCTAACCACCATGGATGGTGACGACCTTCCTCACCCCGCCAATGCAGACATAGTAAAAAGATACTACGCATGACAAAAGACCTGCTAGGTTGACATACCTAGGCAAAAGTTAGGGCTTCCCGGCGAACCAAAAGGGTTCGGGCAAAATGAGGGATGAAATTAAAAAAATCTGTACACCCGGCAAGTCGAAAACCTGAAAAGGCGGCTTGGGCAAAAATGGGTATCCCGGTGGACTGAAAACCCGAAAGGGCGGTCCAGGCAAAAATTAGGGATTAAAGCGTAATACTATGTCTCATTGGATCACCTTGCATCCAGAATCCGGTATCAACTGTCAAGTTCAAAAGGCATCGATCAATCAGCTTCATCATCAACTGAGCAGCAAAGTGATGAGACGCTCGAAGATATAAAGGCGATAGCAGAGTTGGAACCCAGTGGGATTATTCTCTTCACATAGCTGTTTTGTTTTCCCTTTGTACAAATTTGTATAAACTCCTTTGTTCGGCGGCGTTCTCTTACTAGGACGTCAGCCTCTTGTATATAAACGCCTATTTACAGGCAAATTCAAAAATCAATACAAATACACTTTTCAGACAAATTGCCCTTTGTTTTTCCTTTTTCTGTTTTGTTTTGCGAAGAACGTCCAAGGTTCAATTTGTGATATATGCATTTGACAATAATTGCTAACTCATATATATTTGCACGCGAAACAAAGGATTAATTACAGGTAACACTAGAAACAGGGGCAATAATGGGTTGTCTAAGCGATCTAATTGCTCTGTCCATCAAGGTACCAAGGTAGGTTCAGCTGAAGAACATAACCAAGATATCTTAATTCCCCAGAGAGTGAGCCAGCAAGTCAATGCACTCTCCCCAAGCAGAGTTATCCTGTCAGCCTTAAGGAGGTTGGGTATCCTCCAGCAGATATCAACATTCCTCGGCGCAATATACGAACATTCCTAACAAGCATCCCCGGCAGTCTTGATCTAAGATTGTTCCCCGGTGGTATACCAGACATTCAATGGAGCCACTTCCAACACGTCTAAAATTTTCCCCAGGAGAGTCCAGTCTAAAGATTTCCCCAGGAAAGCTGAATCCTCTCCCCAGCAGGAAGCTTATCCCCAGTAGATTCTGGAAGCTCCCCCCCTGTAGAGCACGAACGCGTCTCCCGGCTTTATTCAAAGGTTATTTCCCCACCAGGATATAACTGGGTTATCCTCAGCCAAAAGCCACAGAAAGATCGTCCTCGGCGAAGTCTTCTTATCCCCAGCAGAGTCTATTAAAACTTCCAACATAACAACGGTATCCCCAGCGGAGTTATCATCAACCTCAGTGAAGTATTCCTCTCCCCACAGAGCATTCCCCGCAGAGTAATCTATTCGCCAAGTTTGTTCCCCAACGGAGTCATCTTCTTCTACCGGTATCCTTGCAGCCATCACTCCCCAGTGGAAACAAAGAATGCTATTCACATCAGCCCAGGATTTAACTTCCCGGCATCCGTCAAGGATTTATTTTCCTAAGACGAAAACATACGTTCATAAACATCGCATCTTCATACACTATAGCATGCATATACGCATCATAAACATACAATCTCACTTATTTTGAGAATATCACGCATGTCATACATCATGACATTTCATGCAACTAACGTTTTGTATTTTCAGGACAAAGGTTAATACCAAGATGATTACCATCAACGGTCGCAACTAAAGATCCGATTCTTGTATCTTGCCAAGGTGTATCTGTTGACGACTGATTCCAGACCCGATTCCTGTATCTTGCCAGGGAGCGTCTGAAGAGTTTGAGGATCCGATTCCTGTATCTTGCCAGGGTGTATCTGTTGATGACTAACATTACTAGACCCGATTCCTGTATCCTGCTAGGGTGCGTCTGAAGAGTTTGAGGATCCGATTCCTGTATCTTGCCAGGGTGTATCTGTTGACGACTAACATTACCAGACCCGATTCTTGTATCTTGCCAGGGTGCGTCTGAAGAGTTTGAGGATCCGATTCCTGTATCTTGCCAGGGTGTATCTATTGACGACTAGCATTACCAGACCCGATTCCTGTATCTTACCAGGGTGTGTCTAAAGAGTTCGAAGATCTGATTCCTGTATCTTGCCAGGGTGTATCTGTTGACGACTAGCATTACCAGACCCGATTCCTGTATCTTGCCAGGGTGTGTCTGAAGAGTTCGAAGATCCGATTCCTGTATCTTGCCAGGGTGTATCTGTTGACGACTAACATTACCAGACCCGATTCCTGTATCTTGCCAGGGTGCGTATGAAGAGTTTGAGGATCCGATTCCTGTATCTTGCCAGGGTGTATCTGTTGACGACTAGCATTACCAGACCCGATTCCTGTATCTTGCCAGGGTGTGTCTGAAGAGTTCGAAGATCTGATTCCTGTATCTTGCCAGGGTGTATCTGTTGACGACTAGCATTACCAGACCCGATTCCTGTATCTTGCCAGGGTGTGTCTGAAGAGTTCGAAGATCCGATTCCTGTATCTTGCCAGGGTGTATCTATTGACGACTAACATTACCAGACCTGATTCCTGTATCTTGCCAGGGTGTGTCTGAAGAGTTCGAAGATCCGATTCCTGTATCTTGCTAGGGTGTATCTGTTGACGACTGTATTCTCCGGACTCGATTCTTGTATCTCGCCAGGGCACGTCTGAAGAGTTTAAAGATCTGATTCCTGTATCCAGTCAGGGCGCGTCTACACAAAGAGTTTGAAGACCAACTCCAGTAATAGGCCAGGTAATTATCTTTCTTTTTTCAGGTACGCAAGTTCTTGCTAAGGAATCTCTTACGCGATCGAAAACCCCCTGATGGCATCTATAAGCCCATCTCTCCCATCCATCAATCTCCAAATGGCATCTATAAGCCCATTCCCCGCATCATACTGCTGACACTCCACTATATGAGTGCAAATTTCTGGGCACTCTAGTGTTCAATCATCTTCCACCTTCGGATTACGAAAGGCACGCCAGCCAATCTACACCCTCAGGTTTAAGAAGATTGAACAGGGGCAACTGTTGTACCCCAAAATTTTCCCTCCCATATTCTTCAAGATTTGCTAAGATCATGCTTCAAAATCTCCCAAGGGTTGCACAGTCCAATTGCCTCCTAACACAGTCAAAATTAGGGTTTTGGTGCTGGCAAAGAAATTGAAGTTTCCAAGGGTCCAAACAAGTCCCACATGCCTACAAACATTGTCAAGCATCCATATGCCAAGTCTCAAGACTCACAGCATCAAAGTGCACAGTCAAAAACCCTAAATGCTTCACAGTCAACTACAGGGGCAAAATGGTCATTTGACAGTCAAAAGTCAAAAATTTTGGTCAACATCTTATTTTGAAGCCACAAACATCATTTGATCAATTCTTGATCATGATTCTCAAAGCATGGCTCAAAAAGACTCAAGATGCAAAAGTTTCTATTTTTGGACAGCTGAAAAAGTCAACTGCAAATTGACCAGGGCATAACTTCTTCATGGTTTATCAGAAAAATTCCATCCAAAGCTCATTTTGAAGAGAATGACATTTCCTACAACTCCTCTTCACACTTCAAGTCCAAGAAATGCTCTCACAAAAAGTTATCAATCTCAACATTATAGGTCATTTTCAAAAGTCAACAAAAAGGCACTTCAAGTCAAAGACCATAACTTGAGATTGGTAAATCAAAATGATATGGGACCAAAGACATTGGTTAGAGAACTTCAAGACCTTTCCAAAATGTCCAAGAACATGATCAAAGCTTCAAAATTGAGCAAGATATGCCTTGTAGAAGTTGGGAAATTTTTGGGAATTTTGAAAAGTCAACTTTGCACAAAAGGGTTCAAAATTGCTAATGGGCCTCAATTTCTTTCATGAATCATCACCCAAAGGCTATGCACGACCCATTAAGCTAAAAGGGAGTTATTTTCTTATTTTTAATTAATTAATTGAATTTTTAATCTTATTAATTCATTTAATTAAAATTAATTATGAGAAAAATACTAAATCATGTTTTCCAAATCTTTTTGTGCAGCCAATTCACTCATTATGACCTAAATATTTCGTGCATCACTCAAAAGGGAAAGTTTCTACATGATTGGCAATGATTGGCATAAGAAAGGATTGAAAAAGATTGAAATTGATCTCATTGAAAATCCAATCTCCAAATCATCAATGCATGGATTATAGGCTGGTTTTCTTAACCTAATTCACTCACATACATAAGCACAAGTGAAACCTAATGCCTTAGACAAGAAGCTGCGCAGGAATCAAAGAACAACATTGCACTTTTTTCACAAAAATATTGAAAACTGTTTTCATACATAGAGGACGAGTCAAGGCTTGAAAGGCATTCCAAAAGCTTGTCAAGACATCCAAGAAACGATTCCAATCAAAACCGGACCTCCATACTCAAAGAAGTGGTAGAACGACATCACCCTATTCATAAAAAATTTCATATTCGTGTTTGAATTTACATGCATTTTTCATACGTTTTAAATGTTGATTTACGCTAACATGAACATTCTGAAGCTAATGGTACAATTCAATTGAAGAATGGCTGCCTAAATAGGAATTCACCATGGACGTCCTCTAGGGTTTCAGAAGCTTTGATTTAGGGATTTTCACGTCTGGAAAAATTGGCCAACCAAACCTATACCATTGAAATCGTGACCTCCAAACGAATGGAATCCACACCTCGCGCCCTTTTTATTTTTGACTATCGTCTAATCGCTATTATTGCAGGTCTGGTTTAGTGGGGGTTTAAAACCCCCGCTATTTGATTTTATTTACAGGGAAAAGATGGAGACGAAGCTTATGTGTCCAAGCGTGAATGGAGGGTTCAAATCTTGGCGCGCGAATTTTTGTTGACACCACTAACCATTGTTTTCACATATTATATTTCCAATCACTATGTTAACAAATACGCGCGTTGGTTCAGTTGGCTGTTGCGTTGGCTTGCAGGTATTGGGACCTGGGTTCGATTCCCAGGTCCCCCACTTCTTCCATAATTTTTTTCTTTAACGTGCTTCTATGCAGTGGGCTCTCAAAGGTCCATTGTACAACCCCATCTCCTAGCTTGCCACGCGCCCAGGAAATCTCATCCAAAGGTCAGAACGTGGAGATCACCATACGCGTTAGTCAACTGCTTCCCACGTGATCACTGAAAGTCAAAAGGGCCTGGAATCTGTTGGGCCAAATTACTCACAATTAACCTCTAAATTGGGTCAGACACCCCCATGGTTTGCATATTTTTGTTCTTTATTTTAATTTTCCTTTTTATTCTTTTATTTGTTTTATTGTTTTATTTAATTCACAAAATAATTTCCATAACACAAAAATCAGAAATCAAAAAAATAAAATATGTTTATTTAATATTTAATTCATTAATATTTTTGTAAATAAAATTTTAATGATCAACTTAGTAAAATTTGGTTAAAATTTTAATGTTTTTCTTAAATAGACTAAAATATGTAGAAATTAGGTTTTTAGCATATTTTCTTTTTTTCTTAATAAAATAATTTCTTTTTATTCTTATTATTATTAATTATTAATTATTTTGTAAATAAACATGTAAATAATCAACTTAGTGTAAATCAGGTTAAAACTTGAATATTTTTCTTAAATAATTAAAAACAACTTAGAACTAGGGTTTTATTTAACTAATAATTTTAATTAATTTTTCTTTATTTTCATTAAATACAAAAAACATAAAAAAAAAAAAATTCTTTTCTTTATTAAATAATTAATTAATTTTTTAATTTCATTTAATTTCTTTAAAGGGTCCAACGCCCTCGAACACTCGATTCTAATTCCTTTTCGCGCACTTATTCTTATTTATTTTCTTCCAAATATTATGTAATTGCTCAAGCCTTGTAATAGTAATTAGGAAATTTATTTACTTTCCGCATTTTATCAAAAACGGGTCTTTGTTAATTTGGCGATGTATAGACCCGCGCCTTGTAATAGCGTAGGACTTTATTTTCCGCACTTTAATTCCCGCACCCTTAAAACTGTTAAACTTTGCATGAAAGAATGAATGGCCCAAATAAAATCAAAGCGTAGATCACCAAAAGCATGACAAGATAAAATATAACTGAAAACGATACACAAATTCACACACCACTCTTAGGGTACGCCTCACTGTTGCCTTGCCCCTCGAAACGTGGTCGTCGAGTATAGGACGTTTTAGTAAGTCCTTATGTCCGTTGATCCATATGCCTCAAAACAAGTTGCCTCGGAAAAGTTGCCTCGAATTAAAAAAGGATCAATGGCATAGGGGTAGCTTCTAAGGTGTCCTACTGTTGCTCTGGTGACCACACTGTCCCTACAAACGAATTGACCCGAACACCTCCAACGGTGGTGCTACCTACCTCTCAATGGTGGGATGGCACTACCTTAAGGACATTTACACAGCCTAATTCCTTAGGGTAGGTAGATGACTCGTAGATACTTTCTCTAATTCAAAAACAAATCCAAACTTTTTTTCACCGACACTTTCAAAAAAGTTTTCAAAACAATTTTTTTCAAACACTCTTGAGGACTGATACAAGAGTCGATCTGAAATCTTTAAACGAAACTTTTTCAAACCCACTCACACTTTGGAAAGCAAACACTTTTGAAAACACAATGAGCAAGTATCTAAGAGCCCATGGATAACCATGGATAGAAAGGGTGCTAACACCTTCCCTTTCTATAAATCTACCTCCCGAACCGAGAAACCATCTCGAAAAGGAATTTTGATGTGCTTTTGTCCTTTCCTTGTTGGAGAAAATAAAAGACGGTGGCGACTCTTGCTTACCGCGACATTTCACGAACCAGCGTTAAACAGTCAGTTCCAGATCCACCGATCACAGGTGCTATTAAGGAACTAGGTTACCCAACCATAGAGAAGATATACTATAAGGATCCAACTGCTGGAATGAATCTGTTGTTTGATGACAAAGGGGCCTTAGAGATTGCTGATCTATATAGGGTTCATTTACGTGTTGAAGTCTTTATTCAACACCCATTGTCACAGCCTGAGTATGTTGATGAGAGTGAAGTTATTTTAGATGAGATACCCCTGAATGTAATGGAAGAGGATGCAGTTAGACAAAATGAGGTAAGTGAGGATGTTGTTGGACAGAAGTGATAATGAAAGTGAGGATCTTGTAAGTGATTGTGATAGTGAAGATAGCAATACTACCAAGAGAAAGAAGTATCCCATTTTCAAGCTTCTAAAGGATATGTCAAATTACAAATGGGAAGTGGGTACATATTTTAGTACAAAAGAAGATATCAAGGAAGCAGTTACCTCTTATGCAGTCCAATCTGGCAGAAATTTAAAGTACATCAAAAATGACAAGATAAGGGTTAGGGTTAGGTGTAAGGGTGGATGTGAATGGGAAGGTTATTGGGCTAAGTTGGATGTTGAGGATACTTGGCAACTAAGAAAGGTGGTAGACACTCATAGTTGCAGTAGAGATTATCATGTGAAGTTGTTGAAGACTAAATGGCTTAGCAAGAGGTTGCAGAATGCACTTAAAACCAACCCTAGAATGAAGCTTAAGGACATTAAGGAAAAGGTGCAGAAGAAGTGGAATATGGGGTCAACAAAACCAAGGCTATAAGGGCTAGGTTTGCAGCAAGAGACATGGTTGATGGGTCATTCTTAGGGGATTATACAAGGATTTATGACTATGCACATGAGTTGTTAAGATCTAACCCAGGGTCAACTGTGAAAGTACATGTCCAACCAGCTCAAGAAGGTAGTGGTGTTCAGAAATTACACTTCAAAAGGATTTACATATGCTTGGCAGCTTGTAAGGAAAGCTTCAGGTTAAGTAGACATTTCATAGGGCTTGATGGATGTTTTTTGAAAGGGCTTTGTGGAGGTCAAATCCTGTCAGCCATAGGCAGAGATCCCAATGATCAAATGCTACCAATAGCATATGCAGTAGTGGAGAGTGAAAACAAGGAAAGTTGGACATGGTTCTTGGAGCTGCTTATTGGTGATCTAGGTGGAAGAGAAAAGTGTCTCACATACACTTTTATTTCTGATCAACAAAAGGTATGATTCTATTGTTAATTCTCAATTGATTAGTATTTTTAATAATTAAATTCTCATGTTTATCCTGGTATTCTCATGTTTAATAATTAAATTCTATACATATCATGACCCAGGGATTATTGCCTGCAATGGAGGAACTGCTTCCTACTGTTGAACAAAGATTCTGTGTTAGGCATCTCTACAACAACTTTAGGAAGAGATTTCCAGGAAAAAAACTAAAGGAAATTATATGGAAGGCATCCAAATCAACTTACTACCAAGCTTGGGAAAGAGAGATGAAAGTTATGAAACATATCAATGGAGAAGCATACAAGCACATGATGTCTACCCCTCCAAGGTTTTGGAGCAGATCATACTTCAAGACTCATAACAAATGCGATGCAGTTCTCAATAATATGTCAGAATCCTTTAATAGTGTTATTTTGGAGTCAAGGGCCAAGCCATTAATAACCATGGTGGAAGAAATTAGGATATATATGATGGAGAGATGGGCTACAAACAGGATGAGGTTTCAGAAATTGACAGATGTAGAAGTGTTGCCAAACATTATGAAAAAGGTTGAGAAAACAAGTTCATTCACAAACACGTGGCTTCCCAGGTAAAATTATTAAAACAAGCATTTTTTCTGTGTTAGAATGTCTGACTTTGGAATGTCCATTTGATGTCTTAATTTGGAATGTCCATTTTTATGTGTTAGGATGTCTGATGAGCATATGTTTGAAGTGAGGCATCTGGAAAATTCTGCTGAAAAATTCACTGTAAACTTGAAGGAAAAAATATGTTCATGCAGAAGATGGGATCTAACAGGCCTACCATGTGTTCATTCACTTGCAGCAATCAAGAATAGGAACCATAGGATTGATGAATACATTCCTGATTATTACAGGAAATATAGATATTTGCAAGTGTACAAACCTGTCATATTCCCTGTTAATGGCTCAAACCTATGGGTTACAACTGAGTACCCTGATGTTATGCCACCCAACTTCAGGAAAATGCCTGGAAGGCCAAAGAAAAGGAGGAATTTAGAGCAAGGTGAGCTAGATGGTACTGATAAAAAGATGAGAAGAACAGGATTCATTATAAAGTGTAGCAGGTGTAAGCAGGTAGGTCACAACAAGCTTACTTGTAAGGTGCCTTCTACTAGTTAGACAACTACTACACAAGTACCACATGCAGCTCAACCATCTGTACCACAAGCACCATCTGTACCACAAGTACCAGTGCCTTCTCAACCATCTCAAGCATCTGTACCAGTGGCATCTGTACTAGTGGCATCTGTACCAGTGGCATCTGTACCAGTGGCATCTGTACCAGTGGCATCTCAAGCATCTAAGTCAGTTCCTGGTCAAGCTTCTCAGGCATCTCAATCTAAATCATCCAAAAAGTTGTTAGTTAGAAGGCCAAATGCACCATTTGTCCCATCTCAAGCATCTAAGTCAGTTCCTGGTCAAGCTTCTCGGCCATCTCAATCTAAATCATCCAAAAAGTTGTCAGTTAGAAGGCCAAATGCACCATTTATCCCACCAGGTCCAACAACGAGGTTAAAGGCATCAATAACTGTTGTAGGTCCAACAACAAGAAGGACAACACCAACTAAAAGAGAAGCACCAAAGTGGAAACTTTAGTTTACTTTTATGTCTGTTTTGGATTAGGATTAGACCTATAGTTGTTATGTTGTTTTGTTAACTTGTAATATTAGAATTGGTTAAGTTAAGTTGTTTTGATCATGTAATATGAAGCTGTTTTGTTTTTTTTTTTTACCTGTAATATCAGGCTGTTTTGATTGGACCTGTAATATCAGGTTCTTTTGTATGCAACTTAGTGGTATCCACCACCTTATAATTATATGTTGTTACCTATCTTCAATTGCTACAGTATGTTACATTGATCAAAATGCTACTAGTTACAGTATGTTACATTATGTTTTACATTGATACAAAAATGCTACTAGTTTTACAGTATGTTACATTGATCAAAATGCTACATTGATACAAAAATTGCTACAGTATGTTTTACAGTATGTTACATTGATCAAAATGCTACTAGTTCAAAAATTCAAGTTGATACAAAAATTCAAATTCATAATGATACCATGTTCAAATTGAGACTGTGTTACATATGATACTCTATTACATATAATCTCAATTCAACAGTCTATTACAACATCATCCAAATTACCACAACTAACATAATAAAGAAGAATCTTTTCCATTTTTTCTGAGAATTCTTCATCTTCTTCATTTCAATTTGTAACTCCATTATCTTATGTTTCAGCCCATCCTTCCTTTCCTTTAGATGATGTATCTCCATCTTTGCTCCATCAAGCTCATTTTGCAGCTTCTCCAACCTATTATTCTGCTTCATTATAAACTGATCCTTCTCATCCACCACATCATCAAAGAACCATTGAAAGTATCCACACCCAGATGCAAATGAACCCTGTAATGGTGACATCCAGATTCATCTCAGCTATTGCAGGAACTATCAGAACAAGAATATATGAAAACCCATTTTAATTTCATGCTTACCTTGTAATGACGACAACCCCAGAATTTCTTCCAAAAGTTTGTGACAGTGGTAGCCCTTCGAAGAACCGCAGATTCTCCACAACCACATATCGGTCTCCATCGCAACTTTCCATCTAAGCTTCCATCTCTATTGCAATCGTACGAAGACCGGATCTCTGATGATGCTTCCTTCATCATATTGAGGGAATTTCAAATTCAAAATGGGAAAATTGAGGATTTCTGGAACCCTAGAAATTGAGGATTTCTGGAACCAGCTTGAAGATGGTGTTGGTGTACATAACATTCCATGTCACCTGCCACGCATGCAAACCAAACGTCCGTTTGTGCCTTTTGGACGGAAAGGACTCCTATGGTCCTTTTGAAACAATTATAGGACCAGTTTGACACTTTTTTTAGATAAAGGACCAAAATGGACCTTGGGGTAAACTTAAAGGACTAAAAAGGGTATTTTGCCTTATTTTTACATTTTGTTAATATTTGAATTGCGACGATTCGATTTGGTTGTAACCCATAATATTAGGGACATTATTCTGATAAGACTCATCCCCATTTGTAAATGATTGTACCCCCATCCCCGGATACTCTTTTGTAATAACTTAGAATTTAATTCTCGCACTTTATGCTTTTTAAATATGCCATGATTAGAGATTAGGGTTTGTATGTGAAAGTCTAAAATCAATCGCTAGATGACCTAATACAAGACAAATGCATGAAAATCAATACACAATTCACACTTGCACCTCTAGGGTAACCTCACTCGTTGCTTCAGAAACACAATCATGTCCCTCAAATGCGAGACACTCTAGCAAATGTCCCTTCGATAAACAAAGATTGTAGTCCCTCGATGACCCTCGATGTTGCCTTCGATAAAACGATCTCGTCCCTTACAAAATTGCTAGAGCGTCTCAAAGGGTTGCTTTCACTGATTGTATACGATGACCCGCGCCTGACCCGTTTAACATCCTAACACAAGGTTGTTCACCAAATACAATGGTGAAGCAACACTGTTAAAAAAGGTTAAAAACATAAGAAATATCTTTGAGTAAAATAGGGTAGATAGCTCTTAGTTACTTGATCAAAAGCTTGCAAAACATCCTTGCCATTTTCAAACACACTTCACAACACAACTTCAAAACAATTTCAAAACAACTTTCAAAACATAGAAATATCTTTTCAAAAAGACACACACCTTTGTATATATTCAAACAAGAATCATTACAAAGGTTGCCTAGACAAGGCATCTTTTTCAAAACATTTTCAAAATCACACACACAAAGCACCATTTCAAACAATTGAAAAGCAAAGGCAAGTGATCTAAAACAAGTAACTAAGAGCCCATGGATAACCATGGATGAAAAGGGTGCTAGCACCTTCCCTTTTCATAATCTACCCCCCGAACCCAAGAAAACATCTCAAAGGTCTTTCCTGTGCTTTTTGACCTTTCCTTTGGATAAAATAAAAAGTCGGTGGCGACTCTTGCTAAACCGAACAAGTGCGAAAACAAACGCAAAAACTCAAGTCAGTTCTCCCACCGTATCACAGAACTGGCGACTCTGCTGGGGAAATTTCTAAAAGTGGGGTTACCTTAGGGTTTTTAGATCACCTTTGCATGATTATCTTGTTTGCCTTGATTGCTTTACATTTGGTTCTTTTGTTTGGGCTTGAAATCCTCTACCCGGATTTGGGAAACATTCATAGGTAAATAGCAATACATTGTGGAAACTGTGCGGGGTATACCGACACGGTTGAAGCAATAGCTATATTAGTGCGACATATTTGTGGGTATCGGTAGCCTTTGAGTCAATAAAAGAAAATACGGGGCCACTGAGTGATGTCATAAAGCACTAATGAACTCTTAGAACCTTACTTGACCATCTTGGCCTTTTTTAGGGATAGTGAGATGACCGACTTTGGTGCAGTCCGAAGTTGGTAGATACTCGATACTACACTCATTGAGGGTTGTTTTCTTGGAATATTTCGGTTGCCAGTTAAGTGGCTAAACTGAAACAATGAACATAGAAAATAATCCAGTGATATTGAGCTCCTTAGAACCCGGTTACTATCTATAAGACAGGTTGAGCCAACTAACTTCAAGAGGGTACTTACCTATGAAACCCCATGCAAGCCTGAAACTAGGATCTTGTGTGATTTTCTTCTACATATGCTTGTGCATACATCATGAACATCATGAAGCATCATTTGCATCCACTAACTATTTCAAGGGTTTGGATCTTCATCTTTGTTCCTGTTTTGTAGGTCATGGAATCTCTGCGCAGAAAAACAATTCAAGTCAACCTTGTGAGAATCCCTCCTCAACTCAAGGAGCTTACTTCCAGGATTCCGGAGAATTCTCTCTTCAGTGGAAGACATGGCAGACTTCTCAACTTGGTCAACTCCAATATTGAAGAAGACATGGTGAAAGTCCTCTTCCAGTTCTTTGACCCCCTACACCACTGTTTCACATTCCCTGATTACCAACTAGTACCTACTTTGGAGGAATTTTGTCAACTCTTGAGGATTCCTGTTCTTCATCAACTACCCTACAATGGTACGGAAAAAGAACCAAAGCCTGAAGATGTTGATCAAGCATTACACTTGCAACCATCTGATATCAAAGGACATTGGGAAACCATAAGTGGTGTCAAGGGTTTCTTGGCAAAGTTTCTGTTTGAGAAGGCACAAGACTGTTGGAATTCTCTAGATCTACAAGCCTTTGAGGAGATTGTAGCACTACTCATCTATTTGGTCTTGTTCCCAAACCCTGATCAACTTATAGATGTGAATGCTGTCAAGATTTTCATGTCTCAGAATCCTGTGCCTACATTTCTTGGGGACATCCTACACTCATTTTACACACGAACAATGAGGAAAAGAGGTGTTCTCATGTGTTGTACTCCTCTTCTAGCAAGGTGGTTTATTTCTCACCTTCCCCAATCAGTTTTGAAGAATGAGTAGGGTTTAAGGTGGTCATAGCGATTGATGACCTTAACACATTCTGATGTTCATTGGTGTTCTCGGTCCAGAGAAAATGTCATCATCGTTGATCATTATGGGGAATTACCTAATGTCCCACTACTTGGAATTAGGGGAGGCATCACCTACAACCCCTGTTTAGCTCTTAGACAGTTTAGATATGCTAGAAGGGATGGCCCTCATGATATGCTGATTCCTGACCTAGTTTTTGACTTCGACAACGATGCGCAAGGACTTCGACAAAGGTTTATCTGAGCATGGAGGATGCCCAACAAAGTGGACAGTAAGACACTGGGGCACAAGAATTCCATCCCTCTTGAGCCTTACCTCAAGTGGGTACGAACACACGCCCAGAGTCTTATGATGCCTTACCCCCACATTCTTCCCGTGATTAAAGAGCCTATTAGGGAAGGAGAGGTTCCATACACCCTCCTACATCCAGACATGCCAACATCATTGGAAGAATTTCAAAAGAGTTGGATCCAACTCAAAGAAGAACGAAACACTTTTGAAGCCAGCTTCTATGCCAGTGAGAAGAAGGTTTTGGAGCTTACCCGCCGACTTCACGAAGAGGAGACTATTAAGACTTACATAGCGCCAAAGAGGATGCGCAACATCTTTTTACCTTGAGAAGCTTTGTAATATTTGGCCCATGGGGCATTTATGTACTGACAAATCTCTTCTTATTAATATGACGTGTGTTCTTTTGTCTGCAACAATTTTGAATTTCTGAATCCTTGGATGCATTACATGAATAAACACATCATTCATCATATGCATGAACAGGTCTTCACACCAGGTTTCCTTATCTTTCTGTTGTTTATTTCAGCAAGATGGATATTGAGCAGACGGTCAAAGATCTGCAAGCACAGAATTCGTAATTCCAACAACTCCTCATGACCTTGGCAAAGGGTCAAGAGGATCTTAAAGCACTGTTAGAGAAGAAAGAACAGGAAAAAGGAAAAAAGAAAAAGAAAAGAATCGGGGTAGCTACGCTGGGAAGAAGATTTGAGAATGAAGCTAGGAGAGTTCTGGAGTTCCCCTCGACGTATGACGAAGGGACCGGCAAAGGAAAAGGAGTTGCAGTACCCTCCGAGTCTGAGGTTGAAGAGGAAGAAGTTGAAGAGGATGAAGATTACTCCGAACAGCAGTACCCTCCTACGGACGACAGGTATAAAAATATGGAAGAGCGGTTAGTAGCCATAGAAGTGCAAAGAGTTCCCGGACTAGATTTCGAAGAGCTGGGATTGGTTGCTAGGATCGTCATTCCTCCCAAGTTCAAAGTACCCACATTCGCTAAATACGACGGTCTGTCGTGTCCAAAGATGCACCTGAGATCCTACGTCAGGAAGATCCAACCCCACTCATCTGATAAAGATCTCTGGGTCCATTTTTTCCAAGATAGTTTGTCAGGCACACAATTGGACTGGTTCTATCAACTCGAGAGATCAGACGTACATAATTGGGAAGACTTGGCTGCTGCTTTCTACCGGCAATACCAATACAATGTTGATTTAGCGCCCACTCGTACTCAACTACAGAGTATGAGTATGGCTGCTAATGAAGGATTCAAGGAGTATGCCCAGAAGTGGCGTGATCTGGCTGGAAGGGTGCAGCCCCCATTGTCGGATAGAGAGCTGGTTGACATGTTTTTAGGGACCCTGTCTGGCCCTTTCTTCAATCATTTAATTGGGAGTTCCTCTGCGGGATTTACCGAATTAATTCTGACCGGCGAAAGGGTCGAGGCCGACATTAAAAGTGGTAAGATTCAAAAAGATGCCTCCGCGTCCACCGCTATGAAGAAGACCTTCCCAGCTAAGAAGGAGAGTTTTGTTGTTTACACCCAGAGAAATCGGGAAAGAGAGGAACATCGGCCAACAGTGGGGGCCGTATCAATTCAGAAGCCCGCATCAGACCGGCCTAGAAACAGTCAACCGAGGAATGATCAGCCCAGAACCTATCAGCAAAGGCCACCACGGCAATATACCCCGATAATATGACACCCGCTCAGATCCTTCCACATCTCCTGAAATTAAACCTTGCTAATTTGAGAGAGGCACCTAAAAATACAAACACCACTTCTCCATATTATCATCCCAATGCAAAATGCGCGTACCATTCAGACAGTGCAGGGCATGACACCAACGACTGTTGGGCCCTCAAAAACAAAATCCAAGACTTGATCAACGCCAAGGAGGTAGAATTCGATGCACCCGAAAAGCCCAATGTGATATCTGCTCCGATGCCCAAGCACGGTCATAATGTTCATGCCGTTATGGAAGACCTTCATGTTACCGATGTTGCTAACCTTTTGACTCCGCTACTAGTGATTAAAGAGAATTTGATGAGAGCCGGGATATTCCCGGACTGCGGGAAGGACTATTACTTTTGTTTAAACGTACAAGCTGACTGCCCAATGTTGAATCAGGTGTCCAACACCTGATGGATACCCAAGAGATACTCTTCCGAAAAACCCCTGTTGATACCTTCACTCCTGTTACTCCTGCTACTTTTGCTACTTCAACCAACGATATTGCAATCATAATCATTTCCGACAATCCTCCCAAGGCTTACAAAAGGCCTGTCAGGATTACGCCCGACCTTAAATTTGTACCATTAAAAATCACCATGCCGAGGCCTGTCCCGTATCAATCTGACAAGACGGTACCATGGAACTATGGGGGAGAAATCTTCTATCATGGTATCAAACAGATTGAAGCAGTCCAAGAGAATTCTGAAGAGGATACCCCTGATATAGGGAACATTGCGGGAACAAGCAAGATAACCCGCAGCAGACAGATTTTTTCTCCGGAGATTTCTCCCCCTCGAGCAGTCTTCGGACCCTCGAAAGCTTCTGCACCTATTAGGCCATCTGTGCGAGACCCGATAATTGAAGAATTGGATACTCCTGAAGAAAGACCATCTGTTGATACTACCAATAAGGGTAAGGGGATACTAGAAGCCCCTGTCAAGACGAAGGCTCATGTTGTGGTTATCCCCGAAACCACCCAGAAAGAAATGGATGAAATCTTGAAAATAATCAGAAAGAGTGACTACGACGTCGTGGAACAGCTAGGGCAGACCCCTTCTAAGATTTCAATGTTGGCTCTTCTACTCTACTCTAAGGCCCATGCTAAGGCCCTGATCAAATTTTTGAAAGTGGCACATGTGCCCCAAGAAACTTCAGCTGACCAGTTTCAGGAGTGTGTGGCCAGTCTTACTGCTGATAATGGCCTTGGCTTTTCCGATGCTGACTTGACTCCCAAAGGAAGGAAACACAACGACGCGCTACATGTCTCAATTGAATGCAGGGGAACCACCCTCGCCCATGTCCTAGTTGATACTGGTTCTTCCTTGAATGTGCTGCCCAAGAAAGCGTTGGACCGTTTGGACTGCGAAGGATTGACCCTCAAACCTAGTAACATCGTTGTTAGGGCCTTTGATGGGTCCAAAAGAATGGTTCACGAAGAGGTTGACATTCCTATCAAAGTAGGCACAGAAGTTTTCAACTCCACCTTTTATGTGATGGACATCCGTCCGTCATATTCGTGTTTGTTAGGAAGACCGTGGATCCATTATGCCGGGGCAGTTACCTCCTCTCTGCACCAAATGCTGAAATATCCTGTTAAGGGTAAGATTATAACAGTGCACGGCGAGGAAGAGTACATGATAAGTCATCCCAATTCCTTCTGCTATGTGGAATTGGATGGCGAGTTCATCGAAACGCCTTTCCAACATTTTGAGGAAGTTTCTCCTGAGGTAGCAGTTGCGAAGACAATGGTTGAGGTGCCTACCGTTCCCAAGAATGTATCTAGGATGGCATCTCTCAAGGATGCAGAGGCTGCAGTCAAAGAAGGAAAGAGCGCAATATGGGGGCAACTGCCTGACTTTCCCCATAAGACGGACAAATTTGGACTAGGGTTTACAGCTGTAGGACAGAAGGTTATGCGTCGTTCCAAGATTGGAGGGCCACCTGTAAGGATCACTCACCATGGAATTAATGTTGTAGAAGATGAAAATGAAGAGGGCCACTTTGAGGATTGGATCTTTCCGACCGTCGAAGGGGGTTTAAGCAACTGGGAAGCAAAGGATTTTATTCCCATCACCTTCATCAACCAGTAATTTTATCTTTGAACAATTTCTTATTTCGGTCTGTAATAACTAAAACAATTCGTACACTATTTTCACCTTATGCCTTGCCCGGGGCATATAGGTCCATTTGTAAGGGCTTGATTTTCTTCATTATCATATGCCATGTTTTAATGAATCATTGGACGCTTTCATCTACAAACTGTTATGTTCATTTTCTTTCCTTTTGCATTTTTGTTTTGTTTAAGGATGGTTATCCCTTACACACACCCACACTCACAAATGCAGGTACCCATCCACTCCGGATTCCATGGGTGACTATTCTGCCTTAGCCTTCGATAACTCTGAGGATTTGGTCAATCATGCTGAGTATGAAGTTGACGAAGATTGTGAAGTGCCGGGAGAGTTAGCCAGACTTCTACAACAAGAAGAGGGGGCTATTCTGCCCCAGGAAGAGTTGCTAGAAACCATCAACTTGGGGACAGAGGAAGATAGGAAAGAAGTAAAAGTGGGTGCCAACCTGGAACCAAGTGTCAAAGAGCGCTTAGTGCAGTTGTTGAACGAGTATGTTGAAATCTTCGCCTGGTCTTATGAAGACATGCCAGGATTGGACACAGATATCGTGGTTCACCGTCTCCCTACAAGAGAAGACTGTCCACCGATCAAGCAAAAGGTCCGCCGAATAAGGCCTGACATGTCTGAGAAGATCAAAGTTGAGGTAATGAAGCAATTCAACGTTGGCTTTATGGCTGTTACTTCCTATCCACAATGGGTTGCTAACATTGTGCCCGTGCCTAAAAAGGACGGCAAAGTCAGAATGTGTGTGGACTATCGGGACTTGAACAGGGCTAGCCCTAAAGATGATTTCCCCTGCCACATATCGACATCTTGGTTGACAACACAGCTCAACACAAAGTTTTTTCCTTCATGGATGGATTCTCGGGATACAACCAGATCAAAATGGCCCCCGAGGACATGGAGAAAACTACTTTTGTCACACAATGGGGTACCTTCTGCTACAAAGTGATGCCATTCGGACTGAAGAATGCAGGGGTAACCTATCAACGCTCCATGGTAGCTTTGTTTCATGATATGATACATCATGAGATTGAAGTCTACGTAGATGACATGATAGCCCGATCGCAGACAGAAGAAGAACACCTTGATCATCTGCAGAAGCTGTTTGTCAGATTGAAGGAGTATAAGCTCAGACTGAACCCAAGCAAGTGCACTTTTAGAGTCAGGTCTGGTAAACTTTTAGGATTTATTGTCAGCAACAAAGGTATAGAGGTTGATCCTGCTAAAGTCAAAGCTATACAAGAAATGCCTACCCCCCGCACTGAAAAGGAGGTTAGAGGTTTCTTGGGACGCTTGAACTACATTGCGAGGTTTATCTCTCACCTAACATCTACCTGTGAGCCAATCTTTAAGCTATTGAAGAAAGATCAGGTGGTTGAATGGAACAATGATTGTCAAGTTGCTTTTGATAAAATCAAAGAGTATTTGCTGGAACCTCCGATTTTGATGCCACCCGTCGAGGGAAGACCGTTAATTATGTATCTGACCATTTTGGATAATTCAATGGGGTGTGTACTGGGCCAACATGACGAGTCTGGTCGAAAAGAGCACGCCATTTATTACCTTAGCAAAAAGTTTACCGACTGAGACTCGCAACTCACTGCTCGAGAAAGCTTGATGCGCTTTGGTATGGGTTGCTTGCCGGCTAAGACAGTATATGTTGACTCATACCACTTTGCTGATCTCCAAGATGGATCCAATTAAGTATATCTTCGAGAAGCCTGCTTTATCTGGAAGAATCGCTAGATGGCAAATGATCCTGACTGAGTATGATATCCAGTATACTACCCAAAAAGCTATAAAAGGGAGTGTACTAGCTGACCATCTAGCTCATCAAGCCGTCGAAGATTACCAATCTATGAGATTTGACTTCCCTGACGAGGACATTATGACATTGGACGACATTGAAGTTAACGGACCGTATGACGGACCTGAACAAGGATCCTGATGGACCCTGCACTTTGATGGCGCTTCAAATGCACTTGGCAACGGTATCGTCGCGGTACTTATCTCTCCAGAAGGTTGCCATACACCCTTTACTGCTAGACTTTGTTTCAGTTGCACTAACAACATGGTCGAATATGAAGCTTGTATCTTTGGTCTTAAAGCTGCAATTGACTTGGGAATCAAATCTTTGGTGGTATTTGGAGACTCAGCCTTGGTTATCAGTCAAATCAAAGGAGAGTGGGACACTAAACATCCTAACCTCATCCCATACAAAGAACATGTCTTGACATTGTTACCTCATTTCGAGCAGATTACCTTCGAACACTTCACGCGAGAAGAAAATCAGCTAGCAGATGCTTTGGCTACAATGTCTTCCATGTTTAAACTCAACTGGGATAACGAGGCTCCCCAAATCACCATCGAGTGAATGGAAGAACCTGCACACTAATACCGAAGAAGTAGTGGAACAACCTTGGTTCCATGAAATCAAAAGGTATCTCCAGACTCGAGAATACCCTGAAGGAGCTTCCGTCAATGACAAAAAATTCTTAAGGAAATTTGCTGCCAAGTTCTTCCTGAGCAATGGTATCCTTTATAAGTGAAACCATGATTGTGTTCTACTTCATTGTGTGGACAAGGTTGAAGCAGAGTTGATCATGACCGAAATACATAGTGGCACCTTTGGCACCCACTTAAGCGGACATACGATGGCTAAGAAGATTCTAAGGGCATGCTACTATTGGTCTACCATGGAAGTTGATTGTCATCAACATTCCCGTACTTGTCACAAATGCCAAGTCTATGCTGACAAGGTACATATTCCTCTGATTCCTCTCAATGTCCTAACAGCTCCCTGGCCATTCGCAATGTGGGGAATCGACATGATTGGAGAGATCAAGCCTACAACATCCAATGGGCATCGCTTCATCCTGGTGGCTATTGATTACTTTACCAAATGGGTAGATGCAGCTTCCTTCGCCTCTGTTACAAAGAGTGTGGTTGCCTGTTTTATCAAGCAGAACCTCATTTGCCGGTATGGTATTCCTGACCGAATCATTACGGACAACAGTACAAACCTGAACAACACTATGATCACCGCTCTGTGCGAGCAGTTCAAGATTTATCATCACAAGTCATCTCCCTATCGGCCAAAGATGAATGGTGTTGTTGAAGCCACAAACAAAAATATCAAGAAGATCATTCAAAAGATGACAGTCACCTACAAGGACTGGCATGAGATGTTACCGTTTGCTTTACACGGGTACCGTACCACGGCGCGAACATCAACTGGGGAAACACCTTTCTCTTTGGTATACGGAATGGAAGTTGTTTTACCTATAGAAGTTCAGATTCCTTCTTTAAGAATCATGAAGGAAACTGGTTTGAACAAAGACGATTGGATTCAGACCTGGCTTGATCAACTTAATTTGATTGACGAAAAGCGACTTACTGCTGTTTGTCATGATCAGACGTATCAAAAGCGGATGATCAAGGCTTTCAACAAGAAAGTCAAGAGACAAGTATATCAAGTTGGGGATCTTGTAATCAAGTGGATTATCTTGCCGCAAAGTGATCCCAGGGGCAAGTGTACTCCTACTTACGAAGGACCATTTATGATCGAAAACATCTTTTCTGGCGGGGCAATGATCCTGACCACCATGGACAGTGACGACCTGCCACACCCTGCGAACGCAGACATAGTCAAAAGATACTACGCATAAACGACCCGACAAGTCGAAAACCCGAAAGGGCGACTTGGGCAAAAAATGGGCATCCCGGTGAATCGAAAACCCGAAAGGGCGGTTCAGGCAAAAATTAGGGATAAACAAAAAAATTTGTATACCCGACAAGTTGAAAACCCGAAAGGGCGACTTGGGCAAAAAAGGGTTTCCCGGTGGATCAAAAACCCGAAAGGGAAATCCAGGCAAAAGTTAGGGAATCAAAGCGTATGACTATGTCTCGTCGAATCACTTTAAGGACAATCTCTTCGCAGACAAGCTCCAAGGCTTCTGATCAATCCAATCATCTGCGGGCGAAGCAACGAATGGACAAGATACTCAGAGTTGTGAAGGCTATAGCAGAATGGGAACCCCATGGAATTGATACACATAGCCATCTTTCTTTGTATAAAACTTTTCTCAGCTTTTTGACAACATTCTCTTACTAGGGTGTCTGTCTCCTTTGTACAAGTACTTACACAAAGTTAATACAAAGTTGTACTTTGAAAACTGTCTGCCTTTTTCTTTCTTTTTACACTTGTGCTTTATTTGAAAACGTCCAATGATTTATTAAATGAGCATATGCATTTGAATGAAATCACCGCTTACAAATAAAACAAAATGAGAAAGAATAATTACTGATAGGATGGAAGTGTAGGAAAGTGTCTTTAGGCTATTCCAGAAGAAATCCCCTGCAAATACCTCATTGAAAGGCATATCCCCAGTAAAGTGGCATACAACCTAAGCTACTGAGCTTCTTCCAAACAAGAATAAGTTTTTCCTAGGATCCCGAGCTTACTCTCCAGCAGTATGGTTATTCCCCACAGAATTTCAGATCCCCTGCAGGTCAAAGATCCTCATTTTTTATTCCTCGGCACAAATTCCTCTAGCAGAATGAGGATTCTCATTCTCATTTCTCCACAGAGTTTTCATATATTCCCCAGCAGAGTTCTCCTCAAACAGCAAAATAAGAATCCCCAGTAGATTGGCATACAAACCAAACTCCTGACTTCTCCCAACAGTATAATTTCTCCCCGCAAAGGTTGTCAAAGAGCTGAAAGACACACATACTCTTCAACAGTGGTCTCAGGACTTCTCATTTTCAACAATCAAAGGATTTTCAATCCCCGACAGTAGTCAAGGATTTATTTTCTCCGACAGCGGTCAAAGATTTTATTATCTCCAACTATCCAGGATTTATTTTCCTCAGCAAGACAGCTCATCGGCTTACATGCGCATACATTGCATTCATATATCATAAACATTGATATAACACATATATTACATCATACATTTCATGCAACATAACTTTGTGTTTCAGCTAATATTTTACCCTTTTCAAGGATGAGATTAACAAGCTTCAACCAGACTTTTGAAAACAGTTTACGGATGCTTCCCAACATGGATGCTAATCTATTGCTTATTCAACTTCAAGACTTCTGAAAACAGTTTACGGATTCTCCAAACACGGAAGTTAATCTATCGCTTGTTCAGACTCAACTTTTGAAAATAGTTTACGGATGCTTCCCAACATGGATGCTAATCTATTGCTTATTCAACTTCAAGACTTCTGAAAACAGTTTACGGATTCTCCAAACACGGAAGTTAATCTATCGCTTGTTCAGACTCAACTTTTGAAAACAGTTTATGGATGCTTCCCAACATGGATGCTAATCTATTGCTTATTCAACTTCAAGACTTCTGAAAACAGTTTACGGATTCTCCAAACACGGAAGTTAATATATCGCTTGTTCAGATTCAGTTTGCTAAAAACAGTTTACGGAAGCTCCAAACACGGTTGCTAATCTATTGCTTATTCAGACCCCCGGTTCAAAGATGCTCCAAAAACGGATACCTTTCTAATCCTCATACTTTCACCTATAACATACAGTTCAACAAACATTCCCCGATGGCATCTTTAAGCCCATCCCCGACAAGATTCTGTCACATCTCCAAATGGCATCTCTAAGCCCATTCCCTCAACCATGCTTTGACGAGTGCAAATTTATGGGCACTCTAGTGTCCAATCATCTTTTACCTTCGAGTCGCGAAATGCAAACTCGACAATCTAACTCTTCAGGTTCAAGAAGATTGAATAGGGGCAACTGTTATACCCCAAAATTTACCCTCCCTTTTTCATAAGAAATCACAACCCCAGGGTTTTCTCTGATTTTTGAGATTGGCTCAAGAATCGGTCAAATAGACTTTTCTTTATCAGTCAATCTAGAATTAGGTTTTTTTTTTCTCGCTCGCATTTCTCAGAAGGAACTGAATCCTCAGAAATTCAGTTAAATGTTACATTATATTCACGCTTGTTCAAGATTACTGGTTGTTTCTCAAAACCCAATTATCTGGGATAAGAGTTGAGACTTTTGTTTGGAACATTAAGGCATCTGCTTGATTATTTGGAGTAAAAGGTTTATCGTTTATTGGAATGCTTTGTTGCTTGATTAAGTGGAGTGAAAGGTTTATCGCTTATTGGAATGCTTTGTTTGTTTAATTGTACAATGCGTGTGTTAATTGGAATACCATGTGTGTTGTGAGTAATGCAAGGTTACGAGACCGCAAACGTTTGTTGATTATTTATTTTATCTGAATTAATATTGGGATACAGTTCCAATTATTTTGATTTAAGAGTCTTAAATAATTAAATAAACAATGCAAGAAAAGATTGGAAGATATTTGATAAATACCTTTTTTATTATTTTCAAATATTGTTACAAAATTTATCGGAATATTATAAATGTACAACTTACAGTATTTACAATAATATTTGTTTACAATAAATGAAAAATAATAAACTTAAGCCTAATCTCCTAAAATCTTTGGCTTCTACTGCTTCTGCTATTGTCCAAGATGCATCCACCTGAAAAGAGAAGAAAGAAAAGAAAATCAGCACAAGGATTTTCAAATGAAAAGAAGAAAAAAAAAGGGTCATCATTAAAATTGGTCGTCTAGAATCAGATTGCCTATTTTCGTCACGCTTTATTTTTCTCTCTGCAAATCACAAGAAGATCGCTCTTCTCGGTTCACAGAGAGAAAAATAAAATATATAAAATGCAAGCATGTCAAACTAGATGCAAAAACATGGTTCAAATACAAAAATTCCAAGCTGCATTAACCAAGCAAACTGAACTACAAATTGAGTTCCAAGCTGCATTAACCAAGCAAATTGTACTGCAAACTAAGTCACAAATCCAAAGGGACAAACAGGCGCCAAAACTGCCAAGGTAAGTCAAGCAAATGAATAACACAGCAACAAGTAAAGTCCCATATTCAGCTACAGTACAAAATTGCCCAAAACCAAGTTACAAGACAAATTGGATAAATATGGTAATGCAGCATGAAAACAGCAATACAGCAGACAAAAAGCAAGACAGTAGGAGGTAGTTCACTTGACAAGTCAAAACTTGTCAAAGATGCTTTCATCATTTTCTAGACAGCCCAATTTTTCAGAATAAAATATAATAAGCAATTAAAAATGCTTATAGAGAGAGAGAGAGAAAGAGAGAACCTTGGTGAAAAAAGTTTGCAGTTTTGGCAAAAGCAGGTTTTCCAAGACAGTAAGAGATAACAAAAAAAGATATATAAGAGTAAAAGGGCCAACATAGAAAAGGGAGATAGAGCAAAATTGCAAAACCTGTTTTAAAAACACAAAACAAGCGAGCAAACTTGCCTGTAACATATCACTGCAAATCCCAAATCCAAACAAGTTCAAAGCTTACTCAAACACAAGCCTGCCTTACAAATGGCAAACCTGCTAGCCAAAGCATTACAAACTGCAAAATTGTAAAGCTACAGACCTGCCTAAGGCACCACAAACCTGCTCCCAACATAAAAATAAGCAAGCCTGCATAACTGCAAGCTACACAAATTCAACTCCAAGCCTGTTTCAAAAAACACAACAGACCTCCAAACCTGCATTACAAACTTGCAGTGTCCAGCTATAACTCAAACCAGCATAAACCTGTGAGCCAAAACCATAAAAACTTCCAAACCTGCATGTAACAAAACACAAACCTGCATGTGACAAAAACACTCAAGCCTGCTTCCAAAACTACAGAACACTAACAAAACTATAAGCTAAATTTCAAAACCTGCTCACAGGCCAAATTACAAGAACCTGTAAACACTTCCAAAACAACAATCAACAAGCTTGCCTTACAAAATGCAAACTTGCATCTCAAACTGCAAAGCCAAAGGTACAACAGTTAAAACCTGTCAAAACTAAACTGAAACACGCAGCCTGTAACAAAATCACCAAGTTTTGCCAAGGCAAACAAACAAGTTCCAGGTTGTGTTCATCAACAAAAACCAAAACAAAATAGTTTCAGAACTTTTTCATCATTAACATCAGTAAGAAAGAGAGAGGAAGAGGAAGGAGAAAATTTCAGATTCACCATCATCAAATAATCAGGGTCAACAAAGAGAAAGAGAGAGATTCAGAAATAACACGATTCAGAAGCAAAACTTCATCATCAACAACAAAACTCAAAGCAAAACAAGCAGTTTTCAGAAACTAAAAATCATCATCAAACGTTCAAAGAAGCAGAGATACCAGAAGCAAGCAATCATCATTTCTCCTCCCTCCGCCTAGCCTCCTGGGAGCGCCGCCGGCCAGTTCACCCTCCCTCTCTCACTTCTCAGAAGCGAAATGTTCAAGGTAAGTTTGTTCTCAACCTTTTTACTACACATCAAACATCAAAACCATGGATTAGAACATGCATATAACAATCAAAGCGAACGAAAACATAACTGTAAAAAACCCTTAAAACGTAAATTGAAGCAATTTGTACCGTTCGTTAAAGATTTTGGACCACCGTGAAGAAAGCAGGAAGTGAGATGGGGCGGCGCTCCGATGGCTAAGGCATGAAAGGAGTGTCAGAACCATCGCCTGAGAGAGAAGAAGAGAAACGAAGAAGATGAGAGGAGGCGCCGCTGTAACCAAAACTGCAAACCCTAAGTTCTGAACGAAACCCTAAAATTTTTCAATACTTCAATTGGGCCTTCGCCCCAACAACAAAACGCTTAAGCCCATATCCTTACTAAACGCACACCCCCTCCCCTGATTCTTGTCTTTTTTCATTTTTTATCTTGGGCCTAAATCCCATTTTGGCCCATTCTCCTAAAATTCCTTTCATTAACTTAACAAACTTTACTGCTTAATCTTAATTAGTTTGTTTTCTTTTTTAGTTAATAATACTAATTAAATTCTGTTTTATTTTCTTTTGAGTTAATTATTTCTTTATTAATCTTGATTAACATAATTAAAATACCAAAAAAATAGTTAGTTTAATTTAATTAATTTTGTTTTCATTTAATAAAATACAAGATGATAGATTTTCTTTCTTTTAAAACTTTTCCTTTACATAATTCATAAAATATACATAAAATAAAAATAAATACTTAAGTATTTATTAGGTTAAGTTTTATTTGATCATTTGTAAATAAACACATGCATCTCATAATACTTTTGATTCTCTTTATTTTTACATTTTGTTAATATTTGAATTGCGGCGATTCGATTTGGTTGTAACCCATAATATTAGGGACATTATTCTGATAAGACTCATCCCCATTTGTAAATGATTGTACCCCCATCCCCGGATACTCTTTTGTAATAACTTAGAATTTAATTCTCGCACTTTATGCTTTTTAAATATGCCATGATTAGAGATTAGGGTTTGTATGTGAAATCTAAAATCAATCGCTAGATGACCTAATACAAGACAAATGCATGAAAATCAATACACAATTCACACTTGCACCTCTAGGGTAACCTCACTCGTTGCTTCGGAAACACAATCATGTCCCTCGAATGCGAGACACTCTAGCAAATTTCCCTTCGATAAACAAAGATCGTAGTCCCTCGATGACCATCGATGTTGCCTTCGATAAAACGATCTCGTCCCTTACAAAATTGCTAGATCGTCTCACAAGTTGATTTCAATGATTGTATACGATGACCCATGCCTGGCCCGTTTAACATCCTAACACAAGGTTGTTCACCAAATACAATGGTGAAACAACACTATTAAAAAGGGTTAAAAACATAAGAAAGATCTTTGAGTAAAATAGGGTAGATAGCTCTTAGTTACTTGATCAAAAGCTTGCAAAACATCCTTGCCATTTTCAAACACACTTCACAACACAACTTCAAAACAATTTCAAAACAACTTTCAAAACATAGAAATATCTTTTCAAAAAGACACACACCTTTGTATATATTCAAACAAGAATCATTACAAAGGTTGCCTAGACAAGGCATCTTTTTCAAAACATTTTCAAAATCACACACACAAAGCACCATTTCAAACAATTGAAAAGCAAAGGCAAGTGATCTAAAACAAGTAACTAAGAGCCCATGGATAACCATGGATGAAAAGGGTGCTAGCACCTTCCCTTTTCATAATCTACCCCCGAACCCAAGAAAACATCTCAAAGGTCTTTCCTGTGCTTTTTGACCTTTCCTTTGGATAAAATAAAAAGTCGGTGGCGACTCTTGCTAAACCGAATAAGTGCGAAAACAAACATAAAACCTCAAGTCAGTTCTCCCACCGTATCACAGTAACATTCTCCAAAAAGCAGGAACACCAATGAATATCTGATTGTCTGAGCGTCATCAACATATATGACCACCTTGAACCTTGCTCGTTCTTCAATACAGATTGGGGAAGATGCGAAAAAAATCATCTTGCCAAGAAAGGAGTATAACACATAAGGATACCTTTTTTCCTCATAATGCGAGTGTGAAAGGAATGTAGGATGTCCCCTAGAAAAATGGGCACCAGGTTATGAGACATGAAGACTTTGACGGTGTTCACATCTATCAGTTGGTCAGGATTTGGAAACAAAATCATCCCATAGACGAGGAGAGCCATAATTTCCTCAAAGGCTTGCAAATCCAAAGAGTTCCAACAGTTTCGGGATTTCTCAAACAAGAACTTTGCTAAGAAACCTTTGACACCACTCCTTGTTTCCCAATTAGTTGTGATATCAGATGATTGCAAGTGTAGAGCTTGAGCAATCTCTTCTGGCTTTGGATCTCTTTCTGTACAGTTGAAAAGTAGTTGATTGAGAATGGGAATCCTCAAGAGTTGGGATAATTCTTCCAAAGTCAACACAAGTTGATAATCGGGAAAAGTGAAGCAATGGTATAAGGGATCAAAGAACTGAAAGAGCACCTTAATCATGTCTTCATCAGTGTTAGAGGTAACCAAGTTTAGTAGGCGACCATGTCTTTCGGTAAATGGAGAATTTTCAGGAATCCTTGATGCTGGCTCTTTAAGTTGAGGAGGGATCCTTACAAGATTGACTTGAATGGTTTTCCTGCGAGTAGAATCCATGTCCTACAAAATAGAACAAAGATAAATCCCAAAAATCCTTGAAATGGTTAGTGAGTATGAGTACGATGTTATGATGTTTATGATGTTATGTACAAGTAAATATATACAAACAAAGCAAACAAGTCCTTAGGGTTAGGCTTGCATGGAGTCTCATAGGTAAGTACCCTCTTGAAGTTTAGTTGGCTCAAACCTGTCCTAGTAATAGTAACCAGTTTCTAAGGAGCTCAATATCATTGATTTGTTTCCTCGGGCATTGTTTCAGCGCAAGCCTCTTAAATGGAGACCGAAATATCCCAAAAAACCAAACCTCAATGAGTGTAGTATCGAGTATCTACCAACTTCGGACTGCACCAAAGTCGGTCATCTCACTACATCCTAATGGCCAAGCTGGTCAAGTAAAGGTTCTAAAAGTTCATTAGTGCTTCATGACATCACTCAACGGCCCCGTATTCTCCTTGACTACTCAATGGCTACTGGTACCCACAAATATGTCGCACTAACTTAGCTATTTCTTAGACCATGTCGGTATACCCCACACAGTTTCCAGAATGTATTGCTACTTAGCTATAAGGTATCCAAAATCCGGGTAGAGGATTCAAACCCGAACAAAGAACCATAATGTAAAGCATACAAGTCAAACAAAGAAAGCAAGTAAATATGATCTAGCCCTAAGGTAACCCCACTTTTAGAATTTTCCCCAGCAGAGTCGCCAGTTCTGTGATACAGTGGGAGAACTGACTTGGGTGTTTTGCATTTTATCGCAAATGTTGCGGTTAGCAAGAGTCACCACCGACTTTTCTTTTATCCAAAAGGAAAGGTGAAAAAGCACAGGAAAGACCTTTGAGATTGTTTCTTGAGTTCGGGGGGTAGATTATGAAAAGGGAAGGTATTAGCACCCTTTTCATCCATAGTTTTCCATGGGCTCTTAGTTACTTGCTAGATCACTAGCTTTTGTTTAAAATTGTGCTTTGTGTGGTTTTTGAGAGTATTTTTGAAAAGGCGCCATCGTTTAAGCAAACTTTATAATGATTCTCGTTCGTAAGAATGTATACAAAGTATTGATCTTTTGAAAATGTTTCAAGTTTGAAAGATGTTTTTGAAAGTGTTGGTGTTTGTTTTGAAAATAGCAAGGATGTTTTTGTTTTGAAATTGAGCAAGTAACTAGGAACAATCTACCTACTCAAAAGTTTTTCATGTTCATTTCCTTTATCCTTTGACATTGTTATCTTACTATTGATTTGGTAAGTAACCTTGTCTTTGGATGTGAACGGGATGGGTGTGGGTCATCGTATAACCATGATTAGCAATGTTGCAAGGTATCTTAGTATCCTTCCTTAGGGACTAAGATCATTTTGAAAAGGCAACATAGATAGCGTCATCGAGGGACTATGATCTTGTATTTTTGCTTGTTTTTGCTAAGATACCTCACATTCATAATATGGTCATTTTTACAAGGCAACCAAGTGGATTTTACCCTAGGGGTGCTTGTGTGTGAGTGTATTGATTTTCATGCTTTGTTTAGTCTTTGATTAGGGTTTTCTACTTGTTAATTTTATCTTCTCATACAAAACCTAATTACTAGCATTTATATAAAGCGATAAATTGCAAAAAGTAAAATTATTACGCTATTACATCATTAGGGGAGGGGTGTAAAAATTTACAAATGGGGATTGCAAGAAAATCAAACCTAATTATCTATTACAACCATATTGAATATTGTACAAAATTGAAAATAGAATGCAATAATATAAATGCAAAAGGAAATGGTTTTTGTTGTTTTTATGAAAGGGTTTTGTCTTGACCTAAATAAAGGAAATGATTAATTAAAATTAAATAAAATTAACTTAAACTAATTAAGAAAAGAAACTAATTTGAAAAGGATTTTTTAGGGTTTTTTTATGAAAAGGTTTTGAATTAAGGAAAATAATATGAATATTAATTAATTAACATAAACCTAAGTTCTAAATTAATTTTAACTAAGAAAATAAAATAATATACTAATTTATCCTAAGTCTAAAAATTAATTATTTAAGAAAAAAAAGAAATTAATTTGTTTTAAGAAAATATTTTTTAGTCTTTTTGTTTTATGGGAAAAATAAAATATATAAGTATGATTAATAAATAAAGATATTTTTTGGATTTTTTATGATTTATGAAAATAATAATAGTAATAATAATAATAATAATAATAATAATAATAATAATAATAATAATAATAATAATAATAATAATAATAATAATAATATTAATAAAAATATTAAATAAGAAAAGAAATAAAAACAAAAATAAGAAAAAGAAAATAATTAAAGAAATTTGGGCCAGGGGTGTTAAAAACAGTCAGGAGGGTGGAAGGCTAGCAAAAATTCCCAGGCCCAAAGGAGGAAGGCCCAAGCGCTTATGGCTGGAAAAAAGGAAGAAAAAACGTTGCAAAAATGAACAAAAGGCAGCGCTGGGTCTCGAACCCGTGACCTTGAGATAAATGCGCGCTGCCTTTGCCACTGGGGTGGCTGTACATCCATTAACATAAGCAAAACAAAAAATACATAACATCAATCCAATCCTGAAAATGACTTCATCTTCAACCTCCAGCCAAAGGATCTCTAACTTGCTCATTTCTCAACCATTTGCAAAAATATAAACATGAAAATTGCTCCATTTTGTCACACGAATCCAACCATATAAATATCATAAGCTATAAATCAAAGAGGAACGACAATTTCTAAAAGTACCAAATTCTGACCTAAATATTTCAGAATGTTCAAACTCAAAATTCTCCTAGCTCAATCAAAATAAATGAAATCTATGGACATGTATAGTTTCAGGGCAATGATGTCTACATTTTATCTTCACAAATGCAAGTCTAACAATGCCTAAATATGAAGATAAAAGTTCAAGAAAAATACCTCAAAACTAGAAATCGTGAAATGGATTTGAGCTTGTTTCAGGCAGTGGTGATGATCATGTTAGCTTCCTTGGACCTCTAGGAAGCTAATGCAATGGCTGGCTTGAGCTGAGGGTGGCTGAAATGGCCTGAAGAAGTCCAACTGTAATGCTCTATTTTTGGCTATGAAAGTTGATGAAGATGATTTTATAGTCTGCAAACAGGGACAAGGATGGTTTGTATTTGATATGAGGAAGCTTTTGAAACTAAAAGGCCAAGAAATGCACGAGTGGTTTTGAAGATTAAAGTTCAAAGTCAGAAATGACACAAAAATGGAGGTTTTGTGCAATATGAGTTTTCAGAGAGTTTGGGAGTTTTTCTATTCGTGTCGTAGCTTGCAAATAACTTGTATAGTTATATGAAAAAGGTTAGAGGGTTTGAAGTTGACATAACTGTGAGATATAGGTTATGGTTATGTTACTTGATTTTGAAGAAAAGTGAGAAAACAAGTTTCAATGTGTAGTACAAGCATGACCTGGGTTTATGGAAGGCTCTAGACATGTTGCTTTTGTCTTTGACATTACTTGTGTTCAGATGAAACAAGTTAGGAGCTCTATGCATTGACTTTGTGATTAAAGTCACTTTTCCAAAATGGAAGTGTGAACTTTATTCTATTAATGGAATAATCACTTGGACAAAGACTCAAACACTTGGATCATAGCTCAAATAGTTGTGTAATCTTTTGATTATGGATAGATTTAGAGGTTAGAATTCTGAAAAGTAAGATTCATGCAGCATAGGCTTGGATTTGAATTCTTGTTCATCATAAAATGGCTTGTAATTCAAGTTTGAAAACCCTAACTTCATCTCTTTGATTCTCCTTGATCACAAATGATCTCAAGGAGTCCTTGGACATTTTGGAAAGCTTGAAATGTTCTATACAACCCCTCTTTGAATCACTTTTGAAAATTCCCCTTGGAACTATATGAAAAAGTGCCATGAAGTTAGGTCAAAATCCTGACCAAAACTAGGGCAAAATTTTACTGTGTTCAATTTCAAGACCATGACTTTATGAATCAATAACTTGAGATCCAAGAATTTTTAGAATAAGTTGTGTAAATAAATGTTGTAGATATCATGGAGATCTACAACTTTCATGTTGAAAGTTTCTTCTGAATCATCTTGCATCATGGTGAAAAATTGGCTCAAAGTTATGAAAAAACATGAAGTTTTAAACACTTAGAAAAATTTCTAAGTTAGAAAACTTTGACTTTTCAAAATGAAATCTTGACTTTTTTATTTCTTGATGAATAAGTTTCATATTTTTACATGTTTTGGTGAATTGTGATCTTTGACATTGAATTTTGACCAAAAAGTCAAACTTTGACTTTTCAGTGTACAATTAACTTTTGATCAGTTGATTGAGAATTCACTATTAATCCAATTGATCTTGAGCAATGTTTTAGGTCATGCCATTAGGTAAAAATGATGCAATTGAACTCTTGAAACCATGCTTCAAACCAATTGACCATTTTCTAGGTCAAAAATCAGAAATTGCCATTTCTCAGTCAAAACCCTAATTTTTACCATTTTGCCCTTTTGATGATTTGATCAAATTTCTTGAGGAATTATGGTCCAAAATTGATCAAATGATACATATGAGTTTATAATATTGATGTGGATAAAAAATTATGAATTTTGATTGTAAATTGGCCATAGTTGACTTTTTCCTCAATACAACTAATTTTTAGGTCAACTGCTCAATTGACTGAGCAAAAGTGTGATCCAAGGCTTGAAACTTGACATGAGTAATATTGGGGGTCCATAATGATCCATGAAAGTCATATGAAGCATTGAAAGTTCAATTATCCTTATCCAATCTCAAATCCTAATTTTGGTTATCAGTGCTTAAGGAGGTGTCTTGAGTTGATCAACCCTAGTGCAGTCTTGAACCAAGACAAATCTCTGTGAACAACCCTAGTGAATAAAATTCAATTCACTACAACTTTTCTATTGTTATCAAGTCCAAAAAATGCTTCATTTGGAAGATATGATCTTATACATTATAGATCGTTTTCAAAAGTCAACAAAAGACACTTTTTGTCAAGGAAACTTACATCAAGATGATGTATTAAAAAGCAAAAATGATTAACATAGATATTGAAGGGGACATCTTGGGATTTCCAAAAAGTCCAAAATCAACTTCAAAAGATGAAAATTGAGCAAGTTATGAGGTGCATAAGTTGGGCAATTTTCAAGAAATGCATGAAGTCAACTTTGAGCAAAATTGCATTTTTAGGTTAATGAACCTAACTTTTAGGGTTCAAACATGTTTATGACATACCCAAGTACCTATAAACCTAACCATACACTATTGTAATTTTTATTTTTATTTATTTGAATTTTTATTCATTTAAATATAAATTAAATCAAATAAATTAGATGAAAATACAAGAAATAATGGGCTAGCGCATTTGGGCTTGACTTGACCCATCATGGAGCCCAATATTTCGTGCAAAGACCAACACAAAACTGTCCAGGTTCATGCAACATCAATAATGACAAGAATCATCCAAATATGGCAAGCTTTCAATATGTTGGATTTTTGTCTCATGGCCTCGAAAGCTTTGTTTCTTGCCATACTTGATTTTCTCCTAACTCTATAAATACATACCATTGCAAGCAAGAAAGGGCACAAAATTATACATGCAAAAGCTCTCCAAAAAAGCTCTCTAAAAACTCCAAAAAAAACAAAGAATTGGTGCAAGTCATATCTCAAAGTTTCAGCCTCTCTCGATTGAAACTAAGCCTCGAGCCATCCTCTTGCAGTCCCCAGGAATTTTTTACAAGGCCCAAGATCAGTCCATCATAAGCTTAGAACGCCCCCGTTTGATAACACTGGTTTGGTAAAGTTTAAAATTTCGAATCTCTGATTTTTAATAATATTTTATGGCATGCTAACATTTGTTTGAGTTTATATGAATCTATAGATCAGGTATGAGTGGGACCAAATATGTGCATCATTCACCTCCAGTTCCTGACCATCATATTTCATCAGGCTTGATCCAAATCCTCAAAATCGTGTCCCCATGATGAACCCCAAGAAGCGCCCCTCACTGGATCTCCAGGCGCCTGGGCCATATTGCTAATGGATCTGGGAATTTTTTGCCATTTCACACCCTCTAACTACTTTTTGCAGTGCCTAGCCCATTTCTTTTTTTTTTGTTATTTATTTATTTAATTTTATTTAGACCTTTTTTTCTTTTTACAAACATAAAAAATCACAAAATCACAAAAAATAGTAGATTTAAGTTTTTATTAATTAAATTAATTTTGATCAATCATTTAATCACCTTTTTTAATTAATTAACTAATTAGAATTAGGTTCTCATAATTTAATTATTTTTCTAAACAAAAATAAAAAACAAAAACAAATATTTCTTTTATCACTTAGAAATTTTTCTTAGGGTTTTTCTTCATCCTTTCATTTTTATTTCTTTCTCCTCCGCGCGTTCATTTATTTATCCGCATTATTTTTCACCAACATTATGTAATTGCATATGGATTATAATAGTTTAACTTAGGACCCTTTACATTTCTTTTCCCCGTTTTGGTTTGTAATTCCCCCATCCCGAAGCCTTGTAATAGCGTAGTTCAAAATTCCCGCACTTTATTTTTTGTACTTATTCAATTAACTGTTAGATGAATGCTAATAGGCTTGTATGAAAAGACTAAAAGTAAACATTAGAAAACCTAACATTCAAAGATAAACATAACTAAAACACAACACACTCGCACACGTGCACCTCTAAGGTACCTCTACTTGTTGTCTTCAGAATAAAACAGTCACGACTCTCGAACGTAAAACTTTTTAGTGGCAAACATTTGGTTTAAAGATCAGAAGTCCCTCGATGACCCTTTCGATGTTGCCTCTATATATGATCTTAAAACCTTAGGGTAATTACTAAAGTATATTATGAGTTGCTTTCGTGACTGTACGATGACCCTCGCTTGTCCCTCAAAACATTCAACGATAGGGCTACCTACTGACTAGTAGTAGGATAGCACTATCTAAAGGAAAATAGGAAAAGAATAAATCTTTCGAGTAGGTAGATAGCTCCTAGTTACTTGCTCATAAAAACAAACAAAAAATTTTCGCACATACACAAACTCTTCTATAAAATATTTTCAAAGACAAAACACCTTGTAGACGTTCTCGTCGAAATGAGAAACATTACAAAGTTTGCCGCACTTCGGCATGTTTTTCAAAATATTTTCAAATACACTTACACAAAAAAATTTTTTTTTAAGTGAGCTAGCAACTAAGAGCCCCTAGATAACTACAGATGGAAATGGTGCTAACACCTTCCCTTTCCATAACCTACCCCCCTTACTCAAAAAATCTCGAAAGGTCTTTCCTGTTATTTTCACCCTTTCCTTTGTTGGATAAAAGAAAAATCAGTGGTGACTCTTGCTAACCACAACATTGCGATAAAATGCAAGACTAGTAAAAGCAAGTTCTCCCACCGTATTACACCTTCCTTCTGCATAACCAACCCCCGAACTTAGATTCGCTCCCCCTCTTTTTGGGTTATTTCCTCTTTTCCTATTACTTTTGGAAACAATAAAGTGCGGTGGTGATTTTTATTTGATATGTGCGAGTTAAGTCAATCCAATGGCTTAGTCTCAACATTTCTACCGCTACAATGAGCGTGTGGATTTCTTCTTAAGAATTCAAAGGTGTGATTAAATTAGTTAATTGGATTACAAAGCATGTAACATATTACAAATGACAAGGGTTTTAAATAGATCAAGGGCAAGGATTTTGGCGTATCAAGTTTGTGCTTCGAATACAAGTCAACTAGACCTTAAGGTCCAAACATTGAGTTAAAGTTTCATTAAGGATCAAGCATGGAATTTAGGGTCAACTGAGATTTAACTTGTCATGAAAGCTTGAATTACACATAAGGGTTGATTTAAGGTGTATATGAATACGTTTCTATCCAAACACCATTCACGGTCCCTAGAAGAAAAGACATTGGTGAATTCTTTTAGAGAAAGATATGTTATTAAAAAAATTTCACAAGGACATGTCTCTTCTACAAGACCAAGTCTCTTCTACAAGATCAAGTACCGTGACTTCAAATGACATTACATCATCAACTAATATCAAGATCCAAAGAAAAGATAAGCAACTTGAAAGAGAAACTACTTTGAATAAATAACTTGTCATTAAATTCAAAGAGTGTAAATTGTGTCCATTACACAAAAAAAAGCAAGTGGAACATCATGGTCATTAAATTTCCAAGTATCATTACAAGATATACAAGGTGTTCCCATCCAATGAAAAGATTGAAAATGTTAATGGTCAATATTAGACATTGCGAGCAGAAGAGATTCCAGAAGAAAAGAAAAACATCGGTCCACATGATCGATTTATTCACGTGTACCACTTTACTAAAGACACTACTCAAAATCAAATGTGAATTCAAAACTTTGGAGATCCTTTTTATTGGTTATACATGAAGGTGAAGCTCTATCTTAAATTAAAGTGAGAATACATAAGAAAATTCAAGTTCCCGATGAAGAGTTTAGCAAGTGGAAGTCTATTTTTCCATCATTTGGGCACCCTGAGTACCTTCAGAATTCAGACATTGTATCCAGTCGTTTTCAGAGCCGAGGTGTTTATGGTGCTTGGGAGCAATATCTTGGTTTGGAGCATACTAACAATGCTCCTAAAAGATCACATAGAGTCAATCAGAATCGCCACACATTAGATGGAATAAGCTGGTAAAATAATTATTTACAAAAAATCATTTCAAGGGAAAGAAAACCAGCTCAACTCAGAAAATCAGAAACAAAATTAAACCATAACAAATTTCCAGCTCATCATAACTTCCATAACTAACTTGCAACAAATTTTCGAACTACTTAACTAACTCTCATGACAAACTCTAATGACCTGATCTCACCATTCATTTCTTTTAACAAAAATATAAAATCAAGGGTGCAGATCCTAATAAACTTTCGGATTCTAACATAATATAAAAACAGAAAAACTCACAAATTTAGATTCATTCTTCAACTGCAAAAGAATCACCAGAAATAACAAGAAAAACTCTCTCATCTCTTGGCTTATCCTCTCTGAATTCGTGGAGTTCCTCTTCAATCTTCCACTGCTCTATAATCTTCATCATCCTCACTCATCTTCATCTTCAATCATTCTTCAATCTCTAGAGAACCACATCAGAAACAAAAAAACTCTCAGAACTCTCTTACCGAAAAACCAACAAAACCTTCAACGAATTTCAATCTTTATCTTTCTACAGAAGCTTCATCAATTCTTCACTTCATCATTTCTGCAGCTTCACGCTACTGCAGTAATAAACATCAACCACATTTTGCATCATCTTCAATCATTGCTACTGCTTCAAAGTCAAATCTTCAAGCTATCATCACTAAACTTCGTTCGTGATCTCTCAATCTTCAATATCTCATCAATTTTCCTACTTCAAGCAACAACATTGACATCGTGAACCGCACCTTCAACGCTATTGCAACCTGCTTGTAGCGATTCATCGATCTTTCTCTCTAAACCTGCAACATCAACGCGCTTTCAAGCTTTAATCATATCCATAATCTGCAACAAAATTTCTTCAATCTGCATCACAGAAAACAATGTCAACGACTTATGAATTGCTACAACAGTGTCGCAGAAGCGGAACAGAATCGCCAATGTTTCGAATCACAAATGATGATGACGAACCGTGGCAGAGACGTGAAGGGAAGAATCATGAAGTTTGAGCTCTTGAAGTGGAAGATGAAGTGAAATAAGGGAGTCATCGAGACCTACGTTGAACGAATCAGAAGACAAAGTTACAATGGCGAGTGTGCAATCGAAGGAGACGTCGGTGCTACGCGCGGCGCCTTTGTTAAGAAGAGGATAAGCTGAATCGGTGTACATAGGACATAGAGAGCAAGACAGAGGCCGACGATGAGAAGAGATGGTGAATCAGAGATTTTCAGTGTCTATTTGGTCTGAGATCGGAGGAGACTTGAGCCATGGGATTTAAAGAATCTCTATGTTAACCTAAAATCCCAAAACACGCTCACCATTCCCTTTGTTAATTTCTCCATGTTTATTTGTTAATTCTTGCTAATGTTTCTTATCAGATAAATAATGCTAAATATAATATTGATAAGATTTGGATTGAGACTATAGGGCTCATGGACCGGACCTCAACTATTCCCAGGCCTATTATCAAATATTTTTGGCATCTTGTATGTTTGTGAACAAAAAAAGGTATTGGACCATTTCTGGATGGGCTCAATGCATCATTATGATTTCTTATAGTATACCCCTGCTTACAGATTGCACCCCCTATTTTTTATTATTTGCATTTTTGTTTGGATAATTTTCTTAATTGTTTAGACTTGTTTGAATTTTCTTTACATGATAAAAATAATAAAATCAAATATAAAAATTGGGTAGATTTTTATTTGATTTTAGGAATTAAATCTCGATTATTCGATTACTTGAGATTGGTAATTCACTTATGCTTGTTGAGACCTGAGTCTTATGCAGGTTTATCGTGTAATATGCGGATGTGCTTGAGTTTCCGATTGTGATTTATTTTCACATCGATGATGATTCGACACTTATTTTGATTATTCGATTTCAAATTATTCTCTATTGCTTGGTGAAGCTCACTCGAAGTTTTTTGGGTTTCTCTGCTTTACTAGCTGTGCTACGAACTCTTGTTTGTTTGGTATCATTTTGATTTTGGTTTATCATTCCGTATTTTACCGCTTTTCTAGATATCATGAGAAGTAGGAATTTTACTGCTTTCTAGATATCATGAGAAGTAGGAAATAAAGAGTGTGCGCTCGAAGTCACTGTTTAAAGTCTTGTAGCATGAAACGCTTTATGTATGCTATCTGTGTTTGTTTAATATCCTACCTTTAAAGTAGGTATTTTGCATGTGTGTTTATTTTTGTGCCCGCCTTATATCATAGATGATAAGTCCTTAAAAGGAGGCAATTAGGGAGGGTCCGTAATCGACCCCCACATATTCTAGTCCATTTCATCCATCTCCCGCTTGTTTGCTTCGGGTGATATGCTCCGCTTAGCTAAAGCATTTCTCCTGTTTCCCCGTCCCTTTGAGTAAGTATGTTTGTGTGCTTTTTCCAAAGCACTTGTTTTCTTATTTGTTTGCTATACCATGTTCCCTTAGGACAGGAATTTGTACGCTTCCCTTAGGATCGCTCGATTAGAGTAGCTTTCGAGCTAGACATTAGGATATGTATCCATGCATGCTAACATAGGGTAGAGATTGCCCTTTTAAAACTCAACCTTAGGATCAATCATTGAATGATAACATTAGGGATTAGATTCTAGCTAGTTTCCCTCATATGTTTTTCTTTCTTTTGCATCTTTGTATTAAGACTAAAACTCTTTTTATTGAAAAAGCATAAAACATCTAACAACTTCCAAACCCTTCTTTAAGGTAAAAGCTATCAACCAATACAAACTCTTTTGCGCCTTCGGGCTTTTCTTTCAAACTTTTTCAAAAGAACATGTTAATTCACTTATGTGCTGACGCGTGAGTCTCCAAAGGTCGAGCTACGACAAAAGGCAAAATTAATATTGTTCATTAAAAAATACAAACCAACAAAAACTTTTAAGCCTAACTACGGCTACTCTGATTCCTCAAAAGGGATACATAGGCATTGGGGTATGACCCAAACAAGCACAAAATTTATTTTCCCTACATTATTTTCTCTTTTATTTTGCATGCATTCCCTATTTGTATTTTCTTTTAGCTATTAAGCTTAGATTTGAAACACACCTTTTGATTAGAACAACAAGAGTGGATACTGTAGAGTACTACGGGCGTGTGGGGTGCTAATACATTCCCCTCACGTAACATACTCCCTTACTCGTATCTCTTGGTCGTTTGACCTTGATTTCACCCTTCTTAGGTTTAGTCGATGTTTACCTTTCCCTTCTAGTGAGATAAAAAACGTTCGATGGAGACTTCAATGATTTCATCTTGATAATTTGTTCAGCCGGTTATTTCAATAGTTTGATTGAAACACTTCTAAACATTCCAAGCAAGACTAAAGATAGTAAGACTTTCCGTCTCGATATGGAGGCGATGGGTTTCTGAAAACTGTTGGCTCCAATAGAGAGAAGAAAAAGAACTTATCTGCCTCCAACGTGTCACATTCTATCTAAAAAGGAAGAAATTTTTTTGTGAGTGTTTGCATGGTATCAAAGTTCCCCAAGGTTACTCATCAAACATCAAGAAACTTCTATCAATGAAATATTTCAAGTTAATTGGTTTAAAATCTCATGATTATCATGTATTAATGCAATAACTTCTACCAATGTCTATCTGTAGGATCCTACCAAAAATGTGAGAGTGACTATAACCAGATTGTACTTATTCTTCAATGCCATATGTAATAAAGTTCTTGATTTCAAGAAATTAGATGAATTAGAAGACGAGGCTGCCATAATATTGTGTCAATTGGAGATGTATTTTCCACCATAATTTTTTGACATAATGGCTCACTTACTTGTTCATCTAGTCAGAGAAATTAGATTTTATGGTCCAATTTATTTAAAGTGGATGTATCCAATAGAGCAATATATGAAGATGTTTAAAGGATATACGAGGAATCATCACTGATCAGAAGCTTTGATTGTTGAAAGGTACATCATAGAAGAAGTTGTTGAGTTTTGTACAAACTATTTGTCAGAAGCAGATTCTATAGGAATTCCAAAGTGTCGTCATGTTGACATAGACGAAAGAGGTATTCAAGGTATAACTGTTGTGTCAATGGCTTGAGATGTAGTTATGCAAGCACATTTCTATATATTTAATAATATTGATGAAGTTCAACCTTACATAGATACTCACAAAAAACTTATGAAGAAAAAATATCCCCGAATAAGTGACAAGTTGTTATTGATAGAGCATAACAAGAGACTCGTAGATTAGTTTAATGAAAGGGTATCTAAAGATCATAGTGCATCCAAGATACTTAAATGGCTGTCGTAAGAGCCAAAATTTACTGTCATAACTTGGAAGCATACGACATTGGTCATTATACCTTTTATACAAAATCAAAAGATGATCGTAGTACAATGCAAAATAGTGGGGTTATGGTTGAAGTCGAATCAATGTATTTCTCTAGTTCGAAAGATAATAATCCTGTATTGGCAACAACCGCGTTCTATAGTGTCATTGAGGAGATTTGGGAGATTGACTATGTTATTTTCTAAGTGCCTTTATTTAAATGTAAGTAGGTTTCTAATAATACTAATGGTATACATATTGATGACTTAGGATTCACCCAGGTTGACCTTGAGAAGACATGTTTTATGAACCAACCATTCATCATGGCTTCTCAAGCAAAACAAATTTTCTATCTGACTGACTCTTCAGACATATCGAGGAAATGGTCAATCGTCCTCCAAGGAAAACACATTCCTCTTAGTGATGAAAGTCTTGATATTCTATCTATTCATTCTTACACAACATAAGTTCCTACCTCATATGATAAAGTTGATGGAGATGATGTGCATGTTATTCGAATCAATCATGAAGAAGGTATATGAGAAAATTAACAAGTAATTATTTTATTCTTTACTCATAACATATTAATTATATGTTATAATTTCTACGTATTTTTACTAACAAATATGATTATTTGAAATCATAGGTATTTAAAGTTAAGACACAGAGACAAGACACCAAGAGACAAAACAATAAGAGACAAAAAACCAAAATACCAAGATACAATTATGTGATGTTATGTAATGTGTAAACTGTAGGTTATTTTGTGATATTTTGATTTTGAAGTAATATACAATTTTTGGTTCTTAATCTAATTTTTTATCATTATTATGATAACTTTATCACAAATGCGAGTTGTTTGTTCTGCTGTAATTGTTTATTCTGCTGTGATATGATCCATAAAAATACAAGTTAAAAAATGGGAAAAATTATAATAGCAGCATTGTATTTGTTAATTAAGCAGAATTTTTGACAACGGTCATTTAACACAACTGTTGTAATATCTCACACGATGTCCAAAATAATATAAATACCAAAACAACGTTGTTGAGAATCGAACCTAGGAACTTTATGTATATCACAACGGTTAATTATGGCAAGCATTGTTATAGGGCGTACACTTTCTAGTTTTCTACAACAGTCACTGGATTGTGATTGTAAGTAACGCATACACAACCACACACTACACAATAACGCCTAGTCCTGCGTGATTATACATTTTCCCAACCGCTGTTGAACACCTTTTCCGTAGTAGTGAATGATTTTATATTTGCTTGAGATTAAGCACAAAAATGGATGAAAAAGTTAGTTTTGAGTCAAGAGCATTTCATGATTTAAGTCAAATTAGCAAGTAGAGTGAAACAAGACCTCATAAAGAAAGTTACTCATTTTCATGTGATTTTACTGTGATTCGAGTCACACAGGTTCATGATTTGAATCACACGTTAAGTCTGATCTGAATTAGACAAGTCAACGGCTAATAGGAATTTTGTGATTCGAGTCATTCATAAATTGTGATTCAAATCATAGAGCCGCATGATTCGAATCAGGTGTAATTTGTGTTGGAGCACAAGAAAGATAAAAGACAAAAAGGAATATTTACTGATATCTTCAAAAATAAGGATTTACAATGAATTACAATAACCTACTCCACTAGGCTATTTATACACACAAATTAAATCTAAAATATATCTTCTACAAAGATATAAGAAGATCTAAGATTTATATCTTCTAACAAAGATATAAACAATCTAAAAGATATTCCTAAATATAAACTAATATCTAATTAAATTTAAATTAATTCTAACAATTTGTGATTCAAATCAAAGACACCAAAATTTCCCGTTTTGCCTCTATTTTGCTTAATTCTAGTCATAGATTGTGAGTGATTCGAATTAGACACAAGAAATCTCAAAATTTCAAAATATTTGAGATTTCACTTCTCACGCGACTTGAATTGATATCACCTATGATTCTATTTTCATTAACTCAGACAATTGATTTAAATCAACATGATCAAGTTTAAAAAATAATAATTAATTTATGCATGCTAAAACAAATAAACAAATCGATTCAAACTTCACAGATGTACAATCATGAAGGAGACTCAATAAATAATAATAGATGAAAAATGAAAAGATAAGCAATAAAATAACCGCATGGAAGATACTCCTCCATAATATTTATTTTTCCTTTTAATTTTCTATGATAAAAAACAAATTGATACATTATTTTAAAATATAAAACTACACAAATTTAAAATAAAATATACACAAAGTTTGAATTTATAAATATTTAATAAAAAAAATACAAATATTAAATTACAGGAAAACCCTATATAGGGGTTAAACCTAAGGCTTTTTCTTAAGAAAAAAATGCTCGAGAAAAAATATTACAAATATTAATAATATACATTAATCAAAATAAAATAATATATATTTACCACAATTTAATAGTTACGAAATAAATAAATTTTTTATTTTATCACGATTTAACTATAATAATATTTTATAATATTTTATTTAATTAAGATTTAATTATGATAAATTATGGTCTCTTTTAAATAGTTCATGTTTAAAGACGAAATTGCTTTAATAAATAAATAAATATATATATATATATATATATATATATATATATATATATATATATATATATATATATATATATATATATATATATATATATATATATATATATATATATATATATATATATATATATATATATATATATATATATATATATATATATATATATATATATATATATATATATATATATATATATATATATATATATATATATATATATTAAAAATACTATTTTGTTTTTGTAAAAAAACATTAAAAAAATTGTAAGGAATAAAAGTCTTAATAGTAAACTTTTTTACAAAAATATTGAGAAAAATATCTTTTTTATTATTAAAGTGATATTGTTGTTCGTTTTACAAAGATTAACAATTTTTTTAAACTATGTATCTTAAAGTTATAATATTAAGAGTGTTATTGTTTAAGGGCTTCAAGCAAAAATAAGCAAAGTTTTGGTGATCCTACAATTTTTAACTTCATTTTATTCAAGCAGAGTTTTTCAATATAATATTAATTTTTTAAAAGTACTTTCTTTTTACTACTATTTAAATCACTTTTAATTTAATATTTTTTACTTTATATTTATGATAAAAACGAATATTTTAATATATAATAAAAATATTCTATTAAGAATATTATTTTCTATAAAAATTTAAAATGTATTATTCTAAAACAAAATAACTACACTAATTTAGAGTAAATATATAAAATATTTGAATTTATAAATATTTAATAGAAAAATAAATAAATTATAAATATAGAATCACGTCATGTAGAGGTTGAATCTACTACTTTCTACGTACTTTATCAATTAAAAAAATACAATAATAAAAATAAAATAATATATACATATTGTGTTATGCAAGAGAATAGCAAAAAATTGTGAATAATAAAATTATAAATAGTAACATTTTAAAACAAAAATTGGGAAAAAATATATATATTTCACTAATTAAATTCACATTGTTGTTTATTTTACAAAAAAAAATAAAATTTAAATTAGGTATTTTAAATCTAAAATACTAAGTTCTTTGTCAGTGAATTAAAAAAAATATTGAAAAAAAAATAGCGATTAAACAAATATTATTCAATATAAAAATTAATTACTATACATTGTCGGTGTAAAACTTTTTAATATGATCACTACATCACAATCACTCATTAATGTTATTCAATAAATAATTATAATAAAATATAATTTGTAATCTAATGGTTATGATTCACTAACGATGTAAAACTTCTTTACACTTATTTCAATTAAATTCTTCAATATATTATTGACCAAATAAAAAATAAAAATTCAATATATCTTTAATAAATAAATAAAATAAAAATTCAATGTATTCTTGACTAAAAATAGATAATTGAATATATTAATCACTAATTATAATTATAGTCAAATATTAATAAATTATTCATTTATAAAAAGTTTTTAAATAATGAAAGATTTTCTCATTTTCAAGACAATATATATTTTTTTTAATAATATCTTCTAACCACTACTATTTAAAACACTTTTAGTTTTAGTTTTTTACTTTATATTTATGATAAAAATAATATTTTAATATATAATTGAAACACTTTATAGAAAATCTGATTTTCTTCTTTATTTATATATTTTTATTATTTATCGGCCAACAAAACAAAATACATTTGATTTGATACAATTTCTCCCTCTCCCCTCTCATTTTTTTGCAATTTTTTTCCTTTATTGCAAAAAGAAAATACAATACTTCTAGACAATTTTTTTTGTACCTTTTAAATACTACTATTAAAAAACATTTTATTTATGATAAAGATGAATATTTGAATTCATAATTAAAATACTATATTAAAAATACTATTTACTTATTTTAGTTATATATTTTTATTATTTATAATTTGGTCAAATAAACGTTGTATTTGATAAAGTATTATATTATTTTTAGATAAAACTTTTTTTGATAGCACTAAAATTTAGGTTTTTTTTCCAGCCACGTCAGCAGCCTGAGGTAAGAGAGTGAAATAAAAGGGGCCGTTTTTTGTATAAGCAAAAGAGCGCAGTTCACGAGTATGGATTGAAAACAACACTACCTTCACTGCGCACCCTAAGCCGCTTCCACCTCCCCTAACTACTTCATGTCTTCTTTCTTCCCCAAACCACTTTCACTTTCTCTCTAACTATTCAACCCTTTCAATTAGGGTTTTTCTCTCAAACTCTTCAACCACTTTCGGTGAGTTTCCAATGCCTCACTCAATTCCGCTCCACCGTTCTGCTTAAACCTTTTGATTATTCATCCAATTTTTCGTTCTAACTCTTTGATTTTGCAGATACTGTTGTTCATCTTTTAACTGGAGCGGTTTTCGTGATTCTCCCATGGCACCTACTCGAAAAAAGGGCGCCAAGAAATCACTGGCCACAGCTGCTGCTTCCCGGGAGTGGAAACACGGCGATCTCGTGCTTGCTAAAGTGAAAGGATTCCCTGCTTGGCCTGCTACGGTATGTGCTGGTTCTTAATCTTTGCTAAAACTCCGAGTTTCTTCCATAATTTTGCTGTTTCGAAATTAGAATAGCACTGCCTTGTTTTTGCTTTTCGATTTTCTTTTCTGCCGTTTTTTGTAATGGTGCATAGGGTTTATCATTAATTGAGTTGATTTTAGGTTTTGTTTTGATCTGTTTAAACGAAATTTATTGTGCATGACTTTGATTATCTCATTCTGTGGTTTCTGTTATGTTGAACTTGTACTAGTAGTAGTATCATAATTTAGTGTTGCATGGATTTGGCTTAATTTGATGTTGATCTTACGGAGATCTTTAATGTAAAGGTTGAGCATCATGCTTGACTTGAATAGGGCCAAAAGGTTTCCCGAATTTTGATTTGAAATGGGGGAGACCAGAGGGTTCAACAAGCTTGAGGCAGTTGCTTGCAATTTTTTTTCTAGGGTTATATAGGAGTATATATGATGTATTATCTGTGTAGGCATTTTATTTCACCTGAATTTTGATTTGAAATGATGGAGACCAGAGGGTTCTACAAGCATGGGACAGTTGGTTGCAAATTTTTTTCTAGGGTTATATAGGAGTATATCTGATATGTTTGCTGTGGAGGCATTTTATTTCACTGAATTTTGATTTGAAATGATGGAGACCAGAGGGTTCTACAAGCATGGGACAGTTGGTTGCAAATTTTTTTCTAGGGTTATATAGGAGTATATCTGATATGTTTGCTGTGGAGGCATTTTATTTCACTGAATTTTGATTTGAAATGATGGAGACCAGAGGGTTCTACAAGCATGGGACAGTTGGTTGCAAAATTTTTTCTAGTGTTATATAGGAGTATATCTGATATGTTCGCTGTGGAGGCATTTTATTTCACTGAATTTTGATTTGAAATGATGGAGACCAGAGGGTTCTATAAGCATGGGGCAGTTGCTTGCAATTTTTTTTCTATGGTTGTATGTTTGCTGTGGAGGCGTTTTATTTCATTTCTTTGTTTTTACAAAGATTTAATTTGGCTGATTAAATTATTTTGCTGATGGCAGGTAAGTGAGCCGAACAAATGGGGATACTCAGTTGATCGGAAGAAAATATTTGTTCTCTTCTTTGGAACCGATCAAATGTATGTATTCAAATCCCTATCTCTTTTGGTTGAATTTGCCACTGCTATGCCTTCACATTAATATGTTTGTGTGTGTGTGTGTGTATATATATATATATATATATATATATACTGTTAGATGTCAAAACACTAAGGTCACACAAAATTACACAAGTTGTATGATATTGTTAATCTTATGTTTTTGGCCTAGGACTATCACGGTAAGTAGTAAGGGTTGATTGGGGTATGGACGTGTGGTATTCTAATTGACATGTCAGAGTTTGTTGTGTGTGTGGAAATTCATTAGAGGTCGGGGTGTTGATAAATAATTTTTCATCTAAATAGTTATTCTTTCTAGGATTCCTTAATCGAGCAGGTATAAACATATTGTTGAAGAGGGAAATGCGAGGCATTATAATTTTTGTTGAGAAAATCAAGTATGTGAATTAACTGACTATATAGGTTGTTATATATCCATACTGCATTTATTTTATCACAAACTTAACTATTTATTTTCCATTTCAATAGTTTTAACTCTTCCACTGCTCCCCATAGATTGAGCACCTCACTTTAGAGGAATCAAATAAATAATATTCACATATTAAGGTGGCTTTCTTGTTGCATAGATATTTGAAAATTTGAGAGTATGTTGTCTATTTAAATACTTTTTTCTTTACCAAAACAAAGTGATGGTTTCAATAATTGCAGTCTTTCTGTGATGTTAATGTTTGTTTATTCATGTGATTTTTTATTTAGCTTGCCCATTATGGCACTGATGTATTATAACAAAAAAGTACTATATGGTTAACGTCGGAAGCCTGGTTGCTAACATACACAAAGTCAACTAAAATAACTGCAAATTTATTTAAGAATTTAATAACTATGCACGGACAAGGTAATAATATTTAACTTATACACCCAATTATATATCACCTTGAAGATATTTGTGCAAATACTTCAGGAAGTATTATTACGATGTAGCATCATGTTGAAATATGATTGGACGTCTTTGGTGCATAGTTATTAAACTCTTATGATAAATAGGTTTCAATTTTCATCAAATAGAAATGAGATGACCTTAACCATGCTTTAACTACTTAACCAAATCCATCCTTTAAGACATTATGGGTAGAATGGATGTGACAACTAAGATAGCCACACAATTTTTTGTAGGGAGAGTTTTGGCACTCTAATGACAATGTAGTCCACTGCACTCCTTAGAATATCCTATCCTCGCCCTAGACCTCTTTTCCTGAAACAGCAAAAAGAATTAAAAGTAACCACACAGTCAATGCTCGTAGTTGGTAAAGAGAGAGAGAGAGAGAGAAGATTGTTGGAGATCTTTGAAAATTGGAATGTGAGGAACATTTTTAGTGATAGCATTGGCGAGAGATGTTAGCCATAATGGAATTTCCATCAGCAGCAAAGATGAATTTAATATTAGAGCCATCCTTCTATCTAGGTGTCAAAAATATGTGTCGAGTGGATCATGTAATCAGTTCCAACTGAATCTCTGATTTGTACTTCAGGTCTGTATGTTCAGTCTTAATTAGACGCTGAAAGTGAGACCCTTTTGCGAGTTGATTTTTGGAGGGGAGGGTTTTGGAGTGTTATATCTACTTCCATTTCCTCTGGTTTGCTAGGTTTGTAGCAACAGGTCCAAAAAGTGTCAATAGTTTTGGGTTTTTTCTTTGGACCATTGCCTGTTCTTTTTCTTTTTCAGTATTGAATTTTAGAGACCAGGACGAGACATTCTCTAGGACCATTGTATGTGGTCTTTCTCCTCTTCAGATAACTGAACTGGTTCCATTTAGGTTTGACTGTAAATCGCTTCCAAGTATCTGAACACAAACTTCATCTAACAGCACATTAGATCCTAAGAGTTTCAAAACTTATCTTTTCCCCTCTAGTGAAAATGGGTTTGATCGGCTTCTTTTGATTTCTGTTTCAGATTATGGTACGAGTTCATCTCCTTACATAATTCTAGTTGATTTGTTTGTTATGAACATTCAATGCCTTACCTTTTAGATTATAGTTTTGAGGTTTCAAAAAATATTTCAGAATGCTTCCCAATGATGTCTCAAGTAACATCAAATTCTGAGATACCTCAATCTTGACTAAATGATGTTCAGATTTCAGAACCACATGGTGATAATATATCTTTAATATCACACATTTTATGTACACATAACAGATACTCTTCAATAACTAAAGATAATTGATAGCTACAACTTAGGTGACAGATTCCTACCTAATCGATGACAGATAACAAATATATAAAAGGAAAGAATGCACACTATTGAGGAAACAAATCGAAAATAAATATAAACAGTATATTTTTCCAATCAGAGAAGATTGTTGAGATATTTTGAATATTCTGTTATAACAGGATAGACATGGAGCGGATTTGAATTTGATCGATATCTATCCAATTATTTACAACATAATATTTGAAATATCTCATTAAGATACTGTGATAAGATTGGTTGTGATTGAGTAAGGTATAATGTGACTTAATGTTGATTGTGCCCTATGTTTTTGAGGAGGAATGGAGGAAATGATCTACACTGAATTGAAAGGGGAAGGTAGGATGGTAAAGGAGATTTTGAATTTCCAGTTTGATAGTTTGATGTGACTTAGTGTTGATTGAATCCTATATTTTTGAGGAGGAGGAAGGGGAAGAAGTGATTTACTTCAAAGTGAAGGGGTATGGAAGGATTGTGAAAGAGGTTTTGAAATTTGAATTTCCATTTATTGGATGAATGTTCATGGTTGAATTTTTTATTTTATTTTTAAACTAATTGCGTTTATATTCAAGACTTTTATAATTGTTTTGCAATGTTGCATTTAGTTAGTTGTTTACCCATGTACACGCTTAAATTTATTCTGCTTGCAAGTTTTCTTAGTTTGAAATGGCATCTCCTGCAGTGCTTTCTGCAATCCTGCTGATATTGAGGCATTCACTGAAGAGAAGAAACAGTCTCTTGCCAAACGTCAAGGAAGGGGTGCTGATTTTGTTCGCGCATTAGATGAGATTATTGAATGTTATGATAAGTTAGACAGAGGGACTCAAGTTGATGAAACTAGCTCTGGTGGTGAAGTTGCTAATGCAAATGTGGGAAATCCACTTGACCCATCTTCCAACTCAGGGTTCAAAGATCAGTTGAATTCTCCCTGGACAGTTAATTCACAAATGAAATTATCAAATTCTATGACTGGCAGACCTGAGCAAGTTTATGCAGCTGAGGACGATCCATTTGGTGTACCGAGGAATGAAACTTATCTTAAAGAGGCTACAGGTGACGCTGTTGCAACTGGAACTGTAAAATCCTTTTTGCCAGTGAAGCAAGAAAATGAACCAGTTCAAAGGTCCAGAAGCTCATCAAAGGTCCAAAACACTGTTCTACATCGTAGTGATGGTCGAAATAATGGTGGCAATAATGATGGCAACATATCAGCTGATACAATTCAGAACAAATTTATTAGAAGAAGGACTAGGCATATCAAGAAATCACCTGATCTTTTTGGCTGCCATGATACTGATTCATCTGCGTTTGCCTCAAATGTTAGCATGGTGGAAAATGGTTCTGATGGCTGTAGCTTAAATGTGGGAAGTGCCAAAAATTCTGATTTAAAACTTGAACAATCTGAGATTATTGAGGGCTCTAAATATAAAGTTGAGTTAAAGAAAGTCTTTGGTCGTGACATGAAGGCTGCAATTGGCAAGAAGAAAAGAAAACCAAACAGGACAAGGAAAACCGACAATGCTTGTGTTCAGAATGCCAATCAAAGTTTGCAGAATACGTCTGAAAATCCCAAAGAAATTTGCTCTTACCAAGATGGAGATGAACACTTACCCCCGTCGAAGCGAGCCAGAGTTAGAATGATTAGCTCATCATCCACAGGGGAAGAACACAAAAGAATTGCACGAGTACAGGAGAAAAGTATTGTTGTTGTTGCTTCACCATTGCGGATAATCACATCACCAAATTGTGAAAATGGCTGCCTTGCTGATGGAGACTCATCGCCGTGGAATAGGGCTTTGGGTAGTGTTTCTCCTAAGTTATTAACTTCCTGTTCCGAAAATGGGTCACAGACTTCTGAAGTTAAGAAAGACCAATTACTTGGCTTCTCTATGGATGATGAATCTGCTTTACCTCCATCTAAACGCATCCAACGTGCATTAAAAGCAATGTCTGCCTATGCTGCTGAAGGAGCTTGTATTGAATCACCACCCTCTAAAATGCCTTCAAGTGGTAGATGCTGTATATCTGCTGCAATCAAGAGATGTTCTTGTATGATTATTGACAACCAAGGAGGTAATGATTTAGAAACGAAAGGCTTGGACTCTTGTGGCATTGATTGTTCCAATAACCGAGTGTCTAGTTTTTCAACCTGTTCAAATCCAATGATTTTAATAGAGGACAAGTCATCTATTGAAGAGGATGAACAGTTGACCAAGTCACAAAAACATGAGTCTGGCAAGGATATCATCCCAGTCCCAGGTGATAGGCTCCAATTTGGTGAAGATCTTATTGATTCTGTTGTCTGTGCAGCTGCTAAAATAGATTCACAAGTTGTATTGCATGAAGAAATCTCTCCTGATGTTGATATGAAATGTTGTCAAGTTGGAAGCAATCAAGATTCACCAGGTCCATCATTACCACCAAGTGCGAATGAAAGTATCAGACATGTGATCCATTCAAATGCATCTGATACATTTCATCACGGTGGAATAAATCTTGATCCTGTGGCGGGTCCGAATAAAAGTGGCAATTCGTTACCTCAAAATAGTATCGCCGTGCCTCAGAATATGGTGATGGTTTGTGAGGATATGAAGCAAACATCTGGCGACAGCAGTAAAATCAATGACAAGTAAGCTTACTTTTTTGCCTGTTACAAATACTAGTTTCCAACCATTATAACCTAGAATTAAAATAGAAAGGATAATGAGAATAAGCCATTTTTACTGCCTGCTTATCTATTTGCTTACTCTTTGTGTGTGAAAATTTACTTTTGTTTTCTTATTAATTTTCATAGAGGAAACTTTTCTAGAGAAGCTAAAACTTTTAGTTCATGAGTGAAGTTCTAAATAAGCGATTTTCAGTCTAATCCAAAGGCTTAGATTTTTGTGTTTCAAAAATTGTTCTTCAAATGTGCATAAATGTGACAGGGTATACTTATGCTTACAGCTTTCCTGATTGAAATCATACTTCTGCAAATATTTGTTTTTTCCAGCTTAAACTCTGATAGGAACAAGTTTTGATTAAGAAAAACAGAAATAACAACTCCTGACTAAACTGTGATTCATGATATGCTCATCTGTGTTGTCAAATAGAGGCATTACAGCATAGCGGAATTCAGAGTAATAAATATTCTCTGCGATTGACAACATTGGTTTGGTGGAATTTTATAGTATAAAATTATACTGGACAATCTTTAAAAGATAATGTAAATGACAAGAGTATAATTGTTTAATGAAAGTAATCAATGTTTTATTTCTTTCAATTCAAGAAAGTTCACATTTCTTCTTTTGGTTCAGGCACGAGGTTGTGAAAGAAGTAAAATTTAAAAAACAGGAGGATGATATGATTTCTCTATCAATATCCGATGGTTCAAGGGAAAACGGTGTTTTGGGCATTCGAGCAAGCTCATCCTTGACTGACGGGGGAGTTTTCCTTCCACAAGGTTCACCTCCAAATACCTCAGTTCGCAATGTTTCTACATCAGACAGTAGTAATATTCATCAAAATGGAAGCTGTAGCCCTGATGGACTCCAGAAGAGTATTTTATCCGGTTCTGTTGATGGATGGAAAGTTGGGGCTGTGGCAAATCAACAATCAAGATCTATAGACAAATCAACTGAAGCAGGACACGCAGCTTTGTTATATTTTGAAGCAGTGCTTGTGACCTTGAAAAGGACAAAGGAAAGTATTGGTCGTGCAACACGCATTGCTATTGATTGTGCAAAGTTTGGCATTGCAACAAAGGTAATATGATGGTCCTTTTTTAATCCTTATTTTCTCCCCCCTCCATCTCTATAAAATGTTAATTACTATATTATATTGTGAATGCTTTTCAATTTAAAGTTTACCTTTTAAGTTTGCTGGGATTTCTTGATTTTTACAAATTTACATTGATCTGTGACCTCTCCGGGTGTGGACACCTTTTCTACTTGATTGTTTATTGGACATAGAGTGTGCAATCTAAATTTACCCGGAGCAGTTTATGTTACTGAATCCTACATTAGATGTGATATGATATGATCTGAGAAAGTGGTTATTACTGGGAGACATCCTTAACCTACATTAGAGGTGATATGATCTAAAGAAGTGTTTATTACTGAGAGGCATCCTTAACCTACATTAGATGTGAATGATCTAACAAAGTGTTTGTTACTGAGGCATCCCTAACTGTACAAGCCGGATTTGCAAGGTTGAGTTAGGTCAGATACAAATTTTAAGATGATAGTAGAGCTTCTCAACATCCGTTGGGCTACCGCCTTTAGGTCACTTAGAGATGTCTAGTCCTATGCGCGAGGAGATTGTGTTGATAGTCCCATATTAGATGTGATATGTCATGAACAAATGTTCATAAATGGGAGACATCTCTCACCTTGCAAATCAGATTTGTAGGATTGAGTTAAGGCTCAACCCAAATTTTGTGTCACCAGTAAAGAGAAATTCCAACTAGATAAAGAGAAATATATATATTTTTTGGGTAATCATAATTTTCCAAGTTTTCTGTTTATGGTTGAACACTTGTTGGAAGTAAAAGTATGGCTTCATCTATTACGATGAGACGGGACAGCTTTGATCCCATTTACCCTTGTTCTCCAAGATGAGCACTGTTTTATTTTCCCTTTTTATATTCTTTAAGTATAGGGTGTAAATAGAATATGATAGGAAATTATTCAAGTTGTGTGTTTGAGTGGGACCGTGGTCCCAAGTCCCATTATTTAAAGTGTGTTAGGAAGAGAGGGTAGCTGAGGTGTACGGGTGCTGGGTTTAAATACAATTAAAGAGGTTACAGGGGGAGTTTGTATGTGAACTGTTAATATAGTTGTGAGGAGGGATTTTTCCTTTGGTTGTGTGGAGGGAGTTTGCGGAGGAGTTTTCTTTAGAAGGGGAGCAAAAGGTTTTGACATGAAGGCCAACAAAATTGGTGGCAAGTACACTAGCCCATTTGTTTGGCCGAGTATGTGTAGTTGAGGATAGAGGGTTCAGCTCTTTCAAAATCATACAACTCAATGAATAGGTCGATGACTATGCTTTTGAAATCTCTAATATCAAACTCACATAATCAAAGTTATATCTTATATGGTCTGAGATACAATGGGATGTTTTAGTTACATTGTGAAAACTGGTTTTATCAATTTTTTGCCTTGCTTGAGAATTAAAACTAATTTCCCATACTGTTATTAAATGAAGAAAGCCCCTTTGTAAATTTTCCATACAATTATTAAATGAAGAAAGCCCCTATATTTTTTTGTAGCTTTCTCTAAATTATATATTCTTTTACTATAACTAAAAGAGAGGAAAATATTGTCACTACCTATAAATCACTTACACTTGTATGGAGCTCATGTGCAAAGTATTATTGTTATTTCATATATTAGAGTTTAGTTCAGTTTTTTTTTAGTGGAAAATAGGGATTCAAATCAGCACGGCAAAATATTGAACTTAGAAGCATCCAGAAACTTCCTGTCCAACTAAAAAACCCACTCATATATTACTTGCGCTGGATTTAAAATCACTGGTGCCTCTTCAAGTGTAGAGAAATGCACTAAGATCAATAATGTAGCTTTAGGCATTCTTGTAGAAGTGCAAATAAAGTAGTGATATTCACAGTGTATCAGTACTTCTTCTAGAAGGCAAAATTCAGGAAGTCTTCTACCTCGGCTGTCAGTTTTTAAGAGGGAGTAAGTTTATGGGAGGTTATTTGCGGATATAATATGGGCGAGGGTTTTGTTCATTTTTTATTAAGCTGTTTGGCCTGAGAACGTTCATCTTCTAGTAGGGAGAGCATCTCTCTAGAACTTTGTACCCCATCTTACACACAATTCAGTAATACACTTTGTACTTAAGAAGTTTGCTCAAATGTGTTTTGATTTAAATCTTCAAGATTTTGATGGGAGTTAAACCATCTAATTTACATTATGGTCTGATCTCCTAAATCTTTTCGTTCCTTTTTTAAAAGCTTATCATGTATTTTCTTGACATTTTTGGGGGGTTTGGCTGTGGAGATGTATCTAGGTGGTGGAAAGTCTTGTCCACAGTCTAGAAAATGAGCCAAGCCTTCGTCGGAGAGTGGATCTGTTTTTCCTTGTTGACTCTATTGCTCAACATTCTCGAGGTTTGAAAGGTAATTGTTTATCTTTTAGTTATTCTTGAATATTTCTAACAAAACAAAACGAAAGAACACATGCATGGGTATCTGTTGGTGTTGAAAACAACATCAGAATATATGAATTTAGTATATGTTGATGTTTGAAAATCTGATTTCGCAGACGATGTTGGTGGAGTATATCCAGCTGCTATGCAAGCAGTCTTGCCACGGCTTTTGTCTGCTGTTTCCCCTCTTGGAAATACTGCACCTGAAAATCGTAGGCAGTGTCTTAAGGCAAGTTGACGAAATTTTCTGTTTAGTTAAAGTTAAACACATGCTCTTTAGTCTTACACCTCTTTTTTTGGTCATTATTCTTGTTAACCTTTGCTCTATAATTTTTTGTAGGTGTTAAGGCTGTGGTTGGAGAGAAGAATCCTCCCAGAATCCATTATTCGCCATCATATCAGGGAACTAAACTCATATAGCAGGCCAGCTTTTGCAGATGTTTACTCACGCCGTTCATTGAGAACAGAAAGGTCTTTAGATGACCCTATTAGAGATATGGAGGGTATGCATGTTGATGAATATGGAAGGTTCGAACTTGTTGGCATTAAAAGTTTGTCTTAATTATTCTCTTGTACTCTGTCGGTGTATGTACTTAAATCGCCTTTGGTTCTGCAGCAACTCGAGTTTTCAGTTATCTGGATTTCGCATGCCCTGTATGCTTGAAGAAGGAGGGAGTGATTCTGATGGAGGGAACTTCGAGGCTACTGCGCCTGGGCATGATTCTGAAACATATGAAGTACAAGAAGTGTCTCATGCATTTGAAAAACATAGGCATGTGTTGGAAGATGTTGACGGCGAGCTTGAAATGGAAGATGTGGCACCCTCTTTTGGTGTGGAATTGAATTCGATTTGTAATGTTGATGGAAGAACTGCATCACAGCTTGATCAGAAACCTCATCTGTCCTTTGCTCCTCGTTTAACTCAAGATGTGCCATCATCTTCCCCAGCTCCACCATCATTCGCTCCACCACCACCACCACTATCTCCTCCACCTCCACCTCCGCCGCCCCCACCAACACTGCATCTCATGTCAGCTACATCTGATCAATATGGCACTGCAGTTGATTCCAAACCTTTTACAGATTCACAGGTATGTTTCACAACTTTTCTTGGATCTTTCACTCAAGTGAGTCAGTGGTAGCAACAATAAAGTTTTTTTAACTTGGGGGTCGGGCCCGTATTTACAGGCAGTGCATGGCAAAACATTTCCTTCTGCGGCTCATCCCTTAGATGCACCAAGAAATAGTCGACCTATGGATGCATCGCAGTTTCAAATCCCAGAGTGTAGAGACGTGCAAATGCAGATACCAGAGTCTCCTTGTTCTTTCAACAGTCACCCTGTACGACCACCAGAAAATTCCAGGAGTGCTGACGGTTTTCCTATGCATAATAAAGATTACATACTACGACCACCACACCGTGTGCCATCGGATCAGTTTTCTTTCATTCATGCGGAAAATCGTCCAAGGCCTCAGAGGGAGGTTCCACCACCCCCTTCATACTCCAATAGACAACACTTTGTGCAGAACACAAGGAGGGAGAACTTCTATAACACTCACGAGAGAGATGGAATGAGATACAATACTCGTGCACTGCATGAACAGAGATGGAACACTCGGACAGCACGTGAAGAGAGGTGGAATACTCGGGCATCACGTGAAGAGAGGTGGAATACTCGGATACCACATGAAGAGAGATGGGGTTTTCGGACACCATATGAAGAGAGATGGAATACTCGGTCGCCATATTCTGGTAATTTTTTTAAAAAAGTATTCTGGAAAAATTATGATAATTGATGATCCATATGATATTTGGGGGGAAGGGGTGGTGGCAATGCCATGGTTTTGTTTTGGTTGTTGGTGAATGTATAACAATTATCTTTCTTTGAATTTCTTGTATGTTTCTTGCTATCACAACAAAGATTTGCCTTCCCCTTATGATTGCCATCCAAGTGCATCGACTAGATCACAAGGTCATGGTTGGAGATTACCTCACCTGCCAATGAATTACAGAGGCTCCCTGCCTTTTAGATCAGCCTTCCATGATGCAATTCCAGTAGTTAGAGGTATGTACCACCTGCATAACTAATGTTCATAAACATGTGATTTATTTTTATTTGCTTCTTTCCTATGATTTATGTGATATTAATTGAAAATATTAAAGTTTAAGATACTAATGTTTCAGGCCCAGGCTTTTGGCGGCCTAGGAGAACTGAAGTTAACCGACAATGAGGCTGCCAAACTTCTGTCTGTCCGCAACCCTCTTTCGTTATTCTTCAACAATTAGTATTGTTGCTTTCACTCGTTGAATGTTAGGTATGACTCACTTTTTGAAGTGGGTCCTATCTTCACGAGAGGTAGTTTATGTTCCATCTTCCTGTACAGGAAAGAAAGAATCTTTGGACAGTTTGCTGAACTGCCCAGGCGTGGTCATGATATGCTAGATCTGTATATAATTATTGCAGCATCTTCTGCAGGATACACAGCCAGGGAGAGTCATTGTAAAGTGGTTGGAAAGCTGTAACATCATGTATCCAAATTTTTGTCGCCAACTATATGATTTATTTCATGAAAGCCCTTATAGGTGTTAGACCGGAATTCATAAAAAAAATATCGGGGCTGATTTTTTAGACATTTTTCTCTTCGTTTATGGAAAATCTCTCCCCAGAGGGTTGAGAATTCCTCTTTTCAATTGTTTGCTTTTATTTCTTTAGTTATCCTTGACAAATTTTAATCGACATTAGTTTTGGTGAATAAAAACATTCTAGTGCAATGGATGATATATTTTTCGGAATATTTCCAATTCTTCGGTACATATTTATACGATAGTATTAATATAGCGCTGCCTAAATATTTGGTAGTCTAAAACAGGGTGTTTACAAGATCTGGAATGACAAATTAGTTTTGGACCATCTTTGATGTTGGTTATTATGTGTGTTCTTGGTTAGACCATCTTTCATGTTGGTTATCATGTGTGTTCTTGGTTAGACCATCTTTCAAGTTGGTTATTAGGCGTGTTCTTAGTTACACCATCTAGTTAATTGGACGCTCTAATCCACTTTACCATCATTGGACAGAATTGGATACCATGAGTAATAATGGTTATATAAGAATTAGTTCTTAAATTTCAGGGTCAGTTTTAGGTTACCGTTTTAATATAGTGAGCATTTGTCGGTTGCCAAATATCCTGCCTGGTTCGAAAAACAAGGATACTTCTCTATGCCAACTAGGTTGGCACCTCACTTAGCTCTAAGAAAGTAGTTACAGGTTTTGTTTTTCGAACCCCCACCCCCATTGAAGTCTCATCACCTTTTGTTTTTCTAACCCCCACCCCATTGAAGTCTCATCACCAGTCGTAAACCCCCATCCCATTGAAGTCTCATCACTAGTCGTCAACAATGCTTGTTGAATAGTGGTTTGTTGAAGTTACTAAAACCTCAAATTAAAATCTATCCTTCCTATTTTTAGGGCTTTTGTTTTTCAAACCCCCCAGCCAACTGAAGTTTCATCACCAATTAGGGGTTATGAACAATGTTTTTGGAAGATTTTTTGTTTTTCAAATCCTCCACCCCACTATAAAGTCTCATCACCAATTAGGGGTTGTCAACAATGCTTTTTGAAGAGTGCTTTATTAAAGTCACTAAAACCTCTGGTTAAAATCTATCTTCCCTTGCCTTTTTTAAGATCTTTCTTGAAGTCACTAAACCTCTAATTAAAATCCACCATCCATTGTCTTTTTCAGGTCTTTGTTTTTCAAACTCTCATCCCACTGAAGTCTCATCAACACTTAGGAGTTGTTAAGAATGCTTTTTGAAGAGTGTTTTACTGAAATCTAAAGCCTTTAATTAAAAACTATCTCCCTTCCTTTTTTGGGCTTTTGTTTTTCAATCCTCCACCCCACCGAAGTTTCATCACAAATTAGGAGTTGTGAATGATGCTTTTTAAGATTGTTTTGTTGAAGTCATTAAAGTCTCTAATTAAAATCCATCTTCCTTTTTCCTTTTAGGGATTTGTTTGCTCTTTGAAGAGTGTTTTGTTGAAGTCACTAAAGTCTCTAATTAAAATTCATCTCTCCTTTCTTTTTAGGGCTTTTACTTTATAAATCCTCCATCAAAGTCTCATTATAAGTTAGGAGTCGACAACAATGTTTTTTGCAAAATTGTTGAAGTCACTAAAGCCACTAATTAAAATCTATCTTCCCTTCTTTTTTTTTTTGGGCCTTTGTTTTTAAAATTCTCCACCCCATTTTCATCCTTAGTGAGGAGTCGTCAATAATATTTTTTGAGTGTTTTGTTGAAGTTACTAAAACTTCTAATTAAAATCCATCCCCCCTTCCTTTTTAGGGCAAGTTTGTTTCTGTATTTAAATTTTTTTAATAGTTTACATATTTTTGTTGAAATTAAAAAAAAAAAAAAGATTCAAATGAAAAATTAATTGGAATAGTTTTTTTATTTAAAAATGTTACTTAGGTATTTCTTCTTTTTAATATAATTTTTTTAATTAAAAAATCACTTAAATTTGAAACTGTTTTGGATAATTTTACATAAAATTTATTTTTTAGATATATATTTTTGAAATATTATATGATTTTGATTATATTTAAAATTTTAATAATATATTATGTTATTGGAGGTTAGAATTAGTCTTTTATAATACTTTTAAAAATACAAAGGAAAAAATATATATTTTTAAAGATATAACAAATGGATCCTTAATATTAGACAATTTTGCACAACTCATCTAACGCACTTTTCGATTTTCATATCAAAATTTTGTCATTAGAGTCTAAATCTCCATACAATATCTTTATGGTAATGTGTAACAACTTTTTATGTAGTTTGAAATGGTTTGCACAACAACTTTTATTATCACTTTCTTGGATCTTCTTCACAAGCATTTTACATTCCATCTATCAACTTTTTCTAGACTTGTTAACGACAAGTTCTCAAATATTACAAAGATGATCCATAAATTTAGATATTTTGAGTAGGCATTCATAATCTTTGTTTTAATCTTTGATTCCTATGCACTTTTCAATTTTTTTTGAAGAACTTGCCTTGTTCTTGCTAGATACAATCTTTCATTAATATAATTAAATTTCCTATTCTAGTTTCTTCTGTGATCCCTCATCATTGACGTCTCTAATAACCATATTACAACCTATTCAACCATAATTAGATTTGAATTTCTATGTTTCACTAAGTGATGGATCTAATTTTGTATCTGTCAACGCAAAAATTTGATAAATTTTATCATACTGAATGGAAAAAAATCATCACTTAGAGGTAAAAAAACAAACTCTTCATCATTGATGGATCGATACCAATCACAAACTATGATGATCTCAATTGTTCATT